>JAGFBZ010000534.1:472500-1072500 GCA_018398805.1 Hirundichthys speculiger
CCAATCTCCTCCCTCCCTGAACACCTGGGTGGGACATCTCAGTATAGCCACGTGGCTTGGATCCAGTCCTGTGTTAACATACAAACAAACAGCGTTCACGGTGACACACAGGAACATGATGCACACGACTGTGTGGGAAGTCTGTTACGCTCTTACAGTTTAGATAACAGCAACCCAAGCATAGGTTCAGTGCTGCCCCACGCCCATATGAACACACAGTTGGTCACCGAGCAAGCTGTGGCTAACTCTAACTGCTATGATGACAACAATGCTAACCCACACAACCACTGTGGTTTAGTGGAGGGCAGGACTCCAGGCCCAGGCCAGTACCAACAGGGCTCAAATGCTGCTGGAGACAGGTTACAGGGGAACCACCATCACTGGAACGGCTCAGCAGTGAGCAGAGCCAACACAAGTGCTATTGGGCCCAATGCAAACATAAATGGTCGTGGCTGCCAACCTCCCCCCCAGTCAGACACCCCACCCAGCACGCCATTTTCACAGAAAGATGACACATCCAGTGCAAACGGCAAGGCAACAGACTCTCCCAGTAGACCTCAAAATGACCACGTAAAGGAGGAAGATGAGGGGGGCGAGGAGGAGGGGGAGGAAGGGGTGCCTCCATTGCCTCAGAAATCTCTGGCTCGCCCACCCAACCAGCCTTTCTCACAATCCCCGCCCCTGTCCTCATCATGGGATACTGATGATGAGAACCGCTGCATGGAGATGTCTGTTCACATGCCAGAGCAGGGAGCCATGAAGGTCAGTGAGCTGGTGGACTATGTAAAGATGAAGAAGAAGAAGGGCATCTATCAGGAGTACGAGGACATCCGCAAGGAGCCTCCAGCAGGAACCTTTGACTATTCCAAGTAAGACTCATCATATTCTCTACTGTATACGTTTGTTTCTGCTGGCGAAGGAAAGCTATGAGACAGATGCACAACAATCCACAATTTGTCCTTTAACTTGCCTCACGTCAAACTCAATTCTGCCTCTGCAGAAAATTGTCCAATCAGATTAAGAACCGGTACAGTGATGTTCTCTGTCTGGACCAGTCACGAGTGCGCCTCTGCAAGCTCTGTGACGATGACGATGAGGTAATAATTTAACACCTGCCAGTTTTGGCACCTTTGATATTCTTTACCTTTTAATATCACCTAGTTTGACAAAAAATTTCATTTTTTTCATGAGAAGTACACATTATTTTTGCAAATCTGATTGTTTTTACTTGAGTAATTAGAGGCTTAAATTATGATCAGGTTGATTCACTGCAGATAGAAATATGGAAGACCGATATGTCATGAGCAGTTACTTCGATGAATACATAGTTTGGGTTGGTGACTAAAGATATTTTATGAGTTAAGTTTGAATCTACAGTAGATTTGTATTTATGTGAAAGCTGCACTGACATTTACTGTATGTTCCTCCAGTCTAGAGGTATAACTGTTTTCCAGTACAACTACACATACATTTGTGTAGGAGGCAGTAGATTAGAACGTCAAGTGGTCAATCCCACCTTTCTTATCTGCTGTGTTTTTCCAGACATCTGATTACATTAATGCCAGTTTCATGGATGGGTACAAGAGCCGCAATGCCTACATCGCTACTCAGGGTGAGAAAGTGCCCAAATGCTCTACTTCTTCTTTTCTTTTCTTTATAATGTTGTTGTGCAAAGGTTTCACATATTTTTAGTATTATTCCAATGTAAACATGCACACAGTCTTTTAGTGTACTTTAGTAAACAGGATGTTGGAAAACAATGCAAGTTTTTTTTTCTTTTTTTGCTTTTGTTGGCATGTCAGTTGTCCTTTTGCATATATCCCCATATCAACAAGAGCTGCTGACAGTGTTAATAGGGCTTCAGAAAATTAGAATTTAAGATCTTTGTTACATCCATTGTATTTCTCTCTGTAGACCTTGGTTTGTGGTCTGAACATGCAAAATGCCTAAACGTTGTGCGTAGTAATCTAGCTCTTTGTGTATTATCCTTCTGAATTTCCTTCTCCAAACCTACCAACTGCCCTTAGATATCAGCAGCATACAATTAGGCACCATCCTGACCATGCAGTCCTTTGTGTCTCTCAGGTCCTTTGCCAAAAACCTTTGGTGACTTCTGGCGAATGGTATGGGAACAGATGGTACTTATCATTGTCATGACCACTAGGTGAGAGTTGGTAATTCTGAAGTCAATGTTGTTGTTGTTGTTGTTACAACAATGTATTTGAATTCAGAAGTGATGGGGGTCAGTAATGATGAAGAGTCTTACTATGTCTCAGGGTGGTGGAGCGTGGACGTGTGAAATGTGGTCAGTACTGGCCTCTCGAGGAGGGCGTGACAGAGCAGCACGGATACTTTGTGGTTAAAAATACGCATATCCAGTTGTTTCAGGACTTCAAACTTTCCCACCTGGAACTCTACAATACTCAGGTAAACCATTCAGACAAATCTTTAAAATTTGTAAAGAATTAATGATGAGGATAACTCCAGATTTTGGGGAGTGTTTTTGTAAGTTTTAGTTTAAAAGAAGAAGGCTATTATTTTGTCCGGTCCTTCAATTAACCTGTCTGACTTTGTTTTGTTTTGTTTTTTTTCTTTCTTTCTTAAATCAGTCCGGAGAGAAACGGGAAGTATACCACTACCTCTATGTCAGCTGGCCAGATTTTGGGGTGCCAAAAAGTGCTTCTGCAATGTTGGACTTCCGTGAGCATGTACTTCAGAGAAGGAGGTCTGCAGTTCAGAACCTTGGTTCCAGCTGGAGGGGCCCTCCATGGGGGCCTCCTGTGGTTGTGCACTGCAGTGCTGGCATTGGACGCACGGGTAAACGCATACCATTACAGGGCTCCAATACACTTTACATACACTGACAACACTGTAAGACATTAAAATGTTGATGATGCATGTTCTTATTCTTCCTGAATGTCATGTAAAACGTAATTATTCTCTTTAAGAAATCCCTAGAAAGGCATTTATTTGCTAGCGGTCTTTGGTCATATTGGAATTAATGTGTAGACTCCAGCTGACAAACTTAGCATTCATAAGGTTTTCTGTTAGCCCTTTCTGACCGCTCTGAATAAGATGTTGGACAACGAGTTGAAGGCCATACAGCCTTGGTCCAAGTTTTTCTGCAGACCAATCCTTATTTCCAGGGACTGCAAAGTCCAAGGATCATTATTTATTGTGCCAACAAAAAAGGTTCAGGAGTCTGGTTCAGATCCAGAAACTGAAGGAGGTTAAAGGCCAGAGTAATGGCAAAGAATTCTTCAAACCTTAAAGAGCTCAAGGTGATTGGTGAGGACAGATGATCTGAAAAACCTAGTGGAGGAATGCCAAGTGCTTGTTGGCAGTTATGAGAACATTTTGATTGCTGTGATAGAAAATAGCGTAGTCATTCTTTACTCAGGAAGAGGAAGAATAAAACTGGGGATGGTGTTTTGCATAGGAATTGAAAAAACCAAATCCAGATGCCTTTTTTGTCATTGATATCTTTAATGCTGTGTTACTGTTGTGTTAATAACACAGTTTTAAAAATTTACAGAAAAGGCTAAGCATATTGAATTCTTTCCAGTGTAAAGGCAGAATGAAGCCTTTTAAGAACAAAATACATTCATTTGTAAACTTTGTCATCTCTTTCTTTATTTTGATGTACTACTACTCTATATCTTGACATTTCTTATAAGTGCAACCTCTCCAACGTGCCCCTCTTTCCTGCTTTCATTTAAGGCACATTCTGCACACTGGACATCTGCCTGTCCCAGCTGGAGGACGTCGGCACAGTTGACGTCCGTCAAACAGTGCGGAAGATGCGGACACAGAGGGCTTTCAGCATCCAGACCTGGGATCAATACTATTTTTGCTACACTGCAGTAATTGAGTATGCCCAGCGACACGGGAAACTGACCCCAGTGCAGTGGTCTGACTCAGACTTGGAGACTGACAGCGAGTGAGAAGTGTGGAGTGTTGACCAGATGAATGGGTTAGTCAACCTAAGCTGAATTCATAGGACAGAAAGAATGAGGAGCAGCATTTCATAATACAGCAAAGAGGAGACCCTTCCCTCATAAGTGAAAAGGGAGAAAAGATGGTAGACTCCAATAGTTGTTCTTCATTCACATGAGTGGATAGATGGAGGTGATGAAGAGCTGGAGACGAAAATATAGTGCAGTGGAGACTATGCATTGCATTAATGATGAGCAAGCTGGCCTGCCAATAATCCAAGCCCCTTTTTATTTAGGAAACTATGAAGGGGCTTGTCCTGCCCCAAAACCGTTCTTGTTGAGAAGTGTTGTACGAGTTGTAGCATTTTTATATTGACTTGCACATGAGGAATGACAAACTTGAACCTTTACCCCTAAAAGCCCTCCAAACCCAAGTTTTTGTTCCTTTTTTGTGTTTCTGGTTCCTTCTCAACTCTGAACAAGTCTGATTACAGATACAATGTGAGGGGTGTGAACAGGTAAAACTTGAAAACATTTCCTCTTAGTTATATATTTTTGTTGTAGAGGAAATGGTTCTCAGTGAGAAAGTGGTTGTGACAGTTTACTGCGTGAGCCATTTAGTCCATTTCCATTTTATTTTCTTTCTATTTTATGTATATTTTTTTTTTCTAAGATGAGTTTTCTATGTGCATTTCATATTTGTGCAAATGTAGTCTAACTTTTCAAAGCCAAAGTCTTCACCTTGAATGCTTGGATGTACTCCTTACTGAGATAATATAGACTTAAGCCCATGTATATTCTTGTAACATACATTTATACTTTATTGTGCATAATAACACCCTCTGAAATAAGAGCAAAAAAAAAAAAGCCTTGTTTTTAATATAATTGACTTAACCCGAAGAAAGAAATCCTGTGTAGCGAGCCAGGCTGTGACAGAAAAATGGAGTTCTGGTTTTAAGCCCGTCTTGCGTGGCAGCCGTCAGATTTGTCAGGTCTAACATCTTTGCTGTCCGAGCGTTCCGACAGGACGTTTCTCAAGTAATTTGGCCTTAACTTGATTCACTGCCTCGTTTCTCTCAGATCTGAACCACACCTTAAACTGAACGCGCATTTGCCCTGTTTTGGAGCCCATTTTTAGCCCTTCCTCCCTCGATACCGTTGTTTGAGTAGTGAGGCATACCATGCCTCGGATAATTGTGCCTTCACGTTTTCCTTAGCTTAATGTCTCGCTAGTGAGTAATAACATCCAAACGAGTGCACTTGCATTGTACGTGTTAAGTGTCACACAGGACACCCACAATTTGCCTAACGTCCAACAGATAGCGCACTACTTAGAAATAACATGAAAGTAGTGAAATATCCAGGAGTAAGCTCTGGTTTGAGACATGGCTATTCCTTCATCATTTGACCTCAGGGGGTAAACTAGTTTTTCAGTTTGTTTTTTTGTTTTGTTTTGTTTTGTTTTTTTTTTTAAGTGTCAAAGAACAGTTTCTGAGTTTGTATCTGATAAATTAATAATTTCGAGAAAAAAAAAGTTTTTGTATTTTTACTGTATTATATCTTACTGTATTTGTCTTTGTACAACTTCTACATTATCAAAATCAGTGAATGTTGGTACGATGCATCAGAGAAAATCGACCCATTATTGCATTGATAAGCTGAACAAATCGAGTGGGGAGAAAAATATCCTTTTTTTTTTTGTTGTTGTTGTTCTCAGTGAAATTTCAGTGGAAAATATCACTTGCCATAGTATTTTTAGAACTGACTTGTAGTGATTGTCCAGAAATCTGACTGTTAAAAGGGGGGTGACCAAGCAGTTGTCTTTTTCAGAGCTTGTTTTAGAAATCTTAGGTAAAATGACTTTAACATCCGACTGTCTAATACCATATGCCAAGGGTAAAGCAAAAAAGTAAATTTGCAAAAAAAAAAAAAAAAAAGGACAAGTGGCTGTCATTTCAGTTAATATACAGTCATCTGAAAAAAGCACGCTCTTTCAGTTCTAGGGTTTTATGCATCAATCCATAGCAAAAAAATAAGAAATTGTGATCCTTGGGAGGTCGTAAACTTGAATAAATATAGGCTCTTATGAAAAACGATGCATGACATATTGGTCTGTTATTTTACAAAAATGATGCCAAAATGTAGAAGCAGTAAGTGGAAAAACTCAGTACACCCCTGGGATTAATACCTTGTGGAGCCACCTTTTGCAGCAATAAATTGAATTGTCATTTGTCCAATATAAATCTTTTGCATTGTTGTAGAGGAATTTGGGCCATTTCATCCTTTTTTTCCCCCTCCCTTTGTCATTTTGTTGTAGATTTGCTGATGATGCTCAGGCTTATTGTCCTGTTGCATGGTCCAATTTTGGACAAGCTTTAGCTGTCAGACACGTGGTCTCACGTTTGACTCTGGAATGCTTCGGTTTACAGAAAAGTCCACGGTTGACTAGATGGCTGCATGTTGTCCGGGTCCTGCAGCTCCAGAACCAGTCCACATCATCACCCCTCCTCCACCATGCTTGACAGTTGGCACAAGGTGTGCGGGCTTATAAGTTGCATTTGGTTTACGCGGATTGTTGTACCGTGCGTTAGGACCAGTTATTTCCACGTTGGTCTCTTGTGTCCAAAGGACATTGTTCTAAAAGTCTTGTGGTTTGTTAAGATGCAGTTCCACAAACTTTCCTTTTTCTTTAATAGAAAAAAGCTGTAGTGTTTATGAAGTCATTTCTTTCTAATTGTACTGTCTTGAACTTTAATTTGAAAGGCCTGAACAGTCTGAAATGTAGTTCCTTGTCGTTTTTGGAAGGTACTCTGAGCATTACGTTATCTGATGTGGAAGTGAACTTGATGGGACATCCACTCCTAGGAAGATTGGCATTTTTTTGTTTTCCGTTAGTGAATAAGCATTCTCACGGTAGACTGACTCGTACTGTTCGGCCTTAGCCCTTACTGGGTTGATGGGCAACAAAAATTGCTTCTCTAAAATCGGACAGGGAAATTGTCGTAACCGCTGGTTTTATAAAGGTGATTGCATTTGCTGATGATCAACGTTCAGATGTATTTCATCAGTTTCAACTAGTTGCTACAGATGCTGTTAATCCCTCTGGGAGCAGTAATGGTGTACTCGGCTTTTCCACACTTTCATTTTTGCTTAGTTTTCGTTAAATAAACGACAGTATAATGTCATGTTGTTTTCCATCGGAGGTTGTACGTATTCAGTACCTTAAACATTAGAATTGAAAGAAGGTGTTTTCTTTGTTTTTTCACTTGACTTATATATGTATAAAAGATATAAATAAATAAATAAGTTTATCAGCATGGAAAGAGAGCCTTGAATGTTCTTGGGGTAATGGTGTCAGAGAGTTTAGTTAAGCATATATATATATTTTATTGTGAATGTGGACCCTTCAACCCTCAATGCCAAAGGCCAGGCTCACCATAAAGACACCCCCCTTCCCCCCCAAGAGAAACTCCAATCAGTCATCCTCAACAGCCTGCTTGCATGGACCCTACCAGTGCAGCCTTGCAACTATGAACAGAGACTCCTGAGCACCATGGGACCATTTCAAACATTTATGTATTGCTACTTAAGAGAGTGCATATTTAATTGTTTTTGGTCCCTGTGCTTTCAGTTGTTTTTTTTTTTTTTTGTTTGTTTTCCTTCCTCATGTATAGATGGAATGCAATGTGGACTGGTCGTTGGTGATCTTTTTCATGTTTGTTTCTGTGCTTTAAGTTCATGTGATTGATTTATGGCCTTTTACATGCTGTCAAGCCAGCTGTCCCATTAAAGCTATGATCTTACTATCGTCAATGAGTATGACACTGAAATGATGTCCTATTGGCCAAACAGAAGGTATAAATGTGTGGCCTGAATGTGTTGAGTTATTTTATTTTGATTTTTTGTCAGTTCAGTTCAGTGTAAATCATGAAATGAATTTAAAACATTGGAAAGAGATTAGTAGATCCTCGTCAGACTTCTTAAATTCTTCAACATCAGATTTAGGGAAATAATCACTTTGAAAGAAATTGCTGTTCTCAGATGTTGAAATTTTAATATAGTTGGCAAAATCAGCCAGCTTGGGTTTGTGGGTATTATCTACCTCTTTTGGCTATAATCTGTTCCTGACACAGCGGAGAAATGTAACATTTACTCACGTACACGTGATGTACACTGTTGCTTTCCAAAACAATTTTGGCAGCTACTTGTTTATTCAAATAACTTACTTAAAGCCCTTCTGTGTAGCAATATTGCGTCTGACCACATGGGAGCAAAAGAGACAATAGCAATACTGTGGGTATGCCAGGGGCCACAACACCAGGGTTGTGACATAAACTTGTGTTTTTTTCAATATGCTGCCCCCATGTGGTCAAAAGGCATAATGCTACATAGGGCAGCTTTAGTAAAGAAGCTTTTTACATAACTATCATGAGGAGTTGTCCACATCAAATTTGCTTATAAAACTGTATATATATATATATAGATAGATAGATAGATAGATAGATAGATAGATAGATAGATAGATAGATAAAACATTATATAAATATATAAAAAAGAAATCAGTAACTAAGCATTGGTAACTAGAATGACCGCTAACAAGTCAAGCTGCTAATATGATAACATACAGCTGAATATAATAAATGCACAAACATGTTTGTAATGATGATTGTTGTTTTAAGTTTGGTCAGCAATGCTGATACTGACAAAATGCTAATGTCCATTCTCTGTAAATGACGCTTCTGATTGGGATGATACCGAACTAAAGCTACCAAGAAGAAATGGATTCTTTACACATTTCAGCCTGAAGATTTACATCCAAGTCATTTCAACTTGGGCAAGTGAGAAGAGTCCTGCCAGTTCAGTATGACATTATCTGAAGTGTTTTTGTAGAACCTAAAGATGACTTTTGCACTTTTTTAAAAAATTCTAAAATATTCATTTAACATTTTGGCGTGAGACACATTTGTGTGAACTGAATTCAAATTAAATTATGGCAGCAAACTGGTCCATCCGTCGAGCATTCCTGAGATCCACTCACGAGAATGTGATGGACGGCTTTGGAAACCAAACTCCTCCCACCGTGTATGTCACTGGTCAGGATTGGGCCTCAAAATCAATAAGATGGTCAAAAGTTTAAACCGGGTTCAGTTATGGGGATGATTTAGCTGCTACATGGCAGTCTAGTAATCTTATGTGTAACATTTTAAAAACTGGACCAGGTTCTTGTCCATCACTGCCCCCCCGCCACCTGCAGCACATCATGACTTAAAAAGCAACATGTAATCATCAGAGGTATTTTCTGTTACGTCTGCAATGAAGAGACACGTTGGAGTTATGCACCCTTTTATTAAGAATAAATATATTAGTAGAATATCAAATGTGAGTAAAACTGAAAGATTTAAATGTTGTAATATTTGTGCGAAGGAAAGTTTCAGGGCACTTTTCATCTGGTACGGCATCAGTTGAAACCGGCTGTGACCTGAACTGTCGTCTCCATGCTGCAGAAGATGAGCTGTTCAGTCAATCTGATGCAGACTTGCTCCACATTTCCACCACAAGACATCCTTTAAACATGGTTGTCATCACACCAGTGCTGATGTTGTCAGATAATTTGTTGTTTTTATTTTTCTTCCAAGCGTGACCTGAATTGACCTTTTGTCAGGGGTGGCATCACCTGCGGATGTGGTTCCTCTGAAGTGAGCCGAGGTACGTTTTCTGGGCACGAGAGCAGGCGGCGCAGCAGACACCTCTGTAGTACGGGTAAATGCAGAGCCGGGCCTGAACCACTACCATGCAGTTGTGATACTGGTCGCTGCACGACGGATCTGTGACGGAGAGGAAATTAAGAAATATAGACATTTACAAATAAGCCGCTTGATTTATCGCTGCTTCAGCTGCATTAGAGAGAATAGTTGCACAAGTGTCATCCTGAATGAGTCAGAAAAAGTGGTAACTCATGTCAGCAGAGGATAAGATCACTGAAAACACTGGAATTTTATATGAAGGCAAATATAGCAAAAAAAGTTTTCACTCTCAAGACTAAAGCAAAAGTGACACACTATCCCTGATGTTTTTAAAAGAAACCTGTTTCAAAGTAGTTCCATCTTTCCAATTCATCAACATAGAATTGGAAAGATGGAACTACTTTGAAACAGGTTTCTTTTAAAAAAAAAAATAGAACATTTTAGAACTTAAAAACATCTCTCTCTCTCTCTCTTTATAAAACACTTCCTTCACACCTACAACAAATCTAAAACTCAACATCAAATGCCAATCAGATCAAATCTAGGTGCCGTGGCCTGTTCACGCCACGGGCCGTGAATTAGCGTTGCGGAGCAGGATGATTCTTGTCAGGCTTACTTATGTCAGTGAGGCAGGGTTGGTTGTGGCATTCCTCTCGACCCTCCGGGGCTGAGGTGGGGTCACAGCGGTCGCTCGGGATAAAGTTGTCAGTAAGACAACGCACCTCACGTACGCGGTAGCCCCCGTTACAGGAACGAGAGCACTGAGGTCAGAGAGAGAGAGAAAACACAATCTAATCAGAGGACCTAATGTGCAAGAATGGACACCAAGTTATTACACCTCACTTAAGGATTTGTCATGGACTTTGAGGAGCCTGGACACTGAAATAGTTTTTAAAAAAAGGTTTCAAAAATACTCTGTCAGGGTGAAGATTATGAAAGCTGAGATGATAAGAAAATAAGACCTCACTGTACTCTTATGGTCAGAAGCGTGAATCCCCAAAGAGGACATATTTTAAAAAGTAGCTGCTCACCTTTACTATCAACACAGTAACTCTGACATTAAACAACTCAAAATCGAACTATATGTTGGTTATTTCCTTCTTATTTTTTTCCCAGTAAAAAAATTGGTCTTCTAATTTCCCATTTGATATTGAATGCATCAGTAGTGTAGCACTCTGTGTAAGGCCTATAGCAGCACCAGAATCTGCCATAAAAAAAAAAAAAGTATGTAAACATCAGTGAAACGTTGTTCATATGAGCAACACTTGTTAACATTAGGCTCTAAAAACTCAAAACAGAGACAAAGAGGGTCCCTAGAGGACACCAGGCAACGATGCCAGTCCTTCCTCAAAAACTGCTAGTGGGTACAACTATCTGTAAAGTTCCACCTCAAAGGGAATAATAATAAGAATATATACAGTCATGGAAAAAATTATTAGACTACCCTTGTTTTCTTCAGTTTCTTGTTCATTTTAATGCCTGGTACAACTAAAGGTACATTTGTTTGGACAAACATAACGATAACCACAAAGATTGCTCATAAGAGTTTTATTTTAGAGCTGATATCTTACCATTTTCCATGGTTTTCTTGATTATAACCTAAATCACTTAAGTTTTTACATCAATAGCTATGGCGTTGTACTGCCAAAAACACTGCTTTTATGCATTCAGTGTTTTCTTTTCTGTCTGTTTTAGTCACATGATGGCGTTTAGTGGTACCAGGTATTAAAATGAACAAGAAAGTGAAGAAAAAATGTTGGTCTAATAATTTTTTCCATGACTGTATTTACTGTATTGGCCCGAATATAGGACGACTCTGATTATAAGATGACCACTATTTTTCAAATATCATTTTGGGAAAATTAAAATATGTTGAAGACAATAAAGTTATTCATAAAACAACTTTTTTATTATCAGACAGAGATAACATTCTGCTGTATTGTCAAACATTTTAATGATTTCATCTTTTTTAGGAAGTATGGTACCATACTTTAGGTAAGGTAGGAGTCAATAACAACATTAAGAATTCAGTCTGTGAAAACAAATTCTAGACTGCAACAAAACAGTAGTGCAATACATCATTGATGTAACATCAGTGCAATAAACAGCTATATTGCAATTGCTATTAAAAAAAATAAAAGTGCTGTAAACTGCAAACTGACCCAACCTGGCTGGCTTCATATGTAAATAATTTGACTGGGAGGGGAAAGGGTTCTTACAATCCAAAAGTGCAATAAAACAGTAGTGTGAAACAGGGGTGTCAAACTGATCCATGAAAGGGCCGTGTGGCTGCAGGTTTTCGCTCCAACCATGGAGAAACACAGCTGACTTGTTTCATTCAATCAACTGAACTGGTTAAGACCTTTAGTGAAGACAACTAGTTGATTGACCTAAACAAGTCAGCTGTGCTGCTGCATGGTTGGAACAAAAACCTGCAGCCACACGGCCCTTTCATGGATCAGTTTGACACGTGTGGTGTAAAGTGTCCTTTGGCTCAGACTACAGTCCATCACTCATGGAGGTCTTCTTCCTCGGCTCACTGTCGCTCTCATCACGTCCGACCCCATCTAGCGGCGCGGATGTGTAATGACAACAGAAAAGCCTACACCTCGATTATTAAACGACCCCATTTTTGAGATTATGATTTCTAAAATAAAATAACATCCTATATTCAGGCCAATTCGATATATATATTCTTTCAAACTGGGTGAACTGAGCCATAGTTACGAACACTTACCTGACTCCACTCTGTGACGTACCACTGGACGCCGCAGGGCTTCAGACTGCAGGGCTGAACTGTGATTGGTTTGGTCAGACTGGAACATTTTAGCTGGTCCATAACTTCCTTTTGGTCATCGTTGGTGGAAATACAAGTCACACTCCGGGTCTGTGTGCCATTCCCGCACTCCGAAGAACACTAAGAGTAACCATAAATGGAAATGAGGTTTCATTTGGGTTGGTCAGTCAAAGGCGCGGATGTGTTTTGGATGTGGGTATGTGAGCTACCTGGCCCCAAGGTCCCGTATACCACTCAAGCTGATTTTGACAAGGGCCTGAGTCACATGACATCACTTCTGCTGGGCGCTCCCCTTCACAGCTATCCAGTGGGAGATTAGTCACATGATCCATCAGGCATACCACTGACCTGGACTTAGTACCTCTTCCACAATCTGCAGAGCACTGAAGAACATCACACATATGCATGTATGTTAGTTGGTCCCACTTTTCCTTCCAATCCTGAGGCCGTTCTATGAAGCTATACCACGTCGACGTGGCGGCAAAAGAGTCACAGACAACACTGCACCAATGAGTGGGGACGGTCTGGCGCATCTGTAATACCACTTTGTCCCACTAGTAGGTGCACTTCACCACGTCTTGCCCCAGTGGCTGACACATGAACACTCATGATATGCTGTCCCCATGTGGTCAGAAGTGGTATTGCCACACAGAGTGGCTTTAATAGGATATTCATGTTTATTCCAAATACTTCACCACTCACACAGACACTTGCGCACAGACATACATCCTCACGTCCACACTAACAGTTGCAGTGTTACCCGCTGACTCCAGAGGGAGGTGAACCAGCTGCGTGCACAGACTCCCATGTCACAGTTCTGCACCGTGTCTGGCTTCAGGTTCATGTTACATTCACGATCATCATCCACATCTCCTTGGTTGCTCACACACACCACCTCCCTGCTGCGCTGGCCCACTCCACATGGTACCGAACACTGGAGGGAAACAAAAGAGATAACTGTGGGGTTTTTTTTTTTCTCATGCAATTGTTCTGCTGTTTTATTCAGTAATTCACTTTATAACAAATCTTTGGTAATAATAGTCTTTGTTGTTAAAGTTTAATTTCTGCGTGTCTTTCTGCAACTCAGAAATCTGGAAAAGTCGGTAAGATGTGGAAAATGAAAGTGTAAAAAGTGATGTAGTGGCACATACCTTGAAGTTTTCCTTGCAGATGGTATGAGCGCCAAATATTTTGTGTTGTGTCATATTTTAAAAAATGATGTTATTAAACTGTTCATTGTAAAGATGATTTGATGCAAAAGCAATACCCATGAGAGACTGAGGCCCCGGTCATACACTTCCCACTAGCCGCTACCCACTAACCGCTACCCACAAATTGTGGGTATAGGAACCTCTGCTAACCGCTTATGCAATCTTCTGCTCGCTAAAGCCGCTACCCGTTATGCCGACTCCCTTACTCACATTGTAGGTGTAGCAATGGGCGTGTCTTTTGCCCTTTCCGCAAACTCAGTATCTTGCAATCACAGGTTGCGGATAGCGGGTGGCGGGTGGTCTGACCACCCGCCACCCGCTCGTCCAAATAGCATCAATGTGCATCCACATGTGGACGTGCACAAACGGCTCTACCTCTTGAATTAACTCTTGTATAAAAAGCGTGATCTGGCCTCAGTTGAACCCCTGAGAAAATGGCAGAGATCGTCTTAAACGGCTTGCTCACCAGTTAAACCATAGACGACCAGAGCATGTTTACCAGGAGCGCACCAACTATCTGGTACTTTCAGGTAGCTGATAGAATTGTCTGTGTAAAAATATTTTTATGTATATATCAGTGGAGAGGAGGAGGAGGAGGAAGGAAGAGGAGGAAGCTCTACAGCAGAGTCCCAGACGAGCTGCGCACAAGAGCTGCTCCGATCTGGATGAAAAGACGCCCCAAAGCGTTTTGCGGGTAGCGCAACCTGCTCTTAAAGCCAATGGCTACTGACGCACTGATTGGTTTAACGGGTGGAACGCCCTAACCACTCCCATAATATAGCGGTTAGCGCAAGTGGGATAGTGGGTTCAGGAAGGTGGAAGATTGCGTTCTTTGTGGGGGAACGCCCCTCCTGCTACCCGCTACCCCTAAATAGCGGCTTTAGGAGATCTGGTGGAAGGTCAGGTTCTGAATCTGCAAGGAGCAAAGCTTTGCCAGAGAATCTCAGCGTCACCGGCAGAGGGTCCGTCCAGACTGTTATCTGGTGATGGTATGGGGCTCAAGGCCAGAACACCTTGAGTTGTGTTGCCGTGGGAAGACATGGCAGCATTACAAAGTGGTAAAGACTTTACTGTCTTACGCTTTGCATGAATTTGTTGCAGGCCTGAAATGCCAAGATGAATATACAATATGAAGTTGATGAGAACAAAAAAAAGCACGAAACATCCTGGGTTCATATTGTCTGAACAGAACGTGTCAGAGTAAATTTAAGAACTACTGTATTATCTTTTTTAGTTGTAATGTGGGAATGTAAATGCTTGTTAGTTACTACAGTAATGAGCTCTGATTCAGTTAACGTTGTGATGGAAATGTATTCTTTTGGCATCGTGTGACACTCAAGTACCCTTTCAATCAACTGTGAGTGTGTGTATGCTTTTTTTTCTTACAGGGCTCCACTCAGATCGTATCTCCCATTGACTGCAGATCTTCATCTGGCAAACAGACTTGGTCTCTGGCCTGTCGGACGAGCCGCACAGCTCCGGTGCCACGGTAACCGAAGTCTCCGACCCGTTGAGGTGAACATGAGTGACCTGGCGGCAGATGACCTGGCGATGCTGAGTGCCGGGCCCACACCTCCTGCTGCACTCTGACCACTCCCCAATATCCCAACTGGCAGCCAGTAACACACACACACACACACACACAAAAAAAGAGTTAGAGGAAGTGAAGGACAGTAAATCAGAGAAAATGTGGTCTTAAGGTTGGACTTTAGTTTAGGAACGACCGTCCCTGGTCTGCACTTGCTCTACATCCTACTGTGACCCTGACTATTGTGAGAGCCATTTAAAGCCTGTTGAAAACAAAGAAAACAAAATCTCTAGACGACAGGATAATACATGGTCCACATGTTCAGATGTTGTTCTCTCTACTATCAAAGTTTCTCTCTGGCTGCCCTCTGTTGCTGCTGCATTCACACTTATCCTGGGTTACTGAAACAACATCGTATATTCTCGGTAACTGAGACTGTGGGCAGAAATATCTGACAGATCCCCAACCAAACGTGCAGTTAATGCAGTCGAACTCGACTACTGGCAGTGTCATCTCTTATGGTATTTACCACAGAACATGAAAGCCAAAGCCACTCCAGAGGGGATCAGGGGGATTGACTGTGACTGGTGATTGACTCATGGGTGGAATGAAAATGACTGATGGAGCTTCATCCCAGAATTCACAGCAACATCTGGAACTGATATTACATACGTTGTGAGCGTGTGTGTCTGAGACCGCGTGCATCTATCACAACCAGTGGTGATTTTCGTCAGTTTTGCGACTGCTAAATCAACCTCAAATTTCATCTGAGCTCCCCCAGATGAAAACAGGTAAGTCTGTCATCATTTGCATCGTTATTTCATAAAAATTATTTTTGGCGCAGTGAAGCTTGCACGCAAGTATCTTAGAGACAAGTGGCAAATAATAACTGTTTCCAGTCAATCAGTAAACAAATCAAGGTATCAGGTAATATGGCCTTTTGTTACAAAGGTGTGTTGTTATTATTAGCAAATAAAATAGCTTGTCCTTACGTGTCCACCATTTTTTGGACCAACTTATTTCTCAAACAAAGCAAAGGTCAGCTAGGCAAGAGTAAAAGGAGAAGTGAACGATGGCCCTCACATCTAAAGCTTTCAAAGCAGCATGACTCACGTTCAAATTCTCTATAAGCACACTGGCTTTCCAGCTCAGTCGTCACCGACAGTTCGTGGCTCTCTGAGCCTGCGCGGTTGCAGACCTGCCAACCAAAATCTTGCACCTTTGACTGTTAAAACTGTATAATTGAATAAACAATCCATGTGCTAAACGACTGCACGTGCACAGCAGCTGACATTGCATTTGTTATTCTAAAAGAATTGGGTTTAATCACATTATTTGGTGCACAACTGAGAAGAGTAAGTGCTGCAACAAACTGCCGTTGATATCATTAACTTTTCCATGATGGATACATAAGGTTTTTTTTTTCCAAAAAGAAACTTTAGCAGCAGGTGAAATTTACTTTATTCACAGCAACATTCAGTTCACGTCCATATTTAATTAGAATAACGATTTAGGTTGACATGGAAAAATGTTTTGCTCCCTAAGATGCTTGTTAAGAGTGTGAGAGGAAAAAGAACGACAGGAGAAAGAAAGGGAGCAAGACGTACGCGAGGAAGAGAACAGGAAGTTAAAACCACGTAGTTATAAACACAAATGCTCTCTTAGCTTTCTAGTTTCTGACTGACATGGCTGATGAGTAAGAATGAAGCATCTTTAATAAGTGGCATGGTCTGGGGCGGCCATGACGGCCGTTTTTGGTTTTTCCTTGTTCTCTGTTAAGTTGGCGTCAATCCCTGTCCTTTGTGTCACCTGTTTCCTGTTTTACTTTGAAGGTCTGTCTTGTCTCCATTGTTTTCAGCTTTGCTTCCTTCCCTCTTGTTATCCTGATTGTCTGCACCTGCCTCTCGTTGTGTTCCCTGCGTATTTAAGTCTTGTCATCGCCCCTGTCTGTGCTGGTCCATTGTCTCGTGTCCTGTAAGTACTCTGTTGGTTTTTGGTCACTTGTTTTTCCTCCATATTCCCCTGCCTTGATACCTGGATTACTTTTGGATCTTTTTAGTTTTCTTGGACTTTTTTGTTTTTGTCAAATAAATACTTTTTTTTTTCAAACTGGCTTTTTTCAGCAGGGAGGTGGCCAAAGATGCCCCCCATGTGGAGGATATTGGGAAGGAGGAAGTTTCCCCAAGTTTCCCCTTGGTCGACGTCCCAGAGAACAGAGCACCATCTGCCCCAGCCCTCGTGGGCATCCAGGAGACATCACGTCGTCCCTGAAGGGGTCGTTTGACGTGAGTCGGTGGCTCTGTGTGTATGACCTCCTCCTGAGGCACTTGACCCTCCGGCCCCAGCTCCTTCACTTGCCCAAGATACGGACTATATACGGAAACCTAAATATGATGAGGGAAGAGCTGGTGGTCCTTAACCCCGGTCCCAAGGCGGTCGACGCACCTCAGCCCAATCCCGTTTCTGAGGCGGTTGACGCTTGCTCTCTCGTTTCCGTAGCGGTCGACGCACTTCAGCCCGGTCTCGTTTCCGTGGCGGTCGACGCGCCTCACCGTGCCTCCATGGCGGTCGATGCGCCTGCCTCAAAACCTTGACAATAAGAGGTCTAACTTCACCATTGGAGTCGCTGAAGAAATCAGCAGCTCTTAAAAAGCACACGCTTGTAAGTTGTTGGTCAATCAGCTTTATCTCATGTCAAGGTGTGTGACTTCATTTGTAGATAACATTTTGTAAGCGTCTGGACCAGAGGGGATTCCTCTGAGACCGCCCCCCTGCCCCGTCAAAAAATTAAATGACCTAATATGTGCAGTTGTGTTAACATTTCATTGACTATAAATGTGTTAGAACATAAAGAGACGAGTTGATTCAGAATTGGCTACTTCTTCACAAGTAAAGTAGTTAACTTGTCCGTACATTCCCATACCGCTTTCTGGTCAATGCATTTCCCCATAGAAGCTGAGAGTCTCTGGGAGTGCATGGAGCATTTATTTCATTGCTGTGAAACTCGACGGGCATTAGTTTAAATGCCAATGTTATCCCGTCACCTGGACTCTCAGCGTCTCTGGGAGTGAATGGAGCTGTGGGTTGGCCTCGGCTGGCCTGGGCACTGATCAGTCCACATGGTGATTGGTGGAAAAGAGGAATGCAGTTTTGACTGACCGGTTTCTGAGATATATACAGTTGAAGCCAGAAGTTTACATACACTGTGCAAAAACACACGTTTCATTTTTTGTCTCAGTATATGAAGTCAAATCAGACTGAACCTCTCCTGTTTCAGGTCAGTCAGGATTACCAAAATTATTTCATTTTGTTAAATGCCACAATAATGACAGAGAGAATTTCTTAGAGAATTTTATATTATTTTCTTTGAGGTCAAAAGTTTACATACACAAAAAGTACTAAGTCTTTAAACAACGTGGGGAAGCCCAGATGATGAGGTCATGGCTTTGAAAGCTCCTGATAGGTTAACTGACAACATGTAAGTTAATTGACGGCACACCAGTGGGTGTATTTAAGGCCACACCTCACACACTCTGCTTCCTTGTTTGAAATCATGGGAAAATCAAAAGAAATCGACCAGGAAATCAGAAAGAGGATCATGGAGCTCCACAAGTCTGGCTCATCCTTAGGTGCAATTTCCAAATGCTTGAAGTTGCCACGTTCATCTGTTCAAACAATCATACACAAGTATAAACATCATTGAAGTGTCCAGCCATCACACCACTCAGGAAGGAGACGGGCTCTGTGTCCCAGAGATGAACGGGCTTTGGTCCAAAATGTGTGAATCAACCCCAGAACAAAAGCCAAAGACCTTGTGAAGATGCTGGATAAAGCTGGTAAGAAAGTGTCATGATCCACAGTGAAACAAGTCCTGCACCGACATGGGCTGAAAGGCCACTCAGTGAGAACGAAACCATTACTCCTCAAGAAACATAAAAAAGCCAGATTACAGTTTGCAAAGAGACACAAGACAAATATCTTCACTTCTGGAGACATGTCCTGTGGTCTGATGAAACTAAATTGGAGCTGTTTGGCCATAATGACCAACGTTACATCAGGAGGAAAAAGGGGGAAGCTGTAGAGCTGAGAACACCATACCAACTGTGAAGCATGGAGGTGGCAGCATCATGTTGTGGGGCTGTTTTACTGCAGCAGGTACTGGAGCTCTTTATAAAATAGACGGCATCATGAAGAAAGAGCATTACATAGAAATATTAAGGCAACATCTCAAGCCATCAGGCAGGAAGCTAAAACTTGGGCACAAATGGGTTTTCGAAATGGACAATGACCCTAATCTTACTGCTTAAATTGTTAAAAGTGGCTTGAGGATAACAAAGTCAATGTCTTGGAGTGCCAATCACAAAGCCCTGATCTGAATCCCATCAAAAACTTGTGGTCAGATCTGCAAAGGCGTGTGCGAGCAAGGCGACTGACAAACCTGACTTAGTTCCACCAGTTCTGTCAGGAAGAATGGGCCAGAAAACCAGCAGAGTCCTGTCAGAAGCTTGTGGAAGGTTACCCAAAACATTTGAACTAAGTCATACAGTTCACGGGAAATGCTACTCAATACAAAGAAAACGTATGTAAACTTTTGACCTCGAGGAAAAAAATATAAAACTCTCTAAGAAATTCTCTCTCTCAAAATTGTGGCATTTAACAAAATGAAATAACTTTGGTAATCCTGACTGACCTGAAACAGGAGAGGTTTAGTCTGATTTGACTTCAGATACTGAGACAAAAAATGAAACGTGTGTTTTTGCACAGTGTATGTAAACTTCTGGCTTCAACTGTATATACTGTCACGTCTCATGCACGATTCCAGTCCATCACGGATTTTGCATGCGAAGTCGATTGACAAGCAGCGACCATTTGTTGGCATTTCTCCAGCAAAATACTTCATTTCTTACACTGTAAATAAATCACACTCTCTGTAGGGAAGGGAAGGGCAGAATTTACATATAAAGAGTGACACATTTTTATGAAGTACTCCGACTATGAGCTTCCCCTGTTAGAAAGACCTGAAATCTTCACTGGTCTGGACAGACTCCCAACAATACTTTAGATATAAAAGACAGCTTTTTTTTGTTTGTTTGTTTTGCTCTGATCTTGATTCCAGGACCAATTTTCCCTTCATTTCGTTTTTAATTTGGTTTCCAGAAAAGTCCGTGCTTTCTTCAATGCCATCCTGCCATAAAGATCATATTAGGAGAGAATTCAAAGCCGTTGCAGGAATGACTTGATTCATTCAAAATATTATTACGTTTTATGCTTCTTTCAACAATGTGGCGTGTTGCCTTCATGTGGTTTGATGCATTTTCATACATCATATCTCCACAGTAATCTGAGCTTTTTGATTCTAACCAGTGTTTGATTACCTAATTGAAGGTTATCCATGATTCCAGTGTGTCATATTTGAAAATACCGATTCAATGCCAAACCGATATCGTGTAATAATACAGACAATCCAGATCGCTTCTGAAGTTAACAGAGTGAATCTTTCTCAGCAGAGGTTTGCACAAGGAAAAAGGATAGAAAAGCTTTGCAAACATTTTTTTTAGCCTACAGTAGTCAGTTGTAGTAGAGCTTATTATTTGCCAGAGTTATTCATTGTTATCAAATGAAATATAATACAAGTGGTAAACCTTTTTGCAGGGCAGTTATTGCAGTTTATGTCCACATTAGGCGCCGAATGCCTCTGAAGGTCTGGTCGCAGTTAAAAATCTAGGCCCTGTAGCTCGTGAGCATCAAGAAAATTGCAGCCAATATTATGTCCCATTTTCAGCACTTTTCACTGGTGCCAATGCTGGACAAGGAGGGAGGATTTATAGCACCACGTTTCTAAAGATCTTCCATTTCTGGATTTGAATGGCAGCCCAGTCTCACCCTAAAGCACATCCTGCTGCACCATTAATTTCACTATTAAAGCTTTTATTTTGATATTTTTGGTTGTACGTTTGTTTCTGTGTTTTTTATTTTTCAGTGATGGAACCATCATTTGCAAAATGATCATCGTGCCTTGTGAAATAAGATATGAAACCAGCGACTGAAAGGACGAAAATCACAGGGAAATGTCCCTGAGACGGCGTGAAAGTGGCTGGACGTGTTTTTATGATTTCATTCACAAGTTTTAGTGAATTGAGACAACACATCAGCGAAACGCTTCGGCAGGATTTCATCATACTGGCTGAAAGAACTTTGGTAAATTTAAATAAGACCCAACCTTTCCTGAAAATATGACTAGTGAATTTTCTGAGGGTCTCTTACACGTCAACAATATGTTATTTATGTTATGTTGAGATTTCTACCTCATGGTGCATGGGTAAAAACCTATAAATCCAGTAAATAGTCTTTCCCTACACCATTCCCCACTTCTTGCCCACATTCTTGTTTGTTATTCAGTAATTAAAATGCAACTGATAAAATGTGTTTTTTTCCAGTGGGTCAGATCCCAGCAATCTCAATAAGACCTTTAACTTTAAACTGGAAACAAAGATCCACATCCAGCATGTGATGCTTCACACCCATGAAAGCTTACCTCTTCAAAAATAAGCCCCTGAAATTCTTTTTATGAGTTTTGAAAAGGCCTCTAGAGGATTTTCAGTGTGCGGGTTTCTTTTTTTTTTCCACTGTGTATCTATGTTTCATGGATCCTGCATAAAATCAGCCATAAAGGCTCTGTTTGGTGGGTCGGGTTACCCCACTGCATCATCCACAGTGCTTGTAACGCACAAAGAATTCTTGCTGCACTATAAAAAAATATCAGTAAGTATAAACGTTAAGAAAAACAGAAGTGCATTTTTAGTAGATGTTTAGACATTTAGACTTTGCTGATTTTACAGGCAAACCGTCATTTTCGGAAGCTCGTGTTTGACTAAGAGGAGCCAGGCCTCTTCTTCAGGGTTAAAAGGCTCTCAGAGGAGTTGCCCCCTTCTGGTTGTTAGATGCAATACATGTTTAACCATGTGTAAGCTACCATCTTTTCTATGCACACTTGGGCATTAGGTGTAAGCGTCGGTGCTTATGCTGCTCACTATGCAGGACAGGGCTGTTTGTTGCAGTCCTCCTCCTGGTTTGTTGGCTCAGTGTTGGGGTCACACAGGTCAGCAGGAGCGATCATCTGGGAATCCCTGTCAATACACTCCCAGGACACGTGACGCTTTCCTGGGGAGAAGCACAGACACAGAGAGAGAGAGAGAGAGGCATATGCATGAACAGAGGATGAGTAAGAGGGACTTTGCTTGCTTGACTTAACTAGACCTGGTCCATCTCCTTTTTTTTTTTTTTTTTTTTAAATCGTGGTTTACTTAACTTTGCATACAGTAGGAAGAAAAGCTTAAGCACACCGTTTTTGCTGATGAGATCAAATCAAATTTCTTGGTTAGTTCATGCAGATATCCAGCTAATTCCAAACAGGTTCGTACAGCTTTTTCTGCAACTACATCTCAAATTATATCTGTAGCAGAGCAGAGACGACTCTGATTCTCTGCGTCTTAGTTTTTCTGCTGGGTTTATGGTTCTGACCCTTCCTACTAGCCTAGACCTTGATTCTCTGCCTTACTGACTTAAACAAACTTGTGAATTTGGACATTTGAGTATACTGGGTCCATTTCCTGAGTTGCTGATGATGTATTGGGTGACTTGGTGGTTAGCACTGTCACTTCACTGTTACTTCCAGAAGTCTTTCTGTGTGGAGTTTGCATGTTCTCCCTGTGTTGTTATGGGTTTTTCTCTGGCTTCCTCCAATAGTCCAGTAACATGTATGCTATGTTAAATGGTGAATCAGAATGGAGATCTCTTCCAAACTAAGAGATCTCTTCCAAACAGTATATCTGGTACGTGCCCAAGCCATCTGGGTGTTTCTAAAATGAACTCAGTAAAGGTTTTATGGCAATGTTTAAAGTCGAGGAAATGTCCGGGTAACTTGAAAAAGTGTTTGCAATGAGTATATTTGAGGTAATTTTCAGTTGGCTTTACATTGGAAATTTTCCAATAAGGGCTTAAATTTTACTTTCATACATTTAAGAGCCTATAACCTTTATTTAAATAAAACAGTTAATTTTTTTTTCTAAAGTAGTTTGTACTTAAGTAATAAATTGTGAACTCTGGTAGCCTCTGGTGGTCTCAGATCTTCATTAAGCTGTGGAAAGACTGGATCTGCTGTGTGCATATCTGTTCTTTGATTCATGCCCCGTGGTTCCTCACCTGTGCCGCAGGTTGCGCTGCACTCTGTGTGTCCACTCTTTGTCCAGGTGTAAGTGGACTGGGGTTGAGAGTTCTCGCTGGGGTTGAAGGACACCTGCTCGGGAGGTGTTTCCTCTATGTAATTGCTGCTGGTGTCTTCTTCAGTCCCCGTCTCATCTGTATCTGATGGAACAACAAAGCTGAAGAGAGGTGGAGCAAAACGGTTTCTACAGTTCAGCGTTAAAGCTGCTTTCATCCTGTCCATCCCTTTGCTTTATCATCACAAATGTACATCACATGGCCATCTATGCTCACTGGCTATGCGTGCACATGGAAAGACAGACCTTCACAGTGGAAAGGAAATAATCTTTCCATTGGAGAGGTGGAAAGGAAATAACCTGCTCTTGATATAGTTTTCCTCCTGCACGTGTGGGCTACTGCGAAATAATAAAATCCAGAATATAGTTGATGCCAGCATCAACAAAGGCAGAGCTTTTTGTTCCATCTCCATGTTGCCATTTACACTGTTGAGGTGCCTTTGGGCGTTATCTTGTCATGATCATATGACTGACTGACTTGGAAAAGATACCTTGAGGAGCAAATTATGAAGAGCATCTGTTCAACTATGTCAGTGTTTCCAAAGTTTTCTGTTATGGTTGAGTTTACTGGTAAAATACAGATAACACGCCTGACTTAAAAGTTTTAAATTTTAAAGCAAATGTGTATACTTAAAATCTTTTTTTTTTTTTGAATGTAAAAACAACTATAGTAATAATAAAAAAAAATCTTGAGCTCTTACAGTTTAAAAAAAACTAGATGAATAGTGGGTGGCTACAGAACAGCTCGGTATAACCTCAGGAAGCATTAAAGAAATAAGATTTTTAATGTCTTTTTATAAACAAGAACTTTACAAGTTGGATTTGACAAAACAAAATTTTGCAGAGCATTTGATACCAGATACAGGACATGTGTCAAACTCAAGGCCAGCGGGCCACATCCCGCCCGCCGTGTAATAGTATCCGGCCCGCGAGATAATTTTACATTATCGTTATTAATGGCCCGTTGATATTAAGCGCTGATTAAATCAATACTGCACAGAACTACAGATCCCAAAATGCAACGCTTCAGTGGCCTTGCCGCACACTTCCCACGTCAATCAAGTCTAGTTTTAAGCTTCATCTGTGGAGTGGACTCCAATTTGCGCGTAACAGAAGAAGTAATGGATATTAAATCGATGCACGGGACAACGACATTTTTGAAAACGTATGTCAAAGTGTAACAGACAGACAGACATAACAGACATTTCCAGGTACATATTTCTAACTTATATAATTTTGACAGGAGATATTTTTAAGGAGAGCAAAATCTTTTGGGGTATTTAAAAGTTTATTTTTTATATACATTGACATAGGAGCAAAGGAATTTTAATAATATTTTAATGTTAAGTGGCTCATATTTCTAACTTGTATCCTTTAACAAGATATTTTTATGGAGAGCAAAATATCAAATATAAGTTATTTAGGGTTTAAGTTTATTACAGAATAATATTTCTGCCTGTTTTTATTCATATTTATGTTCCAAAAACATTTCGTTTTAGTGTGTTCAATAAATGTTTATCCTGTTCGGCCCGCGACCTAAAGCGAATTTTAGCCCCCTGTGCAATTGAGTTTGATAGTATAGTATAGTAATATGAGCAGAGTATTTGATACCAGACAATGACATTGTCGTCTGTCATGTGACTCATTCAGTTTTTATTTCTGCATGTTGGTACTTGTTCTCACCGAGGGGGCGAGTACCTGAAGGTGGACCTGGCTCAGGAGCAGGGTGTGTGTTTAAAGGTCTGCTGTACTCGTAGAGTACGCTCGGGCCCGGCTGCTGGTAGATCACCTGTAGAAGAAAAATAAAATGTGCATCCAAGCTCTCTGAGACGCACGGGAAGGAGATGCCAGTGATGCTGGTGGCGTGTCAGTTTGCGTCTCACATAAAGGTGCAGGGCGTCAGTCAACGGCCCTGGTGCAGTGATGGACTCTCCGTTTCGTGAACGGATCTCATTAGGTCGTCGATATGTCAGCTGTGTTCCCGAAGCAGAGTAGGTGCCTGGCCTGTCAATCACCCAGTTTCCATTTATGATGGGGGTGCCGCTGTGGGTCCTCAAGGCTGAAAAATCCCCAAATTCACATAATCACCACAGAGTTAGCCATTCCTGGAATAATTCTGCCGTCAAATGCACCCGTACCCAGATAGTTTCGGCTCTTTTTTGTCTCCTGGATGCTGATGTTGCGCGCTCCTGCAGGAATCTCTGTGATCTTATGGTAGCCAACGTGAAGAAAAGTATGAGAGAAATTCCCCCTCACCACCTCAAACTCCTGCCAACACACACATTCACTCATTTTTATGCACACAGAGACACAGTTTAAATAAATGTAATGTCCATTATGGACAGATCCTTCAGTTTTGACTTTCAACAACATAATCACTGAGCCTCATTGTCTTTCCCCCCCTCCAGCTGGAAGTGCCGTTGCCCACTCAGTCCAAATGTTGGTTTGAGCTGGGTCACTCTTGTCTTCCTTTGCACCAATCTCCATTCTGCAAATGTCTTCACCCACTCTGTTCTTTGCAGCTTTTTAAATGGGCCTCTCAATCATTTCTCTCTTAAATCTTTATTGGAAAAAAATCTGAAATTGATCTGTTTGCGATTATCCAGATTATGCACATAAAGAAGACAGAAAAAAATATCTAAAACAAGCTGGAGGTCTTCCTCGGACTCATCTTCCCATCACTCAGCTGTTAAGAATCTGAAATCTATTGTGCATAAGCATATAAATCAACTGGTCTTTGCATATAGTTGTAGATATAGATGTCTTACCTCCAGAGGGAATGAGATGCCTTTGGTATCCCCTGGAAGAGCATCTGAGGCTGAGGAGAAAAGGCAGAAGAAGAGGAGAAGAGCCATGAGCCACAATCCAGCCATGGAGAGACTGAAGGGAGACGACAATAACACACACATGTTTTAAAAGGGGGAGTGTGTCTTTGTAATGTGGGGTTGGTTTGAGGGGAGGGAGGGAGAAGAACAAACTCTGGAAGGGTTCTGAGGAGAAATGTTATGATCTCAAATACTTGTTGTTGGAGAACAACTTCCTGTGATTCATAGCTCACTGTGAAAGTTGTAACAACTCATGACATGCTTTTGTGAACTGTTTTTGTTACCTCTTTGAAAAGATATAAAGGTTGCTGTCTCAGAGTCTTGTCCTTATGAGGTAACGTTTCATTTCTGGAGTTGTTGTTGGAGTTAAGGTTGCTGTGTGAAATAAAATTAGATTAAAGTTAGGACTATGCATAAATAAGCTATGGTTAAGGTGAGGGTGAGTGTCTGGATGTCCACAGTAAACAGACTGGTAAATTGGTTTAATATCAAGTGTGGAAATGTGTTTATGGCATGTGCAGAGGTTCCTGTAGTGTCTGCTCTAGTCTATCCAAAACCAACATTTCTGTCTGTGACTATCATGCAGGCTCTGAGGCTTTGGACGGGCATCCCTCTTAATCTTGTTGCTCCACAGACATTTCGGTTTTTTCATTTTCTATAGTTTTTTTTTCTGATGTTCTCTTTTTGCCATATCAAAAAACAATGAGAAAGGAGAAAATCAAATAAAAATAAAAAAAACCACAGTCAGACTGTAGCCTGAATTGAGGATAATAAATAAATTAAAATAAAATAACAGTAATCCAACAAGTTTGAATAGAAGGCAACTGGATTCCTTTTTTTTTTTTTGGTAAAGAAAATAAGCCCAGTTACCTTGTATTTTTGGGGTTTCTATGACAAGGATAACTAAACCAGAATATGTTTAAAGTCATGTGAGTTACAACAGGAAAGCTCATACAGTCGTATTGTTCTCTGGTGATTCAGATTCCCCTCTGAGGTGATTCACAGTCAAAACACGACCGTTTTAAAGGGACTCAGATCACTATCTTACCATGTCGGGAACGACTCCATCAGAAATTACTGTAAAATCACTGGAAAGTAGTAAAACCCTCCCAATGTCTCCAATAACATTTAGGGTAACACTTTGCATGATAGATTTGGAGGAGTTGAAACGCAGAGGCCATAGATAAAATAGATGTAAGAGGACAGTTGAAGCCCTGTGAAGAGAAAAATATTGCACAACTTTCCGTGGCGTTTGTCTTCCCCTGTTTCTTGTTGGGTATAGGGATGAGAGATGAACGCTGTAAATAACAGAAAATACTTTAATTGTAGTCTGTAACACACACATACACACACATTGTTGAGGAATCTTGTGGAGTGGAGCACAGATGATGTTTTCTTTTATTATTTTGTGCTTGGATGAAATGACAGAAGCCACAGAGTTTCAGGTCTAAAGAAAAAGATTGTTGTCTCTGAGACTGGAAACTGAGATTTCAACAGCTTCAAAGACATATAAGTTACATATGTGTGGATAAAGTGAATGTTCATAATAAATGGGTCATGGTGAAAAGAGCATGACTCAGAAAAGCAAGCCACATCTAATCCTGGAAAGTGCATCTTTTCTTCTGTGTTTTTGTGTCTCTGTGTAGATGATTAGCACTTTTCCTTTGACTGAAGAGATACGAGGACACTGATGCCCTGCAGTCCAAATCATCCTGACAGCACAAACTACAAACACATGACGTGCATCTAAACACTCCTAAAAAAAAAACCAAAAAACATACCTGTTCTTTTCTTTCTTTCTCCCCTGCCTGGTGAGATGCGAATTTCCTGCTGCGAATATCTAGTAACCCCAGAGTTATGACACAGGTTTTCTGGGAGCCTCCATAAGTCTGTCAGGGAACACTGTTTTTCTGTTTAATAGCTGCCATGTCTGATTACATGCACACACACAAGTGGTACATCAGCTCAATGAAATATCTCTGTTCAAACTTTATTACAAAGCATAAAAACATCCAGGGCATAGATAAAACTGAAAATCTTCATAATGAACATTTTGACCATTTTGATGCTACCAGACTGGGAGTATTTAATGATTTTCTACCTGCTATGAGTCACACAGCTGCCCACTGAAAGCCTGGGTCTGTCTGCTGAAACCATTTACTGTCAAAGAATTAGCTCTCTGACGCTAAATATCAACTTTTTCCTCTTATATGAAGACTTCGAGACGCCCACGAAATAGCATTATGTTAGAAATGTTTAAATGTGCAGTAAAATGGTGAGCTCATGCCGATCTGGAAACGGAGGAGAGCTTTGCGGCAGGTCTGTAAAAGTGAGGCCTGCAACAGTTGGCATTTTTGTACTGCTCTCCAGAAAGTCAGCCTTCTGTGAGACTTTAAATCACATTTAAGTCAGTATTTCTTCCTGGCGTCAGTAATTAGCGTCTTTGCACACATCACAGTAAACATTTGTTTATCTGAAATTTGTTTAATTGAATGTTTGTCAGCCTCTTACTTTCCTCCACTTTTGTCTTTTCTCCAATCTCTCCCTTTCTCCTCTTCCTTTTTCACCCTTGCCCTTTCCATTCTGTCCTCCCGCCTGCTTTCCTCCTTTTTCTTCCAGCTGTGGGCTGTTTGATGTCCCTCTTTCTCATCCTGGCCACCTGCATGAGAACCAAATGAGAGGTTCTGTTCTCCTGCTGACACCTGGACGTCTCTTAACCACTGGTTACTTCCCTAATGACCAACTCCTTTCCAAACGGCCATGAAAAACTCAGAACGAGCACCAATCAATCACTGAGATTTATTTGCAGCTGTTTCTCCCCGTCAGCTCGAGAGTCAGGACATCTCATATTTTTACCCGGCAATAGAGTCTTCCAGCCTTTTTCAAGCCAACCCGTAGTGGACAACAGAGAAGAGAAAAGTAATTTCTCAGATATTTATAGAACTAAGGGCGGAATATCTCAGTGAGAGTAATTGTAAAACAAGGCAGGGATCTTTTAGGATGTATTCGCTGATCTCTCAGCTCACCTCTCACCTCTTCCTGATTACAGGCTTCAGACGAGCGCAGCTGAAGGTGCACACATCTTTTGACATCATAACTGCACCTCTCTGGTCCGTGGGTGCAACCAGGTACCAGCCAGGTCCAACAGTAGATTTTACTCCATCCCAAAGCTTTTATATACCTTCCCATGAAAAGCTTAACTGCCCATCCACTGCATGTCCATGTTTTATTTCCAGGTCTGTGGTAGATCAGTGAGTTGTAAAAGCCTACCTTAGATTTCACCCAGTATGGACTTGGATAGACTCCGACTTCCCTCTAACTCTATAAGGATGGGAATATAGCAGATGCTGAGTAGTTAAATAAGACATAATGATACTATCCATGAATACAAGCTACAAATTTTAAGGATTAAAAATAATCAAAATGAACCCATTCTGTGTATTGGATTTAATTATATAATATAATAATAAATTAAATATTTGATATAATGTCAGAAAAACAAAAGAAAGTAAGGAAGTCATATAATGAAAAAAATTTCCATTTGGGAGTTTGCAGAACCTCTAAAGTTTCTTCCATCACTCTGCTGCCTGGGTTTCAAGCTCTTTACAGTTTGTAGGAGGGACTTTACAGTATAAGACTCAAGCTCCTGCCAAACTGTCTCCTACTCCTACTGCTGATCATGCAGAATCTTTGCTTTACACGATTGTAAGCATTTCAGTAGGATATACGATCAGCATCAGCTGCAGAATCTTATATCTTTATGGAGGAATTTTAGCCAACTTTTCTTTACAACTTGCTTGCAAGAGGAGGATCAAAGACTGGTTTGTCCAGTTCAGCAGATCATGAGCTACAGATTCAGCAACAGCTCATCTTCTGATGGCGACGTCTCAGCGGTAGAGGAGCCAAATCACTATCGTTTCCTGTTTTTATACTCACCAGCCCACAGCAACCATGTCTTCAAGGTTTAGACGTTCACACTGAGGGCCATGAACTGGACCTGACAGCATCTCAGGAGATGTTCTGAGGAACTGAACAGACCACCTGCGGAGGTCTTGACAGGAATCTTCAAACAGTCTTTGTCCCAGTTTGCCGTCCCATCCATCAGTAGCAGCGTTGGCTGACCAACTCCCTACATCTCCCTGTCTGGTTTCAGGGCGTCTACATAAAAGATGACCTGACCTGGAGCACCGACACCACAGATCTCATTAAGAAGACACAGCAGAGAGTTCATCCTGAGAATGCTCAGGTGTGTGTAGTTTACCAGCAGCACAGCACCAGTAAGAAAAGTGTCCCAGTGGGTTAACAGCAAAGCCCAGAAGATTGTAGGTTCTCTTACCTGGAAGAGTTCCTGCTGCCTCAAAAACTCTTGGAGCATTCAAAAAGATTCTTCCCACCATGGCCACGCTCTTATAAAACTGCTATCCTGAGACAGATCCTTCAGGATAGTAAATAAATAAATAAATAAATAAATAAGGTATCCATTGGCCAAGTAAAAAAAACTTTGAGTTATGCAATATGGCTGTATTCAGAGTGGAGTTTGTGTGATAAAGTGTTTTCTATTCTTTCAATTTCTCCTTGAGTATCTTTTAGAAGTACTTTTATCTTCTTTGGCACAGTTTGGACACTCTACAGTATAGATGTCAGCAGTTGGCCTCATGTTTGACTCTCCAATACTCTGGTAAACATCGCAGTTAATAGCTGAGACAGTGAATGCAAGGTGCCCAGGTCCTGCAGCTGCCAAACAAGCCAACAAATCATTAATCCCCAAAAACTGTGCTTGACAGTTGACATGAGGTATTTGCACTGATAGGCCGTGCAGTATAGCCAAACTTTTCAATTTGAGTCTAATCAGTCCAAAAGGCACCGTGCCAGACGTCTTGTGGTTTGTTCCAATGCAACGCTGCAGACCTGAGCCTGGCTTTCTTTTGAGAGAGGAACCTTTCTCCTGGCAACCTTTCCAGGCAAACCATGTTTGTGCAGTCTTTCGCGAAATGTCATGAGCTATAAAATTTAACATGCTAACTGAGGCCTGCGGACTCTGAAATTTATGAAATGTTTGTCTACTGGGATGTTGTGCAACTGAACGTTTTTGTTCTAGACTGGACTCCAAATTGTTTGGAAATGGCCTTATAACATGTATGACAGTTGGCAACAATAGATGATAAATAAATAAAATGAGAACATCTTTCCTCCTTTGCTTCACAAACCTGAGTGACTTTGACTAGAAAAATAGCTAAACTTACACTTTCATAGGTAGTTCACATTTGCTGGTTATCAAACCCTCAAATGCATTTGATTAGAAAATCTTGGTTGCTATTTACTCTCATGATGTGTACTGTGTTGTTGCCAATCTGACACTGAAGTTATCTAATTTTAATACCTGGTATACAGACATGATTCTTTTTAATGTCCTTACACGTAAAAATCTCTGAATTAAAAGAAGGTGAGCTTCTTTTTTTCACAAGACTGTGAGAGGTAAAACCATGTGGACATAAGACAAGAAACGCAAGGATATGCCTCTTTGAAAAAAAGAGTGAATAATAAAACAAACAGTTCTGTAATAAGAGTCAGCTATTCAAAGTAGTTCAGGGAGACATCTAGAAGGCTGAAGACGGCAAAACCAGTTGGGGGGAAGCTCTAAGGCTTGGAGGAGAGCCGAAGCTGCTCCAAACGGCACACAAGAGGAACCCAGTTCTGAAAGCAGAACCCAATGGAGATCAGGAAAGATTTTCCTCCTACCCTTGGTATAGCTAAATGAAAAATCAGAACTTCTGATGCTGAGAAGATAGGCCATAGATCCCAGCATGGTAAAGATGACTGACAAGCTAAGCAACTGACAAATAAGAAGGACAAATGAAGAGAAGAAAACACTAAAGAGGAAAAGTAAATCAAGGGACAAACAAAACTAATAAATTAGAGTATTTCATGACATAAAAAAGAGATTAATTTGGAAAAAAGATTAGAAAGTAACACGCGAAAGATGAAACAATGCAGAAAAACAAAGGAAAGATATATAAGATGGTGGTGAGACCTACCGTGCTGTATGGTTTGGAGGCTGGAATGAGAACATGAGAGGAACAGTGCATGTTAGATGTTTTGGAGAGAAAGCCAGAGAAGCCAGACTGAGATGGTTTGGACATCTACAGAAGAGGGATAGTGATTTTATCGGTAGAGGATGATGAGGGAGGAACCGTCAGGCAGGAGGCCTAGAGGAAGACCAAAGAGGAGATTTATGGATGAGGGGAAAGAGGACATGAAGTGAGATGGTGTGAGGGAGGAGGATACAGGAACATAGGATTAAATAGAGGCAGGCGATTTGCTGTGGTGACCCCTGAACCCTGAATCGAACATCCTAAAGGAAATGAAGAAGACTTATGGGCAGATTAGCACCTTCCTTTCGAACGTACTAAATACAGACGCAATCACAATCCCCGCAATTACTTTCAGGGTTGGTAAATCTCATTGCGCGTGGTAAATGAACCTATTTGCATTTTCCCCTCCCAGTATTTTGCGCTTTCTGGCGGGTACGCCCCATATTGTTTATTCATCAGGGCAAAAGTGCTAAATGAACAGCGTGTGCTATTTTGCTCATTTGAGAGGCGCAGTCCTCTTTGCACGCGGTTAGTAGATCAGCTTGCGCATTGGTTTGCGGGTGGTGTCACGTTTGCACACGTTTTTACGCACGCAAACCTTTAGTAAATCAGGCCCTTAGACAGGAATAATTGAGTAAAACAATAGAATATTTTACATAAAATAAATGAATAAATTAGGTATTCATACATATAATAATACAAATATATAAATAAATAAAATAACAAATAATTATGAAAAAATAAAATAAATGAGAATGCCTAGTGAATTCTCCTTTCTTTCATGTTCTGTCATTTGTACTGATATTTCCACAATTATTCATTGTAATTTACTAATTGCATTTCCACATTTGCTTATTTAATTATTTCTATGAATAGTTAAGCACTTCTTTCTAATTCTTTTGCATATTTATTCCTCTTTGTTTCATTTCCATAATTCCATATTAATCCCTGCTACCCCCGTTTTTTTTTCTCTTTAAATTGCTGCAGTACCACTTTTTTGCCACCAGGGTGGTGACGAGGCACAAACCGGAAACCGGAAGTACCGTAATCGCCGTCAGCGTCGACGTACGAAATTCAAACTTCAGTAACAAAACATCTCCTTCCTTCCCGAAGGCTTTTTCTTATGGATGTCAACTGACTTTGCTGTCCTCTTGTATTTTTTAATATTAAATCAAGGTAAAGTTGTAACATGAAGTAGAGCCGCTCATTTACTACGAAGAATATTGTACTACCGTTATTTTTGCATTTCAATTGTTGCTGTATTAAGGACGTTTTTCTACTGCAGTAGTTCGTGTTAAGCTACTAAGCTAAAGCTCCGGTGGATGAATTTTCAACCAGCTGAACGTGGTCGTGATTTTATAACTATTTTTCTTCCCACAGGACTGTTTGTCATCGGACTGCGGGAGCACGGAGATGCCTGTAGAGAGGACGGAGCCCCGCGGAGCCGCAGAGCTTCACAAATATTATGAGGTTTATGAGACTATCGGCTCAGGTAACGTTATATCAATTTGTGTTACGTTTAAATTTAGCTTTGTTTTTGTTGTATCCTCTCTGGTGTGTGTTATGAACCTCTTTGGCGTATGTTTTAGGTGGCTTTGCTAAAGTCAAGCTGGGTCGACACATCCTGACGGGGGAAAAAGTTGCCATCAAAATAATGAATAAGAAAGATCTTGGGGTGAGTCATAGATTTATGGTTTAATGAAACGTGCTGGGATCATGCTCAAAACAAAATGACTGAAAATATCTAAAGCTGCAATAAGAATTTCCTATTAAAGCCTTTGAAATGTCTACCATCCATGAAAGATAGTGAGCTCTTTAGGCAATAAAATATAAGTCGCAAAAAAAAAACCAACAACATAACAATACACTTAAAAAAAAACCCCTTAAAAATACTTTCCTAAAAATAATAATGAAAGGGCACTTAAACACACTTAAAAAAAAAGAAAAACAAAGTACACTTTAAAAAAAGGAAAAAAGTATTCTTAAAAACTCTTTAAAATAATTGAGTGTTTTTAAAGTGTTCTTTCTGTTTCTTTTCTTTTTTAAAAGGACATTTAAAAAACTTTAAAAAAAAAAAAAAAAAAAGAAGAAAGGACACTTAAGTTTTTTTTTTTTTTAAAGAAAGGACACTCAAAAAATACTTTTTTTTAAAGGACATTTTCTTTTTTAAAAACAGTAAGAATTCTTAAAAGCGCTTCCTTAAAAAAAACAAAGTACAGTTATTTTTTTCTTTCTTTCCTTTTTATCTTTCCATTCCTCCCAGGAGAGGACATCGTAGTAATTTTATCCTGAGGTTAGATGCTCATCGGAGCTGGGAGAAGAAGAAAAACCACAAATGGTACATTGCTAGTTTTACAGGTCTATAATTGTTCGTACATGTTCAAGTTTGTAACTTGCATGATTGAAAAAAGACGACTCAAGTACGGCCTGCTTGGAGGGTTTGTCTCCTCCCTTAAAAGAGCTCGAGGTTGCCATATTTGGAAAATAAATCCAACACAGCATACACAGTAAGCAGAGAGATCTTCATATCAGCTGTCAAGCACGGTGGTAGAAGATGGCAACATGTGGTAATCAGGTTGAGCATAAACTCCTCTGGATATCAGAGTCATATTTGAGGCCGTCTGTCCGGTAGGTAAAGCTTGGCTGAAGCTGGGTCATGCAACAGGATGATGAGCCCCAGCTCACTGGCAAATATACATCAGAAAAGCTGAAAAAAAAAAAGGGGTATTGCGATTTCCCAGTCACAGTCTAGACCTCAGCCTGATGCTGTGGCCGAGGGACGGGCATTTATAAATCAATAATAAGCTGGGTATAAATAAATGTAATTATGGTGTGAAAAAGAAAGGCGCCAAAGTTTTCCATAGCTGATTGAGAGACTGATAATGTCATTCAAAAAGCAGTTACTCTAAGTTAATGCTGCTAAAAGTAGTTCCACATATAATTTAATGATTCACTATACTCAGTTTTAAACACATTGCTGCATTTTGGTGTACATTTTTTTAAATAAATAATGTACTGCAGTAATATGATCCGGAGTTGTTCATATAGAGCTATATTTACGACCTTTTTTGATCCTTATTTAATTATTTATTTATTCATTCATTTACTTGTTTATTTAATATCTAGATCGTTCTTGTTATGCCAAATCTAGAACTTCTGATACCATAAGAAAGTAAGGAGTACAAAAAAAAAGCATAAGTTACAAAAATACTTGTACAAATGACAGTGTAGTGATGACTACATACATACTGAACAAGAGCTGACCATGACTTTCTCCAGGATGACTTGCCACGCGTGAAGGTGGAGATGGAAGCCATGAAGAACCTGAGTCATCAACATATCTGTCGCCTTTACCACGTCATAGAGACTTCCACTCAAATATTTATGGTTCTGGAGGTAAAGACATGCAGCACAGAAATGTAAGTGACAGTAAGTACAGCATTTTTTTCTGCATATATATCAAATGTTCTTCTTTTTTTGGTCTCTCAGTATTGCCCAGGTGGTGAACTGTTTGATTACATCATAGCAAAGGACCGACTGTCAGAACAGGAGACCAGGGTGTTTTTCAGGCAGATTGTGTCTGCACTGGCGTACGTCCACAGCCAGGGATATGCACACAGGGACCTAAAACCGGTAAAAAGAGCTATCTCATGCATGTTATAGTCAGAGAAATGACACAGCAAAAATGCACCTCTCTGATTGTGACTGCTCTACTGTTTTGTTTATCTGTACTTCAGGAAAACTTATTGATTGACGAGGACCATAACTTGAAGCTTATAGACTTCGGCTTATGTGCCAAGCCTAAGGTATACCACCACGTTACCTGTCAGACTGTCTCTGGATCAAAAATGCAAAATCAATAACATCGATTTCAACTGCAAAAGCCCATACATCTTTACATTTTACACTGCTGAATGTGGTGATTCCTCACAAGATACGTTTTGTGGAAAAACCCTAACATTATGATGCGATTGCCTTTGTCCCAGGGGGGTTTAGGGTTATGAGCTGATGACGTGTTGTGGGAGCCCTGCATACGCTGCTCCTGAACTCATCCAGGGAAAAGCATATATTGGCTCAGAGGTAAGAAAGGCAATTAGCATTTACTACTTATGAAAGCTTGGTCAGATTTTCATTTTAATAAGATATAATCTGGAATGCTTCATGTTGAAATACTGCTCTGTGATGTTTAACCTCCAGGCTGACGTATGGAGTATGGGAGTCCTGCTGTTCGCGCTGCTCTGTGGATACCTGCCCTTTGACGATGACAACTGCATGGTCCTTTACAGGAAGATTACAGTAAAAGCTCTGCTGTGTTTTATAACATTCCCCATTCCAAGAGATTTCCAGTCAAATTCATTGTTTTTTTTTTAAATCTTCTTCATCAGAGGGGTAAATATGATAACCCGCAATGGCTTTCTCCAGCCAGTGTCCTTCTTCTCAACCAGATGATGCAGGTGTGTATTCAGCCAGTCTGTTTCCTCTTTTATTTATATTTACTGTTAACCACGCCGCCCTGCTCTCTCTATTCTTTTGTTCCAACTTTGAGAATGTGGACTGTGTAGCCTCTTGGATATTGAGTTGTAGTTTTCGCGTGTGTCCTGCAGGTGGACCCCAAGCGGCGCCTCACTGTTAGACAGCTGTTGGACCATCCCTGGGTGATGAAAGACTATAATAGCCCAGTCGAGTGGTACAGCCGGCAGCCGGTACAGGCACCCAGAAAGCAAGCATATAAACCCAACATCAGAATTTTAGACAGACCTTTTGTATTTTTTATGAAAATAGCCAGACTTGTCTTTGTTCTTGACTGGTAACTTAATTTTTTTCATTTTGTGAGGTTTTTTTTTTTTTTTTAATCACTTTGCAAGTAGCTACTTATACATTACAGTGATATACCCTTCATATTAACATAAATTTCATTATTTTAGGTTTCCTTTGCAAAATGAGAAATGTCTGTCTTGACTTGTGCATGAACAGTCTGGGTGTTTCTGCAGCTTTACCACATAGATGAAGACTGTATCACTGAGATGGCAGTCAACATGAAGCGATCGAGAGAAAGCACCACTGCACTGGTGAAGGAGGTGTGTGTGTGTGTATGTGTGTACTCCATCAGTTTACCCCAGTTCATCATGTCGCTGTTGGTCTGGTTTAAATAGGTGGATGTAAATGCATATAGTTGGTAAATATAGTATCATATGTAGTTTCTGTGATATATGCTGTTTAAAAGCTGTTAACTCTCTCAGTGGAAGTATGACCAGACCACAGCCACATACCTGCTGCTGCTGTCAAAGAAGCAGAAGGGAAAGCCCATCCGTCTGTGCCCTGAGCCAGCTGTCTGTGAGGACTCTCCTGTGCATCAAAGACTGCAGGTCAGAAACAGGACCACATCTCCTACGGTGCTCTGCTGTCTCTGGATTATTCTGGCAACCAGTATGCAACTGTTTACTTCAAGAACCATCTTAAACTGGAGATTTGTGTCTTTTATCGTCGCCTTTTAGACAAGAGAAGCTCCTTCACTTCACTGAGGATGAAGACCACGTGATTGTTGGTTCTTTGGACCTGTGCTCAGACTACATTGACGATTGTCCCTGGGTCTCAGTCCAGCAGTACACACCCCAGAGAGTCAGAGGTCGAACCACATGGGAGCACAGACAAAGATGTGGTATGTGCATGTACTTTTAAACTTCTTCTAGGTGCATCTAGATGCATCAGAAAACAGTGGAAAGGAGAGTGACAAAATCTGGACATCTTTTTAGTCAATCCATGAGGCCGATTAGCTGAGGCTGAGCCATTTTATCGATTGTGCGATATATAGCGATATTTTATCGAGTATCAATTTTTCGGCCACAGGTATTGATATTCTAAGCTTCTTCCAAAACCCCCGTGTCCCGCCTTTAAAAGCTTGCAAGCAAAAATTTAAATAAATGAAACAATTTTTCTCAACAAATCTTTTATTCATTTTGTCCAACATTTGCAAGCTGCCTGTCAGCCATATAATGTGTAATTGATGCTTTCAGTTCAATAAATTCAAACAAAGTCATTGGAACACTCACAAGATGTCACCAAAATCACTTTGTCCCTTTAAAATCTTTCGGAAAATGGTGTAAATGTTTTGTAAGATGAACATCGTTCATATATCGTATCGTGAGCCAAATATCGTGTATCATATCGTATCACGAGATTAGTGTATCGCTACAGCCCTAAGGCCGATGGTGCTTATTTAGGCTGTAGACATGGAAAACACCACATGCAGTGGTGTAACAAGTAAAAAAGAAAAAAGATGGGAATGCTGGTAGGAAAAAAAAGGAGAGCGTCTAATTTCTTTCCTCTGAGAAGTAATGGATGATGAACATCATACACCCCTATCTGACATTTAAAAGCAGCTGAACAGGAGGTTTTTTGACATTGTGTGACTGTATGACAGACATAAAATGCATCAATAAGTCTAGCTTGGCTCTTTAAGAGCAGTGTTCTCATGCTAAATATATTTTCTTTTGTTTGTCTAAAGAGGTTGGTGTCGCCATCAGTAGAAAAAAGATATGCTTACAGCCCGACAGCAGAGAGAGGGAGGACAGCAACACCACACCATCATGACTGGAGAGGAAAGGACCCAGACCAAACCCCTGAGAATAAGGAGAATATTGCTCAAGACAAAGGAGTTGATATTTTTGCGCTGCCTCCCCCTCGCACCCCTGCATCCGCCAAGAAGAATTCACGCCCCCACAAGAACGTGTTGACGACACCTAATCAAAATTCTGTCAACAAATCCAACGTGGGCACACCTAAAGGTAAGACGGGCGTCTGGGTTGCACAGCGGCAGTAACGCAGTGCAGACGGCGCAGAGTTTCACACAGTTTATTTGTATACTATAATTGTTTGTTCTTCCCAACAAGGGATTGAAGTACAATTCGTATTAGATTAGATTTACATTAATCAACTGCCCCCTCTCCACGTTTCTCCTTTTCATTTATCGTTTATTCCTTCAGTCTCTGGCTGCTCTCGTAATCAGAAGTGCCACAACCACATGCTACACATTTGCAAGTAAATTGTCTCCTAGTAATAAACTCATTTATTGGGTCTGTTTTTATCCCAAAGCCACTCATATTTCAATGATTTAGCTGTCATTATGCCACTGAAAAATGGACACACACACACACACACACACACACTTATCACTGTCAACTCAAAGGTGCGGTTATCAGAAGCTAATTCTATTCACCTACCTATAAATGAAGGGCACTAATATGAATCAAGAATAATTAAAGTCTTAATTATTCATCATGGTGACTTTTCTGTTCAGATGACCGGCCTCATTAGTTTTCTCCAGAAACCTGGCCAGCAGCCGGCTAGCTTGCTAATGCTGACCTAGCTGATGTTTAATCCATGGACTCTGGCTCAGTGCTGTTCTCGTTGCAGTCTCCTGCTTTGTGAGCTGCAGTTGCAAGCAGGGGCGCGCTGCCTGTGACATCCTTGTCCACACACATACACACTGAGTAGGCTGTGTATGTCGGTCCCCAGGCGTGCGCCGTGACAGGTGTAGCTGTCTCCTCCCTTTGCTCGCTGTCCCACATGGGCTGTAGCGACATGTGTTCTGTTGCCACTTAAGCCCAGCTCTCTCCCGTGTGTGTGTGCGTAGGTGCGTGCGTGTCAGGCCGAGTGTGCACAAATCAGTTTTTTTTCCATCATATTCACAAATCCAAAATCAAGCAGCTCTATATGTAAGAGCAAAGTGCTTCTCATTTAATCCCCTCTCTTTTAGACTGAGGTCATCACGTGTCATGTTAACAGCAGGCCGTTGTCTGTCGTATTTCTGCTGCTAAAACAAAACCGTTCACGTGGCGATTTTAATACCAACAATAACGAATATTGTGCTTGAAGGGTTGCATACTACGTGAACGTGCGTGATAATTTTATTTGACGTTAACAATAAATTTGAGTTAAATTACCACCGGTAGGTGAGGGCTGGAGAAGTGTGTAAAATGCTAAATTTCTGAGGTTCCTTACTTGAACGAAAGGGGCAGGACTGCCTCTGCAAATCCTTTTGTTTGTCTCTCTGGGTTGTCCAGATGATCAGTTGGTTTAAAAATCTCTCTGCTCAGACTTTTGTGTTGTGAAATTTTAACACTTGTGCAGTTTTCATCCTGCAGTTGCAGTTAAAAACTACAAACCAGTAGAAATGTGGTTTTTACGGACTCAGACTGGAAGTTTTAGCAGCAAGATCAAGTTAGTTTTGAGGTCAATCTGCTATCATGTCATAATATTTCAAGGATCATTGGGCCAATGTCCCAGAATGGTGGTGTATTTAGTGGTCTTCCTAAAGAGAGAGAGAGAGTTAATTTAACAATGTTGCTGTTGGATTAATAAAAATTCAGTGTCTTGGGACCAAAATACATTTGAGATCTTCTGGTATGTTATGAACATTCCAGTTAAGTCTTCCAGAACCAGTTCGTTTTCTGTCCCCAGAGTAACATAAATGCAGAGCAGCTTTTTTAATCTATGTACCAATGGAACAAACACCCAGAGAACTGCATTCAAAGAGTCTCCTGTTTGATAAGACACTTGGCTAACTTGGATTAATAACATTTACTGCACTGTATACTTTACTCAGTTTTCTCTTTTCTTTTTTGAGTTTTTTTTTTTCTAATTCCATCGTATGCAGCTACTGTGGCTGCTCTTCCTTATGCACAGAGACAAGTGCTGGTTCTCTTGTGAAAACGTGTCTCGTGTTGTGTGGCAGGTGGTGACGGCGCAGCCAAGAAACAGAATAAAAAGCAAGCAGCAGAGAGCAAAGATTCGACAAACATTGAAGTACTAGCCTTCAGTCCAGAGCGAAGGTAAGTGGACTACGGGACAGTTAGAGGCTCGGTGGCTCTTCAGAAGTGGGGAAGGGACAGTGTCGGTACGAGCAGCCGACGGGGTTGAATACTGACACGGAAAGAAAAGCAGTATTTAAATGTAAAACCATGTTTACTCTCTAGGTCCAGGTCGCTGGACATGGCTGTCACAGGAGACAGCGGAAAGAAGAAGCGAGGAACGAAAATGTTTGGTTCCCTGGAGAGAGGCTTGGATAAGGTGATCACCATGCTCACCCCAAGTAAGAGACGAGCTCACCGTGACGGCCCACGTAAGATCAAGGTATGAGCATGTCAGAGTAACATACCAGCACCGGCCCCGTGTCGCACACATCACAGGGCCGCAAATGAAAAGTTCTACAACAATCAAACACATGAACTCAAGCCACATGTTTAAAGTTTATTCAGTTCAATTCAGTTTAACTTGTATAGCGTCTGTTACAATGCCAATTGTCTCTAGGTGCTTTACAAAGACCCAGAGCACGACCCCAGAGCAAATATCATTAAGTAAAATTATAAAATTAAATCCAAATCAAGGATAATGGCAAGTAAAAAAAAAACCCACAGTGGGAGAAAAAAAACCTTTAAGCCAAACAGTGGCAAGAAAAAACTCCACTTTGAGGAAGAAACCTTGAGCAGGACCTGGATCATATGGGGGGACCTTTCTGCCAAAGGGCAGCCAAGTAAAGAAACAAAAAGAGAGTGGAGGCAGGACAGAGAGAGGAGAGCACACAAATGACTGAATGAAATGACTACATAAACAGATGCAGGTAGCAACACTGAGGTGAGATGGTCAGAGGACTAGATCACTGGTCACCTGCCAGCCGGCACCCCGAACACATCTACACACACAGGTGGAGGTAAACGCTGGGCTGGACAGAGGAGGGAACTGCAAGTCAGAATGCAACTCAGGAAACTCTGGCCTGCAAACATACAGAAAGAAAAGAGAAAAAAGGGGAGCAAAACAGCACAACAAACTACAGGAAAGAAAATGCAGCACAGTTACAGTAACAAGGTGCTCCTAATGAACTAATGGTGGAGCTGGAGGAGGAAGAAGGGAGGAGGAAAGGGAGAAGAGTGGTGGAGACACCGCTCAGCAGATCATGTTGGTGTCCCCCTGCAGCGTCGGCCTATAGCAGCATAGCTATGACGAAGCTGTGATTAGGATGAGCCTACTCTAGTCTCCTCATATATTGTAATGACGGGATGAGTTTTTTTTTTTTTATTATTTGTAAATTGTTTTGCATAGCAGTAAATTAAAAATACTGGGTTAGGGTCCAACAAAAGATGTATAATTTGCATTTCAGGTAAATTTCCAGAATTGCTGACTGCTTGCTTGTATTTTTATCTAGGCTCAGTATAATGTGACTCTGACCAGTCAGACCAATCCAGATCACGTCCTGAACCAGATCCTGTCCGTCCTGCCAATGAAAAACATTGACTTTACCCAGAAAGGGTAAGGGGGAAAAAATACTTGTTCTTTTTTTCTTGATTCATTCCTGCTTTTGCTCCTTCAATTCCTTTCCTTTCCCGATAATTCAGGTATACCCTGAAGTGTCAGACCTGGGACGACTTTGGGAAGGTGACCCTGGCGTTTGAACTGGAGGTGTGCTTGCTGCAGAGGCCAGAAGTCGTTGGGGTTCGGCGCCAGAGGCTGAAAGGAGATGCCTGGGTTTACAAGCATCTGGTGGAGGACGTCCTCTCCACCTCAAGTATTCTAAGTAATGCACCATCTTGTCAGTGTTATTACCAGTTCAAAGTCAGCTGATACTGTGTTTTGTTTTGTTTGTTTTATTCTGTCGCAACTTTCCTTTTTGTGTGTTAAGAATTAAAAATGACAGTTGAGTCAACTGTACCGATTCACACGTGTGCATCTTGGTGAACAGTCTCTCATTATTCCTTTGCAATGGATCAAAATATTCTTCAGGAAACCTGCCGTCTCCCAAACACATGTTGTATTAATCCTATGAACTCTACATGCCAGAATCCTTTGCTGTGCATCTTTTAAATGTAGAATAATTTACTCTTCTTTTTCCTAATTATTAAGCTAATGTGATTGCGATCGGCCCCTTGGAGATGAACGAGTGTGTGCATGTGTATAAAATGTAACGAGACTATTTACACCATAACCTCCCAGCTGTTTATTTACATATTTATGTCTCTCTGTTATTCACCCCTGAAGGTGCAACACTTGATTGAAGAGCATAGAAACAGCATTGCTAATGTACCGTCATTGCTTTTTTTTTTTTTATGTACATGTGTTTACAGTTCCGTCATTGTGATGTTTTACATCATGTGAAGTGTCTGTTTTTTATTTTTGTTTTTCTGTCTTTCCTCACTGCACTTTGTAAGATTTTTACCAATGGTGTTAAAATAAATGATTTCTGCTTCTTTGGAGTCGGATGTAGAGGAATTTAGCTATTTCTTTGACATCAGATGTTCTCGTCTTCATTCGCTCAACAGTGGAGCAGTTTATTCTTTCATCATCCCTCTGCTCTGATGAGCTTCACTTTGATGGGAGAACAATTGTGATTGATTGGCTTGGCAACAGTATTTCTAAGCAATAAAATTAATTATGAAAGGTGTCTCATGTCTGCAGCATTTCTCACTTCAGATGCTTGTGTTTGAAACAGGACATACCTTGTTCTGTATAAAGTAGATTTTTTTTTAATTTAATTATTCACAGCAATGCAATCGAAACAACAGCTGCAATGTATTGTCAATGTTTTAATCAAACAGTACCTGCAACAACGTTCGTCATTTTATCCTTGAATTGCATTGATCACGTAGTTAACAATGAATTAGCTACAGTACATAAAATGGTGAATGATCATTGCATTGGCCATCAGGACATGATTGTTATGACCAAATAATGATGATCATTACCCACAAAAACCATAAGCGCTCAGAGTATAGTCCTAAATTAACCACACTGCTAAATGCTAATATTAGTCTTGCTTATTATCCCTTAGTGATAAGTCTCCCTAATCTTTGTTTTGAGACAAAATGCCATTTAGTCATGATGGTTATTTATTTGTGCCAGACTCTCCTTGGTGTCTCAGCAGGGAAGAGGATAATTGTGGGTTGAAATTACAATAGGGGTGAGTGGGAGGGGGGTTATGAAGGTTGGAGCTAGAGCTGTTAAAAATCTCTTCAACCTGTTCCAGTAGCTGCAGCGAGTCCTGCTGGGCAGAGGTCTGAGGATCAGAGCTGTGTTTGAGTGTGTCCACGTGAGCCCCATCAGGATTAAAGGTGGGTCGTTTGGGTGTTTTGGGTCCCATATGGTTTCAGTATTACGGGCCCCAATTGAGAAGCCTATGTGGGCTAATACAATTGAGCTCAATGGGCATGGGATATGCAAGCAGCAAATTGTGTGCGTCCCATATAGTCTTAGTGACATCTGCCTCACATTAGAAAATGAACCCACCTCAGAGCACATGTGGGCAAACACAGGTGGAGCCACCAACTGAACCTGCAGACAAACCCACATGGGACCCATTCTGCAGCCCATTTTTAGTTCGTATTGAGCCTCACATATAAATGCTGGCTGGCTCCCATGATTTTTAACCCTGTTAAATTCTCTCCTTTGATTCCTTCTGTTTTTTAATGGAAGGTGACAAGAAACCTAAATGTATGTCTCCTTTTACATGCTTTTTTCTGGACCTTTTCTGCTGTGTTTAAACTTTCCATCATGAATTGGATGTTTCATATGCTCAGTGTTTACGTTATTTGTTGTTTTGTTTTGTTTTGTTTTTACCTGTGCAGGGGTGGCGTAAAAAGAAACTCAAGCCCATTAAGTGGTCCGTCCATTGTCATTTTCCCTCCCCTCAAACAGGTTGTGCTCCTCAACTCAGCCTGGAGTCGATTCTTGAAAGAAAACCTGAACAAAGAACACTTGTGTCTCTCTGAAAGAGGATTACTTGATTTAAGCTGAAAAACTTTGCTGCACATGAAGCAGTGTGAGAGGAGAAAGAGCGAGCTGATCCCCCTTTCACCCAGTTTGGTTGCACTTTTAGGTGAGTAATTGTTACAGAATGTATGACATAGCCCAGGTACCACATGGGAATACCTGGATAGGTTAGCACGGATTGGTGATTGTCTTTGCCTCCTTTCCAGGTTTGTGGAAGCTTCTGAGAAACATGAGGCTGTTGCTGACAATCTCCCTCGTTCTCCTTTTCCTGTGTAAGTTTCCTGTCAACACCCGCATATAATGAAACAAACATTCCCTGTCATTAAATCTCCAAATCTTTTAATTTTGCAGGGCTTCAGAAAGCTCAGAGGTCATGTGACAACAGAAATGTTTCAGAGGTAAGTTGAGGATAGAAGATGGAAATCATTGTTAGGCTGTAAAACAGTGTTTAATATACTAATTAAATTTGTCTTCTAATGATAGAACTTGGCGGGTAGATATGGAAAAACCTTTCTTAATAAACACAATTAAATTAGGCCCCCCTCCCTTTAATCTTGCTCAGAAGATTATTTAGCAGACCATTTTAACCAAAGTGAAGAATAACATTAAGACTCAAGCATGTGATTAGTTCAATATTATTAGAAATGATTTAAATGACAGCACAAGTTAAACAGGCACAGACATACAAAGTGAGAAAAGCTTGGTGTGTTGTTTGTAGAGGTGTTCTCTGGAGCAATACGTATCGAAGAGATTCTTGAAAGAAATCAGAGGTGCATCTGTTCTGACAGCATTTAGTTCTGCCTTGAAACCACAAATGAAATCAGACTGAAACAGTCTTCGCATGTAGAGATGGCTGGTCCTGATCAATGCGAGGGGAAAACATTGATCAGGAGAGAGAATAAACCTGTACAACTGAGCCCTGTAATCACTCTGTAGACAAGCTTTAGTAATATGAATTTGATTATTGGAGCCAGTGGTAACCAGTGGAGCTCACAGATAGACTGGCATTTGAACCTTTTGGTTGATTAAACATCAGTAGGAGTTTCATTGTGGATTGTTTTAGGATCCTTTTCCATTAACTTTTGTTATATTAAGAAGCATACAACAAAACACAAATATGTAATCAAAATTATTTAAATGTTAAAAAAAAAAAAAAAACATTTCTAAATAGTGTAAATCAACACGTAGAAGAAGTGTAACACAGTCAGAAGGACAACTGATCATCAATTTTGACGCCTGGGCCCAAACAAGTGCTGTATATTCCAAAGAGAGGGGCTCCTGACACTGAACCCTGGGGCATTCCGACAGTGTTGATGGGACAGGGATGCCTGTTCTTGCCATGACATGTGGAAAGACTGCCCACTGAGGTTCCACTTCAAGACCTGTACCATGCTCGAGCCTAAGATTCCAGTTTCAGAGAGCACAGACAGTAGGATGCCATGGTTGCCATGGGAGTACCATGCCAAAAGATACAAAGAGGTCTCGTGAGATTGTCACAACCCGGCTCGAAGGCTGTGACAAAAATGAGGGAGGCAGCACAAGACAGTCAGTACAATATATATATATATTTATTGGCAACAGTCGCATCACCACAACACAGACAAAACCCCTGGCCAAAACGCTCTGCCAGTCACAGTCCGGTCAACTGGGCCCACAACCCAACCGCAGAGCCTCAACCTGCTCACAGCCCAACTGCAACAGTCTCGAAATGGCCTAATTAATGGGAGCAGAGCCATTGAGCCCAGGTGTGTCTCCTCAGCCTGACGACTCTCCACCTGCAACAAAAAGAAACCAAAAACAACCAACACCACCACCTGGTGTACAGGTGGAGGAGTCGTCACAAGATGAAAAGTTAGGACTGTATGGAGCCCCTCTGGTGACATTTGATTAAAAAAAAATAATAATAATACGTGGCCAGAGGATAATAACGCATGGCCACGAGATAATTATACTAGCCATTTCCACGCAGAGATTGATTATTGCTTGCTTGATTCATACTTTAACCAACAATCATGGACACTTTTGACTTTATTTTATTTTATTTTAATATAGGAATGAATTACAATGACATTCTTAGGGCACTTGTGGTTAGGCATGGAGTATTGCTTAGCAAGAGACGCTTAATTCGGCTGCTCAACTATCTCGTGGCCACGCATTATTTTTTTTATCAAATGTCACCAGGGGTGTCTCCGTAGGACTGTGCTCATTGACAACATAAAAATAGTCTGAATCAATGCCATTTAAATACTCCCTGCTCAGCAGCAAACATGGGACAAAGGGTGAAAAACATTAAAAATTTGCTTTGTTTATATTTTTTTTAGGGCTGGGCATATGAAAAACACGCGTTATTATCACGTTAACGCATTGATTTATTAACGCTGACATTTATTTTATCGCGCGTTAACACATGTCGCTCACATGCTTTTGTTTTGAAAAGTCTGTTACTGGCTGCTGCGGAACCGGAAGACAATTGGCAAGTAAACATGCGGACATGGAGAGCCGTAAAAATCAGTGTACTTTACAGTTCGGGTAGCAACTCAATATTAACAATTCTGTCTGAAAAAAAAAAAAAACTTCTTAAACCCCTTTGTTCAAGACGATCGCGTCATTCCTCCATTTATCATGAGATCTGCTCCATGTGTTTACTGTCGTGCTATTCTCTAGCTGGTTACTTCAGTGCGGCTCCATCTAGTGGCACAGATGTGTAATGACAACAGTAAGTCCAGTCCTCGATTATAAACAAAGCCATTTCTGGGTCACATAAACCAGACAATAAAATATCAAAAACAAATTCAGTCCCGTGGCCTGTTTGCTAAAATTGAGACATAAAAAAACAGGCATTTTTTTGCTTTTTGTGTTAGATTAACCTTTGTGTCGTGTTCGATTTCTCCCCCCTTACTTTAGTGCTCCCAGTCAAATTTGACCGGCCTGTTTTAACTGCTCCTACATTAACAGAAAAACCACTGATTAACACCAAATTTTATTTAACTTTTTAAGCTGTAAACAATGTCTCAGACCACTGGTTTATATGAATAACTGCAGTGAATATACATAAAATAGACACAGAAATAGTCAATTGTATTCCAAAATGATCATTTATTGTAAAGAGAAAGTAACAAAAATCAAAACAGTGACCAAATTCACACATCAACATGAGCCTATCATTTGTATGTGTGTGTATGAGTGTGTGTGTGTGTGTGTGTGTGTGTGTGTGTGGGTGGGGGGGGGGGGGTTGTGTCTTCACATGTGTCTTCACACACAGGAGCGGCATTCTAACAATATTTTCTACTCTTGCTCTTCCTCCTCTTTCCTGGGTGGATGAATACCAGAGCAAATTGCCATCCTTGGACTGGAATATCACAGGTGGGCTGTGGGCTCAAACATTCACGTTCAGTACCGGACAGCTCCCACCACTACTACTACTGAACAGTCACGTTCAGTACCGGACAGCTCCCACCACTACTACTACTGAACAGTCACGTTCAGTACCGGACAGCTCCCACCACTACTACTACTGAACAGTCACGTTCAGCACCGGACAGCTCCCACCACTTCTCTGGGCTGTGGGAGCTGTTCAGTGCTGAACATTCACTTTCAGCATTGAACAGCTCCCACAGCCCGGAGAAGTGGTGGGAGCTGTCCGGTGCTGAACATTCACGTTCAGAACCAGGACAGCTCCCACCACTTCTCCGGGCTTTGGGAGCTGTCCGGTGCTGAATTGGTGGGAGCTGTCCGGTTCTGAACATTCACGTTCAGCACTGGACAGCTCCCACAGCCCGGAGAAGTGGTGGGAGCTGTCTGGTGACGAACATTCACATTCAGCACTGGACAGCTCCCACCACTTTTCTGGGCTGTGGGAGCTGTCCAGTGTTGAAGTGGTGGGAGCTGTCCGGTGCTGAATGTGAATATTCAGACTGGACAGCTCCCACAGCCCGGTGTAGTGGTAGGAGCTGTTCGGTGCTGACCATTCTTTTTTTTTTTTTTTTTTTTTTTTCAGAAAAAGATATTAATGCCCTGGCAGTGGCAATAAGCTTTACTTTATTGGACATGTTTTAAGATGAGATTTACACTTAATATGTGTTACTGACAAGTTCTGATGTTAAATGTGTTTGAACAACAAATGTTATGGCACTTTAGTTCATATGGCAGCAGAACATTTAAATAAAAGTGAACTTTACACTTCTTTTGAATTCATTATTTGATTTTCTGTATACAATGTGATTAATCGTGATTAATCAGGGAAATCATGCGATTAATCGTGATTAAAAATTCCAATCGTTGCCCAGCCCTAATTTTTTTATTTTCTGATTGTAACAGCAAAAGTGAAAATACTGTCCAGTAATTAAACAAATGGGGAACTGAAAGACAGTGAAACGATGGACAGAAAACCATCGCCAAACTGATGATAAACATGCTAAGTGCTGGTAGGCTAGATTTATGAAGATTTACAATCTTTGCCTCTATTTAAAATGCATGTATATCTCTTTAACTACATTACATAATCATACATCCTCATTGCCTTATCTTGCAGGCAGCATTAACGAGTGAGCTTCTCTTGTGGCCTCTGTTTCTGTACTCCTGGATCGTCTCCATGCTGCTCACATTCATCAAGTCCATCTCCCTCCTTGTCCTGAGTGTCCTCCATCACTCCGTGCTGCTGCTCCTGGCTGGTCCTTGGTTTGTTGCAGCCATCTGTATCTCCCTGCTGCTGACAGGCCTCCATGTTGCCTTGTACTTTCTGCTGATGGTTTTGGTGGTTGGGGTGGTGTCCATTTTGACCCTCAAAAGGCACAGGCTGTTTAACAGTGACACAATCGATGAAGTGAAAAGAAATGAAGCAATGCTGCTGTTCCAAAAGAGGAGGCCGATAAAGCGACAAAGAAAAACCGTACCGAGAATGAGTAGCCAGAAGAGATGCGCAGCTCGGCTGAGTTTTGCTTAAAAATTGTTATTGTTTGTTTCTATGAGTAAAAAAAAACACCTCAGTTCATTAGGACCTTCTTTTACTTTCATTTATTTAACACATGCAAAACTGTGCTTGATTTTTACATGGATTCTATGTTTAAATTGGCCTTGAGACACTTCATAAGAAAGTAAAATAGAATACACGAGTCCTTGTGATCTAAATGAGGGTGAAAATATATCTGCTCGTTGCTACTTTAACAAACAGCCTGCAGTTGTCCACTTATCTATCCCTTTCGTTTTCTCACCCGTCGTCTTTTGCTGTGGCCTCCCAATTATATACGGATTGTTGTGCTGTTTGCTTCCCATCTGCAGATGTTATCATTAGGCATGTCTGTCAAATGGAAATGAAGAGGGAAAAGGAGCAAGCGAGAAGCTTCCGCATTCATTGCATCAAGTCTTTTTAATGCCCGTGTGTTTATACAGTGGAGTCCAGCAGTGCAGGACATGTTAACCGTATTCCTGTAAAACACTAATAAAGGGAGTTAACAGGGAGAGAAACTACATGCGGTGGAGGCGTCGAGTCAAAGTGGGGAATGCTTGCCCAACCAGTAAACGGCTTTTGCAGACACACTGGGGCTCTCGGGGAAGCATTAAAACTGCACAAAAACAACACTTTTATCAAAACTACTAACACTTTGGGTGAAGGATGCAGCCATGAAAAGTAATGTGTGAACTTTCTGTGCAGTTGTGTGTATGAATGAGACAGAGAGACAGAAGGGAAATGAGGCTGGATCATAGAGATTTATTACATGGCCGTGGCATCCTAATTAGCATAAAGACTGGACTGGCCCACTCAAGCAGAGAATTAAAAACCTTAATTGTGCTGTCAGCCAACCCCTCTCTCTCGCTCTCTCTCTCTCTCTCTCTCTCTCTCTCTCTCTCTCACTCTTGGCTCTACTTTATTCCTCTCACACTCGTCCCCTTCCGCTCCACTCGGCCTCTCGTTTCTGCTCGTGAAGTAGCCCGCGTCTGTGCTGTTTAATTGTTGGTGATAAATGGGAAGCATGGTGTTTGTAATTGTCTCAGAGATGGGAAAAGGACGGCAGAGATTGTCTGGAGGAATGAGAGGAGGACTTGTCCTTCCTTTTTTTTGTAAGAGGAGAAGAGGCGTCATTCATCAAAATGACTGTTTGAAGGAGGGAAGTTTGCTTTGTAGACACAGTAGGGTTTGATTCCTGTCCAGACTGGAGCTAAATTATTTTCATGTATTCTGCGTCCTTTTCATAGTGATGTCAGATGCTCTCATGCTTTGAACTTCCAGTTGGTGCTTGTGTGGTTTACATTATTGATCATGTAAGGTTAAAAAAAAAAAGACAAAAGATTTATTACAACTTATAACCCTATATTCATTAGATGTTGCATCAGTGAAGATTGTTTTTTTTAATAGATATTTTTTTTCTAACATATGCCACAAATAAAAGATATATCTTGTCAAACAAAATCTGATATATGTGCACTATTATTCATAACCTTGCAGATGTTGGTGCAGGAGAGGACTATTTCTAAACCTGTGTCTGCAATTCGATGGTAACTGGGAGTTTTCAATTTCTGAAAAGAATAAAAATACCAAGTAAAGTTGAATTTCTTTGCTGATAAATTAGTACAGGTTTCTCTTCTCTGTTACACATCTCTTCTTTCTCATAAGGGGTCACAACCCCTGGAGGTGCTGCTTATACCCAGTGGGCTTTTCCAGACACCACTGCTTTACTTTAGTTCTCATCCAACTGGCATTTATCCTCTGTACCTCAGATTCCACTCGTCTCTGTGAAGGAAGACACGTTTCCAGAGCCACCTGTGCAGTTTCATCTGTCTTTGATCAAAAGTATGGAGATGCAGTGTCTCATTGGGCTCAATTGGTCCCTGCTATGCAGCAGACCAGAAAAAAAAAAGTACCATTCTGAAAGTACCTGTATTTTTGTGGAGTGCAGGTAAAAATGCCCCACCAAATATTGAAAACTGATAGAAAGGGATCTTTACCTGGTGTCAGTATGTAACAAGTAGGGATTGGGAACATGTTGCCAGAACGGTGTGATGAAACAAATATACACTATGAATGGGTACTTAGGCCTTTTTAAATTGTAGGTGTTTTAGCTTTCTAACAGCTCTTTTTTTTTTTTTTTTTTTACCTTGTCCACATCGCTAGTAACTGGCCACTCGCGTATGAGTCCAACCTCTGTAGGGGCAGGCCCAGAAGATAACTGTGAACTGTTTTCCAGAAACGGGGCTCAGTCTGACTGACATCCGGAGAGACACTCAGTCACCCTGAGTCAAACTTTGTCTTGCTTTACCTGTGACCATAATAAGTGCTCTGTTTCTGAACCAAATATTTTTCCAGTCTGTTAATGAACTTACAGCAAAAGAATCAGGCTGACAAACCTCCTAAGGATACAATGATCTCATCCACAGGTTTGTGACGAGTAATCATGTAGCACAGGAAGGATGCAGCCTCAACCAGGGTCTTAGCCAGGAACAGGTTGTGCACAAGGGGGAGGAAATTGTCAAATACATTTTGCAAGTATAAAAACGTATAGAATACTAGAAAAATTGCATTTCCTGCAAAAATGCAGGCATGAATGCATTAAGCTGAATTTTTGACCTGAACTCTGCCGAACATTGCCTGAACTCTTCTCAAAATCTTTTTGAAGAACATGAAATTTAAAAAGAATCTGAACAACTGAATAATCTTTGAACAGAGCATAATTTAGCAAAATGTCTAAATTAGCAGAATGTATTTAAAAGAAAAGATAAAACGTGGCAACTACAGCAAAGGGAGCAACATGCTGAATGATGCTAAGGTAGAAGAATGGAAAATACACTAAAACTGTCAAAATGCCAACGAAAAAAAATTCCAAAAATATATTAAAGTGAAGTGTAACGTTTAAAAGCAGAAAGTCAAAGCGTAACTCTTCAGAAAGAGATGAACATTTTGATCGAAGAACTGTTGAAATCCCAAAAAGAATGAGTAGTACTTAGAACCTGTAAAATGTACAGAAGACATCAGAAAAATAATTGCAATGAGTTCAATGTAGATTTGAGCATTTGAAGAATCATAAAACTGAGCAAGATTTTTCAGAAAGTTTTAGTGGAATGTTTAAAACACCTTAAAGGCATAAGTGGGTGTATTATTGGGTCAATATAGTGATAAAATGACATAAAATGCCCACAAAAAAAGAAAAAAACAACTGCAACAATAGAGTTAAACAATGTAAGCAAGTCATTGTAAAAAAAAAAAAAAGAAATCTTTTGGATTGAAAATTAATCATATCTGAAATTTACAAATCAGTTTTGACTGTCTTAAAGGTCAAATCAGGTCAAAAATGCAGAGACGGGTCTTCCAGCTCTTAACTATGATTGACAGCTGCAGATCAGCACCACCTGCTCTTCTGTGTCACTGATAAAAGCACATTCTTTCTGAATCACACTGAAAATCTAGGTCAAACATAGTCTGAACTGCAATTTATAGGAAAACAATAACTCCCAACGAAATTTCCTTGACATCATAGGAACTGCAAGACATTCCTGCAAAGATCGGTGTAACATGTGTGTTTCTAGGTCTAAAATTGTGAAAAAACCAGCGAGTTAAAAAAGATACATTTTCAGACTTTGTTGGACAGACAGCTTGGATTTTACAGCACAAATTATATGGAAAAGAAGAGACTTTCCGTCATTTGGAGGCTTCTAGCAGGAAAGATCTAAGTTTCGTTTTCAAGGGTTACATTGTGTGAAAGAGGACAAAAATTCCTACATTTTGATGTATAAATAATGTCTGTGGGGTTTAAGCTCTGAATTCAAGAGCAATATTGAAGAGAAAAATATTGTTTTAAATTTAAGGGCTCCACACTCTAGCAGCTCTTCAGTTTCACTCTGAGGTAGAAACATTCCAACACTGGACATGCACCGAGAGGTCTGAAAAGATGAAAAAAGGTCAAACTTAAACTGCCAAAATTCAAAAACTACAAAACATTTGGAAAAAACTGAGATATACAAGACTAGTCTAATCTTTTGTGAACATTTTAAAGTTTGAATGGTCTTTCTCGGTGAAAGTATGCTGAAGTAGTAAGCTCTCAAAGAGCACAAAGATTTAACAAGCTTCCTATTTATTTTCATTGGCACAAAAATTTTAGTAAAAGTAAAATATTTTAAAAAGTATAAATGTTTAAAACATAAAAAGTCATAGCAGGAATGTCCAGAACAAGCGGAACATTTTGGAATGTTAGAAATAGCACAAAGAATGCAGAACTAGTTAGCAGACAAAAAATGGCTAAAAGAAGGTAGAAGAATAATAAAGAGAAACAGGAAAACAATAGGTGTGAATGTATTATATAGTATAATATTTTATCATATTTTTATTGTCACACGGACAGCCACTGAGCGGTTGGATGAAGCAAGGATGACGCAGTCAGGAGTACAGTCCGAATCAATCTTCCATTTATTTTAACAAAAAAACATAAAAATAAGGCACACACCCATGAGAATGAACAGCAGTACCTCAGCCCTCTAGCAGCACTCACTAAATACCCACAGTCAGCCTTTTATCCCCGCTGCCATTACTGGGCCTAAACCATTCATTATCATGAGGAACATTCCTTCTTGGCAACACCTTTAAAAACAATACTACACTTCTATCATATTTAACATTTACACATCTCAAAACAAATACCAAAAAATGATAGGTACCACATTGATTAAAACACAACACAGCTACAAAAAGACCTTCAACCACACCCCGTTCCCCCCATCCTTCTCATCCCTTGGTCTCTCCCGGAACCTTTAAATGGTGCTCCGGCTCCCAGGGAAACTTTTGCCTGAACACCCTGGAGAAACCAAGAGAAGGACAGGTTAGTAAATTAAACATACATGCCCTCAAATCAAAGTGCAAAGTGACTAAAGTGCAGAAAGTGCTTCAAGTGCCTCACCTTTACAAACATTTCTAAATTTAGTAACAAAGATCTCCTTTGTTACATTTATACACAATGGCATGACAGAATCTATTAGAGTAGAGCTATAAATGACAGTCAATTCCAAACACATCATTTGATTGACCCAGAGTCATTCTATGGATGTGGACATGAGGGAACTTTAGCACCGGATCGCTTCATAGACGAAGAAGATGTAACAACCACACATACACATCTGTGTCTTTTGCAGTATGATAGACAGCTGCTTTAATATCACTCTGCTTCAAACTTTAGTATCAGTCATCAGCACGGATGAAAGTGCAGCTACGGAAGGGTCCAGTGAAGCAGCACATCATTTAATAAATGTTTTGTATTCCATTTATGGTCTCCACAAATTATATCTTTCTGCTGCTCATCTGGCACTTTGAAACTTGAACCATCATCAAATAATTGCATCGTTTTTTTAGTTTCACGGGCTAGTGTCTCAGCAGTAGCTCAGTGGTAGACTGACATCTACGTACATTGCTGCTGTTGCTGCGGGAGATGATGAATACCTAACCAACGCGCCCAGGAGTGATGCAAAACACAACCAGGGGTCTTTTATTTTCACCCTAAAACTCCAAGCATTGTCTTACATCAGACCACAGCGACTGGCTTGTTGTAAGTGTCTGAGGACGAAGCTCAGCTTAGCCACGCTAACAACAGCAGTCATTTCAGTAGCCACAGAAAGAACATTTGAGACGGCACGTCCGCACACAGCACTGAAAGCTCTCCACGGACCAAGCAGAGAAGAGATTTACAACTCAAGAATCAAAGAAAGAACAGCAGAAACAAGACCCAAGGGCAACCATGACCTGAGATCACTCCCAGTCCTCCGAGGCATCAGCCTCTGCTCCCAGTGAACTGACAACTGAGACCAGCTCAAGCTCTTTCTCTCCGTACTGACTGCAGAAGTTTTGGAAAAGTGTAAAGCTCTCCAAAACTTCAGCGTAGAAGAGTGTGTCAAATTGGATGTCAGATACTGATTTGGTATATTTAGGGATGCATGTGACGTCCATGACTGAGCTTGACGATGAATACATACATATATATAGCAATAACAAGAGTTGGAAATTTATGTTTTTGGCCACCTGCCATGGTAGATATGAAAATCTGCCTGCCCTTGTGAGGCAGGTGTGCGCGCAGTCAATTCTCCTTTTTATGCCCTATTCACACGGGACTGGCATCACGTGGAGAACTGCAGTAATTCAGCACATTCGCAGGGGATCATTTAAGTCTCTGTTTTACTACGAATTACAGACATTAATCCCCAGATGTGTTGTCAAAGTCTTGCGTTTGTTCCTAAACAATTAACATTTACTTTGCATAAACTTCTCCCATGGCTGCCAGCGGGCTGTTTCAGACGAAGAACATGAAGTACGTCGTCAGCTCAACGCTAGAAAGCTGTGCCTGCTGTGGAGCTGCCAGCTGCAGCACCCTGCCTTTGTCATATACATGGTCATGCCCTACTGCCAAAGTTCAAAGTTAAACATTTTTTAGGCAATAAAGTTAAAATTTTAAGCTGTCCATTTTTCAAACAGAGCGTTTTAGGCAGCTGCCATAGACTGGTATTCCATGTGTGCTTTCTCATTTTCTGCGTTTAAGCACTTTTAAAGCTTTTCCACTCCCGTTTGCTGGCTGATCTCTGGTCATTTCAGCTGCCAATCAGGGAGGCTCGGATGAGCATGCTTAATAGATGTTGGAGTGGTAGTTTAAGTCGAGGAGACTTGATCTGTTAGGTAACCGTCTGGAAAAAGATTTGGGCTGCTAGAAGTGTTACAACTTCCAAAATAATCACCAGGAAGAGTGAGGGAGGAGGAACGGAGTATCGGTGAAGGGTCCTGTTTGTGCGTCTCTGCTGTCAAAGCCTCTCCTGCAGCAGCAGACGAGGTTAAGGCTTAGGAGGCCGGCCCCTCTCACATTTTTGTCTCCCTCGGCACTGACAGCTTGAACACGGACACGCACACACATGGACAGTAACACTCCCGTGCACTGTCTTAAACTTTGTGATTCACCCCAGTCCTCCCAACTCCTGCCTCCCTGTTAATACGTCCGCTCTTCCTTTCCATCTCCTCTCTTCTGTCTTTTTCTCCCTCTCTTTGCTTCAGTTTCTCGTTGTTTTTTTCATCCTTCGTTCTCTCTCCTTTTCTTCTTTTTCTTATCTCATTCTCTAATTGGTCTCCGCTAGGTTAGCTTAGACAGGCCTATTCATCATAGCACGATCCTCTGAGACAAAGCCTCTGGGAGCAAAGGGGAGATAGAAAGAGTCAGACCAGAGGGCGATAGGGTCTGCCGCTTGTCAACTCACTTCTCTCCTCTTTTTCTCCCCCGTTTCCTCCTCTCCTCCCTCATCTCTAAGCTCAGTGCTGAGATGTCAGTTTTGCAGAGGGAGGAGGGGGTGAGAGGTGGGGGTGGGTGGTGGTGGTGGGGGGGGGGTGTAGACACATTAGTTAAGCTATTAGTTCAACAAGCTGCTTCCATGCCTGTCAGTGGTCTAACATTCATGCACACATACATACACACAAGCAGTGTTTTAATATCTGACATTTGTAAGCGGTGGTATCTGTGTGTGTGTGTGTGTGAGAGAGAGAGAGAGAGACTTTGAGTGATGGGCCGAGCGGGGAAAAAAAGAAGGGAACAAAGTGTCTTGTCATTTTTGTGTCCAGAGGACCTTAATGAGTAAAACACATCACATAAGCGCTCAGCACGAGTAACACTCATTTTTACAGCTATTTTGCATCCCTGTGACATTATGTGTGCATGTGAAAGAACATAGATGATGCCGGAAAGGGCAATGAGAAGCATGTAAAAGGTTCATTGTGTCGGGTCCAAATGGCTTCTGTGATAAGGTCAAACCAGATTTTTACCGCTAAGTGTGTCAGAGTTCCTCCTCATTTGATGGGGCAAAAGTATGACCGGAAGACAAGTGGCCTCTTTATGACTCTGAATGAATTTTTATTTACTTGGCTTGCACAAGTGACACGACGAAATATTTAAAGGTAAGGATAAAAAACCGTTTGGAAGGTAAGGTTTTATTCTACTGGTCTCCAGTCCGTTGAGTTTGTCAAGCGCCCAAAACCCCTCAAGGGCTCATTTGTTAAGGGCTCTAAAGCCCTTAAAATGAAGCTGTCAACTTGCAAAATCCCCATCTCACAGGTTTTACAAAAGAAAAAAAAAAAAATTGGATGTCAAATTGCTTGACCAAAGGCACAAATGTGCCATGTAAAACAATAATAATGCAATAACTACTGTCTGCCTAATGTTCAACAATACTAAAAACTAATGATTGTATGTTGGGAAATAAGTCTGTAATGAAACATGATGTTGATATTTTTATAACTTATGTTCTTATTTCAAAAAGACGTACATTTGGATAGACGAGGGTTACCTTGTAAGGCTGCATGTCGACTCCATCACAAGCTTTTTTCCATACTGACGCATCACTTCCACTATTTTGCCTCATTGAGGCACACTGGAGGTGTGTTCTTCAAAACATCAGGTCACAGCCACATTTGGGATGTATTTGGATAAGAGAGGGACAAGTCAGAAACCTTCCACAGACACCATTAGCTTCTCGCTGATTGTTTTTAATGCAGAGTAAAGTTTTTGCCTACTCTGATATGGCACTGCAGTTACAGAAACAGACCTAAGGAGAAACTATTGATTGTAATGTCGTAGATGCCTCGATGCCTTTGAGCTGGAGACGCCATTTGCCTAAAGTTGGGCAAAGCTTAACGCTGGATTCACAAGGGTTCGGTCAACGCGCGGAGGGTGGTGGTGTTATTGGTGTTCCTTCAACAAACCAAAAACAACCAATCAAATTTGTTCCTGCTGGCTACACAAATAACCCACATGCTTTGAATCAGTCCCGCCTCAGTGTGCAGTTTCATTGGCTAGCTCGAGCTGCATAGCTGCAACCTTACTGCCGGACGCATGCATTGAAGCAGGAAAAGTTGAAAATGCCTCAGTTTTGACAGAGCTGACACACAGAGACACACAGAGCCCACAGTCGATCAAAATCTATCGAGACAGACGTGGACGCAGACAACCCACGCAGCGCAGCTGTGTGAGTCAGTTGCATTGCGTGTCGTCGCATGCGTTGTGGCTACATAGCTAGAGCAAGCGAAGCGCTGCCCCAGTAGCGCAGTGGTTGGGGCAGGTGGCCCACGTTCAGAGGGTACAGTCCTCCTGCAGCAGTCGCAGATTCGATTCCCGGCCTGCAACCATTTGCAGCATGTCTTCTCCGTTCTCTCTCTGCTCTGATTTCCTGTCTCTCTCACTGTGAATGAAGGCCACGGGTGCCACAAAAAAAAAAAAAAAAGGGGGAAAAAGCTAGAATTGGCCAATGAAATCCCACACAGAAGCGGGACTAATCCAAAGGACGTGGGTCATTTGTGTAGCGAGCAGGAATAAACTGAATTGGTTGTTTTTCATATGTTTAGGAAACATCAACCAACATCACCACCTCCCGTGCGTTGCCACAACGGACCCACATGAATCTAGTGTAACTTTTTCCAGGGGCTGCCTTCTCGAGATGCTTCATGTAGGCGTGACCTCTCTCCAGAGAAACTGAGTGGGATCTGTAGTTTGCAAATGCTGCTGTATTTATTTTCTTCAGGTCTTTCAAGTTCTCGGTCAGATCCATCACCCACTTGTTACAGCTAAAGGCCATACTTAAAATGGGAAAGTTGAGTCTTAAATGGTCCTCAGTCCAACGGGTTGTATAACAGCGACCACATCCATCTATTATATATCGGTTATGATTTTGCTTAAACAATATTAATTATATTCTGAGCTTTAATCATATTAACCAATTCAAACATGCACAGAAATCTTTGCAAATACTGGTATGAGATATGGATGATGAAAAAAAAAAACAAAACAATGTAGACTGTATACAAGTAACAAAAATTACCACCATGACTCACATTAGTAGCCTTGAGTTGGGTGTTTGCCTTTTACCAAAGTCCCTGGAGGGCCTGTTTGTAGGTCTATAATTAAAAGAAGGACTTCAATCTGACAAAACAAACAAATAGCTATTTTTTTTATGGAAAATGTAACTTAGTGCCTGCTGACAAACATTCCTCAGAGCCCCAACCCAGCCATACTGCAGCCCAGCCCTGCTGTATTTTTAAGCCCATGGCCATGCCCATCTTTTATTAAGCCTTTGCTAAAACTTTAAGGTCATTTGGCTGATCATAATTCTTTTTCCATTCACAGATCTCAGCAAAAAAAATAAAAGAAAATAATGACCACCATGTTATGGTAATACACAGACAAGACGGGAACTGCATTTTCTACCAAATTAGAATAATCCTTTAATTAAATCAAAACTAAATAATTCTGCATAGTATGTAAGTTCTTTTACCAACAGTTCAGTGTCTAATGTGTGAATACAGGGCTAATGTACTTGGAGACGGACAGTAAGGAGAGCGAACATGGCACAGAGGTGGGATGCAAGCACAGCAGAAGTCATGAATATGCAGCGCTTGTATCTGCTCACCGCTGCACTTCCTCTTTTCTCTTCATGCTTTGCCGGATTCTCTCTGCCTTCTTCTTCTGTTTGATTCACATCTCCTGCCTTCTCACTCGTAATACCTCTTCAGCACCCCACCCCCCCTCCCCCCCCCCCGCTACCATTTCCTCTCCTGCATGAGGCCCTCTTCACTAATCATCTGAGGCCCAATTATACTCAGTTGGCCCCACACCTCTTCCCTACAGGGGCTCTGGGGGGCCAAAATATACAGACACTGACTGACGTTAATTTGCATGACTTCTTGGCCTCCATAAGTACCACTGTTGTCTGTCTTCTGCTGTTGTATAGGAAGCCGGCGAAGGAGGGAGATGAAATTGAGGAGGAGAGGTAGAATCTGTCAGTAGCTGTGTTATGTAATGTGAAGCAAAAGGAGGAGAGCTGAGAGGGCAGAGGGTCTCACGCTGCTTTCCAACTAACTTACCCTTACTTAGCAGGGAGAGTTTTATGTGACAGATCGTGCACCAACTGTCAGAATAAGATTATTAGAGAAGATTAGGCCAAATATGTGTAGGCTACCTGTAAGTATTTTCTACGATGCTCAGCTATATTGGCTCTGAGGGTATGCTCCGGGGGTTATTTGAACCTATTCTTCCTGCAAATACGCCTTCATTTCTGTAAAGTTTTGGACCAAAACTCCCCTCGTGTTCTTGGCAGTACGCTTTTCTGCAGATATGCCTTTGTAACGTGTGCAGAATATGGTTTTGCTCTGTCTTGTTGAGAAATTCAAGGACAGTGCTAGAAAATATGTGGTCTCAGCGGCAGTATGTGTTGCTCTCAGATCTCAATGTGTTTCTCTACATTAATGCTGCCACCTAAAAAAATGTGAGTGAACTTTTGCCGAGGGAGCTGAAACAACTCCATGTTGTCACAGAGCCTGGCTTTTGTACTTGTTTCTGGTAACGGTCCAGTTGGTTCTTTTCATCCTTGTTTCAGAGCTCATGGTTCCCATTTCGTACTGATTTGTCTGACCATGTTAAATGTTTTCTCTGAGCCTTGTGTTTACTCCTGGATGGCTCTGAGCCCACAAAAGTCAATATAACGTCTGGACAAAATTGACATAAGGCTTCTTTTTAAAACAGTAAGGTTTTAAGCGGCGTTTGTGATTGTAGCTCCATAAATCCATTCTTGTTAAAGGCTTTCAGTAGTAAACTCTTGTCCATGTGGTTCTATGTGATTGTTCTTGATTCAGTGCCGTCTGAGGGATCTGAGACTGCGGCTGTCTTAGGCTCACCCCCTCAGTCTTTAAACGCTGAAATGACTCCAGATTCCTTGAATCATTTTATGATATGTGCTGTGGAAAGGGAAACACATTGTTTTTAAACATGCCCCAACATTTTAAGAACGTTCTAAAGGAATGGATGTATATTAATGGGTTAAAGGAGGTTGCTGAGACAAATCAGGAAATATTTTGGGGTTTATGCTATCAATAATTAAAGTTTAAGTTAATGCTTCTTCTAACCTACCCTAACTTTTTAATTTGTGGTCACTTATAGAGGCAGCATGGTGGCTTGGTGATTAGCAACCGCTGTAGCTCAGTTGGTAGAGCAGGTCGTCCAGTCACTGGAAGGTTGGCGGTTTGATCCCGGCTCCAACCTGCGACCACCCCCCCAGTGGGTTGGCAGTTGCACCGGCTGCCCACTGGTGTGTGAATGTGTGAGTGAATGGGTGAATGAGAGGCCAATGTAAACCGCTTTGAGGGCACCTTGGTGTGGAAAAGCAGTATATAAGTGCAGTTCATTTACCATATATAGCACTGTTGCCTCACAGCTAGAAGGTTCCTGGTTCGAACCTCGGCAGGGGCCTTTCTGTGTGGAGTTTGAATGTTCTCCCCGTGCTTGCGTGGGTTTCCTCCAGGTACTCCAGCTTCCTCCCACAGTCCAAAGACATGCGTGTCAGGTTAGTTGGTGGTTCTAAATTGCTCGTAGGAGTGATTGTGAGTGTGCGTGGTTGTTCGTCTACATGTGTCCCTTGCAATGGACTGGTGACCTGTCCAGGGTGTACCCCTGTCTTTCGCCCGAAGAGAGCTGGGATAGGCTGCAGCAGATCCCCATGACCCTGCAGAGGATTAAACGGGTATAGATGATGGATGGTTACTTATTGACAGCTGATCACTGTTCACATAATTTTTTCTTTTTCTTTCTTAGTTATATATTATGTATTTTTATGCAGAATGAAGTGCAATTACTTTTTAATTGATCATTTGATAAACTACCCTCTTTTTGTCCCTCTGTGGTCCGTGCCACCACAGCACAATGAAACTGAAACAACAGAACATTTTAATTCTCAATATTAAAGTCCATCTTGTAGCAATTGCCGCAAAGGCAAAGAGATGTGAGTGGCACTCTAAGTGAATTAGAGCTGTTAAAGCTACAACTAATTCAAAGATGGACTACAAAAAGCACATTAGGACAAAGGCTATCAGGCTGGACTGTAAGGGGAAAAAATCACAAGTTAAATATAAACTATGCACAGAAGAATGCAGAATTACTTCGAGGAGACAAAGCTCGCAGATGCAGATACTGTAACGTATAGTAACACTAGATTAAGACCATAGTTTATTAAACATGGCTGTGCAAGTCATATTTTCTGTCACTGCTGCCAAAATAATGAACTAACAGAGCTATTTAGTCTGTTAACTATGACTGCTGCAGGACCTTCTTGAGATTAGCTGCTGTAGTGTAGCTGTAGTCATGGTGGCACTTCTGTGATTAGGATTATCCCTGTGACCTTTTGTGATGGATGTAGGAGTAACTATCTCATAAAAAGATAGCATGTGCTGTAAGTTTGACATGGTTGTGCTGGATCAGAACTGTATTGATGTTACTGAAGTCCTACGGGACATCGGTAGCACATCTGTCACATCTGATAAAAGCACAGTCGATTCAAAACCCGTGTGGCCTCACAGAGATTTCCTGGCTGATTTAAACAGAAAAAGCTCAGTCTGGGTCAAAGCCCTTGTGGAGTGGGCACAAAAAGTATTATTAACGTACATTAAAAACAGTACAATATAAGCTGTTGTTGAGCTAAAGGATAGTTTTAACTGAGACTAGATATAACTGAACTATATATGACAAATTCAATTTACTAATGACACTGAGCTTTAAATGTTGTTCTCAGGAAATCTTCAGTTTTCAAACTGAATTCTCATTTCCTCTTTTACTCTGTCAAGCCCTATGAAATATGGGATATCCCTCATGGTCTTCATAAGTGCAGTTCTTTGTTAATGGTCAATGCTAACAATGCTAACATTGCTAATGGCAACTCATTGCTGCCGTGTGAGAGAAAAATATTATTTCGTTTCTAACTAGCAACCAAGGCTTGTCTTCTATATAGGCTTGTCTGTATTTCGTGACATAGTCAAACAACCAACAGAAATTTGTTTTTCAATAGCCTACGAGTTATTCTTGCTGCTAGATACACCTGTTCAATTGCTTGTTAGCACAGGTGGAGCTCGGCACCTGCAGGCACATACAAACTGGTCAAGACGACTTGCTGAAATTGAAACTGTTAGGATCTTTTTTTTGAAAAGATTCTAGCTGCGTATTCTTTGCTGGAAAGGAGAGTCTCGGTCGGTAGTACAAGTACAATTGCAATAACGTGATATCAAGGCTCCCTGGTAGAGGCAGTCTCTAACACGAGGAGAGAGCGAACGAAACAAAACAACAACAATTTATACAGAAATCTGCGTCACTAGATGGGGAGGGGCCGCGGTTTAGACTTGGCTCTCCCATTGGCCGGTCCGGTCCTCCGTTCGTACATCCAATCCGTTGTCTTCAGGTGGTCCTCTTCTGGTCCAATCCACTGCCGGCGTTTCCTAAAAAGAAGAGTGGTTCCCGATCCCACAATGCTATTCTACTTACCTGGCCAGGTCTTTGTTTCCAAACACGTGTTTCTAACCGGCTACAGCTGGGCTAGTTTGCTACGTTTCTGAATAAAGTGAAGACAAATCACACACTAAGAATGATCTAAGACACTGTGATATGGATGGTTCATTCAACAAAACAGTATGATATAGACCAAGGGTAATGTCATTTATGTTTCCAATACTAGAATATTAATAATGCTATTGATAACAATACTATTACCAATATGTAACTAATGTGTTACTTGAACAAAAATGAGAACCACTAGCTGCACTAATTCTGGATCTGGAAAGTTTAAGAAAATTCTGACCTAACAAAACCAAGCGTCAGAGTGGGATAGAAAGGGGATTTAAGGAACTTTAAACGTAGCGTGGTTGTTGGCGCCAGATGGGCTGGTAATAAAAATGTACCCATCTTCTGATGGCTGCTTCCAGCAGGATACTGCACCATGTCACTTGACAGCAAGCTCACTGTGCTCCAACAGCCTCCATAGTCAACAGATCTCAATCCAACGGAGCACCTGGGATGTGGTGGAACAGGAGATTAGCATCATGGATGTCAGCCAACAAATCTGAAGCAACTGCGTGATGCTGCCAGGTCAACGTGGGCCAGTTCTGAAGGTGAAAGGGGATCCAACCCAGTCCTGGTTTTGATTGGTCCAGCCACGATGTGTCCGAATACTGGTGAGCTTCCTCCTGAGCGTTAATCCTCTTTTATACGAGGCATTCTTCCACAGATTTACAAGGTTGTCTTTTGTTGGCAGAGAACCAGAATGAGGTCACACTCTCCCACATACACAAGCACGCTCTGCGCGTTTGGCATTTCTGTGTCTTGGGCAGACACCCAACCTGCGGACAGCCCGGCCTGTGTCTCAAGCTGGGTTTGTGCTGTTTTCTGTGTGTGTCGCGTGTTGCTGCCATGTCATGGCTTGTGTCCTATTATTACCCCTCTCCCCCTTCCTCTTCCTCCTCCTCCTTACCTCCACACACACACACACCTCTGCCCCTTTATGGACTCGGCCAGCAGCCAAGACTGCAGCGCTGGGACACTCCATTCACTCAGACTGGTGTGAGAAAGGGAGGGAGTGAGATGTTTGTCCCCAGGATGAAAGCAGCACTGTGGGGTGACACGTTGGACAACAGAGCCGCTGCCAACACCAAACTGTTCACACTCAGGGCAGAACTAGAGTCATTCACACCAGAGCAAGCAGCGTTTGATTTGAAAAAAAAAAAAACAAAAAAAAAAACACCTGAATATACACCAAAGAACTCGCATGTAACATTCAGCTTCCAAAAAATTATGTTTATTCTGAAGGACCAATAAAATTATGGCAAATATTTACAAATAATTACTTCTCAGTTTCACATTACAGGTACATAAATGGAATAATTCACCAAACAGTCACTCAGGTGGACAAATGGACAGATACAGAGACTTAGTATGAAGAGATGCATCAAGCAAACTGCAATTTAATATTTCACAGTGAACTCAAAGCCAGGAAATAAAATAACCATATTAACATTAAAAATATAAAAAAATAATCACATTATCAAATTAACAGTTTATTTCCAGTTTTCTGAACAAAAACAATTGAATTTAAAAAAAAAGAAATAAAGGAAATCAAGTGATGATATCTTTGGCAAATTTGCACTGCAGTAAAATACATTCAAATATTAAGACAACACACGACACACAAAGAGAAAAAACACCAAGTTTTGTTCGTAACTACTAGAAAATCGAATAAAAAACATACACATTTTCTTAAAGAAGCATTTTGTTAACTTTTTTTTTTTAATCTTCCCCTCCAGAATATTTGAAGGCATTACTTTATCTTCATTTTTGAGTTTGTATCGGCAAGTCTTTTCTGCTCTTTTATATGTTTTTTGTACAAGAATCTCATCTTTCAAACAGGCATCACAGGCTTTGGTGAACGTTACAGATATGTTTTCTTTTAGTCGTGATTGGACTTCGAGGAACAAAATTCAAGGACTCATTAAAACCAGATTTATTATTTGCATCATGATGTTTTCCTTACTGTCTTTTGCTTGTTCTTTTTTCTTTCTTTTTTAAATAATTAATTAGGATTTTTTTTTCTTTAGTTTTTTGTTTTCTTTTCTTTTTTTTTTTTTTTACCAAAACACCACAGATATAAATATCTCTTCAACACCCCAGATAGGAAGCCATGGACACAAAAAACTCCAGATTGTTACATGAAAGGCCACAGTAAGGTGAAAAAGTCATGTATCTTTTTTCTCTTTTTTTTTCATCTTGATTGAAACATCGGCTTAAAAAAAGCACAGTCCGATTTTTGTAGGCTGAATCGTTGTGTTACTTCTCTTCCACAGCTGAATAATATTAAGATGTACAGAACACAGCAAAACTTCAGTATGAGATCTGTCCAGAGCCTAGTTACATCAGCAAGCATGAAACAGATTGTGCCACTAATTGCTGTCAAGATGTGATGCTGAATTCCCCTCAGGTTTAGGAAAGCAGTAGCCATCTTCATGGATTCATATTGAGATACAGTCAGGCAGTGCACACATGGAGGGAAAACATTAAAAAAAAAAAAGAACAAAGCTGATTTGCATTTCTATTTGTCTCGGAGCTGGGATCAAAATTCAAGATGCAATTTATTTCCGTGCAACGCAAACTATGGAAGTGCTGGAAATTAAATGCCTCTGTTTGATCTGAAACAGGTGTTTCTTTGTCTTTTGAATGTTCCATGGCTACAGGAGGGGAAGATCATGAGATGCAATCTTGCAGACTTGTCTGAATGCCGAGACCAGCAGCAACATTGCCATTGAAATGACCTCACTTTGGCACAAAAAAAAAAAAAGAAAAACCCTTGCTTCATTCCTATGCAGAATTTCTGACATGACAGTGAGCATCACGTCTGAATAGTCAAAGAGAAAAGTAAGAGAAGCCGAGGATTAATAAGTCTGTCTGAGGGAGGAAGGACTTTTTGAGGAAGGTCACGGGCCTGAAATCAACAGAATAGTTTTAATATTCCTAATCCTGGTGGTTTGGCAGTGCTAGAGGAGGGAGGAGAGGAAAGGATAGGAGAGAAGAGGAGAGAAGACAAGTGCATGAGATATGATGAGATTAGAGCCAAGGGAGGGGGAGAGAAAAGACTGGATGAGCTTCTGATGGCACAGCAGGTTTGGCCTTCCCTGGGGACCACAGGGGCATAGGAGGAGGGGCGATCACCGCTTTGCAAAGGACAAAGGGAGGGAGCAGTGTGTATTTATTTTTACTAATAGTTGAGAGTGTTTGTGTGTGCGTGTGTGGCCTCTGACTGCCTCACTTTCAACGCTACCACCCACCAGACAAGTCCCCCCATCATCCCTGCAGTCAATGTCACCGCTTCCATTTGTAACCACTGCCGGCCAATAAGAATTCGTTCTCTCTCCATGTGAACCAGTTAGGTCAAAGCAATGGCAACTCAAGCTGTGTCACTATGAGATGCATAATCACAAATAATGTTTTTACTGTGCACTAGATAGCGGGCATCACATTTGGCCAGCTTGATGTTGTTACTCTGTGGAAATGTACACAAGGAGCCCGGCTGGACTCGAAAGAAGAACGACGATCGGTCGGCGCGTGACGCCGTCATCACGGATGTGAGTCTGCGTGGGTGTGAGTTTGGTTTACGGTGGAAAAAAAGAGGGTGATTAATGAGTAAGAAGCTCTGATTTAACAGTATAAAGCCTGTCGCTCACTTGGCTTTTTATTTTGTGCCTTTTTTTTTTTTTTGAGATTTTCCTGCTTGTGGAGCCATTTGGTCATGTTTAACCCCAGTCCGCGTGTCTTGGTCCTGCACCAAAATCTTCCTGAATTTGGACATTTCATTCACAGATCTACTGATTTATTAAATAAATAAATAAATGGTTACACTCATTGGATGGTTGGACCACCTTTATACTTTAAAGCAGCCATTCCCAAACTTCAGAATACCAAGGCCCAATTTGAGATGTGAAAAATCTCCGCGGCCCACCCAAACCTTTAACCACAACTGTGATCAACATACAGGACTAGAAGCTATGTTCCGATATTAATGTAAGGGGTCAACAAACGTAAACTTGTCATTTTAAGTTAAAATGACAGTAGACTAACACTTAACTGGTTTGTTTTATTACTTTTTAAATCATGTCAAAAGTATTTCACAGTAATTAAAAACATATTTAAAAACGATCATGGATTAAAAACATATTTGTTTAATTTTAATGACCTCTCACGGTCCACCTGTAGTACCACAACGGCCCACTAGGGGGCCGCGGCCCATACTTTGGGAATCACTGCTTTAAAGCATTAAACAGCTCTTGACAAAAGCTCAAATCTTGCATGTTGCTCATCTATATGCTCACATGAACACATGTGCATATTTATGTCCTCCTCCTTCCAAAGCATTCATTTCTATTACTTTTCATGAGTAGAGAATAGCATAAATCTGTCAAATCAAACGTGCTTTGGTTGTTACAGCCCAACCTGTAGCTGGCTGACATAACTTGTAGCTAAGTGCCTTTCAGAAGCATCCATCTAAATACCCTAAATGTTTTTGTAGCTAACTAATGTCTGACTAATGTTTGATGCTTAACTGACCAATGTTTAAGCAGCTAATTGATAGTAATGCGTTTAGCTAACTCATTTATTTCATTTGCCACCAAATAAACTACCCTATTTCTGTTGAATGAATGGAACAATGTGAGCTATCCGCAATGAAAGGCGTACTTAGGAAATTTATTTAGCTTGATCACCATAGTCAAAGATGTCGATATACTTTGAACCAAATGGTAATCTCATTTGCTACATCCAGTTGCACCGCTGCTGCTGAGCGCTGCTAAAGCTGATAAAAGAGAAGTCCTGCAGATCTGTGATTGAAAAACCCTCATTCATGGAAAATCTCAGTCATCTGATGGCAGCAGGTGTATCAACTCCTGCCATCAGATCTGAAATGTTGCTGTTGATGGATCGTAGGGAAATTCTTGTCTGACATCGGTGTTGAAATTCCTGCCTGTGAGAAGCCTCATATGATCTCCAACCTTGTGTTTTGCTGGACAGACGACCAGAGTTTTATAAAAGGAGTAGCAGGGAGGGATGCTAAAACTTGTTTTAGTGACCTACGGTCAGTCGGGGGGGGATGCTGCGATACAAAACTAAAGGCACTGTCCTTGTTTTCAGCTGGTGTGGTTCAGGTCAATAATGCCTTAGAAGGATCAAGAGAAAAAGACAGAAATAAGGAAAGTCTGCTGAGGTGAACACCGGCAGCTCAGCAGACGGGCCATAATAAGAATCTTCTTTAGAGTTGTGCGTGCACAACTTTTTAAGGTCTACAAATGCAAAAGGGTAATCTCTATCGCTATTTGAAAAAACCCAGAAACAGCAAAGATTGAAGAACTAACAGCTTTGTTCAGTGGTCATAGTCATTGTATGATCATGTAGCTGTATTTTATGTCTTACGCTGCAGATTTGGCGGCTCCAATCTTTTTACTAGTAAAATCTAAACAGTCAGCCACCCAAAAACATGAACATGAACGAGAACAAAAGATATGTAAACACTTGCAGACAATGGCTAAAACAACACCACATACTTCCAACGTCTTTTTCGTCATAAAAGAAAGCGCCAACACTAAAATTTAAATGTGAATAATTGAAATTGCCATCGAAATTGTGACTTCTCTTCTCTTTCACTGATTACTGACTGAGTCGTGTGTAGACTGAGTTAAACAGGACGCGAAACAAAGGTTTAGGAAGACATTGCCCTCTCGCAAGATCAACATAGTGGGTCCTCTGACATTTGGGAGGGATGACACACTGATTTCAGATCAGTGCTTAAGGGCCAATGTGTCCCAACTAGAACGTGATGTGTAAGGCCTCGACCCTGGTGTCAAGCATTGTCACAGCGCAGAAATGATGTAAGAGACAAAACAAAAGGATAAAACTTTCACATACTTTTTCACAAAAGCAATGTTTTATAGGAATTATTTCAGAGTGTCAAACAGCACAAGGACAAGCACTCCAAAAGAGGGGGAGAAGAAGACTGGATGGTTTTGAAATGTGTCAAAAATGGTGCCTTTCTAAAATGATGATTGAGTCTCTTTGTGCTTTAGTCAGCCGATCCACTGGGGGGGGCCATCTTTGGGGAGTTTCAAGAGAGATAGAAAGAGAGAGAGAAAGAGGGCGCCGCTGCTTCCTGGATCTTCCTCTGAACATCCAGGAGGCGGTAAAATGGCGACTCGTGAAGCGGCACCTGTGTCAACTGATACCAGGCAACAAACTATAAACAGTAAAATCGCAATCTGATCACATTTATAAACAAGGATTTCTTCTTATATTGAAAGTTTTTCAGATTTCATATTTCACTGCATCGTCATCGTCATATCGTCACTATTCTAGCACAACAGCTTGACAGTATTATAAATCATTACAGGCATTCACTCTCATCATGGAGTGCAGAAAAGCTTCTTTATATATTACTCTGTGTCTCCTCCATTATAAATAGCTCTGGGGAGGTCGGATAGCACCTTCCTGTATGGTAGCACGACCTGGATGAACAGATTTTGGTCTGATGTGACCGTAAAAACTGTTGTCTCAACAGTGGAGAGCTTAAATTTTAGGGTGTGCTTTACTTTGAAAAAATAAAAAGCCTGTATGTTGGTTGCATTTTGGCAAATTTGAATGTCGTTGGGCTGTCAGGCACAAATGTACAGTTTTCCTTTCTGGGGAATAACATTGGTCTGGCTTTGACCATTTAAAACTGACTCTTCGCTAAGCCCCACCCCTGAACAGGAATTATCCAATCACAGGTAAGCAATCATAATAAGTGACGATCGACAAATCAATTTCTGGATTATTTCAGCACAAGGTAGAAGTTTGGCCTCAAGGCTTTGAACCAGAAAGACCTTCCAGCACACAGTTTACATTGCAAAGAGGTCTACGTTCGCCCAAACCAGGTTAATTTGTCCATTAAATCCCAATAATACTGAGTCAACATTAACTCTAGTCCTGTATTTTACCCATTTATGCGCATGATCTGGGGCCAGATGCATAAACAATACACAAATAAAATCAAATTAGAAAAAGGAAGCTATGGTCAGGGGAAGAGTAAACATGTACTATAGAATTTGACAAAAAAAAATGACTAGAGATATATGACAATGATTTTTGTCTAATTCTGTTTCTTTTACTTAGTTTTTTTTTCCAGTGTCTACTAAACTCATTTTAAAATATTTTCCAGGTACCTTGGGTTCCTCCCTCTGTTCGTGCATGTTGAGTTGACTGTTGATTTTAAATTGAGTATAAATGACTGTGAATGTGTATATCTGTCTGTTTTGTGATTGTGTAACAGTCTTGCGTCATGCGGTCTGTTAAAAACAGTAAACTCTGCTCCACCTGGACTCCTGAGTCTCCCTCCTGATCATCTCCAGCTGAAGCTGACTGACAGAATATCCAGGTGTTCACCAGCTGCAGATGAAGCAGGAGTTGCCAGTCTTCTTCCCAAATGCTTTCAGCTGTAATTTATCAATTTCCTTCTTTTTTTTTTTAAAGTTCCCTCACATTCATGTTTGATAAAATACGTGCTTCGTTTTTTGCTGTTGCTTTCATGATCGTGTTTATTTGGTTGTGAAGCAAACGCTAACATGTACATGGCCGGTTAGGGGCGTGTCCGTATCTAATCATGGGTACAAATGGGAGTCAAAGTTAGGTTTGTGCGCTTTTATAAAATGCCGTAATGAATCAGATTTATAGAAGAAAAGCGCACATACTCACGTTTCTGCTCTTTGTGCATACATGTAGTTTAAAAGGTGAAACTTTGCAGTTTTATGCATCTGGCCCCTGGTGTCTGCATGCACCCAGCTGCTCTTTATCCAACAGTCCCTGACTCACTGAGCCTTCCTGCTTCTGGCTGAAACAGCTTTCAGCTTTCTCATTTTTACTGGCAGTTTTTTGGTAGTTTGCCAAGCTGATTTTATCTTGTTCACTTCGGCAAAGATTTTTTTTTTTTTTTTTTTTTTCATTTTTTAAAGAAAAGAATTTAGAAAATGACTAGAAATCCACCAGAGGATATCAAAAGCTTGGCAGTTACAAAAATAACAAATAGGGATGGGGCATAGTGAATATTTGTAATAAAATGTTCTCCTTTTTTTTTTAATTAAACATCGGGACCCCAAAAGGAAATGTATTGAATTTACAGTAAAGAGAACAGAAAAATGATATGGGTGATTTTGGTCATTCAAATTCATGAGGATCGGATTGTCTTTACTCCACTGTAGCATGGCATAGAAAATTGATTGACGTCAAGTCACAAAAATACTCTCTGAAAATAGTGATTTTGCTCTAATCAGCTCAAAAATATCCCCAGCCTGCAAAAACAAAATTCCGCTGAGAAGATCAAAATACCAAACCTTAATATATTATTTGGGGGGGGGGGCTCAAATCTCTAAAATGTACCTGATGACATAATAAGTCCTATATCCTTATGGTAATGTACACCCAGACAGTTTTGTGCTGTAGCCAAAGAGTTTGTTGGTTAAAGAGTCAATGAGAGAATATGCAAACTTCACTGACGTCAAAGATTCAAAATCTTCTCCTCGTCCACGCACAGGTGAGTTTTACTGAGCGGCGCTGGTGCTATCCATCCCTCCCTCCCTCAACTAAAGCTCCTCCTCCTCCTCCTCCTCTTCTCTCTGATGAGGGGTCAGTGGCGATCGTAGGCAGAGGCTGTTGCCGTGGCAGCAGGTCCCGCCCCCCGTGATGTCGCGCTGTAATAGTACGGTGACCCTACAAAGAAACACAGACATACGTTTCACCCAAGTGTTTGAAACAAGAATCAATAAAGAAAAAATGATTAATTAAGTAATAACTAATTTTGTTAAAGGTTAAGTTTAGTTTCTAATATAAGTTGGTCCAAACAGTTCTGGACACTACCTGGTAAGCAGTGGAGGACATTCCTAGTGCTAAAACCATTTGTGTTTATTTAGTTATCAGTTTTTTTCTTATGTACCATCATCAGCTCTATGACCTGTGCTATTTTGTAATTCCTTCTTGTTCATTCTAGTTAGTTTTGTTTCCTGTTCTTGCAGTATGCAGTATGCAGTATGCAGTAATATACTACATACTGGTCCAGGTGTGTAGTCTGCCATCCTACAACGTGATGATGCTACAGCATCACCAGAGGCCTGTCAGGTGACTGGTTTCTACTTTAGAGGCCTGTTTCATGGGACGGAGTATGTAAGGTAGGCTGGTCAGTACCACACCATCCAGGTATTTCTCACAAACTGCAGATTCTGCATACTACACTAGAGGTGTACTAGGGTTTCAGTCTCGTTCTTACCTCCCGCTAGACTGCCCTGTTTTCTTTTTTCTTTGCCAGCTCACCATCGTTCCTCCTGTTTTTCTCCTACCACGCTCAGTTCCTGGTCGCTTGATAGGTTTTCATTCCTGCGTACTTTTATTTGTGCGGCGTATCAGTCCCGCAGCGCTTTCCGTTTCCTGTCATGGAAGTGTTTTGCTTTCACTCTTCTAAAAGTCCTCACTGCAATCCAATCAGTCTCAATTCTTACCTGAGACTGGAGCGAAACAGATCCCACAAACTGTACTTTTCTCAAGGTCAGTATCTATATTTGGTTCTGTTGTTACTGACGTTAAGTTGCTGCACAAAGTTTGGTAGGTGTGTATTTTTTATAAAAAGCATGAACCTCCCTCTAATTGCACTGAAAGTATACACTAGTATACCAGAGCTGCCACGCTGCCAGAGCTGTCTTATGTAGATGTATATTTATGCTGTTCGTAAGTGTTCATAAGTGTTCATAACCTGGTGTGAGGCATGTATGAACACTTATGAACACTTATGTAGATGTATATTTATGCTGTTCATAAGTGTTCATACATGCCTCACACCAGGTGATGATTCAAAAACCCTTATATATCAGAAATCCTTCAAATACAGGGCGCAAATGGCACGAATCAATAATTATGTCTCTGGCCGGTTGACCTGTATTAGTCAGATATAACTGCTTCTTTTAGCGCTGCTCTTCATCCTTACCAGCTCATAAAGGTTCAGGATGAAATGATATCAAGCAGCACAAATTGCAATTGTAAGAATTGTAGTGAAGACACAGAAATTTTAATTTTTAGGAGATGCTTCATCTAATGAAACATGCTTTTACTCCAAATGAATAGATTCTTCTAGTTTTAAGGGGAATGGGAACATGAAGTGGTTCATAAATCAAGTAATTTAGGAGAAAAAAGAAATTTGATGGAATGACACACCTTAGTCTTTGGTTCATATATCCAAATAATGTCAACTAGCAGCTAAAAAAGCTTTCTCTTCCAAATAGATTTGCTTAATCTGAAGATTTGGTTAAAACTATAAAACTGTGTTCTGTTCGTTTCTTATTTCCTCGGAGCTCTGTCACAATGTCATCATGCTCACAGATCTCAGCAATTAACTCGGAGGGAGTCATTTTTATTACAGATAGGAACGATGGTGAAAATGACAAAAACACCGACTCGAGTTGTAATAAATCTGAAGTCTCCGTTAAAATATGGCGTAAACGTGAAATGAGCAGCTCCAATTTTCTGTCAAGATTATATTTGACTGTGAATGTGAGCAGTGAAAGGCAGGGATGAGATGACATGAGCTGATGAAGCTAATGGCAGGAAAAATAGTCTCCCTTTCATGTAAAACCGAATGAATTGGCTCACTCTGCTCCCTGCCCCTCTCAGTGTCACCCTCCTCTCTCTCTCTCTCTCTCTCTCTCTCTCTCTCTCTCTCTCCCGCTCACACACACACGCACACACAGTCACACACCATCTAAGTGACGGCCTAAGTTGACACACTGAGTACAGCTCTACCATCACTGATCCCCTGAGTCTATTCTCTCCCCAGAGAGGAGGTCAATTCAATACCGTAACCCCACTGACACACACAAACCCATTTTCACACACCGTAATACACACTGGGAAAAAAAAAAAAAAAAGCACCCACATACAAACCTGTCTCTGTCACCTCCATCAATCAGACTATGTGTGTGCTGACAGGTTATGTCTGTCCACACTCCAGGTAATCTCAGGAGCCTCTTTGGGGAAGTGAGGCATTAAGTCGACCTGACAAACTCTTTAGTCTCACTCAGGACTTCAGATGCCTTCTCTCCTGTTTTGTTTCATATATTATATATATATATTATTTTATATACTCTTTTCTTTTGTCCTCTCCCCTTCCAGTGTCCCCAAAATGTGCATCCCATCCTCACATTATGTGTGTCCGCTCATCTGTTACCCAACTGACGCTCCCGCTCATTGTGCTTCCTGTGCGCGTATACTGGGTCCTAGTTTTTATTCTTTCCCCTGCTCCTCTCTTTCCCCACCTACCTTGCATCTGTCCTGCCTGGCTGGTGAAGAGACTGGATGAGCAGCCGATCTCCGTCCCCAGGAGAGACCCATAATCCTGCTGAAACACTGGGGACAGAGGGGTGGAGGGAAGGAGGGAAAAGGAGAAGTGAGGAGAGGAAAGGGTGGGGCCGTACTATAGGTCATCACGGCCTGACCCATCCTGACTACTGAGCTTTTTACGCCGTCACCTACTGACTCTCTCACCTATAAACTCTTAGAAAGGCTCCCAAAACAATAGCTTTGATGCTTAATATTTGTTAACATTCCTGCTGATGCATAAATGTGAGACCAGTGGTGCTGATGCAAGGACCTTACTGATTAACTGAGATGAGGATAAATACAAGTCACCAAATAAAAGTATTTCATGACGCTGATGCAAAAATAATTGATTTTGCAACTTGCTTAGAGAGATTTTAAAGGGACGGCTGCAGTGCTGATGCTTGTCAAAAATCTGTGACCTCGTTGTGCAAACATGCCTCTCTCCGAGTCATGTTTGGTACATGTTTTATCACGTTGAAAGCAAGATATAAGACCATTCATACTTGCTTGTTGTAGTCAAGGACATAAATGTCTAAAACAGCAGAGAATAGTTTTATTTTGTCTTCATCTTAATATTTCTGACAATTAGCTTGGCTAAGACAGCACCAGCTGACATGGCTTGTAGAAGAACCTAATGTGCAAGGATGAATACCATGTTCACTTCTTATGTGTCACTGCTAATTAACAAATCCTGTATGCTAATTTGTGTCAAAAGAAAAAAGAAAATAGCCTATTATGTTGCTATGGGGATTTCTTGGGTATTAACTGTCAATGTGGCAGCGACTGCATGAAACGTGAATTAAAAGGCAATCAAAGACAGCTTCCGTTCCAACATCTGTATAAGAAAATTCCAATGTGATGACTCTTAATCTGCTCTTTCCTCACGTGCTGCATCACCGCCTGGCCCCTGCTTCAAATGCCATCAAATGCATTTAAATCTACAGCGCTATGAGCATGCCTGTACACCGAAAAAAGTGAAAAGTGGTGGAATGAAAATATGAACAGTGGAGCATGAGTGACACGAGGCAGTATTGGAGGGGTAGGGATTGGTATGTGAAGCAAAATGAAATGAAATTCAGTATCGATTCAGTTTGGGTAACCAGAACTGGCTTCAACAATGTGGGATACACCAACCTAATAGGCTGGGGTTTGGAAATCTCCATGACTCGTTGTACGTGGAATACTGCGGATGGGAATATGGACTTCCGGAAAAATCTCCCCCTGAAAGACAGAAAAAAAAGAGAAAGAGAGAGCAGAAGATGTTAAAGAGACCAGAAATTTGAGAGGATTTTCCAGAGGAGATGATCATTTGGAGACAGACGTCTGCACATTTTTGGTTTTTATGTGTCATAGCTTTAGCAGTGGATAAAACTGTAGCCTCCCAGCACGAAGGCTCAGAAACAGACATGTTATTATCATATCATATTATTATTTCTTGATTATAAAGTAGACAAAGGTAAAACACTGATATTTCAAAATGCTGCTAAAACTCAACAGCTAAACGATTGTGTTTCCATTAAGTCCTGTTATGACTCAAACTTTGGCTTTTTTTCTCCTGCAATTAGTCCTTTCAAGAATAATAGTGATGGAGGGCCAGGGCCTCTTTAATTTTAGCTCTTCAGCGTCTCTTCCTGCAACCACTCTGGCCGTTACCATGTTTTACTCAAAAAAGACATCTGCTGCGAGTTGTCATCAGGCAAACCCCATAAACGTGGAGCCGACCACATCTGGGATTACGTTGTCATGATTTCACTGATGAGCAGTGAATTCAAAACTTTAGGATGACTTGCGCATCTTTTGATGAGTCATCTGAGGCAATTAAACATCTTGTGTCCCAAGGGAGCCAGCTTCTGCAGAAAAGCAAATGTGGCTCCTTTCAGAATGTTGTGTGATTTGCAGATGAGAAAAAAAAAGCGTTCCCAGTTGCAGTTTTGTGAAATATTCCTTTTTCACGCAGCTGGAAAGACCGCTTCACATGAGTAAGAACTTTGGTCTGTGGTTGTTCGTGTAAACTTGGTGAGTTTTCAGTCGGCCCGTTTTCTATTTGCAATTCCAATTTGCGCAATATCAAGGGTAATGGAAATGCGCCTTCTTTTGAATTATCCCTGTGATTTGACTGGCATCTTATCTCACCAAATGGATTATGCAGCAGCCCCCAGCACAGCCCAGTCTCACAGTAAACACTGCAGTGGGCATGTTTGTCCACTTTTCCTAAACCAGCCACAACTGACAATGAAGTGGAACTGATACTATGCAGTTTCACTTCATGCAAAACTTTGCCATTTTAAACTGTGTATGCACTGCAAAGGAAATGCAGAGTATATGCATACCTATGTTTTTCTTTGCAGGAAAACATAACAACTCTGAAGCCTTGAAAATACAGCAGCGTCGTTTTTTGAGCATGCATGACAGTGTAGCATGTTGACAATTTTAAAAGCCAGGCCAAGGCATGCAACTACTCTGGTGCCCAGTCATTGTAGTAACTGTACAACTGTTGCACTTTTATTGTGAAAGTTCTCCATTTAATTCTGTGTACCAAAGTGTTTTTGCGATTACACGTCTTGCAACCAGCCAGGGTTGGCCTGCAAACCTCAACCAGCACACCAGGAAAATTATATTGCATGCAAAAGTTTCAGTAAAATTTCTGTCAATTTCAATAGCTGCTCAGTAGAACAAAAGAAGAATTGCTTTCCAGCATCTCTCAAGTACCACTGACACTGTTTTTTTTTTTAAATTTGATATTGTTTTATAGTCCATCCCCTCCTCTTGTCTCCAACATAATGCAGACTTGATCATAGCGACTGAGAGACTGAAAAGGTCCTTCAGTGTAGTGGATAATAGCAGAGCTTTTCTCCCTCATTTACTTCTCACTGTCTCCGGTTTACTCTTCCTCTTGTCCGCTTGTCCCCATCATCCCTTCACCCTATTTTATTTCTGCTTTCTTGTCTTTTGACCCACCTGACTTTAGCCTGCCCATCACTCTTCACATCAAAACAACATTCTCCTCCGTTTCTTCTCCTCCTCTCCGCTGACTTGCTCTCCTTTATTCACTCTTTTGCTATTTCTTTCTTTACTCATGAACCATCCCTCCTCCCAGGGGATCCCTCTCCCTTAGCTGACAGTCACAGACCCTGATGCCCCCTCCCTCCAGCATACCCTCCCTCCACCCATTCCTCTTTTCTGCCTCTCGTTCTGTCGGTTCTGCCTCACTGCTCTCCTACACCCCCTCTGAGTGTCAGCCCCCCTGCTGCAGAGAGAAAGACAGAGAGATGGAGAGAATAGGAGAACAGTGGAAGAGAGTTGCTTGCTTAATGAAGGTATGATATTAGACGGAGCGAACAAAAAAAGGGGGATAATTTGCCCGAGAAGTGGCGAGATAAAACAAGCTGGAGAGGCGAAGTTTGTAGATTATCTCTCTGAATAATTGTAGTCAGCTCATTGATTCAGGCGGCTTTGAAAATCCATCCACTCCATTTGTGTGAGTTTATACGCGCAACTTTTCATCGCGCAGGGGCGCGCGCTCTTATGTGTGCGTGTGTTGAGTTGCATCTGTCAGGTGGGGTCGAGATGCGGTCTCCATGGCACCCCTGGGTGCAAACATCCTCTCCCTTGTCATCACCGTGGTGACGGGAATGTGTCAGGTTGTTTAAGAGACGAGAGGCGGAGAGGGGAGCGAGAGAGGAAGGAAGGCTCAGGGGTCTCCCTCGTGTAGCTCGGTGTCAAGGTCGCGCGCGCACACTGTCAAAAACAAACACACATGCGCACAAACAACAGCAGACACCAACCCAAATACACACTCAAATATGCTGTCAAACCTGAGGACAGGACAGGGTAAACGGAGGGGTACAGGGCGACAGGGTTACCCGTCTTTAGACGTGCTGTTCCTACATGTCCGGTGAGACTCTGCGCCTGTGTGTGTGTCAAACCCACGAGTGTGTGTGTGTGTGTGTCACATACTGGATGATTGGGAATACACAGAGGCAACAACTTGCAAACAACATTTTTTTTGTTTTGTTTTTGTGACTTTGTTCCACTGTGCATGTTTCTCTCCGTGTTTCGCAGCAGCATACTTCACGCTGACCACGAGCCCACTTCTAATGTGAGCGAGAGAGAAGAGAAGAACGAGAATGGCGTTCCAGGATTGAAACACAAAAGCGCCGTGGAAGGCGGAGTGGAAGGGAATGAATGAATTAGTCGTGGGTCACTGGTGATTCTCATTAAAAACAAATTACTAATGTTGAGGAGGGACAGCTGTGCTACTGTGGCTGGTTTCTAATGATACACAGGGAGACGCACAACACAGGCGCAAAGACACGTACACGTAGGCACACAAACACACACGCCACCCCCTGGGACTACTGTCAGCCAGAGTGTGGACAGACAAGAAAGAGGAAGTGTCAAAGCTAAGTACTCTCTCTCAAGACACACACAGAGATAATGCAAAGATCCAACAGGAACTCAATATAATTGTAAGTACAGATGTGCTGGCATGATCGGCTTTTAAGAGATGAGATAATGTTGTAAGGTAAAGCCAAGTACCTTACAATGGCATTGCTTGTACCAAGAAAGTTAAAACTGCCATGTTGGGATGACATAAAATGGTGTAAATCTGGATAATTGGTGACAAAGCCAAGTCTTGACTGTGTAAATAAAGTGAAAACCCGGATTAAAGCTCGGATTAGGCAAGTGACTGACTGGCTCCGGAGCTCAGTCTTTCTGGTCTGCAGTTCCTGGCACTGACCCACAGCAGATAATCACTGCACTGTCTTTGGTTCTTGTTGTTGTTTCTCTCTTTTGCCTTGTGATGCCTCCCTCCCAACCGGTCCAGGTACGATAGATGGCCACTGCCCCTGAGCTTCTGATGGGGAGATTTCTTCCTGGTAAAAGGGATAAATTTTTTCCCCAAGTGCTTGCTCAGATGATTTTGTTGGTTTTCCTTACGTTCTGTGCTCTGGGACAGGTCAACACATTCCTTCAATTTGCTTTTGTGCACTTGTGATTAAGGCTAAAGCGATACACTAATCTCGCGATACGATACACGATACTTGGCTCACGATATTTACGATATATATTGATATTCATCTTACATTTACATCATTTTCTGAAAGATTTTAAAGGGACAAAGTGATTTTGGTGACATCTTGTGAGTGTTCCAATGACTTTGTTTGAATTTATTGAACTGAAAGCATCAATTACACATTATATGGCTGACAGGCAGCTTGCAAATGCTGGATTTGCAAGCTGCAAATCCAGCATTTGCTGGAATAAAAGATTTGTTGAGAAAAATAGTTTCATTTATTTAAACAGTGCAAATTGTTGCTTGCAAGCTTTTAAAGGTGGGACACAGGGGTTTTGGAAGAAGCTTAGAATATCGATACCCGCAGCCGAAAAATTGATACTTGATAAAATATTGATATATATCGCTTGTCTACTTGTGATCCATCTGGAAGGCCATACATTCCTATGAGAACCTCCATAATCCCAGACAGTGTTGCAACGCTCCTCCTTCTGGTCTCTTTCAGGTCTTATTTGCCTCACAAGCATTGAAAAAAATTCAACTACAGCAAAGGAATGTAACGTCTTTGTATGTATGTGTATGAGTGTACTCACCAGGTACCATGCCAGTGAGGGAGGGGGTGGAGTAGCTGCCCTGTCCAGTGGGAGGGACATGAGGAGGGTAGCCTGGTAGAGTTGTGCTGGCTATATCTCGACCTGCAACGAAGCAACCCACACATTCCCTATCATCAGCGCAATTACATTGTACCACTGTTATCAGATTTATACGTTGTAGTTTTGACATTCTTTGGTCAAAACACCACATGGATATAGTATGAAAGCACTCTCTTCTTGTGTTTACAACTCTTTTAATACCAGTCGGTTTCAGGGGCTTGAGTCAGAACCTCAACTTCACATGACATCATTTCAGATGTCCCCAAAGTGATGGGGTTTTGTTAAGTCAGAGCCAAAATATATGCTCTTTAGCACAGAAAAAAGGTCAATTTCATAATATGTCTTCTTTTAATAACTTTAAGAACGAGAATGATGTCAGCCTACACAGTGACGCAAACTATTAAAGCAAATATAAATCTGGACGACCAGAATAATGATAACAATGGAGGAAACCAAGATTGTCCACTCGCAAAAAACATTTCTTTGCACGACTAAAAATGTTGCTTGTTCCGAGTTTAACCTGTCAGCTTTGAGTTTAACCAACCAGTCCAACAGTTTTTCAGAATTACTCAGAGGTAGCAGCAGAAGTAGGATCTGCTTTCTCCCCCGAGAGCAGCGTTAGAAGAAGACCTACAGGGGCAGCACCTGCACATGACACATGAAGGCGTGGGGCATCTTAAAATAACTCAGTACTTCCTGTGAGGGGAAAAGGCAAAAGTCAAATTAACTTGGTGTCTACTTTGATTTAGCTGCCAGAAATATAGAGCTCACGTTTACCACTGAGGCCATAAAACCCCTCTAGATGATAGTCTTGTGTGGATTTAATGGAAAGGAGACATTTTGTTTTTCTTTCTTTTTATTTCTATATCTTGTCTGTTTGTGTTTGGTTCGTGTATAATTAACGTTTTTAAAGGCAAACAGTATGACATTATCAGCTATTTATAACCAGCAATTACTTTGTCTCTTGGAGCAAAGAGCTCAAATTTTACAGTTTATATTAACATAAAAAACTGTTGTTTTATGTATTATTTATTATTGTGCTACTGCACATTTATAGCTACAAGAATACCTTTTTTTTTCCAACCCTGAACGCTATTATGCAAAAGACTTGAAATGTATTTTGAAGCTTTATAAGGCTACAAGTACTCCCCAGCATCTCATTCAGGACATGTCTTTTTCTTTTGTTTCCTCCCTCCTTGTTTTCCATCCTGTGACATTTATTAATTTACCAACTCCCCATTTTCTCCTTACCTCCACCTCCCCCTCCTTCCTCTGCCTGTCAGTTGGTAGATAGGATATATAACTGCATTAGACTACATGACAGTGTGTCGCCCCAAATCATTTCTCTATGTTTGCACGTAGTAGACACTGGAAATTCGTGGAGAGGGTGCCCTCCATTCATCATCATCATGTGCACACGCCCGTCCACGCACACATGCCTCAGCGCACCCCTCCCGCTGCCTGCACACACACATTTATCATCATCATAAACAGCTCAGGACCTAACACCATCAATCCCATTCACTTCCCCTCCACTTAACCACCACTAACTAACTGAGAGGGGGGAGGGGGGGGCAGAGGGGTGAGAGGGGCGCGACCATGAAAGATAAAGGGAAGAGGAAATGGTATGAAACAAAATAAAGACAGTGGGGGATACAAAAAGAAAGAGAAGGTGTAGGTGCTTGAAAAACAAAAGTGCTAATAGTCAGATTTTAACTGATATCAGCTACTTTCAGAATTTTACATTATATTTTGACCTGCAATTTAATGTTGTTGATTAAAAATGAAAGACTTACAGCTACTTTATAAGCTGGCAGGTGGTTAACAGAACAGCTGCATCATGTTTTACATCTGTTCAAAAGTATGATCCATGATGATGCTATGAAAGGTATTTTAAAAATCTTAGCAATATCGGTTCACTCACAGATGGGTTCACCGTAAAGAGTGCCAGCAAGCGCCGGCAAGAGATAACAAACTCGCCCAGAGGTTTTGAGATCACGTGACCGTTGCACGGGACGCTGCTTGTTTAAAGACTCATATGGTATTTCACCATGTCTTGTTCTTTCTAGAGTTATGCATTAAAAAAGTAGAGTGCTGTGAAATATGTGTTTTTCAACTTATGCACTGACTCTTTCCTTATACGTGCTTCAAATCTATTCTAAAAGCCTCTTATCTGTTTACCCATGGCCTCCAAAAGTTAATGTGATGTCGATGTACGAGTCAGAGCATCAGCTATCAGAGCGAGCAACCACTCAGAACTGCCATGTCGTCAGTAAGGAAAGTAGCTACTAGCCATCTAGTCGCTAGATGGCATTGTCATCTAGTTTGTTAATGGTCACGTGCACGTAATTGTAATGGACGCTGTCAGAGAGAGAAATCTGTTAGCAGCTTGCTTTAGGTGGAAACGTTATAAGGCGTTGCCCTTTGAGCATGATTTTGAGTTCTCACATGATTTTTCTTGCTTTCTTTCTTTCTTTTGTTTTAAACATCACCAGATTTGTGTATAAATCAGCCTAACAATACAGACAGTATGCCTGTGAATCAGCTCCAATAAGTGGCCTCTACCACCCTTTGAATTCATGGTTTGATTCTCACTCATTTCTGTATTTTTGAGTGTACACTTTAGGCTGAGACATGATGAGCTGACCTACTGGATGTTTAGTTTATGTGAGGCTCTGTGAGTCAAATGCGGTGATTTATTTTAGACAAAGAAAGGTCCACATTTACATTCAGGCCCATGGAAGCTCCTGCAGCTTTTTGAGCAGAGCAACGACACGTGCTTTTGTGGCAGTATGGATAAGATCAATACATTAAAATAGTACCCCCTCAATTTTACTTTTATGTGAAAGTTCATGGACGTAAAGTCGCCGGTGCCTGCCGTGGCGACAATCCTCAAACTCGGTGGTGGACACCTCGGGTGAGAGAGGCCGTCAGACTGAAGAAGGAGTCCTACCGGGCTTGGTTAGCTTGTGGGACTCCGGAATCAGCAGACAGGTATCGGCGGGCCAAGCGGGCGGCAGCTTTGGTGGTCTCTGAGGCGAAAACTCGGGTGTGGGAGGAGTTCGGTGAGGCCATGGAAATAGACTTTCGATCGGCTCCATGGAGATTCAGGCAAACCGTCAGACGGCTCAGGCGGGGAAAGCAGTGCTTCATCAACACTGTGTATAGTGGGGGTGGGGTGCTGCTGACCTCGACTGGAGATGTCGTTCGGCGGTGGAAGGAATACTTCGAGAGCCTTCTCAATCGCACCAACATGTCTTCCGTGGAGGATGCTGAGTCTGTCGACTAAGAGGTGGACTTGTTCATTATCCAAGCAGATGTTGCTGAGGTAGTTAAGAAGCTGGACGGTGGCCGGGTCCGGGGGTGGACGAGATCCGCCCTGAGTTCCTGAAGGTCCAGTCCCTGTACAAATGGAGTGGGAGTTTGGTCCGCATTGCTGGTTGTAAGTTGGATTCGTTTTCAGTGAGAGGTGGACTCCGCCAGGGCTGCCCTTTGTCACCGATTCTGTTCATAACCTTTATGGACAGAATTTCTAGACGCAGCCAAGGAGCGGAGGGGTTCCAGTTCGGTGGATTTCGTCTCTGCTGCTTGCAGATGACGTACTCCTGTTAGCGCCATCGAGTATGAAGTGGCAGGGAGGAGAATCAGCGCCTCCAAATCTGAGACCATGGTTCTCAGTTGGAAAAGGGTAGAATGCCTCCTCCGGGTCGGGAGTGAGGTTCTGCCTCAAGTGGAGGAGTTTAAGTATCTCGGGGTCTTGTTCATGAGTTATGGGAGAAAGGAGCGGGAGATCGACAGACGGATTGGTGCAGCATCTGCTGTGGTGTGGACTCTGTACCGGTCCGTTGAAGTGAAGAGAGATCTGAGCCAAAAGGCAAGGCTCTCTGTTTACTGGTCGATCTTTGTTCCAACCCTCACCTATGGTCATGAACTGTGGGTAGTGACCGAAAGGATGAGATCGCGGATACAAGTGGCAGAAATAAGTTTGCTCCGTTGGGTGGCTGGACTCTCCATTAGAGATAAGGTGAGAAGTTCAGTCATTCGGGAGAGACTCAGAGTAGAGCCGCTGCTCCTTCAGATCGAGAGGAGCCAGCTGAGGTGGTTCAGGCATCTGGTTAGGATGCCCCCCGGACGCCTCCCTGGAGAGGTGTTTCGGGCATGTCCAACTGGGAGAAGACCACGGGGCAGGCCCAGGACCCGCTGGGGAGATTATATCACTCAGCTGACCTGGGAACACCTCTGGGTTCTCCCAGAGGAGCTGGTGGGAGTGGCCGGGGGGTATGGAGGTCTGGGCCTCTCTGCTGAAGCTGCTGCCCCTGCAACCCGACTCCAGACCGAGCGGGTGTTAATGGATGGATGGATGGTCATTTTGATAAACTGCTGTTACTGTCCATTGGATTATTTAAAAGAATAATAGAAGTCTCGCCAGCAGAGGGCGCTCTGTGCTTTATGCGGCTGATGCTTGCCTGGAAGAAGAAGTTGGCCAATACGACAGAGCAGTTACAGACCACCACCGAGTAGCTCCTGTGACCTGGTGTTTTCTGTATTTCACAGGTAAGCTGGGTGGTAAATAAGATATAAGTGATAAGTGACAATAGTAATGGCTTGAAAGTTCTTTGCAGCCGAGGTCTGCATCATACGGTTAAGCATTGGTGAAAGTGTTATGCTGCATTGTGGTTAAAATGGCGGACTCGTGGTCCAAAGCGGTTGCGGTGATGGGCCGCAGAGATGTTCATGTCTTTGTGAGCTAAAAGATAGAAGCTAACTACTGAGAAACGCACATAGTATTACTAAAAGAAGAAGTTTATGGATGTAATCTGTGTGGAGCGCAGTAAATTTGTAATTTCATGAGATGTTTGTATAAAACTCAAATTTCTGAGCTAAATGTGGAATTGAACTGAGCATCAGGCTAAGATATGGACCACACGTGGTCTTAGGCCTGTGCTTCTCCAGTTATTTGGCTGTGATTAAAGTCTGTATTATCCACACAGCTATTTTTGATTTAAAGCTGCACTATATATTCTCTGGTTGTCTTTGTCATTGGTCGTTAGTCGCTTTTTTTAAAAAAATCGCTGGCAGAGTCTGAACACTTGCTACATATAACAACAAAGTAAGTAGGTTGGTAAATTTTTGTTTTTTTGAAAAACAAACTAAGATGTTTGATCATGTAGTGAAATTGTATAGGCTAAAAGTTTCTCCATATGACAGCGATGAGCTGGCATAAGCAGGATTAGCACTATTAGCCTTAGCATCAAGCGCGCAGATCCACAAAAAACTTCACTTCCTCATGCTGACCACCAGGGGGCGGCGTTTCGTATTTCATACCAGTTGACAACGGGCAAGTGGAAACCAGAGTATGTCTAACAGAAAGGGAAAATTCCTGTTGCCTGTAAGTCCAAAATAAATCATATTTTTATTGGTGTACAGAGGTAGTTTTTTTTTCTTAAAATTTTCATTGTGTTTTCATTTAAGGGGGTTGAAACAAATGTTACGGTTCAGATTCAAGATTTTCTACATTGTTTCACCTATGAAAAAATACAATTTTAATGTTTATTTGAAGTTACTAAATCACATATCATGAGTCTCTTGACAGTATTTATCACTTGAGTTGGTCCATAAATGAACTCAGATCAGCCATCACTTCTACGTATGATTTGATGGTAACATCTTACATTAAACAAGTGTGTGACTGGGTCCTTGAACCAGAAAATGTCTTTTAAGTCTGAATGCTGTTGAGGTTATAGATCATGTCAATATTTGACATAAATATCAACTTCAGCCGCTTACGATGAAAACAAACACCCCTGGAAAAAGAACAAATGGATACTGTTGCATTCTCATTTCAGTTTACATATGTAATTAAAAGCGTATTTAAAAAAAGCAAAAAAAAGAAATCTGGAGCTTTTTTGCCTTTTGTGATTAGTAAAAAGTGACCAAACTATCCATAAACAGGCTCTGGCCAAAGCTATGTACAGCTAAGAATGATGGGAATTGTTGTCTTCCATGTTTTTCCTAGATCAAAGTACAGGAAAAATGTCATGATGATGAATCCAATAATTATCCACTAATTTAACTCAAAACAGAAAGTAATTGTTTAAGCAGTTTGATATCACTTTGAGAAGACTCATTCATTTCAAACATCAATGTGTTTCACCTTCCTCAGTGGGGTATATGTAATGCAATGAAGGACTGAAGAGAGATGGATGAAAATAAACAACCAAAATATGGTTTCCTTTCATTTTTCTGTCCGCTTCACCTCCCATTTGCCTCCACTCTTCCTTCCCCACGTGTGTTTTTCTCCCACAGACCTTCTCTCCTCTCCAGCTTCTCTCTGTCCCTCTCCGCCTCCTCCCCGCTGTCTCGTGTAGTAAAGTTTTTCTCGGTGTTTGACGCGACAGCGAGGCATTAGTGCAGACGGGCTACTCATCCGCTCTGGGTCAGTGCGCAGGGCATGGTGGAGAGGGAGAAGACGGCGGAAGAGAGAAGAGATGGACTCTTTGCAGCCAACTTAGAAGGGGCAGACAGGGCCAGATCCTCAGAGATGCGTATGTGTGTGCGTGCCCGTGCATCTGCATGTGCATGGGCGTGCATTGTGTTTGTGCATATGTTTGCCAGTTGTATTGATGTATCTGTTCTCCATAGCTTCGCTTTAGAGGTCAACAAACAAGTGAAAATCAGCTGCGCTCCCACTTATCCTCTGCCTCTCTTTCTGTCCTAACTGTCTGCCTGTCTGAGTCCTCCACATGAAACAGCTATCAGAACAACACGTGTCAAACCTAGAGGGAATTAAGGGCGCGCCGTGTGTCCCTTTGTGTGTTTGCTCTGTGGTGCGTTTGGTGAAGTTCGGGATAAAAGAAAATACAGCACTGATTTGGGAAGGCCTTCAAATAAAAGGACTGAGGGTGTAAATGTTGCTCTACAGCGTGCGTCCAGGGTATCAACTCTTCAAGGATGCAATGACACTGCGTCAAGCACACGGAGGTCTGATCCCCTAGAGGGAGCTCTATTCTGAGGGAAACGACAGGCAAGGAAATGCATGAATAATATTCAGAACGAGCGTGTGTGTGTGTGTGTCAGAGGGAGAATATCAGGGTGTGTGTTTGCATGCATAAGCAGAAATGGAAATTTTATATCTCTATCTTACTCTCTCCTCTGACATGTTCAGGTAATATCCCTCTGTGGTTTTAGATATTTTGGAAAAAAAAAACAAAACGAACCCATTCCCAGATATCCCAAATTCCCAGATCAATGATTCCCCTTATTACGGATGGGAGTGCTGGAGCCTTGTCCAACTGCTCCCTGGTCTGCTCTTAATTAAGCACTGGCCCTCCCAGTACCCCTAAATGTGGGAAGAGGAATAGACCAGCCTCTCACTTTTTCTCCATGTTTCCACCTTTGTTTCCTCCTCTCTTCCCCTCCTATCACCTTAGAATAAAAGCACTGAGCTCTTTCAGAAACTAAGTAGGTTCAGTCACTGCTGAGGTTAAAAACTGCTGGCTTGTGTTTTAGTATTTTTAAATAGATTTCACTTTGATTATAAGGTGTAAAATGTTTTGCCTTTCCTGTTTTTTTAAAATGTGGTTTTATTGTATGAATTGTTTAATGACAAAGCCAGAGGGTTTTTTTTTATCATGATTTTAAAAAAAAATTGCCTTCAATTTTCTGAAAGTTGATCTTATTTTTTTCATATTGCGCAGATTTTAGAGTACAAAGGAGTGGATTTTTGACAAATGGCAAGAAAAAAAGACACGAACAATGAAAGAGATATTTCAAGGACAGTTATGTTTGATGGAGCATCTCCTCAGAACATCTTTTTTTTTTTTTTTTTTTTTTTTTACTTAATCTTGAATAACTGTCCACTTCAGCCCTGAGTAGGAGTGAAAGTATTTGGAAGTTTTTTTTTTTTTTTACCTGGCACTAGTGAGTAGGACTGTGGACCGGACACGCTGGCTCCTAACTCCGCCCCTGCGGCCGGATTGGCCAAGCTGTTCTTCATCTCGTCCAGTCCGCCTGCTAGAGAGGCCATGCCTGAGTAGTCTGATGTCTGGAAAGAAGGAGAAAGTGGAGAAAAAAGAGAAAACAAAAAAAAAAAACAGAGATTAATTAAACAACAAATCCAAATCATGATGCGTTGGATGTGACATGAAGCTCCGTCAGCGTTCTGTGCTGTGATCAGTTTGTTACATCCTGCCATATTTCCAACATGATACACTTTCCTCAGATCGGAGAGCAAAGGAGCTTTTCGGCACACACACACACACACACACACACACACACGCTGACGTACAGAAACACACCTACAGCTGAGAGCTTATTGATCTGTTTACAAAGACAGGGATTTACTGTACAACCAAGTCCAACAGTCTATAACCACAGGATCACCTTGTGCTCTCTCTTCATCCCTTTCATCCTCAGGCTCACACAGTACATACACAACAAACATATATATTTTCACGCAAACACAGTGGCATTACATAGACCATAGCTAACACAAAGCCTCTTGTCTCCCCAGGTACCAGCAACAATAAGAACTGCGATCATCTCGGCGCACGTACACACAGACTCCCAGTGCCTTTAACACACACACACACACAGATATACACACACACCGTAGCTGTGCAAAACCAAATACAAACCAGTATGTGGCCGTAGTTGGTTGTACTGTCTGTGCAAACTCTAAAATGTTATTTAAAAAAGTCTACTGATGTGAAAACGTGTCAAAAACAAATACAAGATATTCTTTTACTTCATTTCTTCTCTAAATGTTCACATCAATTTCCTTCTCAGGAGCAGCATCAAATGCTCTGTGACCTTGATGAAACTAATAGAAATCAATCATTTAAAAAAAAAAAAAAAAAAAAACATGAAACGCCAGTTTTACTATCAAAATCTGGACGAGTAAAAAATCCAAATCATAACACTGCTGTGAACATGATAGAGCGGAGCATGACTGAATCAGCTACACTCCTGAAGACCAAAATTTTAAGTCGTCTCTATGACAACACAGACTGCAGCAACGGTCGATGGGTGGATAATAAAAACGGCGCCCTCACCTGTGTTTGACCCTGACCCAAAACTATGACTTATCCATCTTTATTTCTCTGCCAGATCTGTTTTTGTGTGTGTGTGTGTGAGGGACAGATCATGAGCGATTGTGTGTGGTGATTTGGAGCAATGATATTGACACTAATGGCCAAGTATATATAGATTAACCACTAAAGATCTCAAGGCTGCTGCACTTATGATAAACCACTGACTTGTCTCCTAACCGTGAGTGGATCTGTGCGTTTTGCTGTTTCAGATATGTCATTAGGACCTGTATCTGGTCTTTTCGGGACCAGTAGTCCTCATACAGACCAGCGTCAGGTCCTAATGAGGCAGAAGATCATTTGGTAACTGGTAATGGCTTTGATTGGACGCCAGTGCAGTGCCCTAATAAGAATATAGGAATATTAGGAGCTTGTGTGGGTGAAGGTTTCGCTCTTGAATGTGCTCTGTCTGTTAGCAGCTGAACGTTTGTGCATTCAGAAGGAAGGCCAGTGTGGAAAAGTGATTTCATCACATTTTTCCTTTTAATTTTGACTGTTTCCCTCAGGCAACATTACACAGTATATTCTGGCCTGTGTGTAAAAAATACTGAAAAGCTGTACAACAAAATAAAAACTCTCTGGTTATACTGAAGGAAGAATTTATAAAAAAAAAAATTAATTAATTAAGTCGGGGGGAGGAGGGGGAGGGGTATTTCAATGTATCTACAAGATTCATACATGAGACAGTGGCTCTTCAATTGATCTGCTTCTGGCCTTACTAGTCTGCAGAAATGGATTTGGAGTTAAAATATAAAATATAAGGTGACATGTATGAACCAGGCCATCAAATCATCATTTAGAAGTGGTGTTAACTTGATCTATTAAAAGCACGGCGTACGGTTTTGTTTCTAAACTGCTGTGTGCACGTTGAAAAATCCAACACGCTGAACTGGAAACTGTTCAAAGCCGCTTTGGCTAAACATCTTGAATGTTAATGCAACTCATTAACCTGTTAGTTGTAGCTTACTTTAAACTTTACTTGAAGCGAGCTCTGTATGAATCGTTTCACTCATGTGCAGTAGGTTCGACATTTCCCTTTCCTGCATTCAATGGTTTCCATCTATCTTTCCCTGTGTGTGTGTTGATGTGTTTGGGTGTGTGCGTACACTAATGACACCAATCAGAGTTTCCTTTAGGTGACGAGGTGAGAGTTTTGCACTGACCCTTTTAATACGTCTGCATCTGGGTGCGGAAAGTGTAAGTGCAGGCGTTTGTTTGTGCTCACTGACCTCTTAAACACCCCTGTACTCGTCAACACACAACACAACCACTGGACTGTGACCTGCCAAATAAGAGCTTACTCCGCGCGCCGTACTCGCGCACCTCTCTTTCTGCCCCTCTTTAGACTTCAAACACATTTTAAGCCCTCTTTTCTTTCACGCGCAGAACCCATCAAACCGGCAGATTTTTGTCACCCAATCAAGCATGCCATCCCTGTACACCCTGCTGCCTTGGCCACACTCTGTCTTATTATAATGGTGTCTAATGTGCCCATGTATCCATGAGTAGACGGGGGCCAGTCAGCAGTGGCAGCAGTGAAGAAGGGACCTGCTGTGGTAATTGGCCATGATGAAGTTTGGCTAGTTGGGTGACAGGCCAGCTAAGGAAGATGGATCATTCTCATTCGCGCCCGTAAATGTTGTCAATTCCACTGCTCATACGGCACCATCAGCCCTCATCAAAGGGGGAGGGACGCAGCTGCCGGGCCAGAGAAGGGTTGGACTGGGGGGGGGGGTTGGTAATGCTGGTGGGGAGGAGTTGTATATCGGGGCAGGATGGAGGGTTACAAGAAAAGGTGGCAGGGGGGACTGGACCCGGTACAAACAGTCACAGGGGGAGATGGGCTCAAAAGAACATGAGGAAATGTAGACCCACTATATGTAAAATCTGGGTTTAAAATACCACCATTATTTTAGTGTTTGTTGACATTCTCAAACGTTTGAGTGCATCCTGATGCTGCACTGAACTGAAATAAAATACAAACGCTTGTATCTTTCAGCCCTCATTGTCCTCTGTTTAAAAGCAAAGGAAGCCAGTGCACCACCACCCATCCTTTATAAAAAAAAAAAAAAGCAAAGCTCTGTCAAATGAAACGTACGGTCGAACTGTATTATAGAATGACAGCAGATTTCCAGTCTGGCTATTTAAGTGAAAAAAACGCTATCATTGAGAAAAACAGAACAAGTGTGCAGCTGGTCATGGTTGTAACGAATAAGAAAGAAAACAGTCCTCATGAGGGTTGTGACTGTATCCAGCGGTGTTCAGATGGACAAAAGCTTACCACGTCATTTGTTTGACGAAAGACTGGATCAAACTAGACTTCAATATATATCACTGGATTTTCTTTTAAACTTGTATTAAAAGTCAAAAATGGAATTGCCTTCACTTCTCACCTTTTGCATTGCTTTTGCATCTGATAAGTTTTCAGAATCAGGGATCTATTGATCAAACTGGACTTTTTGCCAAAGCAAACCATGAATGTGAATAATCTGAATGTCTTTGTCCAGTCTTGGATATAACAGCTCCAGTTTCTTGTGAGCCCCACATTATAACGTTGTCCATTACTTTTCCATGAGGTTCATACACCAGGACAGGTCAAACATTATGATGAGGTATAAACTGAAAAAGAAGGAAGCATAGGTCCACAGAATAGTCTTATTTTACTGAGGGGACAGGGATGCACAAACAACAGATTGTTGGTGCTTATGCAGAAATGACTTAATGTACATAACTGCTTGGTTTGATATGCATTCCTCTGGCTTTGTCTTCAAAGCTCTGTCCAACGATTTTCATCTATTTATTCCTCCACCAGCATGACAGCAATTGTAGTTTTGCGTCATTTTGCATGCTCAGAATATTCAACAAAGCAAATAAGTCACATGATGAATGGGCACAGAGTACATATAAACACATTATAAATGTTTTTCCGTCTAGAAAGCAATAATGCAAGCAAGGTTCTCATTGCCCATTTCTTTTTCTGCCGTTTTTGTGCCACTGCCTCTAAGAGTCTCTATGATCAGCGATGATGCAAAATGAAAGTGGCAACCTATGAGCTAATAATGGACAAGAAATGCACATCTGAAAAACAGTTCGCCAGAACATGTTAACCTGTGACAGCAGGCCTACTCCTGTTTTACGCCTCCCTCAGTTTCCCTCTTGTTTCCACACAGCAGGTTGGCCTGCTGACTCAGACATGGTAAGGTAACGGGTCCGTCCAAATCTCACATCAGTACCAGATGAGCCCTAATTGTCCCTCTGAAACACACACACACACACACACAGACTGGTTCTGCTGGCTTGCACAATTTGCATAATGGCATTTCGCTTTTTCCCCGTTCTCCAAATAGCTCCCGATTCCTCCCCCCCCCACCTCTCTGTCACCCTCGCCACATTGTCTTGTGTACTCCTGATGGAAAAAGGCTTGACTATAAACAAACACAATTCCCTCAGTGGGCCACAAACGGAGACGGGGGATTGCTGGGGAAAGAATTCATCTGAACTCAAACTGCGCGTGGCAGCGGCGGGGAGGATATTCATTTTCAGACAGAGAGACCACATAGGCGGCAACTCTGGGGAGAGGCAATGAAAAGTTAGAAGACTTCAAATAAAAAAATTCAGCAAACATATATGTTACCCAGATGCCGATTTAAATCCTACAGTTGCACTTTATTCTTATTAGAGTTGTTGCCCTGTTAGTTAGTTGTCCTGGAGTACAGAACGACTGCATAGCAGTGACAAAACAGCAGGAATAAATCTGGAGATATTCATCCATTAGTTAGTTAGTTAGCTGGGGTCACGGGGGGTCTGCTGGAGCCAACTAGCATTGCAGCTAAAGGCAGGGTACGCTCTGGACAGATCACGGACCAATCTGGAACGTGTTTGCTATTTCTCCCTTTCAGCAAATCTCATAATACATCCCAGCATCGCTGAAGCTATCCCACTGTTCACGCTCACAGACTCAACAGGAAACTATCACGAGTTCTCAGTGAGGTATATGAACCATGTTTCAGTTTAAGTTAAAATTTAGGCTGAGCAGATACTTTCCACTTCGGATGGGATAATGTTCTTCAATGTTTAAAGTTTAGGTCGGTTGCTTTGCTTTGGAAAATTCTTAGACATATATTTTTTTTCAAGTGGCGTCTTATTGACACAGTCTGACTACAAATATAATAATTACCAACAAAACAACAGCAGCCCTCAAGCCATTATGAATAAATGAACACCCTCCTCCTGCTCCTGATCAATCACATGACAAGCGTTATTGACTGAAGAAAAATTCAAGTGTACAAGATCATCTCAGAGATTATCTTATCGACAGCGATGCATTAGATTTTAATTACTCTTTATGAATTATTTTTGCATTTGTTTTTAACATTAGAAATGTATAGCTTAGCTACATGACCGAACATGTAACAGGAAAAGCGTGTTGCCATGCAAGCAGCTCTGCAACACGTCCGCTGATAAAAAGGAGAACTGCGCTATGTGTATGTGTGACTTAATGCCCCCCCACCCCCCACCCCTTATGGGTTTCTTATTTAATAAATGACTGTAAACCATCTTCTCTCTTTCCTCTGAGTTTCTTTTTAGCTTTATGGATGGATACCAAGTTATTTTTCTATGTCCCGCTTCAGGCAGGCTGAGTGGGCATGGGGGTGGGCATTTGGACCCGGGGCAGCAGGGATGGGTGGGTGTGGGCACCGTTAGCCCTCCTGATTTATCAGCTGGGTAATGGGAAGTGATTGAAGGGAAATTCAAATGAACTCTCTCTGACAGGCACACTTGCAGACAGACATACGAGCATGCACACACAAATTAATAGTGCAGTTTGACATACTGCATGGAGAGGAGGAGATGGGACTAAGGAACTGTTTGGGAAAAATACAGATAAAATGTTTAAGACAAACTGGATGAGAGCAGCTTTTGGAGTCAGATGGAATATTATTAGATGCTTAAACAATTTTCTACTTTTTTAATGTAGTGGGACAATGGAAAAAGAAATAAGGCTCTTACTTAAGTCCAAAAAAAGGTGAAATTAGGATTTATCAGTATAACAATAAGAACTTATAACTGAGCCCCTTGTGTCTCTTTTTCTCAGCTTGCATGTTCTCTCTGCCCCTTTTTTTTCTCGTTCACAAATATGCACGTAAACCCCGACAAAGAACACTACCCCAAGGGCCCGAGTCTATCGGGCGTATGTTTGCACCATCAGTCACAACATGATGTGACCCTCCTTGACCATGTAACCCCACCAGTAACCCACTAACGCACACAGCTTAGGCCAGACACCAAAGAGGCTGAGCTGGAGCTGTCAGCGTGTCTGCGTTAAGGGTATAACTGTCAGTCATTCTCACTGGGGAAAAAGGGGGGGTTAGCAAAGGTGGAGGCACAGATAGGGATGCAGATGTGTGTGTGTGCTTGCATCTCTTTGTAATGCACTCCCTAAAGCCAGTGTGACCCCTCTGTAGGGCTGGATTTTTAAAGCCCCTACATCTCAGACCCCGACCTCATTGGTTTGACCAGGCTCAGGGAGAACACTGACCTATGAATCATGGGTATTATGGTCTTCATTTTGAGTCTATAGAGCTACTACAGCCGATCCCTGTTGACCTCCGCCCTGTGGCACGACAGTCCCCATGTTGGCCATAGAGGCGAATGGGTCACAAAGTCAAATTCAGCCCTGGATGTTTAAGGTTGCGATGTATTTGTGTTTCCGTATTCCACCGCAATTCTCGTGTCTGCCCTCTTGTCCTTGACGCTAACTGAATAAACCAATCTAAAGCATGGGTTTCTGATCAAAAAAAAAACCCATGGAGCAAAAGTGTAATTTTGACCAGTGGCAAAATATTTTCTTAACACAGAGTGAAGGGCTGCAGATTAGAAAACATCTGAGAAAAGGTAAACGGAATACAAATAATAGCTTGCTCTCATTTTGTTATTCAGAGTAGAACTTACACTTGTCTATTCCACTCAGATTTAGATTAATTTACTGCCGGTAAAGGGGCTGGAGGTCAATTTAGATGCAACATTAAGACGCACAGACACACCCTCTCCAGCTCTTGGCTTTTCTCATTTCTGCTCACATGCGCACACATATGCGGGTATTTCCCATGTGCATCGGCACGCAGACGGTCCCATCACTGTTCCCCAAGCAGCAGGAAGTGAGGTCATAATGAGAGTCGGGTCAATATGCTCATTAACCCCCGCAGTGTTTCTAGATTATTGGAACATCAATAGGCCGAGCTGACCGCATCTCATCAGGATGTCGATCAGATCTCAAGAACCCACAGAGGTGTCAGGTTGACGGAGAAAACAAAACCCGATGCTCGCTCTTTCACTTTCAGATCAGTCAGTGAACAAGCGACGTGAAAGAAAAAAAGAAAATCAGCATAAATGCAATTTCGTTGTGCAACGTGGCTAATTGTGTTAGCATTGGCATGGCATGGCAAGGCATAGCAGGCAGGCTTTTTAGCTAAAAGCAAGAAAATAAAGACATCAGTTACTACTGTTAGCTGGCAAGTATATTGTAAGAAGTTGCTTGATGTAATTGCAGCTTCTAATTTATTTTGAGCTCACTAGTCATACTCAGCGTTTTAGATTTTGAGTGCAAAAGCATTTTCGATTCACGACATAAACATAAATAGCAAAATAATGCTTTGTCTGTCCATGAATAGTTAAGAGTCAGTCTGCTGCCTCTGTCAACCAGCAGAGGCCAGAGCCGGTCTGATTCACCTGTTTGCTCATTTGCTGAAGGGTAAGGCAGTAGCTTTGGTTGTTTTCATTTAAAAAAAGACCAAAAACAACAATAAATCCATCTCTCTGGGCCTTGTAATTGCCTTTGTGTCTGCAGCACAGTTTGTTTCTGTTAAGAGGACATATGTTGTGGTTAACTTACTGACTATGCTCATTTACTACATTAACCACACGCTACTCAATTTAAGAAGAAAACATATTTTAGATGTCTGTTTCTGCTGTTTGGTGCACTGGTGCGTTTTTATTTGTGTAGACAGTAATGTAGGTCTACTATATGTATAAAAGAATAAGCGATACCAGTCACCGGTGCTTGTTGATACACAACAAGCGTTAAATGTTGTTTTTGGTCTTTGGAAAAATATAGAGTATTGCTACATGTGTCTTCAAGCAGTAATAATGGATAAATGAGCCAAAGCACAGTTCTAAAACACTCAGCAGAAAGGACTACAGTCCAGGCGCAACAGAACTTGATGCTGAAACGGTGCTGAGACTTCAAATACTGCTTTGTGGCTTATCAGATAAGCAGACAGAGACACAATTAAAGCCTGCCTGAATCACTTAATCATGGACAGTTCTGCTCTCCTCCTCTTTCTCAATACAGCACGCTACAGTTGCGCAACCCCCTAACTTTTAACCCCAAACTCGATCTCAGCCTGCACGATGCCTCGCCCTTACCTTGCCAGAGTCAGAACTCAGATAGAGCTCAGTGCTGGATTGGATTGGACAGGATGGCTGTCTGTCAAAGAGGCGGTCCAGTACCTCGATCTGCTGCGGTGAGAACAGCTCCCCTCTCATCTGCTTCCTGAGGAAGTCCCGCCCACTGTGGCCATGCCCATTTGCCAGCGGTGACTCCTGCAAACCTGCGCGGAGAGGAAAGGAAGAAGGAGCGATATCAGAAAAGTCACAAATGGAGAATAATTCAAGAGAAGCGAAGGCTCGAGAAGATGCAGAGGGCGGAAGCGATAAAGGAAGCGTTTGTGAGTCTTGTTTGTATGATCGGGGGAAAATGAAATAGACGATGATTGAAGAATGAAGGGAGGAGTGGAGGCAAGGGCTGATAACAAATAAAACCTCTAAGACAGATGTGGAGAAAAAAGTTAGTGGGCTTGAATGAACTCCACTGAACTGATTTAGGATTGAGTGACTTCATAGATTGTGGAGACTCAGAGAAAATGGTATACAAATGCAATCCATTACCAAGCATAAGCTGTCTCTCCCTCTTGATCTTTCAAAAGTACATTCTCTCCTCTCATATAAACAGAATTCTCCGTCCCGCTCGTCGTATCACCCATACACACACACACACACAAATATATATTGCTTCAGTATCAGTATTAGACTGTGAGCTCTCGTATCCTGCAGTTATTGCAAGGCTGAGGGACTGAACGAGACAATTATAAGAACTCTGAAGAGTCGCGGCCCACAAATGATTAGAAAGGAGAGGACGAGAGAAAAAGATAAAGAGAAAAAGGGGATGAGGGTGAAAATCCCCTGCTATAGAGCCAATTCATCGCTCCAAACTGCTCCTGAGAGCCTATTTTAGTCCCGGGGGTCACTGTGTGTTTGGTGTGTGTCAAAGTGCGTGTGTGTGTGTAAAATGTGTGTCCAGGGTAGCGATATGACGGACAGGTGGAGAGGGGTAGGGGACCTCGAATTTTTTTTTTTTTTTTCCATTTGGACTGAAAATACAGATTCATTTGTGCCAGACTGTGATCTTAGAGAAAAAAAATAGTGTGATGTAGCAAGAACAAAAAAAGAAAAAGAAGAAGAAGAGAGAGACAAAGTGAGGATGGTAAGAAGGAAGAAGTTCAAGCTTTTAACCTGTTGCGCCCGACGAGGACGCCGGCGTCCTCATTGTGTAATAATTTTGTCTAAAAATGACTCATACACAACGATCACTTCATCTGTCATAGCTGTGTTTGGTATCATTGAACTCTGCAGAGTCTCCTCTTTGCAAAGAATACCGTTTTTCTTCCATCTCTTATATATCTTGCACAAGAGGTGCCCAAAGACATAAAGCCGAAAGTCGTGAAAGTCAGCACTTACGGTTTTTTTTTGTCGGTAAAAGTCCCAGAAAACGTGGAGAAACGGTTTGAATCCGGTCCCTGTTTGTTGACAGAGGCTTAGCTTGTCTATAACAGAAAGATGCTCACTCCAGCGATTTTTGGTTGCTGAGAACAAGCCCTGAACAAGCTTGGTTCTTCATGTACGGTTGAATTCTCGTGATCATTTATTGAGATTTAGTGTCAATAAATGTCATTACTTAGAACTAAAGCACTTTTTGCAATTTTACCATATTAGAAGTGTAAAAACGTTTTGTTTGATTTCCGATCGTAGTTTTTCAAGCAGAGGAATCATCTTCCCGAAACGAAGATGGCTTCGTTTGAATTTCCGGTGACTCTCTTTTCCAATGCATTGATTGACAGCTACCAGGCGGATCTTAGATCCGTCATGTCCGCCTTTTAGAGCATAGATCACCTTTCCAATGACGTATTGCATGTGTAATTCGACTCTATCTGAGCCGTTTTATGCCTGCGCGTAGCGGTGCGCTTCTCCAGTTGTGCCTATGCGCATTTACGCAGAGCGCTCAGCGGTGCAAAGCAGCAAGATAACTCACATAAAATAAGATAACTTACTTCACGGTTAAATGGCTAAAAGTAAGTCAAAAACACGTTTTAGTGTCCAGGAGGCACTGGGGAAGATTTTTTGAGGACTCTTCAGACAGTGAACATTATTGCCTCCTCCCTGCTTGACCTTCATGCATTGAGCCCTTTAACCTCAAAACCTTAACTGTAACATATATTTTAAAAAGTATATATGCTCCACATGTAGTCATATATATGTAGTCATCAAATATATTATGAATTGTGGTTTTTTACACAGTTATGTATGTTAGTATGTGGTTTATGGTAAACCACATAAACAAAAAGTTGTAAATTTAAAAATGGCAAATTTGTGACTATTTTAACTCAAAATGATGAAAAATACCAAAATGTAAAGGAAAAAGTACCTATTGTCTCAGAATATCATTTTGGTTACCATGTGTTCATTGGAGTCTCCAAAGGCCTTTTTGGAGCTGCGCCTAGATTTTTTAATGAAAAGACCACTGTAAATTGTCTATGTTGTGCTATCTTCTTCAAATTTGAAACACATGTTCAGTTATAGTGTGCCTACAGCCTCATAGTGTCATTTACTATTTCAGATGAATATTCAGACTATTATTCATCCGAAAGTCATTTTTATTTCAGGCGGAACAAAATTTTAAATTTTTTTACTGACTTCAGAGTTCCATTACTCTGTCTCTGTATCACCTAGAGTGTTCCTGACAGTTTTATAAGAAACTACAGAGTGTCTTCTTTATGGAACAGTTTAATGCATCCATGTGGACAGAACAGTTTAGAAGTTACAATCATTTTAATTTGGGTATGTCATTTTAGGCGTTTTGCTAAAAAAAAAGGGGGTCAGGGTTTATCAGGTTAAGGACTGTTACATTCAAAATCAAAAGATGATTTCTGTTTGTCTCAAGTTGGATCTTATTTTTGTAGTTTATTTTTGTACAGCTCAGAGCTACAACTGAGCAAGAAGAGTAGCTTCCTTTCCATAACTGAATTAAACTTTTATTGGCCTTTTTACCAGTCAATCATATAATATTACAGATATGATCAAGCGTTCGACTCTTCTAAGGTATACGTTTAGTAGACTCACAATCAACAAAGTAGGCTGATTGCTAACAGTTTGGTAGGATACTTGTGTGTCATCTATCAACATAGCGTTGGTTAAATCTTCAGCTAGTTAAGTAGTGAACTGTTGAGTAAGTTCGCTGTCAAAGTATCTGATTTTTAAACTCCTTGGCCTGCCTTAGGTGAGATCACGAACCACAAGTGACCAGAGCATCATTTCTAAATATTGCTTGCACACAAAATAAAGCTTGAATTTTGCGCACATTGCTTTTCGCGCAAATATTCCAAAGTGGCAAGCAGTAAAGGAGTCAGTTCTGGAGTAAAAACCTGGTGATCCAACATGTTATTAACGTTTCTGCAGCCGTCTGGGTTGTTTTGACCAATGGATCTGGATAAAGTTTGCTCCCGCCCCATTGTTGTTGGGGCGGGAGTGTTCTGAGTGGTGATGGCTAGCCAGGCTAGAGTTAGGGAAATCAAAAATCAAACTCCAGAGACGGTGATTCTAAATTAGCATGTGTTAGCACAGTTGTCTGTCTTTGTGTCTTGCCCAGCGATGGACTGGCAACGTGTCCAGGGTGTCCTCTGCCTGTCATCTGATGGAAAGATTCTGACTCAGAACAGGATGCGGAGGATTAACTCAATATGAGTTGTAGGAACATACAGTCTATTTACTTTTATCCTTCAAGTCTGAAGTAACGGTTGTATCACATCAACATCTATTACACCTGCTTCTTCCTGTTCAGGGATATGGGGGTCTGTTGGAGCCTATCCCAGCTGTCCACAGGCCATCTATCACAGGTCACATCAACATTTTCAAAAAACAACAAGTTGTAAAAGGTTTGTTTTTTTTCTCAGGTGGGTCTCCGTGAACCAGATGTAAAATGATGACCGTAGATACGGCACAGAGGCACAAACAGTGGATTTTGGTTCGTTTCAGGTAAAACTTAATATCTGACCACAGCATCAATGCTGCTGCGAAGTTCACAGAACCTCACTATACACTTTCGGTACAACAAAAACCCCTTTCAGCCGCTCTCCAACAAACACTCTCCTCGATCATAATCTCTCTTTCACTTCTGTGGTCACACAGACAAAAACCCGCGTATACACACACACACGCTCGTATACAGATGCTGGGAACAGTGTGAGTGTATGGTCCGAGTCTCTGGTGACAGACCAATCGGGGGGAGATAAAGGCGGTATGATGCTTTAGCTTGGTAACCCACGGCAACCCATTTAATCCCACCGGCCGGTCCTCGTGATGGAATTCAATTGATCAATCATGTAGCTCTGATGGCACCATTTCAGCCAGCTTATTGCTTTCTGCTTTCTTACTGTTGCTCACGCACACACAAACACACACGCGCACACACACTGAGAGACTGACCAAAGCCTGTCACAGTGACGAACCATCCAAACGACCAAAGAAAGACAAAATGAAGAGGATGACAGAACATACTGCAGTCGAACAGCCAGAATAAAGCTTTTACTTATTATGATCAATATTGCCCGTTCACGCGTATGGATTTGTGGAGGTGTGCGAGCGCACACATGCTCCTAGACGTGGCGCGGGTGGGTATAGCTTGATTTCCGGCCGGTCTCATTGTATCCCTGGATGGGTAAAGAAACTCATTGGCGTGACGGGTTAAATCCCATTCACTGTCGGATACGCGCTCACACAGACACACACACAGCAGCCCTCGCAGCTGCCTCTGTCTCTGTGATTCAGTCTCAGAAGGGAAACGTTTCTCTTCCCTCTTTTTCAGAGCAGAACAAAACAAACAATGAGCCTTCATTGTTCCCTTCTTTCTGCTTTTTTCCTCACCCTCTTCCGCTTTCTTCACCTCTCTCTCTCTCTCTCTATAACCATCTCCGCCTGCCTTTGCCTTTTTTTTTCGACAACCCAGAAAGCATTGGAAATATTAAATCCCAAAACTTCCACTCAGCATGCATGTGCTCGGCCCTGCAGAGGGTAGGACACCATTTATGTGTATCCAACTGCACTTGACATAGATTATCACAGCGATAGGACAAGCGTTGTCTGACCTCACAGCCCCGTCCTCTGGTTAAATGTGTGTGTGTGTGTGTGTGTCCGGTCCAAACTCCAAAGATCAAAGTTTTGGGAGGTACCGGGTGGCGCTCTGAGTAAAGGGCATAGATCCCCCTCCCTGGCTCCCTCCTCCATCCTCCATCCCTTGCTCTCTCCCAGCTTCTTTTATCTGGTAAGCTGCTCCATGTCACAGTGGATGCACAAGGGGGTGAGAGGTCAACTTGGCATTCTGGGTAAATGCCATTGAAACTGTTTCTTCTCCAGGCTAAAGACCACTTTGAGCAACCTTTCTCTACTGTATGACTTTCCCTTAAACATGCTGAAAGAAGTTTGGGGTTTAAAAAAAAAAAGGAAAGTTGACGAGGCTATGTTCAAATTGGAAGAACACACACAGACCGACGCTGACACGCACGGCCACACGTGCGCACACACAGGCAGCTTCAGCGTGTAAGAGAATAGGTGAAGGTACAATAGTCCCCTTTTGGCCCCACAAGTCAAGTTCTTCCATTCACTCCCATTCATCTCCCCTCTGCCCCCAGTCACCCCCTACTTCCCCTCGCTTTGGCTTGAGGGCACAGGTCACCACAGGGCTTTACCCCCACACACTCCTCCCACCAAGACAGACAAACACACACACACATGCTGCTGAACCTGCCTTCCTGCGTCCCCACCACCTCCACAGCTGCTGCTTATAAGTCGCAGCGTAGGACGCGTAGGGGAGATACATTTTGTGATATACTCGACAAAAGAACAGGCGAATTCTCGGCCTCTTGCGAGCGCCCGTAGTGCGGTTGAGCACGAACGTCGGGCGCCAGCAAACATATGGGTGTGCGTGTACGTTGGGAGCCAGCTTCATTGTTTGCCGGTGTATGCGTTTGTCTGTCCATGTCGGCGCATGCTGTTCCTGCTGTCGCCCCTCGCTGTGTATGTGTGTCATTATCCAGCGGGGGCTGCTCTAATGGAAGCTGTGATTAGCAATGCTGTTAATTAGACCGCAGAGCCAACCGCACAGACCTCCGCCACAGAAACACTGCAGATAAAACACAGCAGCAAAACATGACATCGAGCAGCACGATGCCCGAATGACACTCTCCGAGCGGCCCGGTGAAACGCGAAGTGGCGCGACGTTCAGGTCTGAATTTCGGTGCATGAGGCTCACAAAGCGGGATGTATTAAAAAAAGGAAATAAAACACATAAAGAATGCTGTTATTGTATTTCCAGATGTGCAAAATTCTTAGTAAAATTCCTGTCTGATGACCAAGGTGATGACAGGGGTGTTGGGATGCATCTTTCTGCAGATTCACTATCTTTGGCCAGTCCTTTCCTTATTTCACTTTACAATCAGTGAATGCTTCTCTTGTTTTTCCCTGATCCAGTGCTGTGTTTGTCAGCTGACCACGGTCTCATTTCCTTCTGCTCTCTGAACGCTGCTGTGCAGCAGACTCTCTAAGGTGCCATTCCAAGCAAATCACGCCTGTAACATTCCTTAATCTAAGTGTTTTGTTTGACTGAAGATGCATACTGTGGAGAAAAATCTTGTTATTTGCGCATGTTTTACGTCTAAGTAGCTCACCTTCATGTCCAAAAACTAAGGAAGACAAAAAACTAAAGACAATCCAAGTTAAATGCTGCATTTGCAGACAGAAACTAAAACATATTCTGCATCTGTGATATGGCTTAAATGGGTGTCAGTGATGCAAAGATCTGTGTATTTTTTATGTCCATGTACATATAAAATATGAAACTTTCATGTCTTTGTACTAATCATGGATAAAACTTTGCCAGTGTTCGATTATAAGTTAAGGTGTGCACAACAACATAAAACGAGTCAGAATAATTTTGAAAAGGTGCTGGATCATTTATATGGCATTTATGTGTCATTCATTTGTTTTTTTTGTATTCCAGAAGATGCCACGTTTCATGCGAGGCCTGCTTCAATCAAATAGACTGCTTTAAACTTGTAACGAGTGCTTAATTTTCATTTCACTTTTTCATTTCAGTACATTTTTTTACTTTCAAGTGGACATCAGATGTTCAACTCCAGCCATTTTTGACTTATCCAGGCCACTTCTGCATTTGTTTCATACCCTTCATACCTCTAAACAGACTTTAGTGCATCACAGCATCCAGTAAACAAGATGATGTCGCGTCTCCTGATTGGTGGAATTTCTGCAAGCTTTCTGTGAGGAGCAGGAGTGCCTCACCAACGTGTGCAACTCCTGACGCTGGTCAGGAACACAGAGATCCAAACCAAGCTGGATTAAACAAAAACTCTGAGAGATTACTTGCATTTTGAACAATGAAAAATCCAGAAATCCAGCTGCACATGTTCAAGCCAAAATGGAGCTCGAGAGTCGTCAGAGTCGTCAGAGGAACAGCAACAACAAGTGTTACCAACCTCTCTATCTGGGACAATATAACTAAAGCTGAAAAAGTGTTTTTGAGCCCTCACAAGCAAATACACATTTCTTCCTAGACATTATGAGAACAAAATCAAAGCTGTTATGAACTGAACACAACGTCCGATTTACAGTGATTCCTTTGTCAATTTGTGCTTTAAGTTCCGCGGTTTTAGTTATTTGTGGATTTTTCAGAAATATATAACAGAAAAAAATTGTGGAAATTCCGCAAAAATCCGCCCCACAGCAGACGAGAGGCTGCAGCTGCCAGCAAAACGTCAAACGATCACTCACAGCCTCCTGTAAGCAACATGAGAAACACAGACGGCCCAGAACTCTAGAATCTGTGCGCTGATTGGCCGAGACGCATCACCCAAGCATCACAAGATGTTGTGCGCGTTCTCTCACAGCGAAGAAATGTTGTGAGTCAGCCTGGACCCCTTTAAGAATGTAGCCTTATGGGTAGAGGTCTTCACGGGTCCACTTTCATGGACCCGAACCCGAATGGACCCGTGAAAATTTGACCCGAAACCGACCCGGCCCGAGTCTTTAGTTTCTGACCACGAACCGAACTGAGTTCCCCGAATAGAACCGAGACAATACAGCCCATAATTACTCTTGTTAAAAGTTGCCTAGCGTTGAATAAAACTTGATTTTCTGACCTAAAGTTGTCTTCTTCTACCGGTTGCAGTTGCTGCATAGGCTACGTGATGTAAACAATAAATCTATGTGTTATTTTCTTTGTGGATACATATGCTATTGGTAGCAAATGCTAACGCTAATAGCCTACACTGGTCAGAACGTGTCGTAAATATGTTCTCTCATCCAGCGTTGTCATGTTGGCGATCCGTTGTGCTTTACAGCTGCTGGGCAAACCGCTAATAACACGCTACGGCAACACGATTGTTTCATGACAAACACGCCACGTTAATTAATAATCATTTAACTGCCCTGAGTCCTGACATTGGCTGCCACCGCCAATATCTTTACCTCTCTCGAGTAAACGGGGACCCAGCCTGTCAGCACCGACCGGACCCGAGACTAACTGTACCGATTCCAACCTGAACCCGGAGTCACCTCTTTTGAATGGACCCGAGACCTGATTCGGGTCGGGTTGGAACCTCGAGTTTTCAGTTTGTCGGGTTGTTCTGAAGACCTTTACTTATGGGTAATGTAGTGTGTGTGTCGTGGGACGGCAGGAGGAAAACGGGGTTAGATGAAAAGTGGAGTGAGCATCAACAGCAGCCCAGCGTGTATAGATTTACATTCTCTGTTAACCGACAGGAGCCCAACAATACAACCTGTGTGATGTTACAAGTTCCTGCAGTGCCAGAATAAAGTGCTCGTTCCATGCAGAGAAAACCGGACTTTTTGTTTTGTTGTTAGCGTGTTACCCGCTAATTACGAGCCAAAAATAGCACAATACCAGCGGTTTCTTTACTACGGTTCGGAGACCAGAGGCTGTGAAGGTAACAGAAAGACCACAGTTGAGCCTTTGTCTCGTTTTGCTGCAGTGCTTCGCTACTTTTTTGCGGTTTTTAAACACATTTTAAACACATTAGGCTCAGGGGGGACTCCGGCGCCAATTCGGGGATTTCGATTTTCGCGGGGGGGGCGCTGGTCCCCATTAACCACGAAATATCCCAGTCTCCTACTGGCTGGACTGATGGCATCATGATACATGAAAAGCTCTTCTTCTTAAGCCTACACCCTGTCAATCAAGGAAATCCCCACTTCATGACTTAGTTACTGGAAATCCCCGAATACAGTATCATACAGTCTTACAGTTTGTAAGATACACCCCTTTAATGTGAGGTCTAAGGTAAGAATGCAACAGAACATTTTAAATGAGTCCAAAAACATGGAGAGGCATGCCACGTCCACATTAAAAACTTCTCCATCTAAATGCCTGACATCAAAAAGGTGAAAATACACATTAAAGACAGGAAAGTAAGCCCCCGCAGCTGTACGTGAAAGTAAAACTTGTTTTGATATTTGAGGGTCGACCACTGTTGAGTTCAGCGAGCAGCGTTTCTGCTGGAATAAATATATGTGCGTCTGTCTGTTGTAGGCTCTTTGTGTTCCTCTGATGGGTGAGTGGGCTGCATCAAGCATATCACGGTTCACCTGGGAGTTCACCTGGAACCTGCAGGAAATGATTTGAAAATTCATCAGCTGTGGGAAAAGGAGCCCATCCACTCAGTTTGTGCGCGTATGTGTATGCACGTCAGAGAAAGACCAAACGAGTGAGAAAGAGGGAGAGAAAGAGAGAGAGAGAGAGAGAGAGAGAAATAGCCCCTGGTGGAATTCTGTCACCCCCCTCTCGCTCCAACATCTGGTGCTGTCTCATTTACCGCAGGAGACCGTCTGTGTGATGGCTTTTTAATGCCTCTGACACAGCCGCATACACACTCGTGATCGTGCACAGAAGTGTAAAGCGCACACATGAAAACTGCCTCCATCAGGACGCAGCATTGATCCAGCACGACAGCGTACGTGATCGAATATTGAGTATGTAAACTGACTTCTCAGCTAACTCTCCAGGAAGCGCTGTTCATGAACAAAGGTGTGTTTCCAATGGAGACGTTTAGTTAAGAGCTTCCACACGATATAATGTGTAGACACACAGACACACACATGCATCTGCCATTGATCTTCATGTATGAAGAGGAGGTTTCTCGGCCGCCTGTCACATTTGATGCGTTAGATGTTGTATGTTTGTGTGTGTGTGCAGCCCAGTCTCACAACACTGTAGTGTCGTGGTGTTACAATAAAGGCTCAGAAATTGTGTGATGGGACATTTTACATTTCCTGTTGTTTTGGGACGGGCAGCATTCACCCAACATGATGCCAACCTGTAACCACGTTTTCATGAATATGTTATACAAACTCTGCTTTGTTTTTGTTTGTTTTTTTAAATCCCTAAGCCTAACCATGTATTATTAATGTCTAATCCTAAACAAGTAGCTTTTTATGCCTGGCCCTAATCAAAAACAAGTGAGAAAAGTGAAAATGCTTGGACAGTACTGGGTAACTTTCTGCATAAACATCCTATAACTGTGCTAAATCACCTTTTGTGACAGTTGCATAATGCTAAATTTACTTTAAAATGCTTTTGAAGCTTTGAAAATGTCATAACTTTGCCTTTTTTCATGCACGACAGGTTTATGTAATGCAAAGTGCAGGTATGTAATGATTTTAAAAAGGCATACGTCAGCATACAATAATCATGGAGCTGAAAATGTCCAGTGATGCTGTGTTTGTGGGCCAGTATTAGACATCTGAGACATTTGAAAAAGAAAAATCCATTCCACAAGAACATAAAAATGACTTGTACACAGAATATACACAGAATAATGGCTCACCTTCCTCTCTCTTCCTTTTGCCCACGTCAGCAGCCGAGCTGATACCCAGGATGCCACTGATGGAGTACGAGGAGCCCGCCGAGTCGCTGGTCACTGCTGAAACCTGTGTGGCAGCTACAGACGTTGCTGCAGACAAATCAGTTTGAAGGAGGCATTGAGAAATCAAAGTATGGTTTAATTGTCTCATTCTTTGTTTCTTTTAGTATAAACAATTAAGGGAATGACTGGCACAAAAAAAAAAAGGGAGGTTGCAGCCTTTCGTCCAAACAAACTTGAGTACTTTCAAAACTGCAATGCCACTTTCTGCACTTTTGATCAAACAATAATTACACCACGGTGGAAACAACTTAGAGAGCCAGTAATGAAATGACAGAAGAGAAAATGAGAGAGGTGACCAAGATAGATGAGAAGAAGGAAGGAGGAGACAGACGACGAAATCGACCCCAATCAGAACAGACTGGTCCAGCCTTCCCGTCTTCGTGTCCACCCAACTCCATTCGCTGCCTCTCTGAAGCGGGACGCTCAAAGCTTTAACACTGATTTCAAAAGAGGCACATCTCACGGTAGAGGGAGGTGAAGTGACGTGGAGTGGCTGACTCCACCCCCTAAAACCAGCCGCTGTGAGCAGAGCAGCCCAGATGTGGGTGAAGACGGCCTTTTTCTACAATGTCCCTTGGGTATTTTGAGCAAAAGCATCCGGAAATTGTCAACTTTAAAAGGTCTAAAAGTCATTTTTTATCTGAAGAATGTATTTTTTGTTTTTTCACAGTACAGAGCAAAAGAATACCAAATAATATCAGACCCTTAATTTTTTTTTTTTTTTAAACACTTTGATATGATCGTACTTTAGACTTCCAAAGACTAAACTCAGCCATACTGGCCATACTGGCTAAAATGAAGATGGAGGGGAAAGCACAAAGACAGGCCCGTGTTAGTGTTTTGCCCCTTGTTGTCCCCTCCTTTAATCTCCCCCCAGGAGGAGACAAGTTTCTGGCTGGGTGACACGGCGACATACTTGTCACCGCTTCAGCAGCGTGCACTCACACCCTCCTGCAGTCTCCTGATGCACGCGGGCGCACGGAAACATACAGCCACTCTCTCCTTGGTCCCTTATCTGTGCACCCGTAAGCGGACGTTGGGCTGAGTGACAGTATGGCGTCCCAGGAGGGACAGAAAGGTGTGAAGACAGCCATCCTAATCCCTTCTCCCAGCAGACCACCCCAAACACAGAAAGACGAGACCGAAAAGGGAATAAGAAAAAAAAAAAAGACAAACCGAAGGATCAAAGTCCCCTCCAGCTGCACTCCTTCGCTAACGACAAGGAGACTATAATGAATGCATATCCCTTCTTCTCCCATCACTTGATTTAGCACTTCAATTATCTGATTTTTCTTTCTCTTTCTTTTCACTCCTTTTCTATCACAACGTAACGCTCTTATTCTGCAAATCCAAATGTTCAATTTTCCGCCTGGGAGTGGGACCCATTTATCTGTGTAATCTGTAAGCGTGTGCGTGCACAAGAGTGTGTATGTGCGTGTGTGTGTGTGTACATCTCACTGCATCTAGATGTGCATGGATGTGGGGGTATCTGCTAGATGTGGGTAAAAGGCAGGAGTCAGGGCGTGCTGTGTGTAAAATTAATTTAGATTAATAGACAATGTGCGATTATGAAGATATGAGAGACACCCAAACACAATCCTCTGCAGGGAAATGTGAGGAAGAGCGAAAGAGGCTAACGTTTCGACTTCTGCACTCCGCTACTCTCGAAGTAAAAGGAAGTAATGTGTCTGTCAAAGTCATGTTTTACCTTCTGTCTATAAAGGATAAGTATTTAGATAAAAAACATGATGAAGACCCTCAAATTAGAATCAGCCATTAATATATTAAATTCTTTGTATGTATATATATATTTTTTTTTTCTTTTTTTTTTTACAGTTTGCATAACTAACAGTGGAGATACAACACCTCAAACTAAACTTTAACCCTGATATGTACCACATCATTTAAAATGCATGGGCTTGAATTAGGAAAAGTGGCGTACTATTACACATAAAGCCATAACATCCCATTAAAACATGACTGACTTTACGTGCTAATGGAAAATAGAGAGTTATGCCCCCATGCTTGCAATAATTACAAGCAATAATTGCGAACTGCACCCGTAATAATGCCAGACCCCAGTTGAATGGCTGTCATTTTAGCAGACTGGGATGCATATTCCCAATCTACATAGGCTATAGACAAAATGAAACAAATACAACCATGACCACATATAATATCAAGCTGTTCTAAGTTAACGTAGGCTTTTCTTCTCTCAGTGGTTTGGCATTTGCCCACTCTCAGATGGTAAAAGCATCCATGCTTGTAGGATGAAAGTGTAAATAACACAGTCACGATCTGCAAGAATCAAGTTTTCTAAATACTCAGTGGCTACAAATGCTGTTTTATGTGCATTATAGGGGACATATAATAAAATAGCATTTACAATACTTGAGAGCAAAACAGTTTTTTGGTTTCTGAAGTCACGTGCCAATTCTAAAACAATGTCGTAACACAGCTCTGTTGAGAAACTGAAGTTTGAAAATATGACATTCACAGAATGTGCTCATATCACCAGCCCAGTTCAGAGGGAAATTATCCAGGTTCAACAGCTTCATTTCCTCACAATATCAACTTCAAATAATGCTGCATTGGATGAACCCCAGGAAGAAGGAAGTTAGAAGTATTTCTCTTTTTCCTGTTGATTTGCCAGTACGTTTAATGCCTCATCTGGACAAACCTCGTCTTCTATTTGGCGTTTGTTAATTTATTCCCAGTAAAAGTTGGTGATTCCATTTTCCCCCATTTGCTTTTGCTTTTCTCCATCAGTTACAACAGTTCTATTATTATAAAATTAGACTTTTGCAGATCAATGAGAAGTAGGTCTTCATGTTAGTCCATAAAAAAACAAAACCCACAGAAGCCTGGAGTTTATAGAGATGCAATATGTGTCTGAGAATTTCTGACTGGCCAGCATGCTGCTGAGTTACTTCAGACTTCCTGTCTGGGGCGCGGTGTTTGCTGCCCCAGTTCAACACATGATCAGTGATGAGACTGTGACCAAAAAAGATGGGTCGGTACCAATGCCGACCCATCCACCGGGCTGCAGCCACATTGGTTGGCACGTTTGGCAGCACGAGCTCCGTTTGTTTTGTGCGCAGGTGTGACCTTCTTCAAGAGTTCCTGAACAAAACTCGTATCCACGTTTAAATTGGTGAGTGGGATGGAGACCAGTGGCTCATCTCATTCCCTTAAAACTGTACGAAAGGTCATGAAACACATTTCATGTCAGACTGTAACTGGTGGATCGCCTCGCATTTCTTTTTCACGTTCAAAGACATTGAAAACGAAAATGAACAGATTGGAAAAAACACTTGTTGTTACATTAGCAGATGTGTATCTTTGTGCAATATGCATACATTTTGTTTCTTTTTTGTTTGTTTTTTGTTTTTTTTGCACTTTAACACTTTTATTTTTTGTCATTATTTTTTTTTTTCTTCCTCTAAGTTAGCTTTAAGCACCTAAAGTTGGTCAGGTTTAGGGAAAGGTTAAGGCTTGGGTTTAGGCCGTCAATGTGACAAATCCCACCGCTTTCAAATGTCTAAAAACTATGGTGACTTCAACTAAAAACCATGGTGTCTTCAACTAAGAACTATCACACTGGCAATGTGTCCATCTAGACATAAGAAAATAAAAATAACATTTAAAAAAAATACTTCATTTATAATTTTCAAATCTGTAAACCTTTGTGGACGTTATGCAGCACTTTCTGCCTGCAGTCAGTTCAGTCAGTTTTGTGATGAGCGACATCTCACATCATGCTGGTTAAGGTCTACAATTTTAATACTTTTATGTCCATTTTAATACTTTTCCATGCAAAAGATTCAAATAAAGGCTTTTTTCAAAGAAAAACTAGACTTTTCAGTTGAAAGAATCCACAGCGGCCACCTACCCAAGTTGTGAGCCGACACTGAACCCGTCTGGCCAGGCTGCTGCTGAACCTTGGTCCGAATGATCCTGCAGAAGGAGAGAGGAGATATCTCTGTGTGTGAAGTGGTTTGTGTGAAAAATTCTGAGTGACGGAGAGAACATGACCGTCGTGGGAGCAGAACCGTGTGTGTATGCGTGCATACGCGCGTGTGCGCGCGTGTGAAGTGGCTGAGGCAGGCTGACATGGCAGGGGCCTCATACTTCCTGCTTGGCTGCTCATGCAAGCCTTTTCTTCCTCTTTCCTTTCTCTTCTTTTCCTCCCCTCTTCCTCTCTTCTCTTCTCATTTCCTTCCCTCATTTTTCCTTTCTTTCCTTTCCTTTTGTGTCTGTTTCTTTCCTCATCCCCCCACGCACCTTCATTCTCTTTTGTCTGCCTCTTTGGCTCTCTCCTCCTCTCTCTTATTTCGCTATCCCTCCCTCTCGTGCTGTCTCTGTGCTCAGGGGAAAGGCTTGTCATTGTACCATCGTGTTGAACCACTGAGCTGCAGCAACTTCATACATATGGAGACTGGGGCCTCTTTCCAATTCTCCTTTCTCCTCCCACACTGACAAACGCGCACGTAAAGCACACAAGTTATATTGTCCTGTGATCTGTACCTGTTGCTGCAGTTTGGTACTCAGACAAACAGACAGATTACACGGACTGTGGTACCTGTTGATGGAGCTGACGCTGGGGACGCTGTCGTTGTCACAAACTCTCTCGGCCAGGAGCCTGTCCCGGATTTCCCAGGCAAACATGGTAGGGTTTTGGCGTTTGTAATCGGCTATTTTGTCGACCACTTTGGGTGTAGCAACCTTTGGTTTGGATCCCCCGATTACACCGGGGCGGATACTGCCTGTTTCATAGTACCTGCGGATTAAAGCACAGAAGATGGACGCGCTGGTCTGAGATCTAAACACAAGAGGCGTGAATTGTGTGAATTGTTTTTGGGCATCAGTTGTCTCACTCTCTTCTCTTTAAGTTTCTCTTACTGCATGTCATGATCTGTGGTTATTGAAATAACCAACTTGCCCATGTTTCATTGATTGCATTTGTCTCTGTATCTTTTTCTCTGTTGCTGTGCCTTCAGCCCAGTTGGTCTCATTTCCTTGATTCGGTTTCCAGTGAAGGTTTCTTCCTGTTAAAGTCGGGTGTTTTGTTTCCACCGTGACTAAGTAGCTTGCTCAAACGGTTTGTTGCTACATCAAATCCCCTGAAATTAGTTTTTGTTGTGAATTGGTATCATATAAATGTTCTGTACAGTGTATTCAGAAGATTCCAAACTGGACTTGTAAACCAAAGAAAGATCCCCAAAACGCAGTAAACCAAAGATGACTTATATGCCAAAATCTATTTAAAATTACTCTTAGCTCAGTTCAGTACATATATATATGTAATATGCATCTTTTTAAGTTTGAACCTTTAGCTACATAAAATGAGTAGGTTACCATATATGAAGTAAAATAGAGTTACTTCACAACAACCAACTGATAATGTGGAAATAAAGGCTGAGTCTGGAGTCATTTCCTGTACAGCTCTAGTCTGATTTCAAATAATATAGCTACTTTACTATTTATTATATGCACATGCACACCACTTATGCACTCCTTTCACACCGGATATAGCAACTTTTCATTGACTTTCATTAACATGCAGTGTTTCTAGCCTGGCCAGCCATCCTAATAGTTTTTCTTCCTTCTTCAATACAAAAAATTAGTCTGGTTCCGGCCCTGCGACAGCCTGGCAGCCTGTCCAGGTCGTCCCCCTGCCTTTAGCCTGAAGAGTTTAGGAATGGGCTCCAGCAGATCCAAGAGGCAGTACAAAGACACAGAAGAAACTACCTTTGTGTAACATTGGACAGGCATATGGCCGCTCAGAGAAACGGACTATATTATGTAGGCAGAGTGAGAACCAGACCAGTGAGACATCCTAAATGGTCTGCAGTCGAGCAGGAGTGCCAGTGAATGACCATTGTCCGTTTTGTTGATTCGAGGAATTTCAAGCAATTCTGCATCCATCTTGGTTGTTTTGAATCGTGGCTCCTGGACTCTACTGTGTGAGTCATTGCATAAAGCCCACCCCTGCCCCCTTTCAATAGAGCCCGCAAAAATGGTGCACCGATCTTTTTACTGACATGATCACTTCCAGAAAAGAAAGTAACGAGCCTAAACAAGCAATACAGATCATTCATTTTCATTTTCTACCTTCAAACAAGCCTGGTGTACGACTGCGATACTGCGACGCGTACATCACATTGCTCCAAAGCAAAGAAGCTACGCATCTATCCCATCATGGCTGACTTGACGTGGGTCGAGCAGCCGAAAGATCTCTCTGTGCAGAGAAGATGGGAGGCACTGATTCGGTGTGAGGGTAAGCATGTTGACGTGCTGAACCTCAGAAGAAATTCCAGGCTACGTTCCCGTCACTTTGACAAGGAAAAGACCAGCACTGGCGGCTACACGAGTGGTGATCCTGCACACTGTGGGGAAAGTTACTTGCATGGTGAAGACGGGAAAGGCACAGACCTCCAAAGCCCCGGATGAGTGAATGTGCTGCCACCTTACATGTCATTTCCCACAGTACTCAGGCAGCCTCTATTGAGTTGGTATGGTCTGTACCAGTGAAAAAAGCTATGAATGGGAGGGGTAACAGACCTATTTCACAGGAAAGAATTTTCATAAAAGTGAATGGGGCGTGGCTGGCCAGGCTACAGTGTTTCTGGGGCAGCTGTGCGAAATGGAGCTCATTCTCACTCCACTTCTGTCGTAAACTGCCGTTTCGTCAGTTTCCTTCATGCCTTTACCATCAGTTTCCACTGTGGTGTATAATACCGTGGAGCTGTGTATTTTTCTGACTACATCCTGCATCAGCTAAGTATGGAGCAATGTATATTTGACCACATAACAATCTCTACTAAAGCTAACTGCTCTTGTGCCTAAACTAACCAAGAAACTATGGGCCCGATCTTCCGCCAGATCTCCTAAAGCCGCTATTAAGGGATAGCGGGTAGCGGTCCCCCGCATAAAACGCAATCTTCCACCTTCCTAAACCCGCTATCCCACTTGCGCTAACCGCTATATTATGCATAGGAGTGGTTACGGCGTTCCACCCGTTAAAACAATCAGTGCGTCAGTAGCCATTGCCTTTAAGAGCAGGTTGCGCTACCCGCAAGCCGCTAAGAAGCGTCTTTTCACCCAGATCGGAGCAGCTCTCGTCTGCAGCAGGGACTCTGTTGTAGAGCTTCCTCCTCTTCCTTCCTCCTCCTCCTCCTCCTCCTCCTCTGCACTGATATATACATAAAATATTCTTACACACACAATTCCTATCGGCAACCTAAAAGTCCCAGATAGTCGGTGCGCTCTGGTCGTCTGTGGTTTAACTGGCAAGCAAGCCGTTTGAGACAATCTGCTATTTTCTCAGGGGTTCAGCTGAGGCCAAATCACGCTTTTTATACAAGAGTTAATTCGAGGAGCAGAGCTCCTTTGTGCACGTCCACATGTGACCAGGTGGAAGTGTACAATCGGAGCCTATGTCGCTAAAACCTAACCAAGTAGTTGCACTGCTAAACCCAAACCAAACAGTTAGCAAAACCAATAAAGTAAGAGGAAGAAACCACGGAAGTGATCAAATTAGCTGTTCCATTGTTCCATCCAGTAAACGCAGGCACACAAAAACTGAATTCAGCCATGTTCACAGCTTTCCACAACAACAGCTGCCTTCTTCATCTTCTCCTTTGTATTTTGTGGCACACTGCTGTCTGCCGACCTGAAAGGACGACCCCCATGTAACAAGCCACAAACTGAGCTTTCACTGTCTCCACATTAACGCTGCAAATGGACTTTCTTCATCCTGAAATGAGTTTTTCAAAGATATCCATTTCCATTTCCATAACAGTAGCACCAAGCCAAAATGCATTTATAAAAAAAAAAAAAAAAAAAATTGCTATTAAAAGCATGAAGATGGTGCAACAGCAAGTCTCATTTCTGTGGAGGTCTGGCACCTACAGTGTTGTTGGAAGGATGAAATCGTGACTTGGTCTTTAATCAGTGTCAAAAATGGAAAACATTAACTCTCCAATCAAGCTCCTTTGACGATTTTTTTTTAATTACTCCTCTTTGTACCTCCTTAATCTGAATGTTTAAAACACCTGAAATGGTCAAATGGAGGTGGACAGACGTGTTTTTGCGACTGTACCAAAACTGTATGAATTATGTAGAGTTCTGCTTCGCTGCCAGACTCAGTCCAAAGGAATCTGGTTTCTAACATCAAGTAGGCCTTTAGTCCACCTCTCCATTCAGCTTCTCAGCTCTTTCCTGTCGTAGTTTTGCAGGAATGACCTGTCTGTAGCTACATCATCTTTCTGGCTAAATTTACACTACAACAACAACAGCTCACATCCCACCATCTCCTCCAGTCATCTGCATCTGTGTCTTTGTGTTTTTAGTCTGTCCACAAAAAAAAAAAAAAAAAAAATGATTCAAGGAGTTATTGCAATATGTGATGGCCTGCTCAGCTCAAGCTAAAATGATTAATCTCTCTGTCACAGCCTTTTTTGTTTAGTTTCATTTATGAAATTCCTCCTTTTTTTGGATTCTAGCGTTTTACTTTTTTGTACTGGCCCATCGGAGCATTTTTTTTTTTTTTTTTTTTTGGAGGAAAACAAATTTGATTGATTTTTGTCATCAAAGTTGTGTGATCGCACGGACTCCCTTGAGAGCAAATGGAAATGACCGCAGTCACCAAAAACTACTTTAGTCTAATGCATTAAGAAGAGGTAAGACATGTCCTTAACAACAGTAGAAATAGTTGCTCCTGAAGCCATCGTGATCACATGATCGTGATTTTTATCTTTCTCCAGTTATTCCACTCAGCTGTGTGCCGATAAATCTGCTCAGTTTAAAGCCAACTGTTCATTCCACATGTTGAATAACTACTGCCCCCCCCCCCCTTTTTTTTTTTTTTTAACTTTTTTTTTAGTACTTTGTGTGTTTGATCATTTTTGGTTCTTTCTCTCCTAAAGAGCTGATTTCACAAGTACTGATAGTACAGCTGACATAATGCTCTCTCTCTCTTACATAATGCCGCAGTTTTTCTGGAGATTCAACTGTCAGCTAAATTGCTTAATATGAATATATCACTCTCAGACATCTGCGAGAGGATATTTCCAATGCCATCCCAGATCTGTGAATGGCCACTGTTTTCTTATGCAATTTCACATTGTGACATAGATGAAGGAACAGGGCACCTACACACACACACACACACACACACTCACACAGATTTAAGTGTTTTGTGTCCACCATGGCTATTTCATGAATGTATTTGCATGCAGAAGGAGCATGGGGGCAGGGGGTGCGAGGACAGCGAATGCGCTACGCAGCTTGCAGAAAAAAAAAGGGGGGATGCTGTGTGTGGATGCAAGCTGTCAGTCAGTCTTAAACCTGCTGCTCTCTCTCTCTCTCTCTCTACACTGTACGGTAGAGTAATCCTTCCCGTGTAGATGTGAGTTCCTGTAAATGTGCGCTTCCTTGTCTTTCTTTTTGGGTATGAGTCTGTGAGTGTGTGTGTGTCTATGTGTTGCACATTTTGACTCTTTGCAACTGGAGGGGGGGGCGCTAAAGGAAAAAAACAATCTATTTCCAAATGGAACACTATTTAAATTATTCACAGCTGAATCATTGGTGAATAAACGAGCGTGGTTATTGATATCCTGTGCAACGATGAGCCAACAAACTCCCGCACACGCGCGCGGGCGCTCGCGCACACACTCACACATCGGGTGGTAGAGTTGGTGTTTTTGTTCTGCTGGCACCAAAGAGACAGAGAAGAGAGGATAAAACAACCCTCCCTCCCTACTTCCATCCCTCGATCCCCTCTCCTCCCCCCTCACAGTAACGCTTCAGTGAGCTGAACGGCCAGGGAAGAGGAGAGAGAAAGAGATAGAGAGGGAAAGACGGGAAAAGGGTAAGAGAAAGAGAGGCATGGGAGAACAATGAGCAACACATTTTTTGATATAGCTGAGGGTCGCTGTGGCTAATCCTTCACCTCCGTCCCCACAAATGGGCTCTCTGTCTCTCATTCATTTTTCTTTTTGCCGCTCTCTTGTCCCTCAACACGCCTTTTCCCTTTTGATTGTGTCCCCTGTTCCTGTCCTTCTCCCATTCTCTATCTCCCTCAAACACATATATCTAATTCGTTCCCGTTTTTAAATTTTTTTTTTTTTTTTTTGGTGGGCAGGGGTGACAGAAATATGGTGCTACTTTCATTTTGACGCTAATTCTAAAAGGTGCTGAATCTTGTCCCTTTTGTTCCTCTTTCGTCTCTGGGGTTCCAAACGCACAGGGATTTACTGCTGAATTTAACTTTGAGAGAAGCAGACAGACGGACTGAGAGAAAAAGGGGGAATCAAGAGAGACAGATGTATTGAGAGGGGTCGGACAAGGTGTACAGGATACGGGGAGGGAAGATGAAAGTGAGAAGGCAAAGGGAGAGTACAGAGTCCAGAATGAGAGGAGTTATAGGTTGGGAAATAAGAGGCAAGTGAAAATGAAAGTAAATACTTCTGAAAGGCAGCACATATCAAAAGTGACACTAATACCCCATTTTGACCAGTTTGAACCAGGCACTGATGCTGGGCTAATGCTCAAGCCAGGTCAGAGTTGGTTCAAGTTTGGAACGTTTTAGAAACTGGTTATATTTTCTATATATGAACAGAAGCACCACGGAGTCACGCCATCATGTCGTTCTAACTCTTCCGGACACCTCTAAGTACGTGATTTATACCTGTTTTTTTCAGCAGGATCCACATAAATGGCATCAGGTGATACTGAAATACCTAATAGTGTTCATCGATGAAAAAGCAACACCGTGTGAAGTGGCTTTGCGGGTTTTATGCAGTACAACGTTCACAGACGCTGACTGCCGATTTTAATACGCGAAAAGCTGTTCTTGTTGACCTCCAGGTTGAAGCACAGTCTTTTAATTCTTATGTTCTGAATCAAGCAGACTGGAGGCTTCAGCTTTATTCTTTTCTAAATACAGCAGTCAAGACTTCTTTGTATCTCATTGTAATGGTTTCATCCTCAAATTTGTTTTGCGCATTGGTCAACGTCCATCGTGCAAGGAGACGGTCTCCTCTGTGGTCCACTGTCGCTTGAGTTCGCCGTTCATTTCCGAACACCGACCGAATTCGTTCCTCTTCGTGTTAAGAGCAGAATTTTGGGGCCAGTGTAGCGCAGGTTTTCTTTGCTCCAAACTGGTGCTTTCTTCAAGGTTACCCTTTGAGAAACTAACTGGTTTGAAGTTAGGCACTGCCTCCGAATCTGCTGTGGTGGAAATGGTCCTCAAGTGAATTTGTGCCTCTTTCTAGGAGCTTCAGGTTGACAGCTGCTGAGCCGTTACTGAACCGGCCAAACCAGAATGACTCAAAAATGAAACAGAAAAATGACATTATTTCATGCTGTTACCAGGTTAAAACCTTTATGTTTCTTAAAACTAGTTGCAAACAATCTAAACGTCTCTTGCGTTGCCATTTTATGTTTTTTAAAGCACGCGCCTGAACCTGCTTGTACAGTTGAATTATTAACAGGGGAAACCCGAGTACCACGGAAATGGTGTCCACTGGGTGGAAGCACCGCTCAAAACCAGTCGTTAGCGCTGCACTTGGGGCTTTTGGAAGATACGTAAACTTCCGGCTTTGAAGGCGATTATGCAAACTGATTCAGAAGGCAGTGATTTAGCTCCACGGTAAAGACAACACGGGGAAGAATATCGACGCACCGAACCTCGCGAGAAACTGCAACAGATCAACACTGACCGCGAGAGTGGAGCAACTGGAGGAAGCTGTAGCAAAGAGGGGCGCATGTCCACGAAGCCCCGGATGAATGTGAATTCTGTCATATTTCTGTCGTACTCTGGGAGCCACAAGTCCACATTTGGAGGTTGGAGAGGTAGACGTGGAATAAGTTGTGATTTTGGGTGAATTCCAATTCCTCCCTTAACCCTCAATCTCAACCCTTGATCTCAAAAATGCTCGCTCCCGTGAAGTGCAAGTGCTGTCCCGATTCTTAGAACGTCAAGTTGAGGGACAAGTTTGAAGGCTGTATTGCCCTCAATATTTAGATTCTCCAGTAACACCCTTGGAAGTAAGGGCTACCCAGAAGGCATTGGGTAATTTAGCCAAGACATCTTCGAAAAGGATGCCGCCGAAAAAAAGCTAGCCACGAATGTAAGTATTTTCGTAGCTAATAAAGATATAAATGTTACGAAACCATCTTATTGTCTTCTTCTACTTCTTCGTTGTTGTTTTCTTGACAGACTGAACGTAGCTTTGGCGTAAGGCCGCCCCCCCCCACACACACACAGTCTGAAGACAGAACTGCACTCAAGGGGTGTCCCATTTCTAAGTAACAAGATAGCCCTTACACTTACTTTGGAGGACCAAAGACTGAGGGTTAAGGGAGGAAATGTAATTGGCCCATAGACCCATGAGACCAAACTTACAGCTCAATTGAAGCACTAATGTTGAGTCACTTTTTTTTTTTTTTTTTTTGCCTTGCTCAGCAAGTTCTAAGCTTCCATTTTTGAAATGCATTTTCACTATTACTGTTTGGATTGCTCAGTTCATACAGAGTTTGAAACAACTTGGGAAGCTTCAGAGAACTGGATAAAAGATATATCATGGTTTGGCATGAAATTCTGCCTTTAAAGACTTAGCACACTTCCACTTAAAGCACCACAATGGAAAAAAGCAGGAGTTGGTCCGTTCAGATTATATTTATCAGTATATATGTTTGGCTAAAAGCTTATGGTTTATAGAAATGCAAAATGCCATCGTTTTACTCTGGCCGCTGATCTACAATATTTGACACCCGACTGTACTTTAAAGGTTCGCTCCAAACTAAAAAGGATCATGCTGAAATATACATATCAAGGTCATAAATAAGACTTGTCATTTTTTTTCACTCCTCTGCCATCTGTGCAAAGCCTCCCACCGCCTCCGCTGTGGTGGATATCCTCCAGACTGTTTCCTCAGAAAAGCAGCTGCTTGTTGGTCTTTTACCTGCCCAGTATTTTGCTGACACATCCATGGCTGACGCGTAGCTGGCGTGAGATGTCGCAGGGCCGAACCCCTTGATGGGCGAGCTCTACTATTCGTTGCCGGACCACGTCTGGGAGGGGCCTGCCATTTACAAACACGCCTCCGAGCTGATTCACCCCACCATGTCCTGGAAAAGAGCAGACGGAGTTGGAGACGGATAAGAACAGGGATGAGGATGAGTGGCAGAAAGGAATATTACGAGCTGCTTCAAGCCGCGCGAGAACACGGGGTACTTTTAAATTAGTTTACCCAGACTGAAACGAAAGATAAATTAATTCAAACTCCACTGACAAAATGCCAGTTGAAGAGGGAGTGTTGAGAATTTTAATGGGCTAAATTTTATGACTTAAACATAATGTGAAACAAATAAAAAGGACCTGTGGATCAAGAAATATCGCTCATAAAAGCCTTTTAATTTACCGTCACATACCGAACATCTAATCACATTCTTGATATGAATGACAGAAGACTGGACTGGCAGAACAGTCAGAAACAAATAATAATTTATCAAACATAAGCACAATCAGATGGATTAACTGCTGTCCCAGTCTCATAAAATAAAACAATACAATGTCTATACAACAGGTGGGCAACATTTTTTCCCACAGGGACATATTTACATAATTTAGCAGTCAAAGAGTCATACATCAGACTGTTTACTTAAAACATCACCGTTTACCAGCCACATCCTGCTTTTCTAAAATTCACTGTCAGTCAAAGGGTAGCTCTGTTGTGCAGTTTTCTACAACAGCAAAGGTAACAACTGTTGCCAATTTGTGGATGTCTGACTGCTTCGTGAAAATATTCCTCCAGGAAATTAAGTTGGAAGACATCTTCTTTTCGCATCAATAAAGTTTGTCATTGCTGCGGTCTAGAATGAAAGCTTTGCTGGTAGAGAAGTGTCTTTTAGTCTGCTGCAGTAGAATAAAATGTATCTATTCTTTTATTTTGCGTTGTTTAGTCTTAATTTAAGTTTGGGCCAGACAGTTCTCGTCACATTTGGCCCACGTGTGACCTCCTCTGCTGATGCTCGCTTGTTCAGCAGCTTCAGTGTGAAACAGCAGCATGACTTGCTCATGGTCCATTTCTGTCCCAGTTCAGCACCGTTCCAATACAGCATCCACCTTACATTCTCTGCACTGATACCGGCTCATGGGCTTCAACAGCATCAACATGTTAGTCAGCTTGTTTCCATTTACGAAGCGTTAAAAATAGCGCAGTCTCAAGTCCTCAGCTCCCTCAAACCACAAAAGGGAAGACACGGAGTCATGCTTTGGTCGGGGAATGGTAACTTCAGGGACACTTTCTGGGTAGCAATGACGCAGCTGCTGGGCCCCTGGCTCTCAATACGTCTGAACTCACTCCTGCTTCTCATTTTTTTCTGCTCTGCATAATAATACCTTTTTAGATCACTCCGAAGTGGAAACTTTGCCCGATTTCACCAGGGGCAGGCTAAGCAAAGATTTCAAGTAAATGAAGGGATTTCAATTAATTATTGACCACGGCCTCTCTCCAGCCCCATAGTGAAAGATACCGCTAATATTCCCCCTGAGGGATGAAGGGATGAAAGTAAAACAGGATATGGATAAAAAGACAGCAAGGCTGGTATACACCGGAGTAGAACAAAAGCCGACCTGAATCTTGACATAATTGAATAACCCAGGATTTTTCTTTTTTTTTTTTTTTTTTTCCCCTGAACTGTTTCACATTCTTCTGCTGCGGCCTGAGCATCGAGAAAAATCACAGCTGCCGATTAAAGACCTGCCTGAGAGATTTCTGTGTTTGAGCAACAGATGTAAACAACAGCGCCAACGAGGTGGAGACAATACAGAGAAACTGAAGTGGGGAGCCACTTTGTAAGATCACGTCCAGCCAGTTTTCATGGCAGATATGATGGAGGTCATTCACAGCTGTCAACAGAAAAACACGCAGGAAGCTCTGAAACAGACTTTATAAGTATGCATTTACAAACTCTACGCTGGCAGGGGGCCGAAACTTTGTGTGGCTGTCAGCCAATAGAAATGCTGCGTGTCAACAGGAAACTGTGACACTGTCTCTCCCTCTCCCCGACTGTGCGTTCATACTGTATATATACATATGAATCTCACCAAAGGCAATGTGTAAATCAACTAGAATTTGTCTACCGCTTAATCCACTGCCCTGTGTATTACCATAGTGATTACGTCTTTAGGGGAAACGCACACACTCTCTCACACACGCTAATCCTAGCTGTGGGGGTAATAGATTTTAAACACGTAACCCCAGCAGGGATACCGCCTAAAACAGCAAGCTGTCCCCCAAACCAGTCCCCCAGTCCTCGTCGACTCTTCATCAGCATAAGTTAAAGAAGAATACACACACAAAACACACACAGCTTTTTCCCCAGCTCCAACATAAATAGAACAATACATGGCAGATAAATAGAGAAATGGAAAGTCTAGAGAGCCTCTCTCTGTGGAATCAAACAAAGCTATTTTCAAACATCTAATGTGGACGGTCACTCTCTCCCGTTCTGCTTTATTTTTTTATTTTTTCCAGACAGAAGAAGCCTCATTATGCGGACACCAACTGCAGATGGCACAATTTCAAAAGCAATCACTCTTTACAAAAGACAGCAATATATAGACGGAGTGATATCTGTTTATGCGTTGCCCCGTGAGCTGGGCTCAGCAAAGGCTCGGCAACTAAACGCCATGAAGTTTAACAACCAACATGAGCTTTAAAGACAACACAAACTCGTCAAAATGTGTCAAAGGAATTCAGAATTTAAATACAAAAAACAATCAGCAGGTCATTGAATTAAAGGAGTGTGTTTTTGTCTTTTATTTTGGGGGGGGGGCTGGGCTGGACACTTTAACCTGCTTTACATGTCAGGATAAACTTATTCATCGCTGGAAGGTCATGCTTTTCTGCAGCCTGAGAAAACGACCCTGAGATGATGTGAGCAGAGTGGCATCGTCTTTGGTTTTTACAGATTTGTAAATGGGAGGCAGCTCTACAAACTGGAGCCGTGAAAGATATGGATTTTGAGTAATTTGGAGGTACAAATGCAGACAATACTGAGTCCGTACGAGCATTTCACATGGCACCAGGAACAGGGATTAAAAGTGTACCACTGGCTGTTTCTTCCGTTAAATGAGCTTATACTTGCTGCCTGATATAACATGTGTTTAAGTAATTAATCTATTTTTCTTTAGGCCTTAGGTGTGTCTTATAGGTAACGATGCTATGATATCTGTCTCAGAGTGAAAAGTGGAAATTTTCCAGACTTCACAGATTCAGCAGGTTGGCGTACAGAAACAGCATACAAGCTCTGTGCAGAAAACCTGACGTGTCCGCTGACGTAACAGTTTGCATTGCATAAGCGGTTCAAAATTACATTTCTGAAACAGAAAGAAGCCTCTTTGAAGGGTATAAATGTGGAGGGGTGGGGGGGTTGCATCCGTTGGTAATGTGTTTTGTAAAAACAAGCACTCGTGGAAAACATCTGCCAAATGTGCTACAGGCCTACGTTTAAATCCTGTGTGGATGACTTTCTGGCAGTCTGTGAGCATGCCGACACAGTTTGGTATTAATGGGAAAATCGAAATCTTTGCTCCTGATAATACGCAGTGTGAAAAGTCAAGTTTTATGTAAAATCAGACTTTACAAGTTTGCTCCAAGGGGCTGGATAACCTGTTTGACATACTCCACTCCCCAGAAGCTCCCTGGTTTAGTGGAGCGTCTGGAGGCAGTGGGGGTGTGTGTGTGTGTGTGTGGGGGGGGGGGGGGGGGGGGGGTTATAATTTTAAAAGAAAGTTCATGATCATAAAGGAGGAAAACAACATACAACAAAGCTCCCCAGCTGCTCACAGTCAATGCTCCGACCCGTAAGCCAACGGGGCACCTCTGAACCCTACTGGTTTTTGTTATAAAGGAGCAATCCGCTTATTTACCGTGACTGACTCCTATGACTTTACAGGAAATCTTCATCAAATCGCTGCCAGCGCCATTCAGCCGACGCAGAGAGACCACACCAGAAAGAGCCCGCTGACCTACATGGACAAACTCAGGTCTTTTTATACCCTCGTGCTTTCTGTGAATGCTCTGCATAGTCGCGTACGGGCATTATTCCTTCTCCCTCCGCTCCTCATTCCATATTATTATTTCTCTGAGCCTCTCAGCGAATAAAAGCACAGTTTCTGGTTTGTGCAGGGCCATTGATAGAAGCCAACTGTGCTGTGTCCTCCTCACCACAGGTATCTGCAGAGAAGACACCCCCTCACACCCACACCCCCCCACCCCTTACCCAACCATTCTCCTTCATTCTCTGATAAGAGTAAACGAAATGGTTCCTTTCACCCCTCCTATCTGGGCCAGGGCATGAAATACGCCTTGCTTTGTAAAGAGATGGCGAGGAATGACTTGTGACCTACAAAAACCGCCAGATAACTATTTATTCACTTATCTGTGTATTTACTGTCGGCATTAGGCGTTCAGACTCTCACCATTCTTGGGCTGGAAGATGGGGATTATGTGTTTGAAATTTATTTTCCAAGCCCATAAATAGTGATAGGGCCAAAAGGAAAAAAAAAAAAACATATACATTCTATAAAGGCATTTGTTTATCAGCCTCTGTAGCATGACACTCTGAATAAGTCATACAAGTTCTCATCTTAAAGCCTCTGGGCACCAGCAGGAGAATAAAGCATGGTTAGTACTAAAAAAAATAAAAAAATATATATATACTGAGGAGTTCTAAATAATTATCTATATAAATGTGGAACATCACAGAAGAGTCCAGCACTGATGTTGCCCTGCACCTTACAACCGAGCTTGTCTCACTGACCAAGCAAATTAACTGCTTGATCCCAGAAATTCAATCAACAGGGCCAGCTCAGGAGGTGTTGTTGCAAATTAGAGGCAAAGATTTTGCCAAATTACAGGTCTGGGCTGTTAAGGCTCTTTCCACAAAAGCTGCACCCAGAGTGGAGGGAGGGACGTGTTGGCAGAAGCAGCAGGTTTATTTTCATCCTGCTGAAGCAGAGAGGGACGGAGACAGCCAGGGGACTGGCAGTCATTATGCATCTCTGTTGCATTTTATTTATTTACCCATTATAGAGCTGGCTTAAGAGCCAGCGCCCCCTTAAATGTTTGATTGATTTACTGTTTCCGGGAGAAAAATACTGAGATAAATCAGAATATATTGGAGCTCCCCCATCCAGAAAATAAGGTCCACCAGCCTCTCGTCTCTCTCTTCCTGCTGCATTCCTCAATGTCCCTCTTTCTGTTTTTCCCCCCCTGTCCATCAACCATTTTCCCTGTCTCGCATCTCTCATCTGCCTCGTCACGGCCTGACGGTTCAAAAATAAAGCAAAACAGAAATCGCAGACAAAACGTCACCGGGTCTTATGCTGGCTTTTTTTTTCCTCTATATTTTCTGTCATGGAAGAATAAAAAAAAGGATAAAAGAAAAGGGGGAGATCTACAAATTACTTTTGGCTGAAAGCTGTTTGGAAAGTTTCCTGCAAGAATACAGATGAAGGAAATTTCCTTGAACAAACAGTGACTAGATAGATGCATTTATAGAGCTCCAGAGTTAGATTCGCCATGTTTTGCGGAGGGACGCTTGTTAATATACAATTATGCGAAGCTTGTGCTGCGAGACAGTCATTATAAATAAATACATACTTTATAAATTCAAATGCAGGCCATCTCTGCTCTGTTTTCAGCTTATGCATTGTAAAGTTTCACACATTTTTTTCGTGAACTGGTTGCTGTTCCTCAGTCAGAGATTTCCACATTTATTTTAAACTCATTGGTCACTAAGGTAGGCCACAGCCTTGCTTAATATTCAGCATGCCTATATTACCATTACAATACGTGATTATGAAATTCAGCTCATTATCATCACAATTATCTGGATTTTTTTTAAATATCCCCTCTATATATTGTTGCTCCCGGTAAGAAAAAAAAAGCCATATGAACACTTTAAGTTCATAACATTATAAACAAAAAAAAAACTACGTGACAATAGATTGTTTTGTATTGACACTTTGACGCAAATAAGTCGTTAAAATGTAACCAGTCCCGTTTTATATTACATGAAAAGTTCGTGAAAAACCTTTCTATGCAGCCGTGTTTCCTCCTGGTTGCACTTTAGGCCATTTTACGCACACACACTCCACACACGCAGCGGCACATTCAAACTTGCCCGACAACATTTCCACGCGTCACACTCGATTTATCCCAACCTCTCTGTCTCTACCTTTGACATTTTTTAAGGCGTAATCGTTTTAAAGCGTCTCGGCGCTCTGACATATATAACTTCAGCTCGGCTGCCGCCGTCAGCCCCGCGGATCACTGGCTCTCGGTGCAGCGGCCGACGTGGGGATTCGTTCTGGCTCTTGGATGCGTGTGTGCAACTTATGCGGGGGTGACACGCCGTGGGAACCTAAACGAGTGTTAATCTATTACGGGCTGAAATCGTTGCAGGATGCTTTTGTGGAGTGGTGGGGAGCATAAGCAAATTATAAAAATGCGCGATGGCCAGGCAGCTTTCCAGTATGAGAATGTTTTTTGTTTTTTTTTTTTTTTGGTTCCCCTACAATCAATCTCCTGAAAATATCACATTATTTTTCACTTAAATTACAAATGTCAGTTAGTCTTTTAGACTCATCATCAAAGACATCTTCACTGAAAGCTCACCGAGGGGGTTTGTGCTCAAATCCCCTCCACCAGAAAAAAAAACAAGGAAATACAACTCCCGCGCCTTCAGTTAATGTTCGGCTACTTTACGCACCAGCATCACAGCAATGTGCGCTCAAAAATATTATTTGACTTTCTGTACATAAAAGAATGGCATTTCAGAGGGATGTAGCAGGGTTTTTTGGGGAGGGATCGCTTCTGAACGCAAAAGAACAAAGCAGGGCCCGCCATGTCACGACTGAGTGGCCAAGCTGTGTCCCCCTTTCATAAAGCCTCTCCTGCGCCCAGCAGCTGCTCTGCTGAAGTGTCCTTGAGCAAGACGCACGCTGTGAGTTGAAATCACGAGTGCTTTGAGTTGTGGGCGACGACAAGAGATCTTTAAATTATTTTTTTTTTTACTAAATCTGAGCAAATCTCTGCCTGCACGCGCGCGTTAAAGCGCAGTGCCAAACATGTGGAAACACCGTTGTTGCGGTTTGTGAATCAAGTTCAGCTTTTAGTCATGCTTTGTTATCCCGCTCCCTCTCCCTCTCTCTCTCTCCCTCTCTCTCTCTCTCTCTCTCCCTCTGTCCCTTCCTCCCTCCTCCTCTGACCCCTGCACCTCCTCTTCTCCTCAAACCTTCCACAGCAAACCGTCACTCACAAGGCAACAGCAAATACAACACAATAAAGGCCTGGGCAGACTGCATTTCATCACTGCATGTACAGAGACACCTCAGCTCCTCATCCCACAGCTGAATTAAGCCTGAATCACATTCCACACGAATGACAGGAAACTGGGGGGGGGGGGGGGGGGGGGGGGGGGTTAAAAAAAAGCATGAGGAAAATGAAAGAATTTCAAATGAGCAGTCAAACATAATTATGAATTATGAGTCAAAATATCATTGCATGTAAATGATGTGCACCTTAAAGTCATCTAGGTGAATCTTTTTTTTTTTTTTTTTTTTTTGGGGGGGGGGGGGTGACACGACACGACTAACTTACCTAACAAATTCCTAAGAATCTCCAGACTGCAATCCAACTTGCAATCTAATACTTGTTTTTTTAAGTGGTTTACAGTCAGAAAAATCTTCCTATCTCTTATTTTTGTAATATTACTTCAGGAGTTTAATCAAAAAGAAATCTGAAACTTTTTTTTTTTTTTTTGCTTTCACTGCGCTGATTTGAATGCATATGCACACATGCTTAGTTGTCTGGAGGTTCAGGGCAGATGGGATCATGCAGATGAAGGAAATGATGAGCGTATTAACTTACTGTGCATCGCTGCAAAGGGGTCGTGCTTACAGTGAATCTCCATCGGTAAAGTGGAACTGGGGGGGGGGGGCCAATAAGCAACGAGGGGTCTTAAAAATGCTACCCGCTTCAGTCGGCCAATAGCCCACTGACAGACCGTGACCTGCAATGAATGAAGGAGGTGTTTCCTCAAAGAGATGATAGTTTTTCTTAATTTAAAAAAAAAAGAATATATATAATAATAACTTTAACTGATTGATGAGTTGGCACTGTGTACTTTGACTGGACGGTGAAAAAGATATCTAAACATCGAAAGAGGGGAAGAAAGAAACGTCGTCAAAATAAATAAATCAGAGACGGGCCCCCTTCTCGTGTGAACGGGACGCAGCAGCGGGTTGGTTCTGGTGTCTCCCGAACCAGAGGAGAGAAACTGCAGCGACAGTCCTCATTCCTTCAGCCGCGCGTCAACACCAAGTCGCGTCAGTCCCAGGAAATCAAAATGGAAAAACTTAGAAGGAAAAAAAACAAAACAAAGCAGCCACCCCTCCTTCCTCTCCTTGTTGGTCCACTGGCCGTGACCCCTGAACTACGGCGATGGAGACTCAACTCTCTCCCCTCAGCCTCTTCTGAAAAACAAATTATATATTTACGCGGAAAAAAATGTGTAAGCCCACAATATTTGTTCCAGATCCAGCGCTGAGCGCACTTCTGTCCCTGGGTCTTTTCTGCAGATTTCTTCTTGGCATAAATCGTCCTTGGCAGCTGCTCTCACACTAACACTTGGGTATCTCCCATCAACGCACCGAGTGAGAGCAGATGAGCGCTCACATCTTGAGGTGTCACATCCCACTCCGCCGCTAAAAGAGGGAGGAAAACTGGAAAATTACGCAGCTGGGGAGGGAAAAATGAAAAATACTCTCTGCGCTTTAAGTAAAAAGCAGTTGTTTGTGCAGATGAAAGGCGGCTCTTCTTGGTCACACTGGATCTCCTTCACCTCTTGAGTTGACGCGGACTCGCAGTTGAGAGAGTTTGGAGGCAGATTTCTTCGCGCTGGGCAAGAAAACAGTCCAAGTTAAAATTCAAAAAAGCTACTTTTCTCCGCGATGAGCCCGGGAAATGCCGCAGACTGTGACGCGAGTGCGCACATAAACGCGCTGCTTTGAGCACAGACTTGAAAAAGCCGCCTGCGCCCGGTCTCCGCGGTAGCGCGCGGAGCGTTTCAGGACCTGCTCTCGTGCGGACAGCGCCCGCGCTCCCAACCCCCTGGAACCCTAACCTCCACGCGCCGGCCAGCTGCCCGTCACTCACGCGGGATCCAGCCAATGGCAGGGCGGAAGCCGCCCTACGTCACCGCCAACCCCAGGTAGGCTCGGGAGAGAGACCGCCGCGATTGGTCGGAGCGAATCCCGTGGGCCAATGACGTCCCGCGTGCTTTGTATGTCCACCAATGAGGTGGCTCGTTAAAGCGACGCTCGGCTCAGGGAGTAGACGATCATATGTTTAATTTCAATTAACCAAGTATAAAAAAAAACTAATGCCTTTATAGCCATTTGCGCTCAATTTATTCATATCAATGTTAAATGGCTAATTAATTGAGTATTACTAAAAAAAAATGAGGCTTAGTTGCAGCAAGGCTTTATAAATGAGGGAATGCTCAAGAAATCAAACGGTATTGTCCATTTTTCTACGTTATAGGTAGCTAAGGTTAGACGTAGAATTAAAAAATAATTTAAAAAAATCTTTAAAAAGGTTTTTTTCAGTTTAATGAAGCAGGTTCAAGTTAAAATTTCAATTTCCTGAACCATCTTTGGGCCTAACGGAATAGAGCTGCCAAAAAGTTGACTATTATAACAACTATTGGCTTTGAATAAATTCTCTGTTTCCCTTCTTAATGCAACCCAGTATTATAAATCTGTAGCTTAGGGGGAATCGGATGAAAAACACACATGAAACATGCATCCCCTCTCATTATCTAATTGATTGCGGAACCAAAAGTGTGTTGTTTTTAATGAAATGCAATTGGCGAGCTCCGCATTCACACTCCAAACTGAAAGAGTTGCGGGGAGGGGGGGGGGGGGGGGTGTTCAATACATATTTGTCCCACCTGATTTGAGAGGGCACGTCAAAGCCTCACAAATAGCCTAAAGCATAAGCCAAATTAAAAAGTGTTATTTCCCTTCTTCTAGTTTCTAGACATTTAATCATTTCAGCTGCATTTCGGGGCATATAGCCCTCTGCACACATTAACTATTAGATTAGATGCCTTTACAGCAAGACGGGGGGGGGGGGGGGGGGGGGGGGGGGGGGGGGGGGGGGGGCTTTAATCACAGCATTTCTGCCTCTATACATAACAGTATCATTAGGCACGGCCTGCTGTATTTCGTGGTATATAAAGTTTGCGCTCACAGTGGCACATCCGTTCATGATCCATAACAATCTTTACCTTATTCTTCTTACTTTTCAGATTTATTCTCAGAAGACTGAAGTGCTTGACGTACCTCAAGGCGATGGATCTGACTGAAAAGGTCAGTGTATGATGCGATTAAATTCATTATATATATATATATTATATATATATATATATATATATATATATATATATAGATATATATATATATATATATATATTATTTATTTTTTTTTTTTTTTTTTTTTTTTTTTTTTTTTTTTTTTTTTTGGGGGGGGGGGGGGGGAGGCTGCTAGTTTACTATTTGCATTCCACTTTCATTCTGTCCTGAGACTGAAACCTCTCATTTTGAGCTTCCCGTGCCTCTAGGGAACTACCTGAAATCCAAGAATAAAAAAAACCAAACGCGCTCCACGCCCTTTAGAGGAACGCGCTTTGGACACAAAGGCGTCTAAAATCACGCTGCGTAACTCGAAGCTTTGAGCTGTTCTTTCCTCTCCTGTGCGTCCTGAGGAGGGCAGCGCGGCGGTGATCTCGGATGAGTGGAGATTACCTGCTGCCTGCGTGGGTTTTCTCGGGGATCTACACTCCGATTTCCCCCCACAGTGCAAAAAACACGCATGTTGAGGTCGATAAGTGGCTCTGCAGCGACCATATGTGTAAATGTGCATGGTCTTGCATGGCCTTGTGATCAGGACAGGCAACCTGACCCCACCCCCCACCTCTCCAGCCCCACTCCTCCCACACACACACACACACACGCACGCAGACCGCAACCCCGGCCAGGAGCGAGCGGGTGCAGTAGACGGACTCCGTGCAGGACTCTTGAATTTATGAATTTGCAACCACGAGGGGGCGTTCAGCCTTGAGCAAGGCGCACCCCGCGTGCGCGCACGCCCACACCAGGGCCAAACATGCAAACAGAAGACATACTGGAATTTTACCAAGAAACTGAGAGTCGAAGATGTCTTCAGAAGGGGCTTAACCAACACAAAATGCGACTCTGGCGACGTATTAATCCACGACAAAACTGCCATCGCTGTACATCCAACACTGTTTTGTCTGCTTCATCTAGATCCTCAGCACTAAATACGGTTTCACGAATCCTCATTGATTCCACGTCTCTGCCCTTTAATCCACTGACAGTAAACCCCGTTTCCAAGATTCACGCTAATCCTCATTCATATTTCACATCTCTTCACTGAGGATTCATCAAATGTCAGACTTCATGAAAACCTAAAAGACACCAAGCCATCCTTTTGTTTTAGGTTTTGCCACAAAACAAAGACAAAATCAAACCAGACTGCAGTCAGAAAAGTGGGACATTTATTAGAATAGTGCAAGGCCTGACTGTAGGCCATGCTTAAAGGAAAATGACTGAAAATACAGTAAAATCTACCAAATCTCTTGGATGGAGTGCATTTAATACAGTTATACGTTTATATATATATAATGTGTCATTTCTGCCTTGTAAATAAATACAAATGTGCATAAATTCGCACTGCCAGAGCAGACGGTTCAGAAGAAGCCTCCTCATTTCACCCGGTGTGTTTTCATTTCGGAGCATCCAGACTCTCTCCCTGCAGAAGTAAATTGCAGCCGCCGTTGTTGTCTCTCCGATTTGCAAATTAAATACATAAGCAATTAAAAAATCCAAACACAATCAATCATGTATACAAATTGTTGTTGCTTTAGGGTTGGAAATTTGGAGAAAACTTCCATCAGGGCAGGAAGGACTATAATCCGGGGATCCAAATTCATTACCATATTTCATTACCTCTTCAGCGATGGAAATTGGAAGATGGGAGGGTAGAGCTGGAGAAGGAGGCAGAGTGTTTGTATTTCTTTTAAGCAATAGTAAGAATGTTTAGTTGTGATAATCATGTAGAGGCAATTGGAAGAGAGTGTTGTTGTTTCAGTCTTCCCTCACTCTCTCTTCCCACCTTCCCCTCCATCCACCATGACAGCTTCGGCTGTTTTGCTCTTTCCACCCGAGCCACGAAACGAAAAAGCAATGAAAAATTAATAGCGCATGTTAACTCCACCAGCTCGTTTATTACACGCCCGCTGACTGTAAACATAATGAGAAAGCTCCCGTATCTCCTCTTAGGTTTTTCATTTGCTTACAAAATATAAAAAGTCATAACTAATAAATAAAATATCTGGACTGGTGAGTGAGCAGGTGTGAGGCCTAAATCCCGCTTCCTGCTCCTCCAGCCCTCGGGCCTCATCGCGTGAACCCGTTTGGCTCTTTAATAAACGCAACTAATGAGCGGTGGGTCACCTGTCAGGTGGAGAAGCCACGAGGGCCTCTCCGGTCACAGTCTCGGGCTTCGATTCGTGCTGTAAGATCGAGCACTTTGAGTCAAAATTGAAAGAAGACAATGCCACGTGAGGTCACCTCCTTCCCTTCCGCCTTTCCTCCATATCTTTCAGGATTTTCTCTGTTCTTGCGTCAGCTGTGCGCCTGTGCCGAATGTATAAACTCTCTCCGGCTTCAACTTTTAAAAGGGAAGCATCAAATATCTCCCATTAAAAAAAAAAAGATGAATAAAGCAAAAGTCAGGACGGAATCCTTAAATTGGGCTAGTTGAGGGGAAAAGGTATATGGCTCAAAAACGCAATTTATTATTAACATGTGTGTGTTGGGGGGGGGTGAGCTTGGGGAAGATGACACTTTAGAAATAAATCTTGAAATCGTGCGTGGATCTATGGATCGAGTATGCAGTGACAGTGGTTCTATGGGTAAAACCGATCCATCCGATTTTACGCGCTGCCGGTGCAGCAGGACGGCAGGAGAGGAGGTCCGACTGGATGCACGTTTATTCTGGGATTCTCCTTTGTAACCCAAGCACGTATTAAAGTGAGAGGAAATGGAGAGGGTGTAGGTATAGGCCCTGGGCCCCTTAAGATTTTACACGTTGACAGAAGAGGGCCTCCTTTAAAACTCTGATTTCCTCAGTGGTTAAAAGGTTATTATCCAAAAGTCACAAATCCCACTGCTTTTACCATCTATCAGACGTGAGGCCCACTCCCTCAAAACTGCAAGGGAGGCTTTATTTGTATGAAAGGCCACTGGTAACAGTTAATAACGCGTTAAAGACCAAAGTGTGTTTATTTCTTCTAAAAGACAGATTTGCCTGATCTGATTGCTCCTTGCCCCTGTTGTGAATCTGAACCTGGTATGCGGTCCCACAACTAGGCCTGCATCTGTCTTAAACGTTTACTTTGCATCAGGTGAATCTATAATACTCTTATGAGACAAACAAGAGCATCGCCGAATCCCATTTCCTCGCTTTTGTGGCGAAAAAGCTGCCACGAAGCACAATTCGTGTCCAGAAAGCCCGATCACCTGCCCACAGTTTCTTAATGACAAACGACGTTTTATCAATGCAGAAGCAGCGGGCAGCAACATGAAATGATGTGATATCCAGTGGGTGCCATAACAAGGTCGATGGTCTGATCCATTGCTGTACCAGACCCCGCTGTTTTATGAATAGGCTCATAGCGGATGACCTGTTGCATAAACTAATAGAGACGTGAAGGAGAGAATCCAGCTCGCACTTCTGTTTTTACCTTGAGGCGCTCAGGAATGTCTAGTCCACAAACTAAAACTAAAAGAAACAAAAAAACAAGAGAACAAACAAAATGAAAGAAAGGAGGGGGGGGGGGCACCAGCAGCACCCACAGCCACAAGTCCTCATATAACATATTTGAAGATGCACGCACCAAATCACCACAATCTGGAATAATACACTTAAAGTTGACAAGGACCCCAGACTCCGACTGGTGATGGCAAACATGTGGAGCTGACCACAGAAACCCAGCCAAACAAACAAACAAACTAAAAGCCTCAGCAACTTCAGCCATTCATTATATATATATATATATATATATATATATATATATATATATATATATATATATATATATATATATATATATATATAAAGATGTATTATTGGTCCTATCTAAATGTTTCGTGGTTTCGTCACTTGCTCACAAAAGTCACAAACTTAGTAGAAAACTCCTTGAAAAGCTTTTCAAAGCTAGAAAAATCCCACAGCTTCTCTTAGTTTATCATAGTGGAAGACTTCAGAAAACTTTTGCAAGACTCCAAACACCACGTTGAAGTAAAGTGTTTTCAACTTGCGTCACCTACAACTTTCCTGCGACCACATTTAAAAGTTTGTCTAGAACATTAAAATAAACAAACAGCACAAGAAAAACCAAAAAACGAGTTCCAGGTGATTTTAGATTTGTTGGTGAAATAGTGAGCCGGTGCGATCCTACCTGCTCTCCCCAGCCGTGGTGCGGGACTCCTGGGCCCCTGGTCCATGTTACCCGGGGGAGGCGATGGAGAAAAAAAAAAAAAAAAAAAAAAGGAAAAGAACAAAAACTTTTTTTCCCAGTGCTTCCCTCCCTCTCTCTTCCCCTCTCACTCTCTCTGTCACTTGTTCTCCTCTCCCCCTCTTTTTTTTTCTTTCGTCCTACAGTACTTTTGAGGCGACTTGTAGGTTGAAATAATTCGACCCTTCCGCTCCCTGTTGCCCTGCCTGCAAGTGCTCAGTCAGCTGCAACTAAACGCTTTAGGTGGAAAAAAGGCTTCGGGGGAAAGCGTGAAATGATCACTCCGAGTAAAAGAGCCGCTCTCTCGATGTGCGCTCATGTCCTGTCCCTTTCCTGCGCGAGCTCTCACACACGGCCACAACACGCGGACACGCTCACACGCGCGCGTTTTAACGCGCGTTCTGATGCACGCGTCCGGCCACGCAGACATAGACACAATTTGCAACCTCCAACCTCCCCTGCAGCCCCCCCCCCCCTTTACGCGCATCTGTTACCAAGTTCCACTTTACTAAACTTTCCCGCCCCTGCCCCGTTCTCCGTCTATCTGTTTTTCCCTCTTTTATGTTAGATTAATTTCCTCTGGTGCACACCCCACTGACAGCTCTGGAGGTTAGTGGGTAACACTGAATAACATTAAAACCAAACCGAGGTTTCTCCATTTATATATATTATTTATTTATTTTCTTAATGGATAAACGTTGCCAAGTGTATTTATATGAGATGTCTTCTCAGTCTTTATCAAAAGAGCGCCGACGAAGGTCTCCCCAGCCTTCTGACCTTCTCCGCCAACACACCTGTTACGCACGGTGCCTTTTACGCATAGCGCGCGGGGAGAAAACGCACGGAGCAGGTGCCTCACACCGAGCTACACCCGCAGCCCCGCCGCTCTGCAGAGGGAGGATGCACTTCTCTCCTTCTCCGCGCAACTGTGTGCAGAGTGTTTTGTTACAAAAAAAGGATGGTTCCGGTCCTCAGCTCTGATTGTTCTCAGACACACACCTGTGAGCGCGTAACATTTGATTTAAATATTAATTTGCCAACTGAAAATTTCCACTCATACTGATACTCGTGACTTTGTTTAACTCTCGTTGAGAACTTTATTCTCTGGCGGAACAATGGCATTAAACATTTCCTGAACATGTGTGCTTGTTTTTTTTTTTTTTGGCTGTTCCGCTTTATTACAGTCGTTTTTGGTTTTTTTTTTTTTTGTTTTGTTTTTGTTTTTTTTAGCTGTCAGTTCAGCCCAAGTGTGAAGACTTTACTCCTCTCGGCCTGGAGATAGAGACGATCTGCGCGGGGCAACCCGTGGCCTTCTATTTTTCTTTTTTTTTTTCTGACCGAATACATGCAGAATGAACAGAATGAAAAGAGAGAGAGAAAGATGAGACACTGCGTCCCTGATTTCATTGTAAGTTTATTCTTCAAATTTTGAAATTAACCAATCCAGGACCAAAGCCGAAGCTATTAATTTTTTTGTCTCATCATTTGGAAACAAAAGCTGATACATTAGTATAGCTCAAGGGGATATATCTTAATTTTTTTTTTCTTTTTTGACATGAGTGTGTTCAGTCGGATTTTAAACAAATGGCCCAGAGCGTGAGCTTAAAGAAAGGGATGTCTGCCAGATAACACACCCAAACATCTATTGTTTTGGCTTTTTGTTTTTTCGTTTTTTTTTTTTTTTTTTTAACTTATGAGGGATCAAATCCTCCTCCCACAAATGCACATCAAGAGAAATAAACGGTAGCCTAATTACAATCGAAATTACACGCAGCAGAGCAGTCCAGCAGACGTGATCAGGGAAAATGTGAAATTTTAACACCCCCAATCCAAAACCGCTAAACTGAGAATTGAGGAAGAAATTTAAACTGAGGGTGTCCCCCCTCCCCCCCACCTTTACTTAGCGTTTGACTTCTCCTTCCGGGCCTCCTTCCCCTCTTCCGTCCTCTCTGTCCCCCAGACAGCTGCGGGTCTCAGGGTTCACGCTCAGCCCCCGGGACAATTGAGTGCGGAACAAAGCGCGAGACAGCGACCCATTTTGCTCCGCTTGTCGCCTCGCGCTGCTACACTCCGACCCTGACCTCCAGCTCGCGCCCGCAACATCTAAACATAAACAGCGAGTGATGGCTTGACAAGAAAAAAAAAAGAGGCTCCTCTCTGACCTTCGGGCGAAGAAACCGGCAACGATAAATCAATTACAGACTTTTATCAGGAAAAATGCACGTGCGCTGCCTTGGAGCGGTGTGCGGGAAGATTTATGTCAGCGTTTAGAGGGTGAAATGAAAGTAAAGAAGTTCATCAACTCATTCTTGCTGCATCCAGCTGTTTTAATTGTCTGTGAGGAGCGAGGAGGCGGATATTGATCAAACCTACAGTTACTGACAGGATGACTGTTACCAACAGGGAAAATGCATCAATCTGTGGAATCCTTATCTGTTTATGCAGCTAAAGTTGAATGTGCCTGCATGGCCAAGACTCACAGAAGAGATCCACTGAAATAAGAGAGAAGCAAAATAATTGATTAAATTGTTAATGATCCCTTTAGGATAATTTTAGAGTTTATAGTGGAGATTAAAAAAGGCATGTTGATTCAAAACTATAACAAAAATGGAAAATTAGTAGTTTAAGGCCTGTTTTAAGTAATCACTATTTACCCTGGTTAAAAGTGACATTAAGGGAAACTGTAGTAGATATCACAAATTATTATTATTACTATTATTATTATTGGATATATGCTTTATATTATGAATATAAGAATGTAAAAACAGTGCAAAAAATAGCAAAACTATAGAACAAATATACACCATATCAACATGTTAATATTTTACATTATATATAGCATATTTGAAAAATAACTTATCACTCAATGTAGGCCTGCTCCATTAATGCAAACAAAAATTTAGCTCATGAGGAAAAAGTGAACAATATATATCTATAGCTTAATCAAATACAACAGTAAAGCAATTATTATTAAGATAAGTATTTTCTTCTTTTTTTTTAAAGTAAAGGCCTGTTTACTTCCTCCTTCTGCAGCCTCACTGACATCACATCTTTCCACATTTGGTTTGCCTGCAGGATCTTTACAAAGGATTCGCCATAGTTTGGATATTAATCAGCACTTGTTTGTCTTTCATCCCCGTGCTAATTAATGTCATTAATATGAAGGGGGTGTGGTTGGATCGGTGACCCGCGCTCTGACCGAGCGGAACCGGAAAGAATCGCATTAACGCGCAAGACACAAGAACCAAAGGAGCGATGAGAAGAGTCAGTAAACACATAAACACACAGGCGGAAACGCTCTCTGGGACTTTCAAACTATTTTAATGTCGTGGAAACTACAGTAGAAGACCAGTGCTTTAAGGACTGCAGTTATGTGGACTATAATGTTAGGCAAAGGGGGGATTTTTAAAGCTTCAGTTTGCATTGTTGGAAAATTAAAAACAGCAAGCAAGTAGCAAGTCTGCCTTTATATTTATATGTATGTGTATACATATATATATATATATATATATATATATATATATATATATATATATATATATATATTATATATATATATATATATGTATATATATATATATATATATATATATATATATATATATATATATATATCTATATATCTATATCTATATCTCTCTCTCTCTCTATCTATATCTATATATATATATATATCTCTCTGTATTATGTATGTATGTATGTATGTTTATATATATATACATACATACATACTTTTGAGCAAATTTAATCTTATTTTCCACACTGAGAAGTGTGGAAAATAAGATTAAATTTGCTCAAAAGTCCACCTGGGTGTTGAACTGGTTGAACTGAGCAGTGGGGTTATCTTCTCCACAACTTGACAACAACAAATGAGTTGCAAATGGTCATTTTGTTTCACATTTCTATGCTAAATTTACCACTGGTACCTTGTTGTGTGGGTTAATGCTTTTACTTACTGTACTGTATATACTGTATAATATCAAGCGATCATACTATCTTTTGCCCCCTATCTTTGACTTCTTTATAATGGATCATTTTATCCATTTCCGACAAATTTTTTTTTTTACTGTCCTTTCTGTCTCATATCTTTCCTTCTAATAGTAAAACTTTTTTTTTTTTCACTTTTATTGAAACAAGTCATGGTTTGAACAATACCCCAGTGGGTCTGTAATATTGCTACATTTGATTGGATTTACACTAAGACAGAGAAACTGCTATCACTTCAATAAAAACTTGTCTCTGGTGCCTTTGCTCTCCTCCAAACACTCGGGGCTGCAGAGCTTGGCTGGACTTACCTCTATATCCCTGGGATTTAATTCAGGGTGCCACTTCACCGTCGCGATACAGAGTTTGCTTTTCTGCAGCCACGGTGCCTCGGTGATGTTGCGCCTATAGAGGCTACAAGGGCTTAAGGGGGCTGCAGTGTGTACTGAGAAATTGGGACACATTATTTGTCCATGAAACATTATGTGACACAACGTGGCACTGGGCTATTTGTATGTAAAGGTAAACATTTCAGCGTGACCACTGGACAAGGTTCCTGTCAATGTGGCTTTCTACTCCCAGCTGAAAAAGAGGTGTTGCTGCTTCGTGCTGTGCTGAATGTGAGACTTTGTGTGTGCGGGTGTGTGTGTGTGTGTGTGTGTAAAGCGTAAAGCTTCTCTTCACAAATTTAATCCCCACAGACACAAGTCCAGTCTGAAAATCTGTTGTCAGGCTTGTTCTCTTGTTTTTCTCCTGGTCCAAGCGTGGGGCAGACAGTTGATTGGAAAAAAAATCTTTCTTGTAGGGTTCACATGGACTGGAAATAAAATGGAGATTTTTAGGACTATGATAAAATCCACTGGCCACAAAAAAAAAAAAAAAAAAAAAACTGTCTGAACTGCTTTGCTAGTGGGGTGTCACAATGGTTTTCAACTTTTCTGTCTTGCGGCCTCTCAAATTGTGGCATTATGTACCCCCACATATTGTTTAATTGGTTGGAGCAATAGACTGAAGAATATCTTTGTTCAGTAGCCCTTATTGATTTAAACATTTTTAACAATTTTGTGGCTCTAGTGGCTTTTAGTAAACAGTGAGAGAGACAGGAAATTGGGGCAGAGAGACATGCGGGAAAGGGTTACAGGCCGGGAGTCGAACCTGTGACCAGCTGCAGGAGGACTGTGTCTCCGTACATGAGTCTTCTGCTGACCGCCCTGGCGGCCCTTCATCGCCACTTTACCACTCCTCTCATCCCTCCCCATCAGATATCCGTAGGCCTGTCAAACTCTCAAACTGAGAGAAATCAATGGGGTTTTATAAGATTCTCATTTTTTGCATAAGTGATAAAAATTAGATTGTTCAACCAAATATCTGCGCGTTACGTCTGATCATTTCATCCATGAAAAGTTTCTTAATTTGCAGCATGATCCATCAACACCATGGTGCAAAATTACCCATAATTATTACCCATAATTCCGCTGAATGCAGTACCTGAAGGCTGAGCAGTGTCACGACCGTGTCTGAAAAGGGGTCAAGAGACAAGCATCATTTAGCATTGGACTGAAAAGCAACAAGGCACATTTGTTAAAAATTAAGAACACCCCCCGCTTGACAAACACTCGTTCTCCCCTGCTTGTGCTTCATCATTTGTCTCCTCCTGCTTGTGAGCCGTGCCGCTGATTCATGCTCTACTTGGCATATTAACTTGCAAAATCTACTGAATCTCTTTAATTCACCACTCATCAGTTTCTGATCCTGCAAAGCTACTCGATGTTGTGATATTCGTTTGAATAAATGAAAATACAGCAGCTAAAGTATATTAAGGTGGCTGGGAGAGCTCAAATGTTCACAGCGGTGATTTGACAGAGTGCTAATGCTGGAATATGTGAACGTCTCCAGCACAGACAGCCCCATTTGGGTGATGCATGGCAGCCATTTTTGTTCAGAAGCGCCTGATCCAGGGCAGGTCTCGTTTCCAGGAACGGGGTCCCTCCTGCCTGGTTGTTTGGGTGCAGACTATCTGGATGGATTTATATACATACAGTAACAAGAAAGACCAGCAGACCCCCTGCTGAAATTAAAGGAGCTGATGTGACGAGGTTATATGTGAAGCAAATTGTACATCTGAGCATTTTTTTTTTAAAAACACTTTGTATTTAATTCTAATGCTCCAAAAAGAAACCCAGTTCTCAGCTCTGCAGCAAATACTGTAAGACCAACGGTAATAGCAAGATTTTTTTTTTGTTCTATTTGTGTTTAAAACACATCTCATACATTTAATTAAATAGAAAAAAAGATGCATCATTAGTTTCTTTTTTCCTAAGAATGGTGTGTCAAACCTTTCCATCAATTGCTGAAAAAAAATGTTTTAAATTTTTGTAAAATCTTGGGTAAGCCATCATACTGACTAAAGGGAAGCAAAGAGAAACAATGTAAAGGGAATTGTTTAGTTTTTTTCAGACTCCCCCAGAAAAACACAGGCAGACATTTCCCCACAGAAATGACCATCAGTTGGAGAATATTTCCAGCGCACCTGAGTGTCTGATGAAAATCCTGCTTTGATGGAAAACACTTCGGAGAGAGCGTCGCTTTTAGTGTCTGGAGCCAAATGAGAGAAGATGCCACGAAGCTACATACAAACACCATCAAATGAGAGCAATGACATGCTTCTTTTAACTCCTTCTCCTCAATAAGGATCATTCGTCAGGCAGAACCATCCCCTCTGGAATGTGTGATTGGAAATCAGGGGACTTTAAATCCCTGCCCCGGACACTCCATCCATCTTCAACACACCACTGGTCTGGACACCACTGCCGTGGAGATGAACTGCTGAACCAAATGCTTCCATTCAGCCAGTCTCTTCCATCTTTTCTTTTTTGCTTTTTTTTCTCTCTTTTTTTTTTGGAAAAAAAAAAATAATAATGGTAAATACCAACAAATGCATGGAACCCCAAATCAGGCGGGCACATCACAATTTCCCTGAAGCAGTGAGGCATCCCAAACCTGCATCAATTCAAAGAGATATGGGTGAGCATGGGAGGGAGAGAGGCTCAAAAACAAAACAGATGCAGGATATTAAGTGTGTATGTGTGAGTGTTTGTGTGTGTGTGTGTGTGAGTGCAATGTATACATGGGCTAAAAACGATGATACTGTTGTGACACGAGTTAGAGCCTAACCTTTGGAAGGAAACAATCCAAATCTGTGATGGCCTTTCCTGTGATAGCACGCATGGAGAAACCTCTGGAATCAGATGGCATTCACCCTCTGATTCCCTATCATAACGCCATTTGCTCACCATTATGATGGCGGCGACGACTGCAGCTGGATACACAGAGCTCTCAGTTATTCTCATAATATTAAATGGAGGAAAAGATTAATGTAAATGTTACACAAGTCTGCCGGAGACACAGGATTGCCTAATTTTGCTGTAGACTACGTGTTCTAAATATGACTGATGGTGATAGCCCGGCTGCTGAATTACATTTACATATAGATTCACATTCCCATCAACATGTTATAATGGCACAGGCATGAAGGTCCGTGTGAGCTGCTCGCACAAGCACACTTTCTGACATTTTATAGCTAATATTTGTACCTTACTGCGGAGGCATTTATCAAAGACAGAATGGTCTGTGTCGTGAAGAACATTGTGGGAGCCTGCCAAATCATTTGTCTGCAGAAAGAAATATGATTCCTTGAAAGTGAAGCAACCCATTTAAATATTCGCTGTCATCTTTGATAATGACATTGTATAATCAGTTTCTCATAATGTCATTTTAACATCCACCAAAGGCTGGCAAGTTTTTTTTTTTTTTTACATAATAGTAGAGCTCGACTGGTGCTGCAGATTCCCTGTTTTGTTTGGAGTGTTTGGCTTGTTCATTATAACTTCATTATGTAGTGACAGTAGACAGCTGATACCAAAGGAGAAAAGAGAGGAAATAAGGGTGACGACAGATCAGTTTTCAACCGGTCTTGAACCAGGTATCTGTTTCTTAATGGCCGTTAATTGGCTCTCCACTCTTTAAAGGTCAATCCTCAGTTAATTTGAATAATGATTTATCTTCCTCATGTTGGGTCGTGAGTTGAGGTCTTGTATGATGATTTATAGGTGTGCCTCGAGAGAAACATTTCCTAAAGACCACCTCACAAGCATATCAATTAACCGTGCAACTAAGAAAAGCAAAAACTGAGACTTCAATAAGTTTGTGTAGCGGAAATTAACTATCCTACCCCTTCCTTTACTGCAGGGATATCCTGAACCATATTTGGCATCGTGGTGACTGTTAAAGGGCCGGTTATTTTTTGCTTGCTTAACCAGTTGTGTTGTCAGATTTCTCACCAGCTGCTGGACTCAGTCTGTGGTGGAGCTTCTTGACTAACTGGTCAGGACAAACCTGCTGATTTTTGTACAGGATGTGCTAAGAACGAACATTTGGAGTCATGAAACTTGGAATTCTTGGTCCTTTAGTTGTTTTTCTCTTTGGCTCAAGTTGGCTTACTGAGCTCCTGGAGCTGCTACGTACATGACCGAAACTGTAACTTTGTGTCCTTAAATTACAAATATTTGTTGTAAAATAGTGAATTTCTCAATATTCTGATCTTTTGTCATTAATGAAGTATTTTTTTGTTATAAGATCTTAAATTTTGCAAAATTATGCCCTAAAATCACAAGTTTTTCTTGTAAATTCACAAAATAATAATAAAAAAATCCTATTTATCATTTAAAAAAAGTTCCTTTTGTGTTGTAAAATTATAAATATTGTAAGATTGAGACTTTTTAAATGTAAACCCAAGACTTCTGTAGTATAATCACAACCGTTTCCTTAAAATCACAAATTTCATGACATCTTAACTTACAAATACATTTTTTTCTGTTGCAAGACATCAGCTTCTGCAAAATCAAAACTTTCTGCCATAGAACTATGACTTTGTTGTAAAAATGCTAATTTTGTATAATTGAAACTTTTTAAATAAAATTACACTTTTTTGTGTAAAAATGCAAATCTTTACAAAACTACAACTTTTTTGTTGCACAGTTGGGACTTTTATGGAATTGTGCATTTTTGTTGTAAAAATTGCATTGGAAAAAATTGTGGCTTTTTAATGTAAAATTGCTCCCTTTAATTGTAAAATAGCTGCTTAACAGTCTCCTGGCTGCTCTGTTCAGCTCAGCTCAGTTATTTGAGTTTTTGATGTCAATATTGAACCCAACAGGCAGTCGTACTGGCACCCCTTCAACAATTCTTCCAAGAAGTTATAAGTATATGTGTCTGTGTATAAGTATATTCTAGACATAAGTATGTGATTGTCTTTGCATGCTCTGGTGGGCCAGATAGAATGAAGTAGCAGGCCAGATTTGGCTCGAGGGTCTTGAGTTTGATGCTGTGCTTTATTGAATCACCTTAAAATTACTTTACAGCTGGAGGATTATGGCTTTTATGCTCCAACTCTTACTTTGCAAGCTGTTTTATTGCATCATCTAGTCACAATGTAAGTCTGTGCAGACATGAAGTTCTTGAAACATTTTGAGCGTAGGAGGGAGAATTTGATTTTGTATCTCTTGCAAATGCCACATTTGTTTTTTTCTTTTTTTTTTTTTTTTACAATGGACTGACACGTGAATGTACAGTATATTACATACATGTTGTTTAAAAAATAATGTTTTTTTTTTTTTTGAGGTAGTGAAGACATATGACAGTTATGTTAGGTCACATTTGGAACCTCTTGAACATTTATAGTTGCTAAAATCTCTAAAATTCCATCTAGAGGTTTTTCTCCAGTTGTGAGAAAGCAGCTCAGGTGGACTCCAGGTGGTGCTCAAGAACCTGGCCCTTTGCCCTCTGACCTGATGAGTCTCCTTTCTACAGGATGAGAACTGAATAACTATTTCACTGTTAAAAGTAGCAGTCTTATGTCAAAAGGTGAGCCATAATTGTATTTAGAAAAAAAACAACAACTTGATTTTTAAAGCAAGTATGTCAAAAAGTTGCAGTGTTGCCAAGGTGAACAGTTTACGACAATCGGTTGCCATTTTAAATTAAAAGATTTCATCTTGGTGGGAGTCCAAATTTTCCGGAATGTGTTAATTTTTGTTAAAAAGTTGCCATTTTGTAGTTGAAGTTCTGATTTGTGGAAATTTTAGATTTTATGATAAAAATGTGCTTTTTACGAGAAAGATGTGATATTGTGATTTTGAATTTTTTTAATTTTAGGGTATAGAATTGTCTTTTTTTTTGCACAAAGTTGGAGTTTTATTATATTATATTGTAAACAAGTGTCATTTAGCTCAGCGTGCCCTTTCCTCTTGGCTTGAGCACCTGCCCTGCACTGCCTGCACCCTGACGCTGTCTCTCGTGCCGTCTTGACAGAGGGAAACTTTACAGTCGGCCAACTCATTTTTCGCCAGCCAAACCCGGAAGTTGTTTGTGCGTCTCCTCTTGGATGGACGTGAAGGATCCGCTGAGAAATCCTCCAGTTTATTGGTAAAAGGTGAGCATCCTGTTTATTGACACCAAACATGTAACACGTACGGTGGTGACTTTGATCGGGGATACCCTGGTTTCTTGTGTTTTGGTTTCTCTCAGGCGTATTGGGACTTGAAATGTTCCATTGTTTACATCCGGCCGGCTGCTCATTAACACGTGCACTCACAGGTGGGACAGATGCTAACCAGGCTCAGCCGGCCTGTGAAACTAACTGGAAGAAGTCACAAATCAGTGACACGTTGCCAATTCCCTGCACCTTGAAGGCGAGTCGTAGTTTATACGTTTAAAAGCGGTTTATGAAAACGTGCCTCTGTTTGTTGGTTCGTTAGCGTTTAGCCGGTGGAAGCTAATACCGGCTAACGAGAGACAGGCTTGCAAAGCTGTCTACAAAACACTGAGTGCTGCTGTCTCAACTGCTATATAACCTTCTTCTGTTCTATATGTTATTGCACAAGCGATTGGTATAGCCACAACTTCAAAGCAGTTGACTGATTTCTATATTATTTCGGTTTATATCTCCAGAAGTCGTCACATTAAAGTTAAAGTTATACTTCACTGATGATTTGATTCCCAACTGACAGTTGAAACCAGAAGTTTACATATGCTGTCTCATAAGAAACATGACCCATTTCCCCCGTCATTGTCTGGCATTAAATCAGACTAAAAATCTTTTGTTTTATCTCAGTTAGGATTACCAAAATTATTTATATTTGCTCAAGGCCAAAACAATGAGAAAGAGATGTTTGTTTTTTTTTTTAATTATTATTTCTTTCAAGTTCAGAAATGTAGTGGAATTTAAACATTATTTTCCATGGTTTTGTTATTGCCTAACTATGTTGGACACCTGTGAACAGCATTTTCCTTTTTTTAGTATTTTAGTATTAGTATTTGATAGCATGGCCGTAAAACTGTATGACTTGGTCACACAGTTTTGGGTTTCCGTCCACAAGCTTCTCACAGTAGTTTGTTTGAATTTTGGCCTATTCTTCCAAATGTCCTCCAGTGTCTCCAAAAACCAGACTTGTCCACAATTATCTGCCTGATATCTTGGCTTATTTCTTTTTATTTTCTCATTATGTCACACAAAGAAGCAATGTGTTTGAGCTGTGGCTCCAATTAACTCAAGTGTTGTCAGTTAACCTGTCAGAAGCTTCCAAAGCCTTGACATCATCATCTGGGGTTTTCCAAATAGTTTTAAGGCATAGAAACAATAAAGTATGTAAACTTCTGACTTTATTGAAAGTAATAATAAAAAAAAAAAATCTAAACAATTCTCTCTCATTATTCTGGCATGTGGCAAACAGAAATAATTTTGGTAATCCTAACTGACCTTAAACAGGAAAAGTTTAGTCTGATTTAATGTCAGACAGAAGAAAAAAAGAGAAAGAAAAAGAGAAGAAGTGTATGTAAACTTATGGTTTCAACTGTACATGAAACCCCAAAAGACAAATATTCAAGTTTTCCTCGCAGGAAGCAAAATATACTTTCATAGTGAAATGCAGCAATCATTTTATTTTGAAATCACTGTTCTTGGTTTATTGGTGTGCTAACACATTTGCTGAACTGACTCTCCAGTCCAAATGGAAGTACAGTAGTTGTATTGTTGTGACACATTATAATATTGTCACATAAATTATAAGATGCTTTCTTTCCAGGACTGATCTGATTGTAAACATAGCAAGACATTCACTATGGAGACAGAAAAACATAAATGCCATACACTGTAATTAAGTTCTCTAAATACTGTGTATATACAGTGGCACATGCTGTAGTAATCCCGGTTGATTGGACTTCTGATACAGTTGAGGCTCAATCTCCTCTTCAGTCCAGTCTGAGCCTGGACAACACCATTTCAACATCTTTGTCGAGAAGGGACTCACGTTTGACTGTAAAGAAAGATTTTTGCACTCCATTAAAACCCCCTGAACTCAGATTTGGTGCTGAAATGCCTTTATATGACCTGTTTTTCCACAGTACTTTCAGCCGTGCACCAGCATCTGGTCCAGCAGTGGAATAAAATGTTTTACTGATTTTTTTTTTCTTTTTTGTGGTATTTTAGAATTTTTAATGTCCCAGAAATCCACGTAAAAGGCCAGGGCAGCTTGAACAATGTTGTAGTGTTTCCTCTGTTGATATGAATATCGCGAACAGTCGAGACAAGCCTTCTCCACCTCCATGAAGGCAGAGGAAGATGGCTTGTTTTGTCATCACTGTCGATCAGATCAGGTGCCTGTAAATTTGAGCGATTACCACCAAAAAACATTTTGTGGCACAATCACTATCTGTAGCCCTTTATCCAAAGTAAATTCAGCCACCAGTGGGGCTATAATTTACACTTCTGCTTGTATCTGTTTGACATGTCAAAATGTTCTGTGTGATAAAACGCTCTTTGGCTCATGGGAGGGAGTTGTTGTCCCGCCATAATAGATGCAGCAAATCTAACAGGAGAGCCTAGCAGTGTTAATCAAGTAGAGTCCAGAGAGTCCAGAGCTTTAATTAGCCGCTTTAAATAAAATCACCTTTGTCGGTGGACCATGACTTTTGCGGGGCTTTAAGTACAGCACATTAAATTCCACCACTCTAAAACAAAGTCGGTCATTTGTCGCCTCCCGTTCCTTGTACGGTGCTAAACTTTCAAGACATGACTGTCGCCCCTCAGTAGTCGGTAAGACTCTGCTTCCCGTCCCTCTAATCCCTGGTGGCCGGCTTGTGACCGTGTAGCGTGGCGTTTATACAGTGTGTGCGGCCTGGGAGCCAATCATCTCCAGCCATCATGGCACAGACACGCAGGACTGGACAGAGCAATGGGCCGGCGCTCCTTCTGCGTCCAGTGTGTGTGCGTGTGTGTGTAAGTGTTAAGAAAAAATGGTGTCAGGGATTGGGAAAATTAACAGTGTTTTCCAGAGTGTAGTAAGTAGAAGATTTAACAGATTGTGACACAGTATTTGAGAGCTGGACCTTTTCTTGTTAGTTGAAATCAGCAGCAGACAGGTGATAAACTTTGATCCAACTTGATTCATATCAGCGCAGTTGATGAAGAAGACTGTAGGTTAAAGTCTTAGTGCAGCTGAACCATGCGCTCTCGGTGTTTTAACAAGGCCTTAAAGTTTTCAGAACAAGAAGAAAGTCTCTTGTAATTGTCTCCATCTTGATTCTTCTGTGCTGTAGATGGTAGAGGTGATGGATACATCGGAGAGGAGCGCCTCTTCCCTCCTGATAATATAGACTTGTTTGATTTATTGGCTTTGGTATTTTTTTTGCCAGATGGGGATTATATGTGATATATCTAATAAGCGGGGATCATACAAGTTTGATGTGTACAGATTTTATTTTCTTTTGTTGGAAAAATTGAAAACAGCACATGGTTGGTTTTGTCTTTAACTAATACCAGGAGAGAAAGCCTTAATGATCTTGATTTTAATTTCAGAATTGCTTCAGTAGAGCAGAACAGAAATGTCCACATTCATGTTTTCTGTCCGAGGTAATTCTCTTCTTGTTGTGCTCTTGATTGTGCTTTTCCAAGCTTTGGTTTCTGAGTGAAGCAGTGGTTTCAGAGCAGGTAAAATCAGATAATTATCTGAAATTATCTGCCACGGATTTAAATTATCAGCAGAGCCACAGACAAGATATAAAGTCCATAAATATATCAGATCTGCAATGAATTAAACTACAGCTGAGGGGAACCTGTGGTTTTAAGCATTAATGATGAACGTCACCCAACAAAACCACAGCCTTCCTTTACTTTACTTTACTTTACTTGTGTGACTGCAAACAGAATATCTTTAAATTCTGTAATGCAAATTGTAGAGATTAAGCTATTTTTAGGTGTTTACGTTTGTCACTGTTAAAGCTTGTCAAACAGCTGGTTTGGGAAAATGACTATTACATACTTGTGGTTTTATTTGCATCTTGTAACAATTTTGGGGAAAACGTGTTTGTCTCATCCGTCCTAAGAGAGCAGATGCTGCAGCTGCAGTTCGACCCAAAAGGCAGTAATGCACGTTTCATAATAGTTTTTCCTCCGCTCTGCTCAGGCAGTGTGGAAATTACACTTCTGAAAAGCAGATTGCATGTCAAAATAAGATCCAGGGTTAATGTGCTCTTCTGTTTGACTGCATGCAAATCAAACTTGAGCTCTTTTGAAAGTTGTACATAGATGTTACCAGGTGTGACAAAGTCAGACAACTCTTGCAACGTATTCCAGAAAATCATAGAGATGCTCACTCAGACATGACTCCAACACATTCAGTTGCTATCATATAAATGGGAAGCAGTGCATGTCTGAAAGGAATATTAAAATCCCAAATCATACAAATTTTGGATGGCATCCATTGATCCCTTTTCATAAACCTGCTTCATAGGGCTGAAAGATTTTTAATCGAAACTTGAACAGATGCTGGAATTGGAGTTGGAACATGCAACTCAAAACTGATTATTTTGGAGTCCTTTTCTACTCCCCGAGGCAACACAATGAACCTGAAAGCACCATAGGCAACAGGACAATGAATATGCAGATTTAAGAAAAAAAAAGGACTTTAGGACTTTTTCTTTTATTTAAGTAATGTATAGTGAATAATGAACTGGAGCATGACTTTCAATCATTATATCGTGAATTTGTTTGCAATCCTGATTTCTCAGAAATATTGCAATGACATATTTTCTCCATCTCCTTCACTCCTGCTTCAGTGTCACAAGTAGGCTGGAGTCAATCCCAGCTGTGACCGGGTGAGAGCAAACTTCACCCTGGACAGATTGTTGAGATGGTATGAAATTCCAAGTTTTGTTTTCTTAAATAAAAATGCAGTGGTCCTTGCATTTATGACACTCTTTAAAGTTTACCTTGCCAAAAGAGAAGCCTTAACTTGTCCAGTGGTGGCGCTGGACAATGCCTTCTGGGCTGAGAGGCATCTGGGATTGATCATCACAAAATGGACATTTTTGAGAGAAATGGATGCTGTGTGCTCTGGACCAAAAATGAAAAGGAGCGTGTGGACTCTTATCAGCAGTAATTCCACAAGCCAACTTTTGTGTTGGTGTGGGGGTGGTATTACAGCACTTGACTGGCGTAATTTACACTCCTGTGATGGCAGAATTAGTGCAGAAGTCTTGTTTTCAGTATATTTTCCAGGGATGTCCATACAATTTCAAGAAGACAACGCAAAACTGCATTCTGCACACATTACAAAGCCATGGCTGGAGGAGAAGATGTTTGGGCTACAAAACTGTCATGTCTACAGTTCACAGCTGTTCTCAGCAGCTGGGGAAAAAATTTTGGCAACAAACATTTAAGACTAGGCTTGCTGCAATTTTTGATTAAATCGATTTAAATTCATTTTTAAAATACGTTTTGAATCGATTAAATTAAAGGTGGGGTAGGTGTTCTTTTTTTTGTAGCACTTTTTACAATATTGCCTGAAAACCTCTTCACATTCCCATTGCACCCACTGAAACAAAATGTTTGCAAAAAAAATGAAATGTTTTGGTCCGGTCTAGTGGGTATAATCAGAGAAAAACTCTGACCAATCAAAATAGTGATCATCATTACTTTCATTGGCTGCCTAATGCGTCCATCAAATATCAATGCACTCCCACCCACCCCTCCCTCCCTCCCTGCAGTTCATGTAGTCGTGAATCGTGTGAAGGCGTGGTTTCGAGGGGTGAGCTGAAGAGGAGGAGGCGGAGCCTTTGGGAGGAGGGAGGGAGTGTATATTTTCAAAGAACACCTACCCCACCTTTAAGCCATGAATCGCAATGTGGCTTCCAGGCCAGCAGAGGGCGCACTTGAGTTAAACTACGTTCTTGTTCAACGTAATACCCCACACTTCGTGGTTAATGGGGGCTGTGACCCCCCCGCGAATGGTGAAAACTGCGATGTGGATGTATATGTACATACAGTATTCATGTACGCGCGTACGCAAAATCTATGGAACCTACACTCACTTTGACGATCTCTCCTCTGTGCGTAGCTGACGAGAGCAAGAGATGGGAGATGTGGGGACGTGTGTCAGCCAATCAGCGTACAGACAACCGATGGCACAGTAATGCTCGTCATAGCAGCCAATCACAGGCGTCGATATTCACTCATGGGGCCTCCCCTGTCAGCTTGTGTTGCTTCCCGAGACTCGTTCTTGATGTGATGGGTTTCGCTTCAGCCTTGTGCGCTTCTTTTGAATTTTTTTCAAATTTTTTTCGAATATTTTTTTTCTATGAATATTTTTGAAACTTCCGCGATTGCTGAGACCGAAGTGTGAGGGATTACTGTATTAATGTTGTTCTTGAAACCGAATCTAACTCGACTTTGATGGTTATGCAGTTATTGACATCATTAATGCAGTTATTTAACTACATGGTTGTTTCATATTCACTGAGTCATAGTCTCAGATTTTAAGAGAATAAAGTTTATTAAATAGTGCTAGACCTTGATCTTAAATAACATGGAAACCTGACAAGTACCTGACCTTAAGTACGGTACCATACTTCCTAAAAAAAAAAACAAGAAATCATTAAACATTTTAACAATACAGCTGCACGTTAACTCTGTGTGATTTTTTAAAAAATAGTAATTGTACTATAAAATTATTTTATGAATAACCTTATTGTCTTCATCATAGTTTTATTTTCCCAAAATGATATTTGAAAAATAGGGGTTGTCTTATAATCAGAGTCGTTCTATATTCGGGCCAATACGGTAAATCGGTAAAATTGGTATTTAATTTTGTTCAGACAATAATAAATATGCCTTTGTTTGTGCCTGGCTTATCTACCTCAGGAATAAAAAGAAAGCATTCTCTGATGCAGTATTGATTTGGAAAGAGTGTAAGAAAAGACCAGTTTTGTCATGTTTGTATAATGCCTTAGTTAAGTAGAGTTGACTTGTTATGCACTAAAGGAAAAGAAAATCTTGATACTGTACTGATTTATTGAAAAGAGGGCAGTAGGCCAATTGTAAAAATAAAAAAACAGGATTTGACAGATTTGAGAGTTGATAAAACAGTTTCCACTTTCCAGTCATTTACTATGCAGGTATAAAGAAGATAAGAAAAAAAGCAGTAAAAAAAAAAAAAGAGAGAACTGATACAATTTATTTTGTCATTTGCTGCTAGTTCTAATGTACTGTCTAGAAAAGAGCGTAACAGAAGGCACTACAGTATTGTTAAAAAAGGAAAAGGCTGGATTTGTGTAAGATAAATGATAATAAAAATGAAAAAAAATCAGGCATTTGCCAGTAAATTAGTTTTGTGTTGTACATGATTCGAATTGTGATTCGAATTGTATCATGAATTGAGTGAATCATGGCATGCCTATTTGAGACTCTTCATTGCTTGGTATCCTGAATGCCAGAATGACTTTTTTCTTTTTTGTGTTAGCAGTTGCTAAGTGGTAAAATCTTTAGCATCCCAGATATTTTGGGAATTTTTTGCAGGCCTGAAATACATAAATGTATATTAAGAAATTAGATGTTTTATATGGGAAAAATACATTAGTTATCTAGATTCATATAAGCTACAAAGAAACCCAAGTCAACGTAAATGTAGGAATCAATGTTTTCTTTAAATTGCATTTTCCATGGTATCCTTCCTTTTTTGATTTGGCTGAAGATGATCTCGCTTCCAGAAGAGTTGCACGCCTACAAAGTTACTTAATGACTTGAAGAGTTAAGTCACTTTCATGGCTATAATAATTGTGCTTTCTCTGTGCTTTCTTTTCTTCATACGTCCTTGCAGTTTAGCCCCTGACGACCTTCGACCCTCCAGATGTGAGAGTTTACGTGGACGTCGGTGAGGAGTGTGCATGCGTGCGCGCTTGTTTTGAGTGATGTATAGTCCCGACCAGGGCCGGGAGGAGTTGGAGGATGATCTCTATCAAGAAGATGAAGGAGACTCCGAAGGGTCAGAGGTCAACAGTGAGGTGGAGTTCCACCTCTACAGCCAACTGCACTACTCCTCCAATGCCGGGGATATGGAGGAGCTGGAGGATGGAGAGGAGAACGAGCTCAGCAGAAAGGGCCAGGAGAAAACCTCAGATGGTAACAGTGAGCTGGAGTACATGAAAGACAGCAAGCCTCCATCACCTGTTAATCACCGAAAGAAGAAGACAGAGAAGAAGAGGAAGAGTGAACCTAAAGGTCAGAAGGTATCGGCATCGTTGTTTGAGGAGGTCATTGTGATCGACTCCAGCCCTGATGTCATTTCCATCTCTGAGGATGAGGCTGACGACCACGATGTGGGGGTCTGCGCCTTGAAAGGTCAAAGTTTGCAACGACTTCAGACTTCCACGCCAGCACAGCAGGTAGAGGAGAGACGGAACTGCTTCAATAATTAAACTCTATTAATCACCAAAGGGAAAATAAATTATATTTATGATTTTTTTTTTTTTTAATGTAGTGACCATTAGTAGTCATTACTGATGTGGTTTTGCAGATAATAATCTGCTCTTATATGACAGAATTGTCAAATCAAGAAAGGTATTTACAGCAGATGAGTGTTTTTAAAAGATCATAAACTTTAAAATGTTGTGAATGAATGAATGTCGATCAGAAAGATATTCAGTTATTGTGACTATGACTGATGATAACTGTCTCATGTCTTATTAACGTTGAAATATGTTCTGCTCTTGTTCAAGTGGAAGGATCAAACTAATTTATCTCGTGACTATTGTAGCCTTTCATTAGACTTAGAGAAGTTGTTGAGCAGGCATCTTCTGATCAGCCTTAACATTAAGATGTCTAATGTCAAGTAGGTCACAAAGAGCTCTGGTCAGTTGTGGTGCAAACTAAGACAAAAAAACAAAACAAAAAAAAAACTCCTAAGTGACTGCGACTGGGCAGCAGTAATGTTTAGGTACGTGACAGGTGTCACAAAGTGAGAACAATCACAGTATTTTAGCTTTTCTTTACTCTGAATTGGTAGTACTGGTCGCCACTTTGTCAAGCTGTTGTTCAGCGGTCAGTTCCAGTTTACTGACTGATTGCTCTCGTAATATTTGACCTGCAGCAATCAGCAGAGCATGGAACAGTGCAAGCAAATGATTAGCTTTTTTAGCCGAGCGTTGTTCAAAAGTTGAATACAGGCGATCAGGGAATGAGGTGATAATGTTTAACGAAGGTCTAACACATTTAGCTGGTTGGTAGTTTAATCATTTTAGTGAGAGAGCAAATGAAGACCTTTCATTGAGCCTAATATCTGGCTGTTTGGTCATTTAGGGAACCAGGCGAAGGGAAAGTTGTCTTGCTGTGCCCGTGACCGTGCTCTCCAGCTCGGTCTCTGATTCAGAAGAGTCAGAATCCAAATCCGACTCTGATTCATCCGATTCTTCTGATTCATCCGATTCTTCTGATTCGGATAATCTGGAAAACTGGATGATCCTGGGTCAAGGGAAGCAGGATGGAGACCAAACCATCTCGCTCAACCTGGAAGGGGAGTCCGACTGCAACACAGGTGAGTCTTAGCATTTGTGTGGCCTCATTTAAGTGTGGATGCTGCGTGCGCTGGGCTTGCTCAGCAAAGTTTCGACAAACAATTTGACGAGCGTTTTATTTAATTTTTTTTTTGACGTTGGATTATGTGTGTCCAGGAATCGGTGAGTAATTTTCTATGACCCAACTCATTCAGAACACTCAGTTTACCTGCTGCACATTGATAAGGAGCAGCGCAGCAATGGCCAAAACTGTGAATACCTGTATTCTGTGTGCACCATCTGTGTCGGCGTGCTTACAAACTTGTAAGCTCTTAGCATTCCTGGCACCGTCGGCCCAGTCGCTCGCCTCTCCGATGCATCTTAAGTATGCTTGCGTGTGTTATGTATTAGTATGTGTCTGTGGGCTTTTGCACGTGTGAATATGTCTGTTTATAAAATATTCCATTTCTAATCAGTGTGCATGTGTACATACACGTGGATACCAACAGTCATAGCACTAATGCCAAGAACAAACGGAAAAACATCGCAGGATGAGAGGGAGGGGAGGCTCGGAGAGATGGGAGTAATCAGAAACTGAATAAAAATGTTTTCTGCGAATCTCTTCAGATCTTCACATTATCTCAACCTGCAGCCTCAGCACCCTCTTCATCTCCCTCCTCCCTCCTACCTTACACTCTCCCATCTCATTCTTTTATCCTGTTTTCTCACTATTGTGCTCCCGCTCTCTCTCTCTCTCTTTCTCTTTCTGTGCTTCCCTCACATTTCTTCCTCATTTGAATTTCCCTGGGCTGATGTTTCTGCAAGAGTGCTCACTGCCTCCTCTACACACAACTCTGCTAAAGGGGGGGCGGGGGGGTCTGGGTCTGGAGCTGGTGGGAAGGCTTGAGGTCTTGGCCTGGTTTTGGGAGGAAAGGAGGATTTTAGGTCTCTGTCTTTCTGTCTCTTGTCTGGTTTCTCTCTGTGATCTTTGGAGCTTGACCTCATGTCTGCACATTGGGGGGCTATGGGTGTGGTTAGGAAGGAGTCTTAAAGTGAGAGGAATGGGGGAGGGCTTTGTCAAAAAAAAAAGGAAATAAAGGCAAGGAAATTAAGGGATGAGGCTCAGTAGTCTTGAACTGCTCTCCAATTCTTCACTACTGACTAATTTAAAGCCGGTCCTGACTGTATTGTATTTTCACCCCAGAAAAATGCCAGCATGTGTTTTTGTTGTGGCTGAAATCTCCACACATGGATAAACCATCTTTGAGTTTCTCTTGAAAAGATCCAAAGTCTCATATGTGGTACCTGTTCGACCATAACCTTGAACCGAGTCCACTGTAGTGCATTTCCAGGCAGCGCTGCTATAGTAAATATGTTCCAGTAATCCAGTAATCCACCGCTGAAAGTGTTTCAGAAACATGCGTACATGTATAAATCTCCATCGGAAACAACTTTGTCTTTTTAGTTCCAATTCTGATACCAGTGTCATTCAAACTGATTCTGTGCCAAAGATGAGGCTATCACAACCTGCGAGTATTTATGTCTATGCGCAAGTGAATACCATGTAATTTATGACAAACAGAATCCCAGTTCTTCTTCATTGCTCTAAAAGTCAGGACAGGAAGTTGCAGCATCCTGTTTTGAATCGACAGGTGGAGAAGAAGTGGAACATGAACTGATGACTGAGCTCCTGTCGAGTCTTGCAGTATGTGAGCAATATGGTGTATTTAGTTTCATTTTCTTTTATGCTGGAATGCTCATTATTGGAGGCTGTGTATCCAGAGGTGAGAGAAATGTTTCTCAGTGTTAAATGAGTGATGCATTTGAGGAGCCATCAAGTGATTGAGAAAGGGGAGTATGTTAAGATAAAGGGGAACGTGGAGAAACCATAGTGGACAAACCAACTCTGGAGTTTGCCTTTCTGAAATGAGAGAAATTCCTCAGAAAAGGCCAGAAAGCCACAGCAGCAAGGAGCAAAATCTTAGAAAAAAATCTCTGCTTGGTCAGAAATGCATCTCTGAAACTGCTCTCCTCAAACTCAATGACAGGGACGCACCAATCCAATATTATTAAAATGATCCAATATGTGTCCCGACATTGACAACATAGGTGGATTGACTGTTGGAAAAATCAAATCAACCCATAAACTGATCTGTTTCCTTTAAATTTGTTGCTGATGTATAATATATACATAGATTTTGTTTCGATGAACGTACAGTTTCAGCTGCTGCGTCTTATTAATCTATGTTGAAGTCAACCCTGATGCCTTTTTCTCCATGCTGAGGTATTCAGCTCATTCATTCAACAGTGGGATCAGGATCAGTATCAGCTGATACACAGACACCAGGCATCATGTTGGTGTCCAGACTGAAGAGTTCAGATCCGTGCAGCCCGTCTCTTTGAGACTGTGACTGAACGAAAGGGACGTGAGCTAAAAGAAGTGAAGGCAGTCGTCTTTATGGCAGACATTTGGACCTCGGACATGATGTCAGAGAGGTTCTGGATCAGTATTCGGTAGCGGCCGGTTGTCAAAGCCCAGGCCACAGGATCAGTAAAAGAGAGAAAAATAAATGGCATCCGAACATCTTTAATTTTTAGTATACCCAAGACAGCGTGAAATAGTTTGTCTTTGTTTTAATAGTGACCATTTTTCCTGGTCACTTTATCCATCTATTAGTTAGAGTCAGAGCAGTCATGTCTTCTTCAGCTATTTCTTCCTTTGGGTTAAAATCCAAATGTTTCCAGAATCGTGTTTGGCTCTGGCTGCCGCTTGGCTTCCTATCTAAACCCAGACAATAATGTTAATAGATGCTGGTTAAAAAATAATCCAGCAGTTTAAATAATGAGTGTCCAGTTATGCAACCATTTGAGAGGCCTTTCCATGAAAATAAATGACCTCAAAATTGTTGTGATGTAATAGATCCAGAAGAAGCTTGGAAAATTATTGACAACGGTTTGGTTTATTGTGTCAGTGTAGGTTTAGTGCTGTTTTAGAATGGGTTCATATCCAGTATAGTATCCATCAATCGGAAGATGGTCTTTACCGAGAGATGGAACAAATCCAAATTCTCCTTTCTCTCAAAATTAGATTTTTCCCTAATTTATCCAGCTTATGGATTCCAGGTTGATTAAACATGATAAAGAAGTTCAACTGACAACCAATAAAGTGGAGTACCTGATATACAACATGTTCTTTTAAGAATTTGTTTTCATGTTGTCTTTTTATTTGGACTGATAACCCGTATCTTCAAATGTAAGGCTTGATCTCAGTCTTTTTATATGGAACGTTGTGTGCTGGCCGTTGAGAGGGTTCATTGTGTGACAGGTTTGCAGACTAGTAACTAATACCGTTTGTACAGCTAAAGCTGGTCTCAGCACCACCATCAAATCACACGCAATGCACTTAGCCTTCATCTCTCTACAGAAATTGAAGCGTTTCATCCTCTTACCAACTGTCTCTCTCCTGTATGATATCACTAGTTCACATACTTTTACTATCTGATCTTTTTTTTTTTTTTTGCTCCAAATCAGATTTTTTATTTTATTTTTTATTTTTTAATATCAAATACACTGACACACATGGACAACATGGCCCAAGTGGCTATCTGGCACCTGGCTGTAAGGGGCAGCTGTTGGTGGGAGGATCTGTAAGGGCACTGGATGAGTAAGTGAGAAAAGATAGTAGAGAAAAGGGGGGATAAGCCGGGGCTGCCTGCCTGTTCGGCAGCTAAGCAGCAGCAACCAGACGGAACAGGAGACAGAAAACAGGGCTTCCCAAAACCAAGCTCAGTGCTTCTCCCACCCAGAGAAGGTGTGCGTGTACGTCCTTGTGAAAGAATCTCGGGTGTGGGCGGGGTGTGCTGAAGCTAAACCTGAATGGAGCGTGGCTAAACTTCACTCAGTGGTCACACTTTTTTTTTTTTCAATCTGTTGCTCCCCCCCAGTTCGCTTCTTTGCCTTTTTTTTTGTGGTCCCCTCAGTCTTGGTCAGTGCACACCAAACTTTGTTTGAGGCTTAGAGAGTCAACTCTGCCTTGCTATCAGGGTGGCCGATCACATCAAAGTGCGCCTGAGTGTGTGTTACTTTGTGTGCTTCAATGAAAGTCGAGATTGGAGAGAAGCGAGAGTTAACTCTGACAGAGGTTAACTCTGTCTGACAGAGGAGGAAGGTAAGCTCTTCTCTTCTCTTCTGATCACCTAGGCCTAACAGAAATGTGAGTAGACATCAATTTTGATTTGCGTATCTGTGTGAATGAATGTGACTTGAATGAAGCTACTTCGGGCCTGCAGTTTCTCTCAGGAGACCCCCGTTGGCCTTTTGTGTGCCGGACACCACATGCCAGGAGGTTAAAACATGGACTGAGCGGAGCTACTCTGTACTTATGGCTCTGATTGCGTACGCAAGGATACGTTTATGCGCGGAACATGGAGATCGTAAAATGAGATTACAGCGGCATGCTGGGTGCTGCGGTAGGCGCTTGTGTGTGTGTGTGTGGCTGAGAGTGCATGTGCTGTGCGTGTGGGTGTGTGGGTGGGCGGGCAGGCTCTGCAGAAGGGGAACATGGATAGGATCAGCTCTTATCTTGGCTGCCCAGTGCCACACGAGGTGTAACGCCACACCCACACTACCATGCTACCACACAGTGTGTTTGAACAGACACACACACACACACACCGTGAAATCACGGTGCCATAGTTTGACGTGTATCATCCAGTTTTTACAGAAGGTATGCAAATAAGGTGGGACTAATGTGTAGGCCTGATTTTAGAGCATGCAAAAAAATGTGTAAAAATTGAGTTGAAAGCCTGATGGGTTCATGTTTAGAAAAGCTTTAAACCATCTCTTGATGCCAGCGGCCTTTGAATCGAATTTGTCAGCTGCAATCTAATAAATTAAATGCTAAAAATAATGTTTAAAGAAAGATGCCATGTTTGGTAAAGGCCTTGTTTCGTATTGAGCTCTCGTGTTTTACCTAACATTGTTTTTTTGTCTGGTTTTCAGTTATTGTATAAGATGACGCATATTATCCATCTGATATCGTTCACTTAAAAAGGCTTTTATTGTGTAACCATTAATATGTTTTTTTTTTTTTTTTTTTCCAAATCTAATTTTATATCATGTGTTCGGTGGCAATAAGCAGCCTTCTTCCTTGACATAACACCCATCGTTCTGCTCGGTGTCTTCCTAAGAGGAAAAAAAAAATGACACAAGTGAGGACCAGTCGTAAGCAGGAGTTGAAATTCAGATCAGACCGGAGGAATTGGGTTCAGCATCAGATCGTGGGAGAAAGAGATGAGAGCGGGAAAGCTAAAATGGATGAGACAGGCCTTGAGCAGCATCAGCCACGGTCTCGGCCTGTCAGAGAGGGTTTGTGTCGAAGCAAGAATCTCAGAGCGACTCAAACGAGGCTGGAGTTCAGTCTGGACTGACTAATACCCGTCCCTGTCTGTCGGCCTCTGTGTGGGTCGTTGGAGGTTCTGCCCTTGAACTTCCTGACAACAGACCGAAGGTCGCTCTGTGTAAATCCTCAAATTTGATTGCAGCAGTGGTTTTCAAGTGAAATGGAAGAACTTTTTGAACTCTCAGGATTTATATCCATTTGTTTAAACCTTTAAGCACATGTCGTCTCAGTTGACAAAATGTTAAGGCAGATTGATTTTTGTTTTTTTTTATTGTTTTGTTTTGTGCACAATAGGTTTTGTTGAATTTCATTTCAAGGATTTTGTCAAATAAATATCTTAAAGGGGTACAGAGGTGTTTTTATCACCTAAACTACTTTCATTATTTATTTATAATAATATTTTCTTCTTGTTCTTGCCTTCACAGAGGCAAACGCACTTGCATGTTTCACATTGCTGCTTCTAGTTACTGGAAACGCTTCAGCTGTGGTGGTCCGGCTACAAAATGTCATAGGTTTCTTTTGTGCTGATATGCCGAGTTCATACACACCACATTTATCTACATCTGGATGGGCCAATCCATCCTGTTTGAAAGTAAACTTTGTCAAAATAATCTATGAAAATCTAGCTATTTTTTTCTTGGAAACTTTGACTAAAAACACCCCCAGACATCTGCGGTTGTGGCTGCAGGTGCTCATTTGTATTAATGTGGCTGTTAGTTCTTCTGATTTAAAGGGGAGCATTTAAATATTATCTATCAGAAAACACAGGGTGAGATTTAAAAAAAACTCTACACACACACCCACACTTGTCCTCGCCATCTTTGAACCAACGGTCATTATAAAATGGATGAATTTGGCTTTTCATTTAAGTTGGTTAAAAAAAGAAAAAAAATATATATATATATGATAAGATATGATGAATATTCATGAGTTTTTGTTTTGAGGAGTTTATTATAGCCTGCAGTAGTTATGTTTGATATTTAGTTTTATAGAAATGAGAGGACGTTTTGGAGCGAAAGTGAAGGTGTGATGCGAGCCTGGGTGCGTTGTGTGTGTTGGAGTGTGAAGGTGTGTGCAACTAAAGAGAAAAGTGTGAGGTATGTTTGGGAGTCGGTGTCAGCCTCACCACGCCTGAGGTGAGCCCAATAACCGTGCCGTGACCCAGTGGAACGAAGTTTCACCGTCTTTAGTTCCGAATAGAGAAAGCATGCAACTTTAATCGAAATTATCTTAAAAAAAGAAAAAGAGAGAGAAAATTTGATGTTTTTTCATTCTCTCTTTTATTTATTTATTTTATTTTTTGGAGCTGCTGGTGAATATTTGCTGCTTTTAAAGGTCAAACTCAATACCAAAGGTTTCAGAATGAATAAGAGGTACTTTTTATAGCTAGGGTTATAAAATCTGCTTCTTTTTCCAGTAACTGTAGCCTGGAGGTAGGGGTAATAAACCGGAGACCAGAGGGTCCCTACTGTAGTTAAATGTGTGGATGTGGGGTGGGCTGGTGGCTGGGAAGAATAGGGAATCCCTGTCTCCTACTTGAACCTTTATTTAACCAGGATATCCCAGCGAGAGCAAGAATCTTTTTCTCTAAGGAGACCTGGAGCAGACTTTGTGCCCTGAAGCTAAAGGATATATCACCAAGACAAATGCACGCGGTGACACACTTGTGTATGATTGAATAAAACTTGAGTCTCAAAAATAAGAGTCAACGCTTTGATCTTACATTGTATCTTCTGGTGGACCATTTAGTGTCAGACTAAAAGTGTTTTGTATTCAAAATTCTCCAGGCGACCCGGTTTGCAGGGCCTCAGACAGATTTTCTACATCCTTTCACTCCCTTGTGTTTTCAGGGACCCGTCATGGTCCTTTTTAAGAAGACTTCAGGAGACGGAAGGGCGGGAAGGGACGGAGAGGAGAGGAGAGGAGCCGGGGAAAAAAAATGTCAATTACAATTACCAATAATAATCATTATAATTAAGCAATCACTTAATAGGAAATCAAATTATTGTTGGGGGTGACAGTGGGACGGAGGGAGGTCCCGTGGGACTGTATTAATTTCTGTTCCTTTATTTGACCGAAGAACTTTGCCTTTATTGTCTTTTCTTGCTTTTTTTTTTTTTTTTTTTTTTTTTTTTTTTTTTTTGGCTGGGAGGGGTCGTCAAAAGGGCTTTATTAACTGGTAGCCTAGGGTGGTGTTTTTTTTCTGGGGGGGAAGGGGGTGCGAAGGAGTTAAAGGGAAGGGGCTGGAAGCCTATGTATTAATATTAATACGATTTTGGGATGAGGAACAGGAGGAAGAAGCACAAGCAAAGGAGGGGCAGGGGTGCAAAGGCAGTCATGGATCCACAAAATCACCCCTTCTCCCCTTGTGTCTGACCGCTCCTCCTTTTTCCCCTTCGCTCCTCGGCTTAAACCCTTCTTCTCATGGCACCGGCGCTCGCGGGGGGGGGGGGGGCTGTTTTGGAATCAGAAGTTCAGTTTAACAGTCAACAGGATAAGGAGGAGAATCCCCAAACACACAAATACACACATTTAGGGTGGGCACATTTGCTTCGGTATGCAAAGGGTTGCCTAATAATAGCTGGCCAGTGTTTTTTGCAAGGTCCCAGAGGATGGCTGTGCATGTGTGTGTCTGTGTGTGAGGGAGAGCGAGAGAGAAAGAAAGAAAGAGAGAGAGAGAGAGAGATTCTTGGCAGTGTAGCACATAGACACACAAGTGTGCCTGTTTAGCAGTTTTCCCTCCAGAGGGTTTTGCCAGTGTGTATGTGGCCATTCCAAGGCTTCTCCCCATGTCTCTTAATTAAGGCACTCGTCAGACAGAGACCAGCTGGGCCTGGTCTGGCCTCACTGGCACAAACCATAATTTCATTCAATCCAGTACTTGCCTGCTTTCTTTATTTCTCTCATGCCCGTATTCCATGTACCCGCGCTCTTCTTTAGGAGCGTCACGTGACCTTTCATTCCTATCATTGATTGATTTCTGATTTAATTTTAATTTTTTTTTTTTTTACAATTATCTTCGATGTCGCTGATTTGCTGTTGATGCTGGTGCCCGCTGCATGTTTACAACATGATTAAGCTTAATAGTTTGACCTTTCCATCACACCTGCTTTCAATAAAGCACTAATTAGGCCTCCCATCAGAATATAAGAGATTGCCAGTTAATGCTCTCTTAAATACCAGCCTGTCGGCACTTGGTGGAACATGATAAATGCTTAAGCCGTCGTGATGGAAAATGCTGTCGTATGATGCACCTGAGGGCGTCTCTAAAAATATACATGTGACTTTAAAAGCATAAATGCTTTTTAAATATGCTGAGAAGTACGTGGTGTTGGGTGAGTTGCATTGATTTAGGATGTACTGTATTTTCTGGACTATAAGCCGCTACTTTTGTCCCACGTTTTAAACCATGAGGCTTATACAGAGATGCGGCTTTTTTGTTAATTTTTCTTAAGCCCCCTAGGGGGCGCTCTAGCAGGAAGGTGCAAAAACCAAAAACAAACCAAGTAGTTAATAGCTATTCTGTTTTTGTTAAGTAGCCTATGGTTGGCTATGCTACTCTGCATTCATTTTGTGAGCATCAATACCTGTTATTATTGGACAAACTGATTAATAAATTTGTCCAATCAGTTTGTTGGTTCCCAGCAGATTTCCAGGTTCTGAGCGGACCCGCCGCAGAGGTAAGGTTTTAATTGCAGATGCGGACTGGACGCAGCGTGGAGCCAGCAGGTCCGCGATCCGGCTCCAAAGCGGATCTGGCACTAAGTGCAAGTGGACCCCGATACGGGTCTGTTTCGCGGGTCCGTTCCGGATGTCTTTGCTGTGCAGGGTGGTTTCAGTAAATATCTTATTTCTCAGCCTGGATGCCGGCAGGCTTTATAGTCCGGGTGCGGCGTATATGTGACCAAATATATACTTCGTTTAAATTTTAGTGGGTGCGGCTTATATTAAGGTGCACTTTATAGTCTGGAAAATACGATAAATGACTTTGCTTTATCCCATTTCTTTTCAGTTTTGTGATATATTTGGGATATATAAGATGCGGCCTGTTCCTGGCATGATCCATATCCAGTTGTGTAAAAAGGATCTCCTTTTTGAATCTAAAGCAAACATGCAAAGGGGCGTGCCAGAAACTCAACACCCGTAGATGTACCCATACTCCACTTTTCTTCATTCTGCTCCACGCCTCCCTCGCTCCCTCCCTCTCTCCCTCCAAGCCATCCTGAATTTCCCACTCCCGTCCCCGGCCGTCGCCCATACGACACAGCCAGGCCCATATTACGTGGCTGTTGCTATGCTGGGATTGCAGGGCCCAGATCCACGCTGCAGGCTCTACAGGCCCGATTCCACATACTGTACATCTGGGAAGTAATCGCACCATTTTTGAGTAACCAGAGTGTCGTTACTCTGTGCACTCGTGCTCCTTTTAGATGTTTAATGTGCCTGTATGCACATCTGTGTAACTAGTTTGTATCACCGTGTGCCTCTGAATAAAGTTTAGGTCTTTGTGTGTGCATGTGCTTCTGCTCGCACACATGCCTCTGCATTAGCACACCTAGTCCTCCCCTTTATCCGGGGGATTATGTTTAAATGGAATGCTGAGATTCTGGCGGCGAGTGCCTGATAAAGCCAAAGTCAGCGTTGGGAGAGAAATTTAATTATTGGGGATAAAATCAGGGCGAAGGAGATAGTTACTTACTCGTTGGGGAGTTTAGTCATTGATATTTCTTCACAGGCTTCCAGACAACATGCAGAGTTCATCACGCTCTAAATGTGAGACTACTTTGTGTCTGTGAGCGTGCACCTACTGGCTGAGAGCTCACACAGCCTCTGGATTTTTAAGCTTAACACAGTGCTTAAGAATGTATTTATTTATTTACTCAGATCTTCTGAAACTTTATGTTGATTTTTGTAATTGACTGCTGACTTGATACACACACACACACACACTCATATATACAAGTCTAATGGTTTTTTTCATTCTTAAATATGCATCATTTTGACATTTCACTCTTTTTCTCTTTGCTAAATTCAAAATTGGCCTGAAAATAAATTTGCTTTAATGGTTGGTGCAAATCCTACTAAAAATGAAGTTTGATAAAAGGCAGGCGTGTGGGTTTTTAAGTGCTAATTAAACATATTAAGTGTTAATAATAATTCATAGTAGTTTACAGGTGAATCTAAAACCTTTCAGCAGTTTCTAATATAATGATGATGATCTCTAATATAGTTCTCGATCTTTATTCATCTTTAATATTTTTCAGTTTTTAACCTTCCTGGATCACTTTTTTTTTTTCGAATTATGATTTTGTTTTGAAGATAAAATCATACAGATAATGTGCTAAAATAAATAAGGATAATGAGAAATGTTTAGATGCAAGTACACGGAAATAAAAATTGACATTTAAAATAAATAAAAAAAACAGTGGGATGTAATGAAAGTACATCTGCAGTTTAATGGTTCGATTTCGCTGTTGTGATGGTGTGTTTGTCTGTATTTTCCTCTTGTCTTCTTGCTCATGGTTTTCTATCTTTTCTAAAGATTTTGTTCTAAACAGTTTCCTTCTTCAGTTGCAACTGACTTCAATCAGAACAAATTTTATTGTGTTTTCTGTACAACAATGACAAACTGGGAGCCAAACTCCTGTTTGTTTTTTCTGAGCTCACGTAGCCCGAAAAATAGAATGATCATTATTTTACAGTTTTTAACAGTCTTTCATGAGCATTAAAATCATCTGTGAATGACTAATCGTTGCTAACCGTACTGGACTTGTTATATCTAGACAGATCCGCGTGTTGGCGTGTCTGTGTGCGGGCGTGCAGATGAGCGCATTTCTGTCCTCTCGAGTGCAGACTGATCAATAGTAATTGGGTTGAGTGTCTCAGACCTGTTTCTTGCCTTTGTACTGCGGGCCTTTTGTCGGCTGACACAGGGCCAGGAGAGAAAGGGGGACAAGGGGGAGACGGGAGAGAGAAAAGGGGGGAGATGGAGAGAAGATGGAGGATGTTTGCAAGTCGACGAGCATGACCGACTCCCTTAACCAAAACTCCGGATATTTATTCAGCATTACTCTCTAATCTAAGGGAAATAACAAAAAAAAATCTCTCTGCCTTTTTCCTTTTTTCATTCATACTGGAGCAATCAGTGGGGTTATGTCACAGAGAATGTATACGTATGTATGTATATATGTTTATATATATGTGTAATATGAAATGCATCTGTCATTACGGAGGATTAACAGGCTTCTCACTTCTTCTGCCGCCTTCTTGCTTACAAACACAAGCACGATCCCAGAATATCTCTCCACCCTCATCCCTCTCTATTCTGTCTCTTTTATGACTTCTATAAAAGCGACTTGTGCTGAGCGAGGGCTGAGGCTCCACTGGTATTAGCAGGGAGGCATTAGGCATAAACTCAAAGGTATATTAAAGCAACGGCCTTGTTGTTCATATAAACACGCCAATTCAATTTAGCCTGCCCCACGGGGAATGGGATTTCAGCAGCTTCGGAAAGCAGTGGTGGGAGGGGGGCTGGAGGAAGGGAGGTAGCACTGGATGAGGTAAGACAAGAGGAGGAATTGGGATAAAGGGATCTTGGAGAGGTGCAGAAGCAGGAAGAGGGAATAAGGGAGAGAGTGGTGAGGGGGAAAAGAGGAGGAGAGGTTGGGCCCAGATGTGGAGATTAGCATATTGGATCGACATGGTGGCTAGTCACAGGAATTCATTATTATTGTTGCTTTAACTACCATGATGCAAGCACCTATATGTGTGTGTGTGTGCGTGTGAGTGGGTGCAGTGATGAGCTCTATAGGTCCAAACGCACACCTATGTGACTCAATAACTTGTGTAACCGGCAAGCGGAGGAGCTGCGGCATCGGTGATCCTTGGCACGCTTGGACGGAGCATTATGTGGGAAACCCTACACTTATATTATTCAATCCGAATTCAAATGGGCTTGTCAGGAAAGCTCCTGCTCTTTATTACCTGTCAGAAAAACCAAGGGATGGATGGAAAAGAGGGGAGCAAATTAAACAGCGCTAACTAAGACCCCCCGTCTCTCGCTACTTTCCTCCTGCCATTCCACTGTTCCCTTTCTGTGTTTTTGACACACCCACACACACATTTGGAGAATTTGACAGCATGTTGTTGTTCAGCTCTATCTTCCGTTTACCTTACCCAGATTTCATCTGTCAGTCAGATGCTGGAAGCTGCAATTATTCAGTTCATCACTGAATACACTCTCGTTGCCAATATTTATCAGCTGAGCCAAGCACGGGGTTTGTTGTAAAAGGAAAAGCGTCTCTGACATTTATTGAATTTAGCTCGGCGTCAATTTGACATCTATAAAAAGGGACTGTAGGGAAAGAATGGTATGTGGGTGTGTAGGGTGGGGGATACCAGGATGAGCTGTGCTGCATGTGGTGAAGTGCAGGTAGCGCTCGGTGATTCGTCCTATATACACACCGAGGCTCAGAGAACAGCCTCCTCCCTTCTTGCCCCTTTCAACCAGGCAAAACCTCTGCCATCTGTCCACTCTCCTCCTCTCGCTATCTTCCTGTTTTCCTCCTGCACTCTTCTGTCCCCCAGCCCCTCGCTCCCACTGTTCATTTAGGGTCTCTCTGAATGCCTCTCTGGTGGCATTTGTGGAGACGTGGAATTTTAAGTCATATTGTCTTGAGAGTCTGAGGGGTGCTGGCCGAAGCGACGATGCTTCCAGACTGAGCATCAGTTGCATCTTCGATATGAAGGGTGTCATTAATTGTTTGCGCGGCATCATTTTTATTGAATTTAGGATAATGGCAGTAAAAACTGACATGTCCCACTATGTCCCCATGACTACGGTACCATTCATTTCATGAACCTGGTTTTGTCACGGTCGTCATAGTTGTGATTTACATAAGTCTGAAAAACCTAAACCAAACTGTTAGGTCTTAGATTTTTATATCTAACATCACTCTGAAGAGAAATCTGGAAGAGAAAATACTGACAAACTCACTGACAGTTATCTGGTCATATCTCTTTCCTGCCCAGCAAGAATTTTTCTGTCTCTTAATCTTCTCTTTGATTCATTAGATAAGAAAATAAAATCGTTAGAGCTTTACTAAGCAGGTTTCATTAGCTGTCTTAGTCTTCAGAACCACATATTGTGTATTGTGCATGCAAGACAGCGTGGAGTTTATGCAGCATAGTAGTCTGGTGGTGGTTGTTGGTATGCAGTATTCCACTGTAAAAGCATTTATGCTACGGCACGATCAGAAGGTGGTCACCCCAACCCTGCGACGCGTTTCCGCTGTAGTGGCCCATTGCATTATGGGAAACAGTATGTGCGTGGAGCAGTCTGCAGCTGAGCGTGAAGGAGAGGGGATGAGAATCAGCACCTCCAAATCTGAGGCCATGGTTCTCAGTCGGAAAAGGGTGGAATGGGATGATGTGTTGCCTCAAGTGAAAGGGTTTAAGTATCTCGGGGTCTTATTGATGAGTGAGGGAAGAACGGAATGGGAGATTAATTGCTCCAGCAGCTGCAGCGGTTGTTGTGGTGAAGGGAGAGTTGAGCCAAAAGGCAACGCTGTCCGTTTACTGGGTGATTTACGTTCCGACCCTCGTAGACGGTCATGAACTGTAGGTAGTGACCAAAAGAATGAGATCACAGAGACAAGCGGCTGAAATTAATTTCCTCTGCAGGGTTGCTAGACTCACCCTTAGAGATGGGCTGAGAGGTTAAGCCGTTTGAGATGGACTCGGAGTTGAGTCGGAGTAGGACAGGTGGTCCAGATAACAGGTTAGGATACCTCCTGGTTGCCTTCCTGGGGAGATGTTTGGGCCACGTCCAACCAGGAGAAGGCTGCGATGAAGACCAGAAGAGCAAGAAGAGGTGGAGGGAGCCACCTCCCTCCGGCTTCACCATCATTTGGTGAACACAGAAAATGGGACCAACCAATGGATATCTATATAATATATATTGTATTTTTACATTTAGGTTGATAAACTTATCTGTCTTAATCTGTATATAAAAACTATTTACTGACTTAGCAAGTCTAAATAGGTATTGTTTTGTTCTCATTCTCTGTAAAATCTGCCACCAACTTCTAACTTCAAGCCTCCAGGTGCAGAGGACAGCTGGATCCATTTATAAACTGCATTTGAATGAAGTGATAAAAGAGCCATTTTAGGTGCTCCTCTTCTAATCCTCTATTGTTCTTTGTCTGTCCCCTGGCCCACAGAGGGGCTGCTCTAATTAAAGACTAATAATTGTATTGTTTTATAAAGCCTATAGAGACAGAGATTCTGCTATTCAATCATTCTCTTCCTCCAATGTACCCTGCCTATGGAGGGCTATCTTACTGGAAGAAGTCTATAAACACACGGTGACTGACTCTTTGTGTGTGTGTGTGTGTTAGTAACTGTGCATGTGTGTCGGAGAAAGCTGTGCAGCATACAGTCAGAGGAAGAAGGAAAAAAAGGCAAATCTAAATTAAAACTTTAAAGCACCATTAATTAATTACCCCAAAGGCTGTGGATTTCAAGGATTGAAGGGTGGCTTTGGTTGTGCGTGTGTGTGCATGTGTGCACACGTGTATTTGCTCACGCAAATATGCGCTGCTGTCCAGGATTATTTCAGTTTTTCAATTTTCCTTTTCTCCTCAAAGTGTGTGTGCGTATGTGTTGGTGTGTGTTTGTGTGCGTGTGCCCCAGTGTAACCCCTTATTGGCTGCCCCTCCTTCACCTCTATCCTGCACAAACAGACACACGTGCACCCATGCACACACGCACTTGTGCATGCATGCGCGTATGCTGAAGCGCCGGCAGATAAAAAGGCATTATGGTAAATTCCACTTAATGACAAATTTTTAATTTGGCGAACAGGGCCCGGTGAATGGAGCTTAATTACTGGGGCCAAAGATCCCTCGGAAAAATAACCCCCTCGACGTGCCCAACCTGCCTGATAATGGAGCTCTCTGTAAAATGGTTCAGATTAACCAGTGCAGTTTATCTACCCGCCCACACCCCCCTTCTGTATAATAACAAAAATAACAATCATGAAAATTCTATCTGCTTCCCAGCCCCCATCGCCCAGATTCCCTCTCCTGCCTTTCTGGCCTCCCGCCCTCTGCCTGGCTCACTCCCGCAGGAGGAAATTCATCAAAATGAAATTGAGGTTGCAACTCAGTGGTTTTATTAAAATATATTTGCCCCTCATAGTTGATGTGCGCTTGCATGTTTGTATATCTCCCTGCAAAAGACAAAAAAGGCACTCAGTGAATAATTTGGCCAATTTTTACGGGAGACATTTTGCCTCGGTGTAAACAAGCAGAAGTTCAACAATAAAAGGCCAGCACTTGTTGAATATTAGCGAAGTAAAATTCCACATTGATGGGTCGTACAAACGAAACCCACTATATGTTGCCACTGATGCGACACTACAGTCTTGTTTTACTCTTGGAGGAAGTGAATAAATTGATAAATACAGTTTACAGTAAGGAGATGTTTTGTTTTTTGTTTGGCCCAGTAATAGAAAAAAAGAAGAGAAAATGCTAATCACACTTTGGATGCTGATCCAGTATTAGTAGTATCCAGTATTCATCAAAGTTCCCATTTGTGGATCAGTTTGTTGGTCATCAAATTGATTTATTATGAATTGCACCGTGTGCATCTGCTATATGGATTTAAGTACTGAGATTTGTTTTAAATCAAGCCTCTGCTTTCAGTAAATGTGGTTAACAGGATATAGAACAAATGATAAATAACTAATTGCTCTCTGCAGATTAGCCTCCTGCATTGCTTCTTCCAATTAATAACGCTTTTCAAAAATAAATAAATGGCTACACAATATATTGAAAATGTATCACATTGCAAAATCTATATGTGCATTATCAGTTTTGCAGAAGACTGACTGCAATAAATGGTAGTTTATACTATTTTAGAGTGCCACACATTCACGCTCTGACTGCCAATAAAATCTTTGGTCAATTAGATTGACCCTCACTCCCAGAGATGCCCGCCTCCGATTTAGAGGCCAGTGACCGAGATGCTAAAGCACGCTGAGAGTGTTATAAGCATTGCGGTGACAAAAGGGGAAAAGAGGAGCAAAGAGAAGATTGGCAAAGAAAAACTTGTGACTAAAAAGAATAGAAGACACACAGAGAACGCAACAGAACTCATTATATTTCTCCCAATTTGGTTATTCTGCCTAAATCCCCCCGATATCGCCACACCCTCATATCTCAGCCACTTGCTGCACACAGAAAATGTGACCAACAGCAATGAGAGATTTTGCAGTTTTACATTCAGTTAAAACAATTCATTTCTTTTACTCTGTCAGCAAAGATGATTTACAGGAAATGTGGCAACTCTTACTGTTATTACAATATTCTACAATCATAGATATAATATATTGTCTTAATTTTTTCTCCCTGATATTGTGCAGCCCTACACAAAAGTGGGATTTTTCATCATCATCAAATCAGTTTCTATGACTCCAGGAATCACAGCTTGTTAAAATCAGTCTGGGGTGAAGGTCATCTGGTGGATCGTGTGCTGCGGGTCCAAAGGCAGCAGAACAAGCTCTGTTCCATCCTGGTACCTCTGCATCTTATCACCTTCTTGCCTTCCATCATTCCATCCCTTTTTTTTTTTTCGGTTCACCAAAATAAAAGCAAAAAAAAAAAAAAGATGCCTTAAAACTATTGAGATTCAATAGAAATCTGATCCAACAGCACAGTCTAGCTTGGAGTTAGTATTGGATCAGTTTAGCTGTAAAAGTGTCACTTATGAAGTACAAATTACAAGAATTTGTGAGATCCTGTACCCTTTTTTTTTTATTCTCCTGTAATAAGTCAGTGGCACAATGCATTTGAGCTCATTTAACATTTCAGTTAAACTTCTCTTTGGCTCATAAGATGGTAAAATGAGCAGAACCAGTCCTTTAATAAAAAATGTTTGTTTTAACCCATTCACACACCTTTAGTTAACTCAAAGGATTTTCTAGACACCTCTACTAAATCATTTTATTTTCAGCCTTTGAAAATGATATAAATATGAAATAAAGTCCACTTGAGTGGATAAATCCTAAGCATACTTTGGGAATGTTGAGACTTTAACTATGATTGTCAGAATTTGGAAAAGCAATAATGATGTACAGCTCACATCACATCCAACACATCATCACATCACATCAGGCTGAAAAGATTGTTTCATCAGGCCTCAGTAGGTCGATCAAACTCACATTTTTGACCAAATTGATCAAAAGTTTAGTATTTGATAGATTATCTTATACAGAATAAAGCAAGCAGACATTAGAAAGATGCAGCAACCTGTGTCAACTCAGACATGTATTTAGTCACCTTTAAACAATTAAACCATGGTACGCGCACACACACACAGAGCGCCTCGTTTACTTTTCTTGGCATTCTTTGGTCCCTGTTGTTGTGTACCCTGATTGGACCATGTGGTTGCCATGCGGTTGCCGGGCCATGCCCCCGCTGTGTGGTAATTGGTGTCTGTGGTGTTGCCACGTGGCGACGGTGCTTTGACTGACAGGTTTGGCCACCTGCCCTGCCCTGGCTGCCAACATAGCATGGAGGGGAGGGGGGAAGGGGGGGGACTGATGAGGACGAGAAGAAGTGGCATGGGCAGAAAGGGGGTCGACATGTAACAGGGAGCAGGGTTGGGTGGTGTAGGTTCGGTTGGATATCAGGTCATCAAAGACGGACTGAACAGAAATATGCTGCGATACACAAACTAGAGTCGACAGGGATTTGGAGGATGGCATCTGCCTGCTTTTCAGTTATCAACCAATGTGAAATTGAAAAAATTCATGATATAAAAAAGGATCACAAAATGCTCGGTTTGCTGTTTAAACGTCTAAAATACAAAACCTCAGTTTGTTGCGTGAAAGTTCAGTTTAAAGATGCGTCATCGACGAAGTATTCAAAGCATTTTTCCTGAATATTGTCGTGAAAATGAAGTGATATACCTTGTTTAAGTTTTCATATTTACAATTCTGTCTTATACAAATGGAATATTTCATTTGTGACTGTCTGATTGCTGAACACCATTACTTCAACAATTAGTGTCTTTACATAATGTTAGTTAAAAAAAATCTAATTATAGCATTATTCTTACTGAGAGGATTCCTACTGAGAGTTTTGAAATTCATGTGAACATCTTAGTCTGACTGAACTCGAGCTAGAGCAAACTACTCAAATAATGCCACCAGCTAAACTAAAGATGTATCTGTTGCTTTGGTTGTGTGGCTTAATGGGTCAACCGGAAAAGCCCAGGACCAGAAAACTGAAAGTGGACGCTGTGTGACATACTTTGATTGCTAAATCATTTCCCTTCATGTGCATGTTGGGACAAAGAGCAGAGTCCATTTAAAGGGACGAGTTGAGCTATAGTCATAGCTCCACTGAACTGAATGTGACATATCTCACTTCTGTAAAGACGTCAAGATTGAAATAAGTGGGTATGGTTGGGTCAGATTAATTTGAAGGTTGCCTTGCAACCTGAATAAACAACACATATCTGTCATCCTAAAGAGATTCATATGTTATTGAATATATCAAACCAGTAATAAAAGCACAAAGAAATATCTCAGTTGAAACATATTAAAACCGTGTCGTATGTAGTAAGAAGCTGTGCAATTCTCTTTTTATGTGAAAAATGTCAAGATCCTTTTTCCTTTCATTCCTTCCTTCTAGACTGATTTAAATCACATTTGTGAATCGTGTAAAAAGTTGCCAATTTTAAGAATGAGTGCAAAACACTCTTTTCCATTACTGAAAATGCTTAGTCAATCTCGTGCCTTCAGCTTTCTTTGCCTATTTCTGTTTACATCCACCCTTCTATATTCCACTTTTATTTTTTGTATGAAAAGTCCAAGATGGAACCAAAGAAACTTTAATACCCGCCCCCCCCCAAAAAAAAACAAAACTAAATAAGAAATAAGAGTTTGAGGTGGAAACTTTGTCAGATATGAAATATTATAAATTTTTGTGCTAAAGTCTCCTGTAAATATTTAAAAGTAGCGTGACATCAACACAAATGGCAGCTTTAAATCACAATTTCTTCCAAATATGATGCTTTGAAGACTTTTTTTTCTTAAAAGTAGACTTTTTAGACATGACGACAGTAAAAGTAAAGTATTAGAAATTCAGTCCCATTTCTTTTCTGTGTTCAAGAAGGTCACAATGTGCAACCTCAGGAACGTGCGATAACCTGATTTCAGTCAAATCTAGTCATCTTCAATAATTGTGTCCATCTTTAACAGTTTGGGGTCTAAGTGTATACCCTTTGAAATATCTTTTAAGTCATCTTGATGCATCGTCTTCCTGTGTGGCTCTCAGAACGGGCCCCAGCAGCCGTCCGTCTCATCATATCAGCTCCTCATGTTTCCGTAATGACAGTAGTTGGAAAGATCTGGGCAACATATCGCGAGATGCTTCATTTTTGTCTCTTTAACAAAGAGGGCAGTGGAGGTCGCCAATGAAAGAGAGACCCAATGAAAAGCGCCACTTTAATCTGTTATAGATCTGAACATATATTGATCTATTCCATCTCTGGCAAACACGGCAGTTATTTCTCTCTCCTTCTTGTTCTACATATCATTTCATCTACCTTGTCTCTTCTACTGTCTTCCACAGATATTTTTTTCCCCCCCAGACACCTCTCTCTCCTCCACCAGGATGTTCTTTGTTTGATACTCGGCGTGCATGTCTCTCGCTGGTGCTGGAAAGTCCTTCATCTCCTCCTGCCCCACCTCTTTCTCTCCCGTTCTCGTTCATCTCACTTGTTCTCCGACTCTCGTGTTTTACACCCTTTCGCTGTGTTTAACCTCACAGAGGGCAAGGCTGTGAGCAAGGGTGATGTCACAAAGGAAACACTATTGTTTTTTTTTTCTTTCGTGCACGCACACAAACGTTAACACACATGCAGACCCAGCACGCTCCCACCCACCCTCACCATTGTCATGTATAGTGTTGCTAATCCAGCCCAGTCGCGTCAGTATCAAACATAACCTTCATTTGGGGGTGGGGGGGTGGCCCCTCTTTCACTGCCAGTTTGTGTGTGTGTGTGTGTGCAGTCACTGGTCGGTGCATTAATGGGTCTGGTCAACAGCTTGTACAATGGGCGGGCTGGCTAGGCATGCCTGTTTAAGTGTCAGGACAGGGAAAGAGGGATTGGGTGAGGCGGGTCAGTCCAAGCCTTTGATGTTGTTCCGATGGAAGGGAGAACAGCTTGTAAATGACACACACATTCTCATACATAACTTAGGAAACGGACTAATGATCTGTTGCAGATGTTTGTGAGGACACATAACGGACAGTTGCGTGTCGTCGACGCTCTCTGTCTTGTCCTTGGTTTATCAGACTTAAACCCTTCCGTCTGAACCTCATCCCATCTCCGTGTGTGTGTGTGTCTGTGAGTGTGCGTGTGTCACCCCAGGAGAGCCGGGTGTTCATGGTTCATTAGCCAGACGTACACTTCCGTTCTGCTCTCACTGGTAGAAGGGACAGATTCAATGCATTCACGCGCACAAACACACACGCATGCACACAATTCCTCTGTTTTGTTTTGTTATGCTGGCTCTGATGAACAGGCACGCAGCCTCCTCCCCTCTCCTCCTCATCTTCTGGTAATCAGGGTACCTTTGAGACAGACAGGTAGCATCTGTCGCCGTCTCTCCTCTGATCAATCCCTCCCTCTGTTTCTCTGTCTCCCTCTCTTCCGTGCCATTGTGTTGCGGTACCCTTGACGGTGATGTGATGAGATAATGTACGAGTTGTCCCACAGAATTAAAAACCCTCTGAAAGCTGTGTAAATAGGATGTCTGAATGTTTTGAGAGATTTCTGCCGGGGTGACTCAGACGCCACTAACACCGATCGGTGTTTTCCATCAGCTGGTGCACCTAATCGGACACGACACCCGCTTCCCTCCACTTTCAGGCTTGGATCTCTTAGATGGGTGTAAGGACCCCTTCAGCTTTAGCTCCTTCAAAATTGAACAGTTGCAGTCAACATGGCGGAAGCCTCCCGAGTCTGTTCAGCTGCTCGGTGAAGCCGCTACCATCTGCTTTTTCAGCTTCACACTCCTTCAGATCAGCCGGGCCAGGATGGAACGGGACTCTGATGGTTTGGTTTTAAACAGGGCCTCAAGGTTGATTAGCATATTTTCACCCCGTGTACAGACAACAGACCCCCACCCAACCTCCCTTTCCTCTGCCCCCCCCCACCCACCCATGTGTTTGATTCCTCGGCCGTGACAAAGAGCTTCACCCTTTATCCATGTGTGTGTTGGGTTGGTGAGATGGGGGGTGGCCCTTAGATTAAGGGAAAGCTTCCTGCTCTTTATTTGGGGAGTCCCCCTGGGAGACGCTTTGGGAATGACTTTCGTTGAGTCACTAACGCCTACTCAGATTCACACACACTCACTCACAGACACACGGACGCAAATGCACTTCTACACACACACACACACCTTTCACCCCTGCCTTTTTTTAAGCTGTCCAGTGCTGCCATACTGGTTGTTGTGTAACACCAGTTAAGCGTACAAAGACACGTATACATGGCCCACAGAGGCCCCCTGGTCTGCTCACCGTAAATGAGAGCACAGCCCCCCCCCCCCCCCCACCTCCTCCCTGCTCCATACAAAACTAACCATAACTAACTACACTCAAATATCTTACTCTAGCGTGACAGTGAGAGCGAACACATTTATATACCCAGAAAACCGTGATACACTGGCCTTTAAATTATTTTTTACAATAAAAATAGAGAAAAATAATACATTACTCAACTGAAAATGTCGACAGGAAAAAAAAATCAGAATTGTGGAATGAGTCCGCAATTATAAAAACTGTATTATCATAGTTTAGATAAAGGAGAGAGTCACATCATACACTGCCTGAATGAATGCCCCTCGGCTCTACAGTTTTACAGACTGAGAAACTGTCCTTTTGATTGTGGATCTTCCACTTTGTCACTGTAATCACTCAGAACCCTGACAACAGACTTCAGGCAGAGGAAGTGACTGATTATTGGGTTATAAAGTCTGGATTTATGCGGTCTCTCCAAAATATTAGATCACGCTTGTTGATCAGAAGTTGTGGATAAACGCGAAGAAAACGTGGTCTGGGGGGTGCATACCATCTCAATCCAACTTATTTTTTAATAAAGAAATGATACAAGATGATCATTTATTTAAAAAATAATCATAAGTATTATTCAGGTGATTGAAAACAAACTCTACATTTTATATTGCCATTTAACTTGACTTCAGTAATGCATTGAAATGAAGGCTACAGAAAAGACAAAAGTTAATGCACAATATTGTTACTATCCACCATTTGTCAAAAGTATTGATTCGCTGGGATTATGTTTAAAAAGTGAAGTGAATATTAGGAACGCCGAGGCACTTCTCAACCAAAAATAATATTATACAACTGTCGCACAAATCTGTCATTGATGTGAAATAAAGAAAAAGCCCTGAAAAAGTTTTCCAATTAATGCATGCAGAGAAAGTCTTTACTGAACCATCCGGCACCGAAAAATGAACTGTGACAGTTAAATAAAGCTATTACAAGCTTCTGAAATCAGTCAAAACTGACCCCATGTTTTCATTTCGTTGTCTAATATTTATATATTTTTTAAATATTTTTTTATATTTATAAAGTTAACTTATGTTAAATTTAAATTTAAATTTAACACCTATAATATTTTATATTTAATACCTTCGGTTTTTGGGGTGTTTTTTTTACTTTCTAAACTTCAGACACAAAAGGACACATCAGAGCATCAGGAAACTAACCTTCACGTTACGTAATAACGACCCTAAATTCTGTTTCATCAGCCAAATGCTTTCGTTTTTTTCACTGAAGGCTCTTTGATCTGAAGATAAACAGGGCTTTTGGTGTGTATTTCTTTAAAAAGTCTTTTGATCTGTTCGGTTTGCTTTTATTTTCCCCATGAAGAAGACAGGTTTTTGTCACCATCTCGTCCTTCTAAGATCACAATCTTGTCACGTTCCGTAGTTTGTGCGTCTCTGAGCCGTGTCAGCTGGAGTCTGATACTCCCCTTTTACTTCACCCAAGATGGACAGGCTGAAGGATTGAAGCCTGATGAAGAGTGTTTGTCGTTCTTCAACTCAGGGATTGGGCATTGGGTCAATCATCTGCTCCCGTAAAGAAAAGGAGAAGAAAAAAAAAAAGATTATCCAACAGTGGAGACGCCTAACAGTTATAAAGCAGAAAGATTTTGGTCTCGGTAGAGTTGAAGAAAAGTGCTTCAAATTTATTTCATTCATAAAGGGAAAAACCTTCCTAAGCATGAAATGATTATTTTGAGTACAACTCATTTACTTTGTGATGTGTTCCACATGGGAGCACCACCACTTCCAGTCACGGTGGACTGATTTCTGTTTTTTTTTTTTGTGAACAGTGTTAAAGACTGATGCTGCAGCTCTTGGAAAAAGCTGGACATGAACTCTCTATTAAGATTGAGATGCCCTCAGGATTTAAAAAAAGAAAAAACAGGATATGGTTCATTTCTGTCTGGTTCTCCAAAATTTGAATATATGTATATTTAATAAATGAAAAGTCTGCAGTAGTTTAAGATGCAATAAACTAGGCGTCTACAGGATATTTTGAAGTTTTCATTCTTCCGAATGTGTCAGTGAAAAATGCACCCTCAAAATTTGGGACATAAACTGCCTGAGTTGCGGCCGTGTGTGTATGTCTCTGTGTTTTTTGTTATTGGAGGTGAAGGTCCAAAGCCCCATCCAAAGGCCCCATCCAAAAGCAGCGGTGAGTTCCTCCAGCCGTTCCCTGGAGTTCCCTCGTCGGGGAGGGGGGGGGGGGTTTGCAAAAAAAAAAGAAAGAAAAAGGAGAGAGAAAAAGCAAAGGAAGGAGGGCTGAGCTGAATAGCGATAAGGGAGTTGGATAGAGAGAGAGAGAGAGAGAGAGAGAGAGGGGGGTGGAAAGACAGTGTAATATTTGATTATGGCTCAAGGCTGTATGTTTGTCCAAAGGCTAAAGACCGTCAACCAGCTAGTCGCAGGGGTCGACGTGCAGGTGTGTGTTCGTGAAAGCATGTGAGCCCTGTGCGGGTCATTGCTATCAGCACATAATTTATGCCGAGTACACGTGTCTGCGTGTGTCTGCGTGTACGTTACAATGGCTGGATGTCAGTTACAGTTCTGTGGGCCTGAGGAGAATACAGCGGCGTCCCTCAGGGTGCTGTTAGCGCCCCTCTGATACAGATGTGTTGGCCTGACACTGTGTCGGTTTCGGTGCGAGTGTGTTTTGTCCTTCTCCTCCAGGAAGCAGAGCTCATCCCCCAGGGTTTAAAGTTCTTTAATAGTGTTGGTTATTGGCTAGAATCCCATCAGGTTTGGTTCTTATTTAATCCAGACTCGAAGTTTGTAAAGTTGTGTGAGTAAGAACAGATTAAAGAAAAAAAGACCTTTATTTTCCACTAATTTAAACTCTGATAAACAGTCATGAGAGCAGTTCATACCAATGTTATAAAACTACGGTTTATCCAAACAACGTTCTCAGATTATAAAAAGTAATCAAAAATGATTACTTTTATATATTTTTATATTAGCATTTGGAAATATTTCCTTTTTGATTTAATTTACTTTTCTCCGCTTGTCAGCTAAGTAAAGTGTTTCTCTCCCTCTGGTGTCCATCTATGTGACATGAAAAGAAAACAATTATACTTTGGGATATCTAACTGTCTGGGTGCATACTCTGCTACAAGTTGAAAATAAAATGAAAAGTTGAGCTGTAGGCCATATGTGCAGTATTTTACACTACATTCTTTCTCTTCTGCCAGATGCCGAAGGAGAAGGGAGAACTTGGTCACTCTCTGAAAAAGACAAGGAGGTAAGTTATAGAAAATACTTTTTGTTGACCGTTTTCTCTCATTTAACCACTTCTGTCTTCTGAGGGCGTCTTATAAGATTGTTCATGCCTGTGTTCAAAAACCAGATCCTTTAACACAGTCCTGCTCCAGGCAGAAATGTTGCGTCTTGCCGTTCTGTGTAGAGAGGTAAACGTAGTCACACGGCTGAAACGTCTCTGACCGCGGGAGAGCAGACATCGAGGGCTGTTGACAATCCTTTTATTTCAGGACGATGGCGTTTTATTTTAAGCCGAAATTGGGATGGTGCTGTGCCACCTCTGTCTGATCTATCCGAATGACCGAAGGAGAGGAGCTGTGGCATGACGAGAGATTTGTTTTTCTTCTTTTGTGGCGTTACAGCGCAACCTCAGTGTGAAAATGATTTCTTTTCGCCACAAAGAGATTGTAAACTAAACTTACTAAATGCAAGTCAAATAGTTGAGGCGTGAAATCAAAAACTGATCTCCTGTTCCTCAAGCTCTTCAGAGTCTGACTGGTGAATTGATGGGAATGATGGCGGTAATGCGCTAACTGTGTGTGTGCTTTTAGGCTCAGATCTATAACAAAGACAGGGGTCCCAGGATCGCAGTGCATCAGGTTTCAAACAGGTACTACACGGGGAAGAACGTGCACTGCAGGAACTGCAGCAAGACCGGACATCTCTCCAAGAACTGCCCAAACCCCAAAGTGAGTTTCCTTCAGCGCCCGGCTGCATGTTGAGCTTATACCCTGTATTAAAGGATGTAAAAGTACTCCCTGTGTTGTGCGTGCTTGTGTTTGTGCAGAAGGTGGTGCCCTGTTTCCTCTGTGGCACCCCAGGCCACCTGGCCAGTGAATGTCCCGGTAAACACTGCAACAACTGTGGCCAACCTGGTCACCTCTTCAGCTTCTGCACTGAGAAGGCCTACTGGCACAAGCAGTGCCATCGCTGCAGGATGACGGGACACTTCTTTGACGTGAGTATAGCATTTTTGACTATTCATTTTAAAGCTACAAATATATTACCTTCTCTGAAGATTTCTGACAAGATTTTGCAAACCAGCTAAATTTGTTCTCATCAGCCGCAGCTGGATGAGTTTGATCAGTTTCTCATGGCTGGCGGCACAATTTTGTTCTACAGTTCATCGCAGAGGTGTCAGACGTGGTTCATGTCAAGGCTGAAGTCGAATTTGTGGGTTAGTCAAGTTGTTCTACAAGTCAGAAATCAACCTCCTTGACCATAGCTTGGACTGTCATGCTGAGACTGAGTGGTGCCTTAGAGAAAAAAAAAAAAACACAGATTTTTGCATAAAATATCACAGAATACCTTAGCATTAATTTTTTCTTGGAGGTTTTTTTTTAAACCCATGGTATTAACAGGGTTGTCTTGCCTCAACTTGACACTTCTAAGTCCATCACTTTGAATAATGTCTGAGCTGTTGAATTTCACAATATTATGGCCCCGATCATACACTTCCCGCTATCCCCTACCCACTAGCCGCTACCCGCAGATTGCGGGTTTAGTAACCTCCGCTAACCACTAATGCAATCTTCCGTTCTCCTAAAGCCGCTACCTATTATGCTGACTCCCTTACTCACATTGTAGGTGTGGCAATGAGTGTGTCTTTTGCCCTTTCCGCAAACTAGGTATCTTGCGATTGCGGGTTGCGGGCAACCGATCTGGATGAAAAGACGCTTCATAGCGGTTTGCGGGTAGCGCAACCTGCTCTTAAAGGCAATGGCTACTGACACACTGATTGGTTTAACAGGTGGAACGCCCTAACCACCCCTACGCATAATGTAGCAGGTAGCGCAGGTGGGATAGCGGGTTTAGCAAGGTGGAAGATCGTGTTCTTTGCGGGAGAACGCCCCTCCCACTACCCGCTATCCCTTAATAGCGGCTTTAGGAGATCTGGCGGAAGATCGGGCCCTATGTCTCTGACATCAACATTTGTGATCAGATCACCCAGGATGCACGATAAAACATAATCTAAACAGGTTTTAGACTACAGAGAAAGAGCCAGTCTATGCTGAGTGTAGAGGACTTTGTCCACAAATGTCTAGTTTTGTTGTCTGATCAACACAGATGAACCCGAAACCTGTTAACAGAACCAGACAGACCTCATCTATGCAGTTACTTGCATTTACACGTGAAACCTCAAAACAAGAAACAGTGAAACAAAATAGAAAGTGGAGACGTGAAGAGCTTATATATATTAGGGGTGCACGATATTGGATATTTGCTGATACGCCAATATTTTGAATCAAATTTTTGCAGACTGGCAATCCCGATATAATCCACTTATGTTTCTGATGCAGGATTTAATACTGAAATCATTGAATCAACATTAGATTATGATTCTCTTATCGCCTTGGTCATGGGACTAATGAAAATACTGCAGCTCACTGCAACTTCCATGTTAATGCCAAGAGCTTCTGCGTGATGCATTTTTCCCGGGAATGGTCACGGTCATACTTTTTTACCTCCGATAAGAGAGTTGAGAAGCGGCTGCAGATAGAGATTCATGGGAGTCTCTTTCTTTTGCTTGATCTTCACAAGTTCCTCGTACTGGCCGGGATGACGGCTCTTAAGATGAGTTTTAAATTAGTGGTGTTGAAGGAATGAAGGGTTTTGACTCCTCCTCCCATGGTAGATGTTAACTATTCATTGTAAACAGCAACTTTATCACTTCATAACACTTTGAAAATCTCCATCTTTGACATCTTTGGTTTTTCCCTCTTTTATGCTCATCAACGTATGCCTCTCTCTTTTTTTTTTTTTTTAACCTTGACATCACCTAATCAGACTTGTTTAATTCCACCTGTCTACTGTATCAGATCTATATTGATCTCATGGTCTGACGGCTCTGATTTCCAAGTTGCCATTTGTGCAGTCATCAGACCACCTGCCTCCACTTCGAAGCAGTGACCCTGAGGGCACTTGTGCCCGTTAGTGTTACACCCATCCATACACACGGAACATGCAAGAGTGTGCATGTGTTCTGCTGAGAAATTTTGACATGCAAGTAAAGTCGTCTTTAGTACTTGAAAATTACAGGATGTCCTCATGAGCCGTGTTATAACAGACAACATCTATATGCAATAAAAATTAAAGTCTGCTGTAAAAAAAGAAGCATTTCCATGTTGCCTATTCCATGTAAGACACACATGCTTTGAGTTAGGGGTGTGAAAAAAAATCAATTTGGCAATATTCTGCGATTTTAGGCCTCCCAATATAATAGCGATTTTTCCGCTCCTAAAATCGATTTTTTACAGTGGTTACAGTGCTGTCAGTATGTAATGTGCAAAAACATTAATAATAATAAACAATAAATAGGTTGTTTTGAAGCAAATAGTTTTGACTCAATTTGTCCTCTGAATGATCAATATCATCTGATGAATATATACAGAAACTTGATTTTTCATCTCTACTTTTAATTTTGATATTAACTGGGTAGAATATCTTTATACTGAGATATTGTGATAATATCGTATAGTGATCCAAGTATCATGATACATATTGTATTGTGAGGTCCTTGCCAATACTCACCCCTACTTTGAGTAAACATTAAATGAAATAACTAATTTAATAACTGGGTTTTTTTGCTGTTTCAGATGTTGTTTGCCTTCTCTCAGGTGCACTTGACTTTAGCGATGTGTGTTAGAAAGATTAAGAAAGGATCTTTCATCAGAATGCTTAGCACTTTAATTCTTTTTCTGTTAAATCTAGTTTTTACAAACCTCTCTGATTAGTAACTTGGAATACTTTCTTTTTAGATTTCCAGTAACAGAGAGAGAGCACCCTGTAACCTCCTATAGTTAAAGAGATGATGTATTTGTTTTCGGTCAGTGTTTTCATGCCAACACACAGTTTAATTTCAGTTAAAAATGAATTTGCCTGGTGGAAATTATAATTCTTCCATTCATGCATTTTCTATATCCACTTCATCCTAATCAGGTTTACAGAGGTCTACTAGCGCCTGTCCCATCTGTCGCCAGGGCAGCGGTGGGATGCATCCTGGAGGCGTCGCCAGTCTGTTACAGCAAATTATAGTTCCTATGATGAAAATTATAATTCGCCAAAATCAGAATTTGTCAGATCAGAATAAGCCTAATACCTAAATTGAAATATGAACCCAACTGCTTCTGTGTTTTTAAACTTCCAATCAGTCCACGCAGGCAGAAGCTATGAATTGGTCTTGAATTAAAAAAAAAAAAACAGATTAATGAACATATCTGCCCCCCCGTATTCCCCCCCCCCGTCCTCCCACATTCTCCCTCGGTAATAATGAGTGACCAGGGGTCAGCACACGCTGCTGTTCACATTAATTGATACACTTCAGCAATTACAGCTTAGTTATGTCTCTGCCGTGTTGTATATTCCAACTGTGGACGTTTGCGCGTCCGTGCATGTGTGTGCGTTGCCAGTGAAGGGTGAATCTAATGACCATCAATGACAATTATCCCACTGCAGCATTCATTACTTGGCCCATTTACACAAACTCTATAGAATGGAAAAACTGGATGGAAGGAGCTGCGTATGGCCTCTCTCTCTCTCTCTCTCTTTTCCCTCTTGCCTTGCTCTCCCTCTCCGTCAGTCAGTCATGTACTGTGCTCTGCGTAACGGATGAGTAGCCAGGTGAACACCAGGGGGAGAGGGTATACCAGGATACACACAGCCCCTTTTTTTTCTTTCTTTTCTTTCATTCTCACCATCTCTTACCCATCCTTTCTCATCTCCTCATTCAGATCCACATGTTCATCCCCTTTCCTATCGTCTTTTCTGCATACTGTTTTTAATGGCAAACAACGGCCTAAAGTTGTGCTGTGCTGTAATTACTCTTCTCTTGTAATGCATAACTTTTTTTTCCCCCCTTACACTCACAAATTACGCTGAATGTGTGGTGTGTGTTAGCAAGAGAAAAAGAGTCAGGTCTCAGTCCCCTGGGCCTTTCTGTGTCTCTCATTAAAGACAGACGGTTGATGGAGCGCGAGTGTGTCGCTCTCCTCGCCTGTCGCCTTTGACAACAACACACTAGCCTGGCGGTCTGGAGGGATAGAGCAAATGGGAGGGAGCGGGTGGGAGTTTGTTGGAAAAAAACAAAAAAAACAACAAAAAAAAAAACCAAAAAGAGCTGGATGAGAGGTAAAGAAAGATACAGCTGCAGGAATTCAAATGAGTTATTCTTTGTCTTCTACAGTAAATCTATACATCGTCAGATTTAACCCACCGTTCTGCACAATCTGCAGGATTTTACTCACACTCCAGGCCAAATTAAGCATGCTTTAAGGTGATTATAAGAAAGATAACTTGTTTAAGAACACGACGAGACGCGGGAGCAAATTAAGCAGTCTTTTTCACCGAAAGGAGCCGAATCTAAATTCTCTCTCTCTGCCTCTCACTGAGTAGGTATGTAAGGAGATAAATCTCGTTGCCTGCGGCGACTGAGGCATTTTCAATTTCCCAGTGGGAAGGGGGCGGCGGTTGGTAAAGGATGTTGGAACGCTTAAGAAACAGCGTGGAGAAGCCCCAGAGATAATGCTTTGGCCACACTGATACACGAAAAAACTGGCTTGCCTCACCCGCTCGCCGTTTGACTGACTGCTGAGCGGCACATCGATGGAACGCTGAGAAATCTGCGTGATAAAGTTTAGAGGGAGAAGTGGCGAGAGACTTGAAACCCCCATGGCTGCTTTGCATCAGTCAGACAGCTACTGAATGTGACGGCGTCAAGTCAGGACGCCGGCCCCCACCCCCCCCAGCCCCCTGCTGCTTTTCCATAACGTTTTGGGGCAGCGGTCTGGGTAGGTGAGGCCTATTAACAGATGGGTGCGTCACTGTAATATTAAAACTGCATTTTGGGGCCTTATTGTGTAATGCTGATTCATATGTCCACGACACTTCCCCTAGATTCTGGTCTGGGCTTTTTTTTAATCATTCTGGCTCCATCAAGTCGCTAAGTTTTGACACGTAGGCGTCTAGACAACTTATCTCAAGGACTCCATGTTTTCTATGTGATGCTTAAGATGAACTGTTTCCTACTGGGAATTTGTCATTTCTGATAATCCTGCTTTTCTGTGATGCTGGTAATGACCTCTTCACCTTGTATACAACTGGAGATTAAATCCACTTTCATTCTCTGTCCGATTGTCCAGTCAAGTGTTTAAGTGTTTTATTATTTACTCACCAGAACTCACTAATAATTGATCAACTATTTTACTTTAATAGTGAAAATTTTAAACAACAGTCACTTTCACTACAGCACAGAAATGCAGCATAACTGAACCGCGGCAGTCACTAGAGCTGGGAGATACTGGGAATTTTGGTATCGATCCGACACCAAGTAAATACGGGGCCAGTATTGCCGATACCAATAGCAATACCGATACTTTTTTGATTTATCATGAAACTGCTGACCTTTTGGTGTTTTTTTAATTTTTGTCTTGGGATTATTTTGTTAAAACCTAGAATACAATTTCTGCAAACTTTATAGGTGACAGCAAATTATTATCACAATTAACATTTTTCTGTAAATATTTCTTGAAGTTGAAATGTTCTGTTCATGTTTTTACTAGTCCAATTATTATATTATATCTTTCAATATTTGTGTAATTTTGTTTGCACTGTGTGCCCTTTCCCATTGCTTTGACTCTATAAATTTCTCCATTGTGGGATAGATAAAGGATTATCTAGTGTTATTTTATCTTAAATAACACCTTTCAATGGGATACATGACATGTACTGGTTTATTTCAAGGTCTTAATTAGATTTTTTTGAGTTGGCTCCAGTAACATATAACTTAAGTAACATGTACTTTGAAAGTTAATATGAATTGATGCTGCAGATGACCACTCTTATCTACCTGGATGCTCTGTAGGACTGAAAGGTGTCTGCCAATGACTTCTGTCTCAGGGTTGACAGTCTGTCAGCGAATGGAGGATGTCTCTCCTTCTCTCTCTCTCTTTCTCCAGTTCTTTGTTTTCTTGCGCATGGTTTTTCATGTGCTTAAATAAATTTGTAGTGTTTTCACTGTATTTTACGGCCTTTTTACAAACTACACAACATGCCGTTGTTTCGTTTTCGGGATTAAAATACAGCCAAACTGCGCTCCTTTTTCTTTTCCTTGCTCTTTCTCTCTCCGTGAGGAGCGTGTGTCAGCGGGGGGGCAGAGAGAGCGCTGAGTGGGTGGGCCCCGGGGAGAGGGGCCAAGCTGGGTCTACCTGCACGCTTGTTTGGCCGGTGCCGCTGAGCCACGCGATGATGCGACTTCAAAAGATGAGACTAGAGGGGAGGGGGAGGAGGACACAGCGACACCGTGTCACACACAGACTCCAATGAATTCACCCTCAGTCAGTGCGTGTGGGAGAGAAAAAAAGCTTGAGTATCAATCTTTTTATACGAGTATCATTCGATATCGATACCAGCGTTGATATCAATATTATCAATATTTGGATCGATCCGCCCACCTCTAGCAGTCACCTTAACAGACCTACATGTACTGTAGAGGTTGGCTCATTTTACTTTGCATCTGCTGGTCTGAGGGATTCAGCAAATTTAATGAATAAATAAAACTACCGTCTAAACTTTCCTACATCACGGTTTTACCTACAAGTAATGACTCGTTTGTCACTTTGAGACAAACGAATGACAGAAATCTATAATCTATCTAAGTGTATCAGCTCTGCGCCTGAAGCGCCTGCTCTCTCTCCTGTCACATATCAGTGTCCAACTGCTTTTGTGCCTTGAAGCAATGCAGCGTTCTTGTTGACAGTATACACATTTTAGAGGGAAAAACACCCGTTAGAGTAACATCTTGTTGGAGAAAACTAGCTGTTACAAAGTTTTTCAGAGTATTGGGAGAAGTCTGGCTTCTCATCCAGCAGTGATGGTGGAGACGATGTCCAGCAATAAAGTGATATTCATATTCATCACACCAACAGTGTTACTTCTTCCCCGCATTGTCCTTATGCTCGCGCTAAATCAGTAGGCGTTTGTATAGTCGCCTTTAAAATCAGAAGTTTGCATATCTCTTAAAAGCCCCAGATGTCAGCGGTAATGACCGGTTTGAACCGGCGCTGCCGCCCAGTGGATGCCATTTTCTCAGGTTTCCTCTGTTAATAGTCCAAACTGTCAGGAACATGGGTCTCATCTCTTTCAATGTGCTTGTTTGACAAACTCTGTAAGTTGTGTCAGATTTGCTATATTTCTGATGCATGAAGTTTAATTGTCAAACAAAAGAACGAATGGACAAAATCATTTGTATGATGTGTTAGTTGAAATTTAAGTGCAAAACTGAACCAGATTTACGTTTATTAGGATTCCTAATGACCCGATTTTATGCAAATATTGCTTTAATTACATTCTTTCCCTTTATGAAGAGCGCATAAACTATTTTTCTATGCTGCGGTGTAGAGTTATTTCCTCTTGTGCGGATGTAGAGTGCAACAAAGTTTTTTGGTTGCTTGTTTTTGGGGTTTTTCATTCTACAGTTGGTCAAGTTAGAGTATAAGAGCTTTAAAGAAAAACTTTAAAGGCTCCTGCAGGAAAATGCTGATACAACCTTTTCTTTTTTTTTCTCAGTTTCCATTAGTTATCCTCTGTTGTCTGTGTATCTCATACTAGTTCATCTGTTGACTCGGGAGCGTGAATCAGTTTGCCAGATGTTCCTGACGTGTTTCTTCCTTATCTTTGCATATATATTTAATTCTGGGTGCTAAAGTCTGTTTTTTCTTTTTCTTCCCAGGCTTGTCCGGAGATCTGGCGACAGTATCACATAACGGTGAGTACACCAGCGCTGCTCCTGTTTTCACATGAGCACTGCGTCACCGCTTTACGTTTCTGTGTGTGGGTTGAGATTATTCTTTTGACAAGGAATGACTTCTCGGTCACGTCATATTTATGTCAGACGTTTTGACACCAAGGGGAACTGGTGACACTGCTGATCTGTAGGACGCATTTTACATTTCACATTTCACATCAAATGATCAGTTCAAAGTGAACCAATCAAAGCTGAGTTAATAATTTTTCTTTGAGGTAGCCCTTTCATCCTGATGGGATTGGGATTAGTCAATCCATTTGTTTAGTTATATATATATATATATATATACACAGTTGAGTCCAGAAGGATTTGGACAATGACAGAGTTTTGATGACTTTAGTATTATATGCCACAAGAATGAGATAAAATAACCAGCATATGATCAAAGTGTAGACTTCAGATTGAATTTAAGGTGCCATGGTTGTAAGTAGAACCACAATGTTAATTACCTGGATGAAAAAAGATTCCAGTCCATGACAGCTTGAAGTCTTTGGCAGCCTCACACGCCCGTACTATAACAGTGTGTGTGCCTCCATCATGTCTGGGAGATGATGTGTTAAGCTTTGGATCATAAACTGGCCCTTTCCTTCTTCCTTACTTTTCTCTCCACATCATTCTGATAGAAGTTTATCTTGGTTTCATCAGTTTGAATTTTCTGATTCCAGATCAGCATACTTGATCATGGAGGAACTTTTTTTTTTTTCCCCAACATGTTTTATGGCCAACTTTAATCTGGCTTTCCTATTTTTGATAGTTCCCAGTGGTTTGCACCTTGCTGTAAACCCTCTGTATTTTACATTCCTGAAGGTGTCTCTTGATTCTTGAGTGGAGATTTTCACAATGATACGTTCATCTTCTCTGTTGAAGGGGTTTTTCTTCACCGTGGAACTGTTGATTTGGCCACACCTTAAGTTCTAGGTATCTCTCTCTTATCGTATGTAGTTAGTTTTTTTTTTTTTTTTTTTCTCCAGCCTTGTGATGGTCTCTGTCACTTGCACTGAGACCTCCTCGGGCTTCATATTTTTTTTTTTAAATCTCATGTCAAACAGCTGCCAAATGCCAAGTCCACACCTGATATCACCTACTCAATGGGCCGCAGCTGGCAATCACAAACTTCCTTTCAGTCAATTGTCCAAATACTTTTGAGCCTCATAGCAAAGGAAATTCTTTGTCTCAAATGGCCGTAATTTTCAAATGGCAAACATCAGGAAATGAAGAGTATTAAAGCATATTCATGTTTTGTGTCAAAGCCATTTGTTGTTTAAGCATGTTCAGTCAATAAAAAGGCAACACAAAGAAGCTGAGTTTCCATTCACATTACACAGAAGAAAAGTGCCACACGATCACTTCAGATCAATAAGGTTGTGACTGGTATTGACCTTCCCCTGTAGCAGAGGACTGGAGCATGTTGCGGGGGGAGAAACATCTTAAAAGATTAAGGAACAGTCAAAAGAAAGTGATGGAAAACCTTTTCTGTGTTTTGTATCTTTGCCTGATTTTTGTTTTTCCTTTCCCCCTTCGTTTTGCTTCATTTTCAACCTAAGTGAGATCAGCAGCTCTGAGTGATGCGTGGGTGTGAGTCCGTCTCGAAGCAACGTGTCAGAGTAGAAAACTGTGTGACAGCCACATGGGCCACATGTCAGCAGGGAGGCAGCTTCTTATTTCTGTGTTTATGCAGAATTTAAAAAAAGAAAACTAGTTTTCTTTGCTGTGTCTGTGCATATGTGTGTGTGTGTGCGCATCTGAGCGAGGGGGTGATATAGACCTCAGCCTAAGAGAAAAGAGCAGCTTGTTTGTCAATTAAAAGACGTGATAAAGCATGAAATGGGCTGCCAACACCACGTGGGACGAGGGAGTGAGAAAGAGGGAAGAAGAGTGTGTCTTTGCATATATCTTGGCGTGTACTTTGTGCATGTGTGTTGGGGGAGGTCTGTCACTCTCCTCTATGGAGATTAATTAGCAGGGGCTGTCTAATGAAAAGGCAGCATCGTTAGCGCTGTGGTACCACTGTGGGAGAGACGGAGAGGAGAGGAGGAAGGAGGAGGGAGCAGGACAGAGAAGTTCCAGGGGAGATGCTGACAGAGAGGATAGGAGTTTAATCGTTGCTCATGTTGTGTGGAGGACACTACAGTTAAGTGAAAAAGAATACACGCCCTTTTAATTCTGAAGTTTTACATATCAGACACGATAAAGAAAAAAAATGATGTTGTCCTCAACAGGTCTTAGAAGTAGGGAAATGCGTCCTCGGATGAGCAACAGCACAACGGATCCCAGCATCCCGTGTTGTTTATTTAACAAAACCAGAACCAAATAAGAGAAACCGTCTGTGGACTGAACTTACCTTTAAATAGCAGCCGGATCCACTTGATTAACTGATCATCAGCAAGTGCAAGTGTCTCTTTAAAAAAAAAGTATTCTCAATGCTAAGAAGGAAGAACATGTGCAAGGATCTTGCAGAAGTTCTGGAAAAGTCTGCTATAAAGTGCTTTCCTAAGGATGTATGTCCATCTGCTGTGAAAAAAGGGTTCATTGCAAGTGGAAACTAGTCAAGACAGTTGCCAGTCTTCCCAGGAGTGGATCTCCCAGCAAGTTAACCTCAAGGTCAAGTTGTAGAAATTACAAAAAAAAAAAAAGCCCAAGAGCTCTGTCTCTACAGGCCTCGGTTAGTATGTTAAATATTAAAGCTCATTACGTGCAGCTAGAAAAAGACTGCACAAGTACAGCTCATTTGGAAGGTTTGCCAAGAGAGAACATCTTCTCTCTAAAAAGAACACGGGAGCATGACCAACATCGGATGTGAGGTCATAGGTCCGTCAGGATGAGTTGGGTGATGCAACAGGGCAACGATGCCAAGCACACCAGTAAAACTATAATGAAATGGCTGCAAAAGAGGAAAACTGAAGGTGCTGTACTGGCTCGGTCAAAGTCTAGATCTCAACCTGATTGAAATGTTTTAGTGGGACCTGAAAAAAGCAGCGCAAATATGCTCAAACCTCAATGAACTGAAGAACATTTCTACATTTCTCCACATCAGTGTGCAGCTGATGATATACAGAGAACAATTACGGCAAGTTGTTGTTGCTAACAGTGGTTCTACGGGCTTTTGAATCAAGGGATGTGTTGCGTTTTTCACATAGTGTTTCTGTGTGTTGCATTAGTTTGTGTTTAAATGACAGTGTAAAACGTCTTTGATTTTATTTACTGAGTTTAAGACCTGACAGGGATCCTTCTGTATAATAAGATTTTAAAGAGTTCTTCACGTAACCGTTTATGATTTAGTGTAGTTTTTACAGGAGGATGAAACCGTACTCGTGTGTTCCCATGAGCGTGTCTTTGCGTGTGACAGTACGCTTTAACGGGTGGAGGATTGTGACCCAGGTCTAATTGAAGTATTTAAGCCATTTAAGTGCGGGGAACAGAAGGTCGTTACAGACCCAAACTGGCGCGGGGGTTAGGGGCCCGCGCAGGCACAGACACCCCTCTCCCTCACACAAACGCACCTACACACATGCATATACGCGGCTCCTTCTGTTTAAGACAGTCTCATTTTATTCATGATGCTGCTTATGACCCTGAACTCCCCAATGTGAGAAGGTGTGTGCGTGTGTCTGAATGCGTGTGTGTTTGCTTTGGTAGATGCGACTCTGTCACCTTCCGCTGGGCTCAGCCAGGTGTGAAAAGGCATTCTGTCAGACCTCCCCGCTACTGGGTCCATTTATCCTCCGCACGCGAGCACGTATGTGTGTGCGCACGCCGGGTCCGTTTATCTCCCGTCAGTGTATGTGTTGTCTGCCTGCACCTGGCCCTCCACTAACAAACTCCTCCCAAACACTCAGTATAGACCACAAAGCCCCGGGGGTATTTACTGAGAAAGTACGATACTGACACACATGGAGACACACAAACATACTCACTTCTACAAATATATAGAGCGGCAAATGGAGAACAAAAAAAAAAAACACCCACGACATTTTCATCATGTCTGTGTCTAATGAATTTAAACACAATTGTAATTTTTTTTGTTTTGTTTCTGTTAAAGAAGTGGTTGACTTGAACAACCCTTTCTCTGTTTCTATCTTCCACTCACAAACAGAAAAAAGCTCAAAACTAAAAAGATCCTGGTTTTACTTCTTTCTTTTTTTGTGCATCTTTACAGACTTCTTATTTCCATCTCCTTCCTCTTTATCATGTTCTTAGTTTCTCACAGAGCACTGCACGCTCTAAAAGCACCAAAAGCCACCAAGATGCTCATTGTCATCAGGATGTTTTCTACCGTGGAAGAAGAGCAAACTCCCTTCTTTTGGGATTTCCTCCGTTACCCAGAATGGCTTGCAGCAATCCGAAAAAAGAAGTTTGAACTTGTTACTTTCATTTTAAGACTGGTTGTGTGGCGCCGTCTTGACTCATCTGTGATCGCACCTGCACTACACTTTATGCACTTTATCTTTCTCCGTGTTTGTTTTCTACTAAATGAGTAAATCATCAGTGATGTGCCGTCAGAAATCCAATGGTCATTGTTGCTAAGGGCCAGAATGTCGTTAATGCCAGGACACTTGGATGAAAATGTGAAAGTAATGCCGTAGTATTTGAACTCTACAGTGTTTTTTTTTTTCTTTAAGACATTTCTGGTAAGATAACGGGGGGAGCCATGTTCATCTTTTCCATTCAACATGAGGGTTTAATACCAGACGGACAAGGATGGTAAGAATGGAAGTCATTAAGAAAACAGGATGATGGATGGACTGCAACTCAAAGAAAGGCCTAAATTGAATGACCTGCTGTCAGTATCCTGGCTCCATAAATGCGCATGAAGATTATGCATTAATGTGTTCATTCAAACATGCACCACACAAACGTGCCACCGTGACTTTGTCCTCCCCGGTGCTGTGTTAAAACCAGAGTGCCGCCCTCTGGCAGCCGTAGGAAGTGGAGGACCGATTCTTTCAAGCACATTAGACATTCTGAGAATTTTCTCCATTCCTTTCTGACGCTGAATCTGCCTTAATCGGTTCTTCCCATGCATGTCGAGTCTATATATTTTTTTTTTTAAAGGATAATTCATTAAATCCATTATGTGTAATTCACCTGGACAGTGTGAATGTAATGTGTAAGAGACAGAGGTGAAGCCAGAGTCTGCTGGGGAGTTGAGAGGACAGAGGTGTGTTGCTGAGGGAAGCAGCGGAGGAGTGAGTGTATAAAACTGAGTGAAAGAGACAGGAAGAGTGAGTCTGAGTCCGCGGCAGCTTATTGGTACAGGTATATCTGTGTGCAAGCATTGATTGGCCACTACTTAGATATCAGCGGTGACACCTGTGCGTTGGTGTTTATTGATCGGCGCCTTGGCCCACGGTGGTGTGTGTGTGTATCGACTGTCTTTTTTCCTCACAGTGTGTGTGTATTGATCTTTTCTCCAGGGATGCGTGTGTGCTGTGTGTGCGTGTCTATGTGTGAGTGTCTCTGGTGCCTGTGAAAAGGAAAAAAGAAAAACAGTCCCTTGTTCGACTCAGAAATGAAGCCGTTTGAACTCCCTCCTTTCCCACCTGACTGCCTTTCTTTCCCTTTTCATTCACTATTTTGTACCTTTTTTAATACATTTTTTTTCTCTCTGTGGTCTTTCTTCACATATTTCTTTGTTAGCCCAAGGTTAGGACATTTTTGTTCCTTAAATCCTCTTATTTTCATGAAAAAGAAAATGGCTTTTAATTTTCATTGGAGGAAAAATGAATGCTAACACAGACCATTTCAGGTTGTCAAAGTCAAATTAGAACACTAGTGCTGAATTTTAGGTCCTTTTTTTAATTATTATTCTTTTTTTAAGGCATTTGGTCTAACAGAATCAGTTTTTGCCAAAGACTTGCAAGTATTGATTAAATTTCACAACTTTAGCAGAACTTTCAGATAAACTGTAAGTTAAATTGAAGTTGCTATTTATTTGTGGACGTGGACGTCAAATGTCATCTCAGGGCAAATAGAGATGTAGAGAAGTGTCCATTCAAATCCACTTCACTCCAGTCCAAAAGTGTCTTTCCTAGGACAGAACCTTGCAGAACACCGTGACCAACTCTGGTCTCTGAGGAGGACTCATCGTTCCCATGAGCTGGCAGGAGTCTATGAGATAAACATGGTTTAGATCAGTCTAATGTGGTTCCTTTAATCCCAGTAAAGTGTTCAACCCTCTGTAGCAGACCGTTGTGATCCATTGTTCGTAGATTCAGGGTTGAAGATCTTGGGAAGTCCTCTGTCTGAGGAGATCAGCTGTAACTTTCAGCACTAGTGTGGTGCGACTCTTCAGATTAAATCTATACAGACGGTTACATGGTTGATCAGGATAGTTTAGATTGGCTCCTTCCTTTGTATTGACACTTGACCTTGTAGATTTTTTTCCCCCTTAAATCTGGTCACAGCTTCGCCTGATAAACATCTATTACAATATTTCCTCAGATGCGTTGGAGTCCATTCAGGTGAAGTCACTCACTGGGCTCTCAGATGTCCAGGACCTGCATGTTTGTAAATTTGAAGCTTGAAAAAACGGTCAACTAGAACAGATTTAAGGGAAGATACTCTTAGAAAATCTCGTATCAACATTCATTTAACTTTTTTTTAAAACTGAAATTAGAGACAAAATGTCCAAAGAATTTATTTTCTCCCAAATATGTACATTTTATGACAGTTCTCCTCTCCCCAGATAAACATATTTATCTGCCTTCAAACACATTTTTTAAATTGTTTTTTTTTTTATAACCTGAATAAGGATTGCTTTTAATGTTTTATTTTAATGTTTTATTCTTCAATTCTTCATTTCTTTTAATTTTTTGAGCATTTTCAAGCATTTTGCGAGTATAAACGCTTGTTTTCAAAGAAATCCTTAGAAATGTGAGTTTTATTCCAGAAATACTGGCTATTAAAGCATGCTTAGAGTTTTAAGAATTTATTTTGATTTACACAAATCTGGATATTATCTTTAATTAAGATATTAAAACAAAATGGAAATATACTAAATATTGTGTGTATGTAAAATCTGTCCATGGGTGTATGAAAAAGGAAGTACAGGTATGACTTAGGGGGGGAAAAACGGTGAAAAGCCTGAATTAACACCTTATGTGAGGTAGTCAGAGTAATTTGTGGTGTTTATTTTCTGTTCTTGTGGTCTGCTGGGAGCAGCGATGGTTGTGTTCTTGTGGATTAAAATGATTCATGCATCCACAGATGAACCTCGCCAGATGAATCATCACGGTTTCTCTCTCTTGACTGGAGCACATTTCTCTGATTTTGGGTAGAATGCATTTCTGTGATCTGCAGGACAAAGATGTTACCATATTAAAGAGAGAGTGCGTAGGCGGCTTCACATGGACGAACGCCCAACAAAACCTCGGTGAGACAAATTTTTCACCCAGATCACCTGCGTCGAAGACAAATAAATAACTGATCGTATGCACGTCTTCCTGCTCCCTCAGAGGAGCCTTGTAGGTCCCTGCATGCTGTGTAGAGATGGAGCGCCCCTCAGTGGTCAGACAGACAACTGCAGCTTTGAGGAGATTGTTTTACGGTCAGATCGCTCTGATATTTGAGACCTGGACGTACGTGGACACGCACATGCAGGTCAGCAGAAGAAGGTTCATAAAACCCAAACCCAAACTAAGACCAGTGAAGAAAGAGTGAGGAAAAGCAGACATCTAAAGTACCAGAAACTGAGATTAAAAAGAGCTTAATCACATTTTTTACATTGTGCTCATCCCGCCAGCCCCACTGCCAACAGAATAACTCCTGGTTGTTCCTTCAGTCGTAAGCCGCACAGACGTTAAGTCCTACCGTCTTTCTGCTGAGGTTTAAGTTTTGACAGTTCTTATACTTTTTGTTCTGCCCTTCGCTCTGTACGACTGACCTTCTTCTTTGGTCCGTCTCAAAAGAATCTGCTCAATTCAAGTGATGCTCCATAAAAAGCCTTTAAATCCAATTCTGTGCAGTAAGCTGTTTCTGCAACCTCATCATTGTACAGGACAGACTGTCCAGTCCTGCCACATCTGCCGTGTCAAAAAAGGTTTAAACGCTTTATTGTCCCCCGAACTGAGACAGTGACAGCTCTGCAGTTGGGGGAAGGTGCATTTGTGAAATGGGAATGGCTTTTGTACAGTATGTGGAGTTTCATTAACGGCCAGCGGTCATTGGGGAACTTTTCATAAAGTCATGCAGGTTAACTTTATTTGGGGAAAATAGGGCCATACGTCCATTCATCCCTTCATACGTGTACATTCTGCCACTTATCTGGGACTGTGCCACGAGGCAGGAGTCTTAACAGCGATCCACAGACATCCCCGTCCCCAGCCGCCTCCTCCAGCTCTACGGGGGAACACCGGAGCTTTCCCGTGCCAGCCAAGCGATATCATCTCTCCAGGGAGTTCTGGGTATGAGACCTCCTCCCAACAACTGATACCAGATACTTCAGATACTTTTTGTGCCGACTTGTGCCAGCTAGTTTTTTTCTTTTTCTTTGCCACAAAGGAAGCTTCATGTTTCCACGCCAAGTTATTGGATATAATAATCAGGTGTTTTTACAATTTAAGTCTTTGGTCAAGGAGAGATTTCCTTTCACTGTTCTATTAAATTATTTGCTTCTCTGTTCTATATAAATACATAACTAAATATAAACTAGATATAATTTAACTTGTTGATCTGACAAAATGAATGACTTGGAGACATCACATGGAAATTTAATTAATTGTGATGTATCTATTGATAAAATGGCTTTATTCTACAGAGAAATAATAATCAATAGCAATAGTAAAACAGACCAACAAAAAAATGTTGGTCTGTATTTTAAGTCTTTTCTGTTGTCCTCAGAAGGACATGGGCTCTGCATTATGGTGTTTTTGTTTTTTTTTATTGTTTTTTTCCCCCCAAGGTGTTTTAAAGTAATCTGTTTTAAGTACATGCAGAACCATAGGAATGTAAACACAAATGTACATGCTCACACACACTCTTTCATTCAGACGTCCTGTGTTATCAGAGGTCTTGCAGGCTTTGCTGGTCATTGTGACTTTCCGCTTAGCTGGATGGTGACGATTTTGGTGTGTGCGTGTGTGGGCTTGTTTGGTTGGCTGACGTGTAAAATCAGGGTTTAATCCCGACCAAAGCAGAAGAGACTCTGTCCATCTCTGCGTAGTACATCTAAATCCCTGTCTCCCGTGTCCATATGTGCTGTCTCCGTCTAATTGGAAGGGATGAAGTGGGTACTACTGTACATTTCCATAAAACTCAGCCTGGCGCTTGCCACAATAGACAGAGGCCTCTGAGCTCAGCTTCAAGCGGCAAGAATAGAAAGCGTACAACTTAGGTCTGAATAGATTTGCTTGTCTCCTCTGTTCCGCCTTCCACGGTGTGACCAGATTACCGCCAGTGGCTGCCCCAACACAGACGAGGCGACCCACCATCCTTCACCCCTGAATCACATTAACATCATATTCCAGCAGCACTGTTTTTTTTTTCTTTTTTTCCCCCCCTTTAAGAGAAATTTTAGACTGGATGACTGGGTGATAGGAGGGTTTAAAAAGTGCCTCTGGTAGTCACGTCATGTGAGAGTGGGTGCTCGCTGGGCATGTGGTTTCTGCCTCAGTCTGAATCTTTGTGAATTAGCAGACACAAAGGACTCTGGAGTCACATCTGGCTGTTTGGAAATTCCCCATCTTCTCCTCATCATCCACTGCATCCCCGATCACTGCACGTGTGCGCACTTTCACCTTCAACAGCCTCTGAAGAAACATCGATTTTCTCTGGTCAGTTAGTGAATGAGAGCCTTTGATTCATCAATTTCATAGTCTTTTATAAAACAACAAAAACGAGAGGATTAATAGCTGTGTTCGCTGCATTGATTGTGTTCTGTCTGGGAAGATGTTCACCTTATAGCAATTTCATCTCACTAATTCACAACAGGCTAATCCTGCCCGTTAACCTAATCTGTACGAACTGGCATGTTTCACAGACACACACATGGCATGTTTGTTTTGGTATGTGCCCAGTAGTCTTGTGTTGTGTTGCAGAGCTGTTCTCTATGATAAAGCATGCAGAGGAAGTCCCCTGTGGGTCCAGTAACATATGCAAAACTCTCCCTATTGCTGCAATAACATATGCAAAACAGTGCTGCTGGCCGTGGCCCCCATGCTCCCACCACCCGCTACTGTTCAAAACCTACCCCCTCTCCTCTTACACGCACAAGCCTGTTTGCTTCTCGGATTTTGTTTTATAACTGTGTGTATGTATGTGTAGGTGTGTGGGTGTGTGTGTGTGTGTGTGGTGTTCCTTCAGATTGTAGTCTGTAACAGCCTGAGCTTTGTGTTGGCCGAAGGATTATCACAGCTTTGCCACTAGCAGCTAAGGCAAGGAGCAGAGTAGCGCGGGGCTTATATACAGACACGGTGTGTGTGTGTGTGTGTGTGTGTGTGTGTGTGTGTGTGTGTGTGTGTGTAGGACAGCTGTGGGAAAAACGCATGTGCGACAGGGAGAGAGCGTTGATGTGTCTGTGTGTGCATACATAAAAGGCCACGGATGGTTGGCTGTCTGTGTCCACACAGCGAAGCCCTTAGGACTGTCTCTCTCACCCCCCCCCCCCCCCCCCCCCCCCCCCCCCACACACACACACACGCACACACACGCACACCTAAACCCTAAACCAAGCCATGAGTCCTCTTTTCAGTTGGGCCAGCTCTGATTCTGAACACTTCCTGAAGCTCATCAGGTCGGATCAACATCATCTCTTATGTTGTGTCTACAGGTGCTTTAAATGCAGGTTCATTCTGTTCTCGTGCTTGTTTTTTGTTTTGTTTTGTTTTCTTTTTTTTTTTTTCATAGCACACCTATAGGTCAGAAGATAATTAACTTGACATATTGGATCTCTCTGTTACACACACATAAATATCTGTGAACCGCTGATGCAAATAACACCCCACCGGTCCATATCGGACTACTAGCAAGTCCAATCAGAATCCCATTGTTCAGACGGACCTTTTACGTTATACATTACTGGTGATCAGAACTGATCTGCCAGAATTTAGAAGTCAATCCAAATCCACCTGGTAGTTTTGTGACTTAGCTCACAGAGGTAGCTCACAGAAGAGTCCGCTGTCTCTCAGGCAGACGGAGCTTTTGTGCCCTCTGTTTGCATTTCAGAGGGCACAAAAGTCTATTTCAGTTTCTGCTCGAGTAGCCTGGATCATTCAGATTGAGACACATTTGCTGTGATTGATTAGAACTGCATTTAAAACTACCATCTGTGCTTTGAACCCCATTTGGAAAAATCACCACCCTTCATGTGGTTTATGAACGTTCAAAAAGGTCTTCTGTAGATTCAGTCTGGAAAACCATAAACATCCCAGAGTTAAAGCTGTTCCCATACATTTGAGAGTTGATGCACACAACTCGATGTAAATCTTTCCTGCACAATGAAGGCACAGCAGAAAATGAAAGTAATGTTTTTCCATACTTTTGCCACTCACGTTCATGAGACATTTTTTAAAGTCTGTAAATAAATAAGTATCTGTAGCCACAGCAACAGTTAGCTGTGGCTGCATCGTGGGTTCATTGGCCTTCCAGCGAGCCTTCAAGGCACTGCTGAACAAAACAGCAAATAGCTTTGGAGGAATATTGTTTGGGATCATCAAAATGCACGATTTTTCACGGTGTGTGTGTGTGTGTGTGGGGGGGGGGGGGGGGGGGTGTTGTCAATTAAAAACCCACATATGCGCTGCATGCTCCTGTATGCACATAGAAAGGCTCTGTGCTGCCAGCTACCAATCACGAATGTTTCTTGTTAATAAATATTCCTAGTGTCAGAAATATATTCTTGACTTCAGTTTTCATTCTTGCGTTGGCTTTATGGAACTAACTGTTTGAATGGTATGATGTAGGGTTCTGTGTAGGGGTGCACGATAATTATCGACCCAATAACAGGAAATTACGATAGGTCCGATATCATGACGATTAGTTCCGATAACATATATTTATTTTTGTCAACACAGTGAATGTTATGTTCAAGTGACGTCGGCATAATCAGAAAAATGATATCTCAGTAAGGAAAATCAAGAATACCCCCTCATGCCAGAAAACAACTTGTTAACTCGGTCATAATTTTGGTAGTTTCTGAGTTTAAATGATATTCGCAGTATTTTCCCACATGCTACACATAAAAAAGAAAAAAAAATAGAAAAGGCTGAAAGAATGACTAGCAAACGAGGGAACATGGGAATTTACGTTACACCTTGAATGCAGCATTGCGGCACAGTGAGTTGATTAAAAAAAAAACCAACATGGCCTTGATTGTCTGGAACTATGTTAAAGTTTCAAAAGAAGATAGTTCGCTGGTTATTTGTGACAAATGCTCCAAGCGAAGGAGGGAAAAAAATAACACAAGCTTTTATACGTCAAACCCGATCAGCCACCTGAAACATAACCATCGCTTCCATGGAGTTTTGAAATTGCGCTAACGTGAGCAAGCCAGCACCAAGTCTCCCCTCCGTTCCCCTCCCCTCCCCTCTCCTCTCTGCTCCTTACCATCATCTCTCATCTAAAGCTTCCATGAGATTAGAAAAAAACTAAAAATATCGAACCTCATTTACTTTAATTAAAGGGATTCATTTGAATGGAATCACAAGCCAAAATCCTTTAAAAGTAATTTTTTGTTACTATGGAGTGCACTTTTTCAGTTTATTTACACAGACAAGTCTAACTTGTGTCAGTACATTATGCACTGTGCATTATTTTTTATTGTCATTGAGGAATGAATTTTTTCAGTTTGTAATTCTGATGCATGTATTTCCATCAGTTCAAGGAGCTTTAATTTTTTTTATATCAGTCAGTAATGCAGCTTATTTAAGTTGATGTGAGATATCAAATAGGTTTGTTTGATAGCTTTATGAAAATGTTTGAGAGGCTTGCCAATAGTTTTTCATTGGAAAAAATAAATATCTGTTCATTTAAAGAGTCAAAACTGTTTTTGTTTTATTCATAGTATTGATCTTAGGTATATATGTGTGTTATCAGTATCAGCCCTTAGGAGCTGAAAGTTATCGGTTATATGTATCGGTTTTAAAAAACAGTTATTGTGCATCCCTAGTTCTGTGATGTTTGCAAATGTTCAATTTTCACTGGAACTTGATTTGAAAGGGGAAAAATTGTGAATGAAATCAAAATGGCAATATCTGCCAGAAAAATCGCAATACAATTTTTTTTCTCAAAATCATTCAGCCCTACTGGGCAGTAAGATGTCCAACATGTGGGGTAAAAAAAACAAACAAACAAAAAACAAGAGTTCCAGTCAACAATACGCCAGTAAAAGAGTGGCCACCATGTGATCCAAATGAAACAATTCTCCCTTCCCTGCTCAAGAAATGCAACACCAAGCAAGTGTTTATTTTTTTGGATTGGAACACATGCTATGGGTTAAATAACTTGAAAGTTGATTGGACTAAAATAAGTATCTGTATCCCTTAATGTCCATTTGCCATACAAAAGATCTGTTAAATAGCTCCATGATGACTTATTGACATAATTGAATGAGTGTTTATGTTTAGGAAAGAGTCGGAAAGACGCCGAGCTGCGTTGATCTCGCAGGGTTTCGCCATGTTTAGATGCCCCTGATGTTCACTGTGAGAGCGGGAATGTGACGGGGACGAAGGTTCCTCCATTGAATTAATATTGCATGAGGCAGACAAATCTCCGCACGCACACACATTCAGACACGCCAGGTTTTCACACACAGATCACAGGTTGACTGAAGAATACGAGAGGATTTAATTTCTTCCTCTTCCCTCTCTCCTGTGCTTTGATTCATTCTCTCCATGTGCTGGATCAGACTATGTGGAGATAACGCAAGCCCAAGGTCAGGGAGGAAGAGACGGTGGGAGACCTGCAGCCAATTTACATGAAAGATGAATGGGGAGAGGGCGGGAAGGGTGGAGGTTGGGGGGCTTGAGACTGGGACTGTGACCTCCTTAGGGTGCGTGTGTGTGTGTGTGAGCGCATGTGTGCGCTCGCAAGAGGTCTGTGATCTCCTGGCCTTTGTGATGGAGATGGGCCCGGCAGGCCTGACCCGATAATGACGCGACGCTCTAATAGCATTCATCCCCTCTACCGCAGAACTACTCAAGCGGAAAAGAGACGGAGAGAAAGATGGGGAAAAAACAAGTGTGAGGGGTAGATGTTGGTTTGCAGGGGTGTGTACAGAGCAGAAGGGGGGGGGGGGCAGGTAGGAGGGGAGGTACGCTAAGCTATGTTTAAGAAATGACGCGGGGTGCAAATCATTTGTAATCTCAGAATCAGGATTGGGAGAGGAAGGTGGGGGCCACCGTAGGTGACGATGTGAAGGTGTGTGCAGCTTTGTGCACGTGGGGTTTCATAGAACAGCGTTTAATGTGTGTGTGTGTGCCTGTGTGTGTGTGTGTGTAAAACATTAGCAGTAAATGCACTCAGCCTCTTTCTCCTTTCTCTCTCTTTATCAGTGTATATTTGCTGTGGGCACTGAAGCATGGAAGGCTTTCAGAACACTGGCCCATAGGGGACGGGACCCTGTGACCAATAGACGTGGACGCACATACACACACACAAACACAAAGTTACTTATCAAACAGGGTCATTACAGGCTTCTAACTATACCTTGGTAATCACTGGTTTATATCAGCACCAGTACACAGCAGTCCACAACAATGGAGAGCATGGGAATGATGGCAGAGGAGAGGGAGCCTGGGAGACAGACGGAGGGTTAAACCTCTTTTTCTGTTGCTGTTGTATTCACTGTGTTTGGAGAAATGCGGTTTGATTATGAATTCGCACAAAACATTGTTTTGTTTATTCTATTAATATTTTCTAAGCGTCTCCTTTAATTTTCCATCCGTCCATAGACTCAAGTTGGTCCTCCTGTGAAGCAGCAGGGAGAGGACAAGGCTCGATCTCCTGCCTACTGCTACAACTGCTCCAGGAAAGGACACTTTGGACATGTGAGTACCCCACTCAGTTTTTACAAGTTGCCATTTATCTGCTTGAACTGTAAATGAAAACGTAATGTTTTGCATTACTGAAAATGAAACAAAATATGGATTAAATGTTGATACTGAGAAGTTTAATCGGGTCTCGTGTTATTTTGACGTGCACCTGTCCTCAGGCGTGCCCGCGGCAAAGAATGTTCAAAGGGGTTTATGCTGCTACCCCATTCATCAACCACTATGACACCGTGAAGGACATTAATTGCCGACAACACCGGATAAGGCTGAAGGTTAAAGGCAAGTCACCCACACCTGGAGTAAACACACAGACAAAAAGTGAGGCAACCATGGGCTTTAATCAAAGCTGGAACACTCGGGTGTGTGTGTGTGTGTGTGGCAGGAGGAGGGGGGGGGGTTATAAACATAAAGGTGAAATCTAAACTTTGCATCAGTAGTTTTAAAGGCAGGCTAAGCAATTTCTGGATTACATAACATCTGTTGATATTTAAAGAAAATGACAACAAAGTATGGAGAGCTAACTATCCCTCCTTCTGCTGATGTCTGAAAAAACTGATGCCCCCTCACAAGTATGAACCTTCTCCCTGTTTGTGATTGTGTTTGTCTCCTGTTTTATGTGTTCTCACAAGAAGGGGAGCTAGCAGACGGTGTTAATGAACTTGACAAAAAAAAAAGTTTTCCGAGTTGGAAATTGTGTTAAATCACTTACCCTACCTTTAAATTCCTACTGTTAAAATGTATTAATACATATAAGTTTTATATGTATTCAGCAGTTTTTTTCCCAGCTTTAAATGATACTTTGAAAAGGTCCATTTGTATTTTTCAGTTTTGACAACATCATCACTGTTTCCTGCGCAGACATCTCTGCCACAGGAACAAAAGGTGTAAATACAGGAAGAAGATGCTGAGTTACTGCCGGTCCAATGTGATGCATCAAAGCTCTTGATCGATTTATGTTTCTTGGATTTGTGACTCCTGCTAAATACTTTACTACGATGTTTGAAAATGAAGCGTGGCTACGCTTGAAGGAGAACATTTTAACGCATTCATATTTTCCGAAGGTAATAACGCAGTATCAAAACGGTTCAGGAGTGTACGCGCATGAATCATACAGAACTTTAAACTAGGTAGTTTCTCTTAATAATTCTACAGACAATCAAGTCTTAAAATCTATTACAGGCTTTATGTTCATTTTTCTGTTTGGATTTTGAATCAGTCTTTTTCGTGTAACCTCAAGGTCCTTAAAATTTGAAAACTTCCCTTACCCGGCTCTTGCTTCCAGTATTTGGATGCTCCTTGAAACTGAGGATGCATTAAGATTTTTCAGTTGTGTGCAAAAAAAAAACAAAAAAAAACGTAGCTTTCAGCCATTAACTTGATGATAATACAGATAACTTGATGCAAAACATCCAGTCAAAATAAATTGGTTTTGTAAGTTGCAGCCAGAATAATCACAGCGGTAGGAAAAAAAAAAAAAATCACAAACTTAAAATTTGGTATGTGGGCAGTGATGTCATCTAACAGATTAAATAAAATGTTTCAGTTTTGTTTAAATATAATAACTTGGGTATGTTTTTTTTTTTTCATTGTAATGCAGGTTAGATAACAAGAACACCACCTCTATTTATTGATCTTCTTATGAGAGGAAACGTTAAATCGTGTCATTAAATTACTTTCCCTTTGTTTCAGAAATGAGAAAGAACGGTTATTTCCCCGCACCTTCTCCCAACCCTCTCACCCCCGAACCACCGAAGAAGCAGAAAATCAGCCATCTCAAAAACAGCCGTCAGCCGAAACATTCGCCTCACCACACTCCAAACAGCAGATACGGTGCCAGCCATGTCTTTTTTAAAGACAACGGCGAGTTCAGAAACGCGACACCCAAAACAAAGAAATTCAGACAACAGGAAGCCGTTGGCAACGTAAAACCGTGGAAGCCTAAGAGACCCGTGCCCACCTCGAGAGACTCAGTCCCACCAGTGAAACAAGTTTTAAATGAGGACGATGACTTTCCCAGAGGGGGAGGGCCAGAGGAAAACACAGAGGAGAAGAAGAGGAAGAAGAACAGAAGGAAGTGGAGGAATAAAATGTCTTCATCTGTCCCAGAGGGAGACAGAGAAAAGGGACCAGGTCATCCTCATTTAGGAAGGAGGCGGGATCCGGCGTCGAGGAAGCAGAGAGGCGACAAGAAGAGAAACAGGAAAAATGCTGCCCACAGGGTCGCTGACAAAAAACTTGGCACTCAGATGTACCCGACAGATGAAAATCTGTTCATTATCAAACAGCGGAAGCACAGGAGATAGCATCAGTTTATCATAGGAGGATCAAGAGTTCAACATTTTGTTCACTCAGGTTTTACAGGAGGAGCTAACAAGTCTTTTATCGGACCCTTTCACGATCGTCAATACAATAATCGAAGTTGTAAATGCTAAAATGAATGAAGCCTGATTTCCATTGAGCTTATTTTAGTTTCGCAACTACTCATGTTGGCTCATGGTTTAAAAAAAAAAAACAGTGCCATTATTATTTAGTCAAAGATTTTGTACTTTTCTGGTTGTCGAGCGTTAAATAGTTCAAGCTGGGTTGTTTTTTTTTTTTAATTTCACATCTTCACCCTGTGATTGGAGCAAGCTCTTCAGACCTGTTGAAACTGCTCAAATAGCAAAAGATGTTAACGTTCAAATAAAGTAATTAAGAGTCTGTATTATCATTTTCCTGATTTGACGTATTCTCTGAAAAGGTGTGTTGTGCGTTCCTTGTTCTCATAAAGGGGAGCTGGGCAAGACTTCTATTCATCTGTGATGTAAACAGTAAACTGTTTGAGTTTATTTGTTTTTAATGAATAACTCACTTTACTTTTGAAATGCAGTTAAGATAATTTACAGATGCCTCGACTCTGAAGAGTTGTGAAGTTGTTGCTGTTATTTGCTCCCAGTAAAATTATATCCTAAAATCTGACATGGAAAAAAAAGTTGAAAACAATTCAGTAAATGCTGTTTGTCCAAGCTCTCTGGAACCAAATAAAACTTGAATCTGCTCTATTTGACTTGTACACCTAAAATTGTTTAATTACACCTCCGAAGACCATCAAATTATTAAGTACCATTCTTCCATGATATTGGTTGAAAAAATCCCTTTTATTTGCTCTGAATGTGTATTTATAGCCGTCTACATGAGAGGCCACATGATGGATTTGGTTCTTTGTGAAAGAGATAAACATCCATGAGGCCACGGTGCGTTTCATGTTGTATCATGTGTTTCTCGTGATTTTTTTTTTTTTCAATTGATTAAAAATGCCGTAGTAGTCGCCACCACTAGGTCTTATGCAATTAAAAAGTGATGCATTGACAACAGCGGTCATGCATTTATCTGGGATTTGTTCATGACACCTTTTTCTTCTGAGCTTTGACTCAAATATCTCAAAGGTAAAGAGTGACATCTCACCTTGGAGAGTAAAGAGTTCTGCAGAAGCCGTCATGGACGAATAGGTCACTGCTCCAAAAATTTAAAAAAGAAAAAAAAAGTGTAGAAGAAGATAGATTTACTCATATACTGAAGAGTCCAGTCCACAAGGTGGCCTTCCAGTGCCTGTGGAATATTTGCACTTTCCACTCTGGATTTTGACATTATTACAGTTTCAAGCCACTTTTATTAAGCTTCTTAAGGAAGAATTTTGTATTTATAGGCCTCTTTCCACCAGTGTCAGTGTTAAAACAAGCCTCAGACTATTATTAGATGTTCATGAGTGTGAACTTTGGTTTGGGACAAAAATGATGATTGAAACAGTTATGAGATGGACCAGAATATACGTTTGCAGCATAATGGCCATTCACGTTAGCCCAGATGGCAAGCAGAAACATCAGAATAAACTGCTGTTTTAAGACCCAAAAATGTCATTCCACTAAAGTGAAAAAAAAGAAAGAAACCAAGGTAATTTTAACTTTTTAAGTCTACAAAAAAAGTTGACGTAAAGACTGTTGGGTCACCGCCACCTTGTCTCGTCCATGAAAATCGACCACCAATGTTGTACAAACATCTCTGCTTCTGACTCACCTTTTTTGTCATAAGTATCAAAATACTGATGCCATGAACTCAAGGTGGATGTACAACTTTTTCAAAGTGATCAGATAGTGAGTTTTTAGTTTGTCGTGATTCAGTAAGAATCTGAAGAATTTGTCTATCTTGACAGCATGTCCTTGACGCGTCTGTCAGAGACCTGATTTTACACTGAACAGCCTTGGCACACAGCGCTCCTGAGATCTGATGACTGCAACATAAACCCTGTGTGTGTGTTCTTCTCTGCTTGTTCATCTTTGAGTCAAACCTGAACCTGGCAGGCTCGTTTTCAACCTTCTCTGCAGCTCAGATTTGGAAGAAATTGCCACATGTAAGATGCAAGACAAAGCTGATTGACTACTAGCTTCTTTAGCGCTGCTTTGAATTTTTCATATAGTTTATTTGTATTTTTCAAGCTAATGCTTAACTTTTCATATTTGTATTGTTTCTGTTAATCTTTTATATAGTCTGTAAACCCTTTTGAATTGCCCCAAGGCTGAAAGGCTTAATTGATAAACTTGCCTTACCTTGGGATGTTAAAATATCATCAAAGCAGCAATGTAAATAGTTTCTTTGATTTAAGTTTGCAGTTATTTTACTTTCAAATACAATCAAAAAGTATTAGCTGCGGAGTTCATTAGTCGATTTTCCTGGAATTATAATGTGCAGTAGTAATGGATTGTTGCTGTTGCTGCAGTGTAAAAGACACAGAACCTCCTTGTTCATTGGTTCAGGACATGTCAAGTAGCTGTTACTGTTGCTTGCTATAAGATTTGCATTCTTTGCCAGTTCAATTTCTCTCAGTGAATGTATCTTAGAAACTCCATTCTAACAGTGCTTTTCATTTTAAGACCAAGCAGCGACCATCAAACCTCCAGGTTGAAGCCGTTCCAGGAACTAACAGAAGCTGCAGTTCCTGTACTGACCACTAGGTGCTGGCTCCAAAAACAGCAAATCCCCATTGACTCCCATGATGAAAAGTCGAACTGTGCAGCAGAAATAAATATATTTACAGACTGGAACAAATGACAGTTTTGGTTGCTACCAGATCAGGTAAAATTAAGTAATATGAAGGATCATCCAGGGTTAACAGAAACTAAGCCAGCCAAGATAAAACAGCTAGCTGGTGGGCGTGTTCCGGTCAGCTTCTCAGGGCTGCTGATTTCTCCCCTTCCAACTTGGTGTTACGCAGTTCGAGCAAAAAGAGGCTCCGCTGCCATCTTGGTAGACAATTGCACTAATCAAGCACAGCGGGAAACGATGGCGTTCTTGAAAACAAAGCCTGTTATCTACAGAAAAAGCCAAATAAAGCCAGTTGAGTTATTTTGGAAAGGAAAAAAATCAGTGTTGCAGAGAATCTCTTCTCTATTTTCTTATGTATACAACAAGACCTATAAAAATATCGATATCCGTATCAATATCGGGATACTAGCCCTAGTATTACATGGTATTGGATCGCAACAGAAATCACTGGTATTGCCCATCTTTATACAATACCATACAGATGTAAAAACTACAGGTTTGTAAAGGCCATGTAGGTACAGTTCTGTGTACATGCAGCAGATTGATATTATCTGGTTTGCAAAGATTCGATTATTTATCAGATAAAAATTCGAACAGGAATTTGCTGATGAAATTGTCAGAACAGATATGTATGTTGTCACAGCTGGAGGGTTTGAGATCTGCTTTATATTTGTTCAAGAGACATTTGTTTTAATGATCCTGACAGCTCCATTGTTTTCTTGCCTTGGTGTTTTATCACTGGGAGTCTGGAATACATCTCTCCCTCTGGCATGTCGTTTTGAAAAAAAAAAAAAACAAATACTGCATAAAATGAAGGGATTAAGAATACTTTCATAAAAGTAAAGAGACAAATATCGGAAATTCACTAGAACCTTTGACTGCGATCCGTTTGTCTGTCTACCAACATGGCGGCGCAGGGTGCGCGTAATGTCACGAAATCGCTCCACCGTTTAGACGATCAGTGAAGCTCTCACGTATATGAATTACCACTTTATCGGCAGTCCGTGAATGCCGCACAAAAGAAAAAAACACTGCCGTGACGCATTACGTCGTAACCGCCTGACGTCACATTGTCCACTGCAGTCAGTCCCACCAGTCAGGTGCCTACAACGTTGACATCCGCCTTTGGCTCAGTGAAAACGCCTCACAGGGAAGGACATTCACCTCGAAAGACCAGGGAGGGTGAGCTGGAAGTTGTCGGTCCAACAAGAAAAATGGAGAACGGTTTAACCCCGACCGGTGACGCCAAGCTGGACCAGGCTGTCCGGCAGTGGCTCCAGTTTGACAAGGTAAGCTCGCGGCTAGCCGGTTAGCTCACTGTACTGGTACATTACCTGTCAAGCCCGAGTCCAAACTACTTTATACGAGCAGTGTCACTGTGGGAAACCTGGTATTGTTTCTAACGTTATAACTGATGAAGAGCATACATGGTCAGATGTCACTGGTTTCACTTTCATGATGATGTTTTACTGGATTCTGCATTTTAATGTTCTGTAATTTACTCGATATTTGAGAAATTCTCAGGGAGAGATTTGTGTAAACTGCAACCGGAGGTGGCGGATGAGGTAGTCCGGTTTGTTGAACATGCAGTTACTTTACGTACAACCACACAAGGTCTGGATCATACACAGATAATAATAAATAAACGCTAAATGGGTTTAGCTAGACCTGAATTTTGAAGAGCTTGATTAATTAATTGACATTTTTGTTCTGTAGTTTCCTTCATGCATTTATCCACTTTGGTTACATTATACACAAACACAGCATTAGTGGTTTTGTAATTTTTGTGTGTAACACTGAATCTTTGTGGGGCAGCCGGGTTCTCAGATGTGAACATCTTATTTCCCGTAAAATTTTAAAATACATGCGTTTAAATTCAAGTACATGCAAAATATTTGCTTCTTTGAAGTTTAACCTAGAGAATGGACAATAGGAAATCAAATCAATATAATAATAAATTGAACATTTTACCTGAATTTTGATTAACAAGCAATTATTTTAGTTTTCATTCATTCAATTCATTCAGTTTCTGATTAATTGCCCAGCCCCAGTTTAACCTAATTTTACAGGACAGCATCAGTGCCTTGGTTATTCCAAATCCAGTTCTGTTGTTATCAGGAATACAGTTCTATTGATACTTTTTAAAAAGCTCATCAGCTGCTCATGCAGGCTCACACACTAATCTGTAGTAATTTCATCGGGAAAAGGCCCAGTCACGCGTTGCTCCCACAGTCACATCAGACAATCATGCATCCAGCCATCTGACCAAAACAAACAGAAGCCTTCTTGGCCCTAAAGAGACGTGCGATGCCACCAATTATAGTCACATTGGAAAACGCGCCCAGATTCATTAGTCTTAGAGTAATTGTGTTACACTGGCTTCCTCAGCTGAATAGGAAATTTTGTACTGAATGGACCGTCTCATGATAGTTTTACACTTAATCAGATTTACGCTTTTAGGTAGGGGTTTGCTTAATTTATAGAGTGTGCTATAGCTGATTCGTTTTTTTTTCTCAGCTATGTTAAATGTAGGTTACTTGTAGGAAATTCAGGTGAAATAAATATTCTCTGTGGTCTTTTGATCAAGCACTTGATCTGATTTAAAGAGGAACAAGTGTTTGTCGTTATGTTTAATCCCATTAAAAAAAAAAAAGTCTCAAAAGTTGCTGGTTTTAATTCTGGTGTGAACAATTTGGTTAAAGTTTGGATTCATAGGCACATGTATGTCGCCACTGCTTATGGTAAATTTATATTTCAGGACTCGTCTTCTCATAATTTTAGACATTATTCAGTAAAAATCTCACATCAGTCCATGAGGAAATTGGCCTGTAAATGCAGTGAGAAATCTTTAAGGGATAGTAACTTTGCAACACTCAGAATTCATATGAAAGCTTCACAGAAAACAGGTTTTTTTTTTTTTGGGTAACGCTCACCTCATCACCAACTGACAAACTGAGATCCAAACTCCAGTTTTTAATGAATATTTATATTCAGTGCGGATTATGTGTTCCTGTATATGACTAAGTTTCTATTTGTCTCTCTTTTCAGAACCCCAAAACTGTGTTAATGGTGCAGGAGCTGGTGAAGGAGGGAGCTGTGGAGGCTCTGAAGAAATGTTTCTCCTCCAGAATGGAGTTTGGTACAGCTGGACTGAGAGCAGCCATGGGCCCCGGCATTTCCTGCATGAATGACCTCACGATCATCCAGACCACCCAGGTGGGTTAATGGGTAAACTACTGCTGTGCATTAAGCCGAGAAATGTAAAGTGCCTTGAGATGACTTTTGCTGTGAATGAGTGCTGTACAACTGAACTGAATTGAATTAAGCATAAAGTCACATGAGAAGAGATGCTGCATTACTTCTGCAGCTTATTTTTGGGTTTAGTGGACAGAACACGTCTCCCTTAAGTAACAAGTGATGTGGGGTTGAGATCATCTGCTGTGCATTACTGTATTGTTTTATCCGGCATGTTTTGTCCTGTTGTATACAGTAGCTTACTGCTGTAAGCTTATGTAGTTCAACTTTAGTAATGCAAATTTTTCAGTAAAAGGAGTAATGCAACAACAAAAAGAGCAGATAGAGTTAATTGGACTTGTGCCTTGGAGTAGAAATGAGGCTAAAGGGATATAAGAGGCTGCAGAACCAGTGACACTATGTTGAAATGCCCTCACAAAGACCTTTATTAACACTAGCACATCTTTTCAGTTTCTTATCATTATTATTATTTATTTTTCTTCACATTAACAACTGTCGTCCCCTTTCTTCTTTAACCTCTCCGACAGGGTTTGTGTTGCTACCTGGAACAGAGTTTTGGGAACCTTAAAGAGCGGGGGGTGGTGATCGGGTTCGATGCGCGGGCCCACCCTCCCAGCGGAGGCAGCAGCAAGCGATTCGCCAGCCTGGCTGCAGCGGTATTCATCAGCCGAGGGGTTCCAGTCCACCTCTTCTCTGACATCACCCCGACACCCTTTGTGGTAATCGCTTGGATTTCAGCCATTTCATCTTTTTTTTTTTTTTTTTTTGGCATTACAACACACATTCAGCACAGACACAGAAAATTCATAGATAGCATCAGCATGTTGTAATTCCAGATCGGTTTGTCTGCTGTGGTGGTTGCTAGTGGGTCAGAAGCTGGAGGGCAAATTCCATTGGAAAGACCTTACTGATCACTGAGATACAACATGTTGCATAACACAAATATGATTCAGCAAGTTGAGTTTAAGAGTTAATCTGTGCAGAAACCTTCTTTCTTGGCATTCAGAACTTATCTTTCATCATTTTCATGTGACATTACATGAACCCTCTTTTTTTTAATTCACTAAAATTATGTTGGTACATATAGAGAGGCATTTTTTGGCAGTTATTAATGCTGCAATATTTTTTTCTTTCTTGTTTGCTCTCATCCCCCCTGCAGCCTTTCACAGTTTCTCACCTGGGTCTATGTGCTGGTATAATGGTAACTGCGTCACACAACCCCAAACAGGACAATGGCTACAAGGTAAAATTTCCCTTTTTAACATTTGTTTTCTGTCATAGACTGCTTCTTTCTTCCTGCAGTAGATCATTTTTTTCATACTAAGCTTAATCCCAGAGTCATAACTTTGTTACTGATAATGTTCCTTTGTATAGTTTTTTTCATTTTTTTCTTTTTAATGTAAATATAGCAAATAAATGTGTATTTTTCCCATATATTGTGCATTATCCATTCCCATGACATTCTGTTTCTGTCCCAGGTGTACTGGAAAAATGGAGCCCAGATTGTGTCTCCTCATGACCGAGGTATCTCAAAAGCCATTGAGGAGAACCTGGAGCCTTGGCCAAAGTCCTGGAACACCGAGGAGGCCCTCAAGAGCCCCTTACTCAAAGACCCCTACCAGGACATCCACACGCAGTACTTCAAAGCCATCCAGAAGCACTGCCATCACAGGTTCCTTCAATTATCTTTAAAGCAGCATATTCCATCTAAAGCTCTTGGTGACTGAGAACGACCTAAAGCTTCCACTGATCATTTTACTCATTTCTGTTTCTGAGCTATCTGGACAAAACAGGAAAGAATTTACACATATTCTGATTTCTCTCTTTACAGGGAGATAAACAAGAGCTCGGAGGTGAAGATGGTGCACACGTCTGTGCACGGTGTTGGTCACGCTTTTGTCCAGTCAGCGTTCAAGGCCTTCGATCTTCATCCTCCATGCGCTGTGGAGGAACAGAAAGATCCAGACCCTGAGTTTCCCACCGTTAAGTACCCCAATCCCGAGGAAGGAGAGGGAGTGCTGGTGCGTATATTTACACAGTAACACCAGTAAATACGGCACATTCAGACATTTGTGGTTGATATTGTGTAAAATATTTTGTGTTTACTTCACAGACGCTGTCATTTGCACTTGCAGAAAGGGAGGGGGCATCTGTGGTTTTGGCAAATGACCCTGATGCTGATCGACTGGCTATTGCAGAGAGGCGGGAGAGGTGTGTGTTTGGATTCTTGCAGTATTTGAATTGCATAATATTTATCATATTTTCCAAATCCCATCCTTGATCACTAAAATAACATTTAACTGTACTCGTGTGTTCTGTCACATTTTCCCCAGTGCTTTCATCCTGCAAATAACTGCAAGCAGTGAGGAGTTCACACTGCCTTGAGCAGCAGCATTGAAACTGCTCCAAGGAGTCAATAAATATGTTTTATGGTAGAACTTTATAGCACTGAGGTCACTGATAAGCAATTAATAACATGCAGTTGTTTGAAAAAGAGCGAACAGTGTTAAAGGTTTATGTGTCAGGACATAACACACACACACACACACACACACACACACACACAAATCATGTGTTCTTGACTTGGGATTAAAATGAGGTAAATACAACCCCAGCTGGAACAATAACATGATGTATTATGCTGTCATTAAAAAAAAAAAAGTGAGACAAGATGCAGAAGCAGCATGTGGAAAAACTGAGATGCTCTTATTTCTTCAATAAGACTTAAAGAGAGGAAGTACCTGGCAAGCTTACTAATCAAATACACTCGATAATTTAATATCCATCAAGTGTGAAAAACCTTTATAAAAGCAGATGTTTTGGCTGTTTGCTCGCCTGGAGCATTCAGGTTTATGTTAGCACAATGCCCAGGACGGATGGCTTCAGCAGTGATCTAAAAAAAAACAAAACATTTGTTGCTGCTCATCAGCCTGGAAAGGATTATAAGCTGATTTTCAATAAAGACAGATATGTTTATATTACATTATTAATATTCTCAGCTTTGAGATGCCAGAACAGTTTATGCTTGCAAAATTTCGTCTGAACAAACCAGAAGACTCCTGAAACAATGTCCTTTGGTCAACAATGAACTCCTCTTTATCCTGAATTATTCTTGAGTTAAATGTGAGGTCATCTGGCCATCAGGTAGAGCTCAGATGAAATTAGGAAGATTGTAATTATAATGATGTGAATGTTTCAAATCATCAAAACCCTAAAATTTCAACACCAAGTATGTTTTTTTTTTCTACATGGTTGTGGTCCAGACCAAGACTTCTCTGTCAGTCACTACTCGACAGCTGGAACTTTCTTAGCTGTGTTTCTATAACCCGTCTGTCTCCGTCTGTGCCTCAGCGGACAGTGGCGAGTGTTCAGCGGCAATGACCTGGGAGCGCTACTTGGCTGGTGGTTATTTTTCTGCTGGAAACAGAAGAACCCTGATGCTGCCGCTGTAAAAGACGTCTACATGCTGTCAAGCACCGTCTCCTCCAAAATACTGCGAGCCATTGCTCTGAAGGAGGGCTTCCACTTCGAGGTAACATATTGTCAAATCAAAAGTCATAAATGTTACGAACAACAACACACAAGGACCTGGGGTCTGATTTATGAAGTTGTGCCATTCATCAATGAGATTTATATAACCGTTTATATGCACGCTTTCAGGTAAAAGTTGCTTTATAAATAAGGCTATTATCCAATGTGATTTTCTTTGCAAGCATCCAGAAGCTTCTGTGTTTTGTGTCACTATAGCAGTTCTTTCTTGTAGTGAAATGCTTCTGATAATAGCATTTATTTTGATCAAATGTTTTATTGAACACTGATAATCCAGCTTTAGGTTACTGGAAATCTTCACCACTCTTGATGGTAAAACACATTTTGCTGCTGTCACCGCTGCTGTTTTTAGACAAGTATCACAATCTCTTTGGACAGGAAACACTAACAGGATTCAAGTGGATGGGGAACAGAACCAGAGACCTGCTGGACCAGGGAAAGACTGTTCTGTTTGCCTTTGAGGAAGCCATAGGTATGCACACAAAAAAATGAATGTTGTCCATAAGTGAAGATGCACAGTTGAAGAGAAATTAAAAGAACATAGGATTTTTCTCTGGCAGGATGCAGCTGGGCCCTCTCCTGTTTATAAAGTCCAGTCTGCCGTACCCGGTCCAACCAATCACAGCAATCTAACAAAAATCTTTTGTGAAGGGGCTTTGACACAATGAGACCGTGTGCAAATTAGCACCAAAGGTGCACAGTTAAGGCTATATCACCTTCGATTACCCTGACATGTTGGCAATTTGTCAATTTGCATTAAGTGTCATTTTGTTCTAGACCCGGTGGGAAAATGCCCTGAAAACCCAAAGAGCCTAAGAGGTTCCAGACTAATTTATATTTGCTCATTCTAATAGTGATAACAAGCTTATAATGGTGAATATGTCCTTGTTAATTCTTTAAGATTTATGAACCTCATTTACTTAACACACCTGACATAAAAAAAAAAAAAAATGTGTTTTGATTTTTTGGCCCTGTTGCATTTGCATGTGTTCAGGTTCTCTTTCAAGAGCACAAAAGTTTGACGGGTGAACTTGAAACGTGACAGTGTAAGTTTATTAAAGCTTGTGGGGGACAGCTGAGTGCCCAGCATTTACTGATGGGAAAATTAATGTCTTAAATTTTGACTTTATAAGCATTTTCTTTCTGTTTTTTCCTTGAAAAGTGTCATCATAAAATACTTATGATGATTCCAAGTGTAAATATTGTATCCCTAAGTTCTTTTGAAATTTCTACTGTTTGGCTCCAATTTGTTTTTTGTTTTTTTTCCTTCAATGGTACAAAGAAAATCTCTAAAACACTAATTGTGAAGTTTTCTCTCCATCTTCGTGACTGAAGTCACATCCAGTTTGTTCTGTAGCTGTTAGAACCACGTTTGAACCATTTGTTACTGAAAAATATAAATCTTTAGATATCAGACGTGTGTCCACTCAGGTCTTTGTTTTTGAGCCATGCTAAAGACCAAATTCAGGGCACTGGGTTGAAGTTCAGTCATTTGGGGGATTAATATCACAGGTGGGTGTTCAAACACGCGACATAAGATAGTTTGGAGTCTTCCCATAATATAAGATTATGGTGCTGTATTTGGGCTCACATGCCTTTAGACACACGGTTATTAAAAGAAACAACAGCTGCCTACACTCACTGGAAATGTACACACACAGTATGAACGGCGAGTGTGTGTGTGTGTGTTGCAGGATATATGTGCTCCAACTCTGTTTTGGACAAGGATGGAGTCAGTGCTGCAGCCATAGCAGGAGAGATGGTTTCCTATCTGGCCACTAAGAACAAAACACTTTCTCAACAGCTGACTTCCATCTATGAAGAGTAAGATCCACACATGTTTGCACTACAGTTTCCCAAATTCGACGTGTTTATCGACATAAACTCAGTGCAGATTGACTCTGCACCTCTCTTGTCAGGTACGGCTACCACATCAGCAAGAACTCCTACTTTATCTGCCACGACCAGAACGTGATCCGCAGTCTGTTTGAGCGTCTGCGCAGCTACGGCGGCCAGAAAGACTCGTTATCCCACCGAATGTGGCCGCTTCTCCATCACCGCTGTGAGGGATCTGACCACCGGCTACGATAGCAACCAACCTGACAACAAAGCTGTGAGGGCACAGACACAAATAGTTCAAACACCCGGGTCAAGAGAAACCTCTCACATCCCTACTCTTTTCTTTTCTTTCTTTTTTCAAAACGGCATCTCGTCTACAATCATCAAGTGTCTACACATATAATCTTTTTGTCAAATTATTGTGAAAATTGTATCCATCTTCTTTGTATGTCTGTCCCTCCATCACCCCTTCGTCTCCCCTCAGGTTCTTCCCACCTCCAGTTCCAGTCAAATGATCACCTTTACCTTCTCTAACGGGGGTGTGGCGACCATGAGAACCAGCGGTACCGAACCGAAAATCAAATACTACACTGAGCTCTGCGCCGCCCCTGGTAACAGGTATGTCATTGAAGAGATCAAGGGATTCAGGTCTGAAAGGCAACAGATATTTGTTACAATAATCAGTTACAATTACTCTGTTGATTCATGTATATATTTAAAAGAAAAATCAAAATTGCAGTCATGAATGCTAAAATTGGCTATTGTAAATCATTTGCTGGGAAGCCCATTTGCTTGACATAATGTTTTTTTTTGTTTCGTCTTTACATCAGTGATGTGACGCACCTGAAGAAGGAACTGGATGACTTGGTTGATGCCATCACTGAAAACTTCTTTGAGCCAGCGAAGAATAAGCTTCAGCCCAAGCCTGAGTAGTGCTGACAAGCACATCATGAATAACATAGACCTGCATTTCACATAAAGTCTTACCTACTCTGAAGGGGATTCTTGGTTTAGTGCACACTTTGATTTATAAGTATGCTATTGTCATTTTTTCCCCATTTGGTTCAGTAACAGAACAGTACTATTTTTATTCTGCTTGGTTTTTAATTAATCTGCAGGATTTATGGGAACATCTAACCTGTTGAGTTTTAGCCACTGTTCCGTTTTTTTTTCTGTATTTCACATTCAGAATCTTTTATTGGAATCGGTATACCTCATGAAGATCCATGATTCTGAACATTTTAGTCCATTCTGCAGCCACGCTCGTTTTTACTTCCCAGTGGTGTTACACAGATCCAAACTGCTGTATACCACCTGTATAAAACAAAGTGCATTCCGAACTACACTGTGCTTCAACGCTGCTGCTAACACGAAAGAGTTGCAGTAGTGTCACTAACTGGGACTCAACTTGAAAATGTAAACTGCTGTCAAACTTTGTACAAAGCAACTGTGCCTCAAAGCTTAGAGCTTTCTCAAGTGGAGACATTGTGCATTGCATCGCTGATAATTCCTTGATGTAAATAAATTTTACAACTTAAAGGGACTTTTATGCCTCTCAGTCAAATACAAAAGTTCAAATTCCTATACTTTCCAGTAAGAGTGAATGATTTGATCCACCATGGTGGCCATTATGTGTCTGGTAAACTGAAATACTGTATTAAAATCAGACTTTTTGTCCAAATAAAAGCAGTTTCTAACAAAGGAAAATGTTGAATGATAAAGCTGGAAGTCTACATATTTGTTCAGGGCTGTTTCTGGATTTTTTTAAGTCATATGCAATTTATTTATTTATTTTTTGAACTAACACAAGCTGTGTTGGTGTCATTTGAGTAAAAAGAATTACACAATTCACTCCATATACCCGTATAATGAGGCTGACCTTTTAACTCTGGGGCCCCCTAGTGGCCGTGGAGACCCCATGCAGTTGCGCCTCTTGCACTTGGCAAGAAGCTGCTCTCCAGTCTAACGTATATTTACACCTCCCGCGCACAAGTACTGTACTCCATGCATCCTCCTGCAGAGCACGCACGGGGCACGCACTTGTCATTCAGAGGCGGGGTGGGGGGGGGATTGGCTTCGTCTTCTATATTTAACTCCAGAAACGGGTGAGAAGTGCAAGGTCTCGTTCCCCCCTCGTGTATATACATGTGGTTTCTTTACGCGCTTCGGTCCAACCTTTCTCTCCTACCAGGACGGGAGTGAGCTATAACAGGTGAGTGTCGGGATGCACGAGACTAAATCATACTGAACTGATGAATTCATCCGAGGGATCTATTCGTGGTCTACTCAGGGAACAAACAGCATCCTTCTTTTTTTGTCTTTTGTTTTTTTTTACAAATTGCGCGCGGTGAGTAACCCGCAGCCTTGGTGCGTAAGGCGAACTTTAAAAGCAGGTGAGCCGGGACATGCGCTTTAGCGGTCCGCTGAAAACGGACATTTCGCTTCCGCATGATGTCCGCGCGGCAGCCGAGCCTGCTCTCAATCCGCTGAATAAAGTTGAGCATCTGAAATATCGCAAGGTCAAGCATGAGGTAGGAGAGCGGACACTTGATTTTCTTTTAGACCAGTGTGCCAGACTTTCACGTCGTGGTCATGTGAAGGGCGTTGTCTGTCTCCAGAAACAACATCACCATGTTAATCGCGATTTGACATTAGGGACTTTTACTTTCCCCACGTGCAAATCTCAATTTACCATGGCATGACTGTGAAATAAATGAGCCAAAGGGGATCAGTCGAGAGCCTCTCTGACTGTGACCGGTCATGTTTGATATTCATATTACATCTCTCCTGTGTGTTTGTCCTTGAGATTGTAAATGTCAGTCAGCTGGTTCAGTGTCCTGGGAAAACTAGCCTGGTTCTCTCACAAATTAAGCAAAAATGTTTGCTTGACATCTTTATGTTCCTTTTGGAGTCTGGAAAGATGAACAGAACTTGAGCATGCATGGCTGTTTATAATCAGGGCCCCTGACCTCTCACCGATGCTTTGCAGGTAGAGCGGAGGCGAGCAGCTGCCTCTACTTCCAGAAACCATGGAGGGACTGTACTTTGAAGTGAAGCCAGGAAGACACGAAGCCCGTAGTCCACGGGGGTCCAACAGACCTCGTCCTAATCTAACCCCAAACCACCGCTCGTGTCCATCTCTTTCACATCTCACCTCTTCCTCTCAGAGTCCCCAGAAACGTGCCGAGCGGAGCGCAACATGGAGGGGACAGTTGGACGAGGAGGTCGGGGAGGAGATAAGCTACAAACTGACAATGATCGGTTCCCGGCCAGTCCACCAGCTGACCACCATGGCCATGTTGCCCTGGGTGGTGGCTGAAATCTGCAGGTGTGCCGAGAACGACCCAGATGCTCTGCTTCATTGCGAGGGGGATGGGGGTGCTCAGAAGAACCCTGCTACTGGCAGTAAGGCGGTTTTCCTACACATATCGGTGTCCTCGGTGCGGTGCGTGTCCGCCGTGGGAGACCGGCGTCTCTGGGATCCTTTGACACAGACGGTGCTGTTGGAATGTCGTCCTCACCAAGTGACCAAACTCATCCACAACAGCCAAGAGCCCAGCAGTTTCGCCTGTCTGGTGAGAGACGAACCGAAGTGTGCCTGCTATGTCTTCAAGTGCCAGGACAGCACCAAGGTAGGTATGCGTGTGGATTAACAAGAGTCTTGAGCTGCAGGCATATTTCTATGGAAACATGGAAACAACACTCGAGCGTGGATACTGCGAGTTCTTGCAACTCTGGTCTGGTTTTTATGAGGTTTTTATGGATCCTATTACAAAAAAGAATTAAGATTGTGGTGCACAAGTTCCAGTTTATGATGTATAAATACAAATATGGCAAACCCTTTATACGTTCTAATTACCAATATCGAGCTTCACAACCTTTAGGCCAGAATTTGACTAAATGTTATGGTTTCCTGCCATCTAACCCTTAAGAGCCAGTATATTTTCAATAGTTGAGATCAGGAAACCACCTTAAGAAAAAAACATTCAGAGTATGATACTTCCATCCGCCGTGCAGAACAGCTAGTATACCGACCTTGAGGTTTAATCGCTCACTTCTACTCTTCTAAACGTGCGTTTGTTCATCAAAACCAACAACTATTCTTTATTTCATATAACCACAGAGTTTTCCTCCAGGAGGATTTGGTTTGAGCATTATCAAGGGCTTCTTTTAAACCAAATTAGGGTTTACACTGATGCCAGCGGGCATGCATTAAAAGAGGATCTCCACTGTCGTCCAGCAGCATTTTTATTTTTTATTTTTGCAATAAATCAGTCATAAGAGGGGATGTAGGTCATTCATAAACTCATCAACACAAGCTTGGCCTATAAAAGTAGATGCAGTGTAAAAGAGATATGAGAAGGACAAGAGGAACTGGGGTCAGCCTGGCTCAGTAGTTATACGGATGATAAAAAGATGGCTGTGACTATCTTTATTTATTATGACATTCCACTTGGTACCACCGCAGCCCACACATGCTGCGCTTTTATTCCACTCAGCAACACAAGTTCAACACCGCTCCACTTTCGGTGTATATTCCAACATACTCTGCTGACCAGCACGCCCTTGACCTCTAATCCTTTCACCTTTCCTCCACATGTCGTGCCTCTCTGAAAGCCTTTGTACGCACAGCACAGATGCAGCTGGCGTCCGAGTCGGGCACGTGAGATCTGATAGCGCCCCATGCCCAGCATACCAAAGACAATGAGGGATCTTGGATGTGAAACTAAAGGAAGTCGGATTACAAAATGTCGGCTTGACCTTAACTTCAGGGTGTCTCTCTCGCTCCTCACATGACGCATGCACACTTCTGGGAGCTCACGTAACAAATACCTGCACACTTCAGATGCACCAACAGCCTGCATGGGCTGCGTGGTGTACTGTAAATATCACCGAGAGTCTACTGGGACAGAAATGAGGACGTAAACTGTTCTTAAGCAGCAACGCAGAAGTCTCGTCGTTTTAACCAGGCAGGATGTGAAAGCATGTCGGCATGGAGACCGTTTCCTGTGCTGCGATGCCTTTGTTGTGGAGTTTGTGCATGTGAGCGCTTGTTGTTATCGCTGCCTTTTCAACTCTTTGAATGTGATGGTGATGTCATGCTGACCACCTGTTGCTCTAGTTCTGTCACACCGGGCTCAAACACACACGCTAATTATAAGTACAATGTTTTGGCAGCACTTTGGGACTCACCCTGTCTGTTATGAAGCCTTTTTTTCTTTGGCAGATCTTTAGATATTGTGAGGCTGCTTCTTACAAGAGTCTCGTAATCATTTACAAGCCATTAACATGCCACTCATTAGTATTAAAAGATTAGTTTAATTTTGGGGAAAATTGAGGTAATGTTTTCAAAGCAAAATAGGCCTGCAATGTGCGAGTCGCTACAATGATGCACCTCAGTAAAAAGTGAACAAGCTTAGTGACATTGAAAACCCTGAGTTGAACCTGATGTCACCTCACCATAACACACTAAATCTGGTTTGTAGTTCAGACCTCTGGAAGGCGAGCTTTTAAACATTCTCGCCCCCATGTATGATTTCGTTGGCTCGCTCTGGCTGTGTGGTCGCAGTTTGATTGACTGATGTTTGGCAAATCCACAAGTGTGTCCTCTGTTGTTGAGTGTGTGTGTGTGTGTGTGTGTGTGTATGTGTGTGTGCTTTTTTTTAACATCACTAGCTTTATGCAACGGGAGAACTCAGTGCGACCCCGTGGGGAAATGCTATCTGATCCCATTTGGCTGCAAATGTTATGAAGTCTACAACAAGAATCCTCCAGTTATTTTACCGGCTTCCTGTGATTTTATCATTGATATTTTTAACAGAAAACCTATGTCAAGCTTGTAGTCAGTAGCTCCACTCATGAAAAAAAAAAAAAGGTAAAAACTCAATTTACACCCGGTGGAGAAACAATTGAATTGGAGAACTGAAAAGAAATTACAGTATGGCTAACAGAAAATGGAGGAAAAACAAACTGGCAATAAATGATCAAATTCGACAAGAGCAACTTAAAATCTACAATTCTGCTGTCAAACAGGTAAGGAACTGCCTGTTTGACTGAACAGGGAGAGGAGGCAAAAAGGAATTTCACGAAGAATAAAAGATGGAAGAAGTAAGAAGGGAGACCATGGTCAGTACAGAAAAGCCTCAATGAAACAACAGTGGAGTAAACGGGGAGGAAGGATAGTGATAGATGAGTGGCTCATCTGTAAGCTGGAGACCAAGATGCAACAACTTTGCCTATAACGAAAGACGTAACAGATTAAAGGTAGGGTAAGTGATTCTACGGTGATTTCTAACACAGAACACTTTATGACACATTCAGTGTATCTCCTCACCATCTCCCTGCTGCCTGTCTCGTGAGTAGATTATAAAAAACAAAAAACTGATTCTGTAAACCATAAACACACGGTGTGGAGTAGGGATGCACATGGTAAACCGTTTAACTGTTAACCGATAACAGTAACTAACCGATTAATACTAACGGTCAATTTGTTTTTAAGTTACGTAATTCAATCAACTCATGGGGGCGTGTCGACAGGTGCAACAGGCCTCTGATTGGTCAATTCTACATCCGCGTAGAAAAGAGAGCGTCATCGAAGAAATGAGGAAGTACCCACATCTGTACGATTCTCGTTCTCCACACTACAAAGACAGCACATATTCTAGTAATTCATGGAGGGAGATTGCGATGAATGTGGGTCTGGATACGGCCGAGACGGTGAGGAAGTGGAAAAACGCAAGAGATAAGTTTAGTAAGTTTAGCTAGTTCGTGATTGTCGATCTTGCGTTGTGGCGTGGAATAACATAGCGGAGACCGCGCTGAGTATAAATCAAAAGTGACGGCGGCATCTCTGCGACAAGCTGACGGCGACACAATTGCCGTGAGAGTATACACGGGGAAGTGTCCGCATGCGTCCACGACAACGCACACAACATCGCGGCAGCCAACTCTCCCAGACTTATCGGTTAATGGTTATTAATCGCTTAAAGGGCGTCGGTTAACGGTCATAAAAAAAAAATCCAAAATGTGCATCCCTAGTGTTAACAATTATTAGGCCTGAACTATCGATGCATAAGCAACCAACTTCAATTAAAAGATCTTATGTTTTACTCAGATTAGTTAGATATGGTTAAAAAGGCGCTATATAAATGTAGTACCATTTACCAATGTCACGGCAGAGATGGGAGTTTTCTCTTCTGAGAGTGAAGAGTGCATGGCAGGTTATAAAGGTTAATCACTCAGGTGTGACGGGGATGTCGCTATCCTTTGAGGTTCATCAAACAGGCAGAAAAAGCCAACAAAAGGAAGCCAAAGGTTTTTAATTTCTGTTTACTTCTAGTTTAACTGTGTGCGTTCTACACAACTTGAAGACTCTTGGAACAGGTGGCAAACCAAGAACAAAGGCCTGTGTCATACAGTTGTCAAAAAATCCTGTTAAGTGGTCAAACTGGTGTCTCCATCTGGCAGGGAGTTAGCTAGAATTCGAATTTTAGTATAATGCACGCACACACACACACACACACACACAAACAGACAACACTCTGCTTGAGAGTGGAGGAGGTGATGGTACAGAAACCAACAGTTTCCTTTTCATCAGTTTCATGCACTGCAAATATTCAAATGTGTTTTTTTTCAGATTAAAAGCTAAAGATCTAGTGTGAGAAATGTTTTTCTCAAATGGACTTTGACTTAACAGTACTATAACACACACAAGGGAAACTTAAACTCGTAACTTTTTCTCTTGATTTCAGAAAAAAACATGCAAATTTGTGACAGTTAAACCTGAACTTCATTCAGATGACATACTAACTAAAGTGATCATGAAAGTCTGTGTCATGTTGTGTTTACCTAAAGCAAGGGTTTTAAAGATTTGTTTGAAATTCAAAAACACGGTGGTATCTGTGTCCTGATGAATAAACTCCTTCGTGGGAACAAATCTGAACATTTTTTACAAACAGAATGGTTAGAATCAAATCAATTCTAAGGTCTGGCATTATATTTGGGTCTGATACTCCCCCCATGAAAGGCTTTTGTGCAGCTGTTTAACACATTTCTGCATGTGCATGTCTGTGGTTTTGGTTCAGTGGTGTCTCAGGAACTGAAAGTGAGGTCATTTTGAACAGCTTTCATTGCTCAAAAATGCTATGTCAGGATATAGGGCCTGGTTTTAGACTGTAAGGACTGATTTTAAGGTTGGACAAGCTGTTATAACAATAGTAAAATGGGCAGTGATTGTTATAATAAATAGTTTAGTGAGTAAATGTCTCAATTCTCAAACGGCATAAAGTTAAAGATAATACTTGAGTACAAATCTACTCTTTGTCCCTGTTTTTTTTTCTTCTTCCTTTTCTTGTAGTTTTGAACAGAAGTATAAAAGGGCCTTTTGTTGCCAAAAAAAAAAAAAAAAAAATCAGGTTTTTTTAAGATGTTAATTTCTAAACTTCAGACGCTGACATTTGAAATGGTTTCTTCTGTGAAAGGTAGATTTGTGCAGTTGTCACAACGCAGGAGAGCAGCACTCCAGAGTCTGGTAAATCTGTACAGGAGATTTGCAGTCAAATAAGTGTTTAGTTTTATTTTACGATCTATTTCACGATCATACTGGGACACTGGAAGCCAGTCAGAGTTGGGGATGCTGAAAGGAAAGTCAATATTGTATTGTGAGTATGTGAGTGTGTTTGTATTTTTTAGTTGATCTCTTCATTTAACCTTTTGGGTCTTGTAGTTTCATCTTACCTGCCAGCAGGGGATGCTGCAACACGCCTTCTGGAAGTTCTGTCTGAAGGTATTCTTGATCTTCCAGACCTCAACTTGACTCATGCTGTTTTGTTAAATTGCTAATTAAATGAAACACTGAGGAAACAGCTACCTGAGAATATGCTCGTCACCCAGAGCATGGTACCTCTCGAAGGCCTGGATCAAAGCAACGAGCATTCTGGGTGGAAGGTGAATCATTTTCAAGAGCTAGCCTTCAAGACCTACCCAAGAATCTTCTTATAGCCTTTGCCTGGATTGTGAGCAGTGAATTTAAAGTGTGCAGTTTGGCAGCTGATTGTTGGGGCGATGATTGTGGACTGATGGTATTCTTCGGGCTTTGAAATTTGTGTCACCTGACTTTTCCTATTGACAGCCCTAACAAGGTAATTACAGTTTGGAGGAGAAAAAAAAGTTATGCGTGAGCTCATCCTTCCTGAGAAGCTCGAAGTTTTGCGTAGTGCTTTCTTTTTTTTTCCTCTTTAAAATTGCACAAAACGCACTCATCTTGCTTAAACTGTTGAAGAAGTTTGATCTTTTACTTCAGAAACTGAAGTTTTGACTGTACAAGTGTGTCGTTTTTATTTGGTTTATAATATATATTCATATAATTTCGAATCGTGCATTCTTGTGTGGATTTGGTGGATGTGGGATATGAAGTCAGTTATTCAGCTTACAGGTTTGACTTGCAGTAAAAGTTTTCTTTTGTGGGAAAGTTTATTTCTCAACTGGAGCGATAAAAAGAAACTTCCTCTTCTGTCTCTCAGGAGGAGCTGCTGGGTTTCCCCTTCTGCTTGAGGGGTAAAAACAAAATAACCACTGGATGTCCCCACAGAAGTGTGTTGGGTTGCGTCTGTGGGTGAAAGTGTAGCTTTTTGTGTTTGTAGGAACATTTTAATTAATTTGTTGCCAAAGGGCAGCTTTTCAGTTAATATATAATCATTATTCTGCTGCTTATAAAATGGTAATGCCTGATGGTAAGAAAATAATAGATTTAGTTTTTCTAATTGGCCTTCAGTGATTGACAGTTATGTGCTGTGTATTATATTTTACTGTCTTTTTCTTTTCTTTTCTGCGGGTGTTCACCAAAACCTGAGGTTGACTACATAGGTTAGATGGTAGCTTAATTTGATTTAGTGAATAAAAGAATCATTTTCTACTTTTACAAATCAATGCATGCTTAGAGTATATTCAGAATATTTTTATTGTTAAGCTTTTCATCTTACCAGTTTTCTACAGAGGATCAGATTTGTGTGCGTGTTTGTGTGTGCTTGTGCATATTGGACAAAAGTTTAATTCTTACAGACTGTTTCAAAGGAAATTTAATCTTTTATCTTTAAAGTTTGAAGTCATACCAAGTCATACCATACTGATAGATTAGCTGGAAATGTCTTTGACTCCATGATAATTCACTTTATTATTTATCAGTGTTTATATTAGTTTTTAAACTTTCAGAAGTAATTTTATCAAGCTTTTCCGTAGTGTCATAACTGTTTAACTCGTTTAAATAAATGCTTTTTTTGAAAATATGCCAGGAATAAGATGGTTTACTGTTAGATGTTAGAGTTTACTGTGATGATGATCGCATTGTGAAAAGGGCTGCGTCATGAATGTGGAATTTGGAGCGAAAAAATTAAAGTAAAAATGTATATTAATTTTCCTCCAAAGAGAATTTGACTTGAGACTTCCGGGCTAAAGGTTTGCCATTTATCCTAAAGATCTTGGTCGGTAATTACACCCGAGAGGGGTGTACTCCTGAGTGTGGCCGGTCTGCCAGCAGACAGGAAATGTTGTTTATGTTGAAGCATACCAGCGATGATAGCGGCACAATCCTTATCCTTTAACGGTAACGTCCAGACATCTACCGCCGAAACATTTGATTACTCTGGGACAGGAACTGTGTCCAACCCATGGATGCATTGGATGCTTTACCTCTGTCAAGTTCTCTATAGTTAGCCAGAGAAAATTAGAAATATCTTGCGTGCCTTCAAAATAAAAGCAGAAAATGTACGTGTAGGAACGTGGATCAGCTTTATTTTGAAAGTTCTTAACCGGATACACTTTGAGTCGTGTTTAGCTACATGACCGTCAAACACGGGACCTTCCTTGGTTTCAGGGAGCAAAATGAACTTTGCAAAGAAATGATATTGAAGTCCCCCACACGGCGAGGAACGGGTCACAGGGAGGTAGACGTTTGGATCTTGTTTTTGTAAAGTTTATGGCGGATGGGATGAAAGCGCGACTCCAGAGACTCAACTTGTTCAACAGTAAGCCAGAACAGAAAGATGTAAGTGAAGTTCAGAAGCGGTCGTTTCGGTCGCTTGTCATGCTAATGAGCACATTTGGCTAATGTTAACAGAGGGGATAAATGAGCGTTTACTGCTTTGAAATGAGCGCAACCCGTTATTGACCAACTTTAACAACAAAGCTCTCTTCAACGACACTTTGTCACGCAGTTCCAACAAAGTAAAGACTTGTTTTTGCTCGAGGTTAATGCCATTCCTGACTAAATGAACTTAAGCCCATCCATGAGGTTTATGACGTTGGGTTATTTACCTATTTACACGACGTACAGGTTTGTATTTGTACCAGATATGCCTGTTTACGTGACTCTTGTCTTGTGAATTGGGTGCCGCAGTGGGTCAAGTCATTTTTTCATACCTTTGGGTGTGAATTCATGTCACTAGTTGTCGTTTTCTGCCTCATTGTGATCATGTAAAGTTGGAACGTCAGGTTTCATATAAACATTGATGCTTTAATGCATTTATCCCAAACTACAGATGTGTATGAGGCAGGAAAGTTAAAGGAAAAATAATAGAAAACTTCATGTTTGATCTGCAGCAAAGGTGGACACATTTCAGTTTTCTTATTATTATCATAGTAGTAGAAGTCGTATTAGTGGTTTTATCTTTTGTCTTGCAAAAAATGTACATTTTTAAATGAATAAGTAGTTTAATCGACAATGGTAACTAAAATATTTAGTTATGATGTCAATGTGAAGCATCAGTCCTACTTAGGACTGCAATGTATATCATTTTACCGTTGACATCACAATATACGCATGTGAAATGGTCATATTGCCAGACCTGCAGTGTTGGAACGGTAAATAATTTCCACTTGGCTACTTTTTTTCCCCTTTAAGGTTGATATAAATGGGCAAACTCCAGCAAATATCATTTTCCATGACCAATCTGTCAAGTGAGGTCTGCCAGATTTTAATAGTTTTACTCAGTTTTCAGGGTCCTTGGAACTGTGATGCTTGGATTTTATTTTATGTTTTCTTATTATTTTAAATCCTGGGGCTTGCATCCATATAACTTAGCATTTGAATGCATCGTGGCATGAATGAGGAAAGAATATTTGGTCGCAAAAAGAAACACAGTGGACAGCAGAAGTGATTCATATGAACCTGCAGCCTGGCTTCCTGTTGAATCAGACTAATTTTTCTCAGACCAAGAGAAACAAAGTGGCCTGATGTCTTCGCACTTCTTCTGCTTGGCTGCAAGTTCCTCCCCACAGGGACAAAGGCTGGCAGATAATCATTTTTTCATTTTATGTTTGTTTCATTGCAGGTGCAGTCTTCTATCATCCCAGTCATTTTTCCTCTCTTGGGGAAGTAATAGTATAATACTTATTGCAGAAACAGAAAAAAACATTATATTGTGACCTTTTTACCAGTATTATGCAGTCTTTACTCCTGTTCCTCCGCTCATATGGAGTTGCTCATCATGGTTTTAGTGCTCCAGCAATAAAACAGGATTTCTTCCACCATTTGATACTATTGATGCTGCTGGTCCTGTTAAGCCGTACTTGCTACTTGGCAGACCATTTCTGTAAAACAAAGGATGTGAAAATCCAGAGTTCTTTGGTGCTGAAAACACTAGCCTTATATAGGTGTGTACATGAAAGTGTAATAGTGAGTCATAGCAGTGTCACCTACGGTGCTATTGTCCTCATGCTACAACTTTGCTCCTTGAACAGGAGGCAGGTTGTTTTGTGCCCCAAGTTAGTCACACAGTCTGTCTCTGTTATGGCTGGTTTAAGCCACATGCCATCACTGAGGATATCAGTATGATTTTTTTTTTCCGCTCTTTTATTAGTTTTCTGATCCTTTTGATTATCAGGAAGCTTTCACCAAAACTGTATTTTATTTGGATGCAGAGAAGAAGAGGCATGTCATACAGTTGTAGTAATTAGGGCTGGGCACCTAAATGAAAATGAAAAGAAACCCACATTCAGAACACATAATCTTGCCCATATCAACTATTTATTTTAAAGAATTTAATTTTGTGTGTGTGTGTTCATGTACATTTATTTTAAGAATATCCCAGTTTTATTACGTTGAGCACAGCAAAGAACTTTGTAATTAATCTATGAGGGCAAAAAATATCGCTGACTAACCCAAGTCAAACTAAAATGTTAATTGTGATATTGATTTGGGGTCATAACATCCAGTCCTCTTGTCAATTCTCATAAACTGGTTTAAAGAAGAAAATCTAAAAAATTACAGGTTAAGGTACTACTGTCTGTCAGCGTTTTGTCAGTGGGGTGTAAAATCCAGCTGAAAGATTTTTAAATTTTCAAAAAATATAATTTCAAAAGTGAGTTGAGGAAATCATTATTCAGACATGTCCAGTGGGACCTTTTTAGGTTTGAGCTTGAATTCCTCTTTTCCTTTTTGGCAGTGCCCTCTTGTAGATCTTTGGCATCATACGGTTTCCCATCAGTTATCTTATGTCATCTCATGTGACTTACTCTTTGTACTAAAAACAACCTGGTAAACTTGGGACATGCGTGTGTGCGTATATATGTATGTGTATATAAATATATGCGTGTGTGTGTGCGTGGACAGACACAGACAGAGTTCATTAATAGCAGCTCATTATGTCCGTTGTTATGCAAAATGTAATATTCTTGCCTAGAAACCCAGTTTGGTCTTCTAATGTAGAGACATTTGTGTCATCTGTGGTTTTTTCTTCAGTTTAAATTAAATGATGTCCTTTGGTCAGACTCTTGTGGCTATTTTTAATGAGATAGATTTTTCTCATTCATGACCACCCTTCACTTGGTTTTTTTTTTGTGTTTAACTTTCTGTTGATGCTGCCTCTCCTCTGTTTTAATGTGCCTTGAACTTTGAACTTGGCTATGCTCCACAAACCACAAGACTCAGGCGCATGACCATGGATGAAGGGGATTTTTAGTTGATCTTCCAAGCTTGTTGGTTTGTGTCATTGTGTTTTCAGCCACATTTTTTTTTACAAATGGCATTTTTCTTCTGTCTTGCCACGTCTGTTGAAGCGTTAATGAATAAAATATAAATTTAGGCTGAGGCACAGCGTCTGCAAGTGTTAATCCAAGTTATTCCTCCCTTGCTGAAAGTTTGGCTCCTCTATTTTGCTCCTTCATTTAGTTATACATAATAAGGTAGATGCAAAGTTACCTTTGAATGTAAGAAGGCAATTTTACTGATTCTTTTTCTCTGTTTGGATGGAAAAGTTGATGAGCATTGTTGTGTTTGAATTTTTTTCCCCCCACTTGTGAGCTCAGCCCCACTGTGTTATAATAGCTATAGACTGCAAATTTCCTTAAGCATTGTGGTAACTTAGTGAGATGAGATAATTTAGTAAATATAGATGGCAAAAATCCCAGATATGAAAGGTAAAATACATAATGTTCCTCTTTACATAAAACTGCCATATTAAAAGTTGTTTTTTTCTTTTCAATTTCACTGTGAAGAGTGACTTCTGCAGAGTTGGACATTTAAGGGATGTTTACAGTCCGCCTGCTCAAAGTGGAAAGTTTCTCAAAGCTTGGCTAAAATCTCACTCAAAGATGGAGAAGTCAGTCAAAATCTGGTGTCTCCAGGTTAGGCTCCACGACTCTGAGGTGGCCATCCTTTTTGAAGCTTTAAACTTTCCTGCTGGTTCCGTGTATGGAAACTTTAAGCCCTCTATTTCTGATTAAGCGAGAACAGACTTTCAGTGATGCAGTTTTAGCTTCAACCTTTTAAGATAAAAACATGTAAGTATTTAAATGCCCAATTTCTGCTACCTGTTAAAGAGAGGCTGTTGCGTCTTTGTTGAGCCTCTCTGTTATCTTTTTTTTTTTTTAAGTATGGAGGCAGAATGTGGGGTAAAGATTGATGCACTTCTGAGCTGAAGCAGACGTACTTGAGGCCCTTTTTAGACATGCACTGTTTTCCATTAATCTGATGACAGCTCAGCATGTCTATGTCATGCCTAAAGGAGAACCCTCGTACTATTGTATGATTTTGTGACAGAAATCTTATTTATTTGGAGACGGTTACATACCTATCTCTGTCAACATATCACCATAAACCTGACCTACTCAAGTCATTAGTTGATACATTTGTGGTGAGTCAGGTGTTCAGAGAAGTCTGACTGGTCTAAATGTTCCTCTTCTGTGGTTTATTTTATAAAGTGATTAGCTGTAGGTACCTAGCCAAATAAACATGAGGAAACTGTGCTTAAAGGTGAAGGTCAAAAGCCTGCTTTAATACACTTCTGGTATGTTTTGGTCAACAGCTGCATGCTTGACGCAACAAATACCGACCGTTATGTAATGGGACTTGTTGTTATAAGAAACCTGTGACCATGTGAGGAAGAGACCAGTGTGTTATTTTAGGATTTCTTCCCAGGTAATTGAATTTTTTATGAATAGAGTACATCAGACATACACTTGCTAGAAGCGAGATCTTAAGAACGCCCTAATCCTGGAATGCTGGAAACAGTTCTCAGACATCTTGGTCCACATTGACATAACAGCACCATTCAGTTGCTTTAGGTTTGTTGACTCCACATCTGTGATGCAAATTTGCCATTCTATCACATCTCAAGGTGCTGTATAAGATTGCCATCTGGTTAATGTGGAGGCCATTGCAGAACCAAAAATGCAACTTCTCTTTTTTAATTGTAGTACTTTGGTAACTTCCTTCATTTTAAGATTAGCACCACAGTAGCCCTACTTATATCTCATATAGTAAGGGAAACCAAGCTTTTTCCATGAAGCTCTGCTGGGAGAGGCCAGCTCTGTGGATCGGTGCCTGAAGTTGTGTCCAGCTGCCTTCCTGTCTGATGATCATGTAAACGTTCCACTGTAAGAGATGCTGTGAGCTGTGTGTTTGTAGCTGATGCTGCCCATCAAATCCTCCATGAAATTCACTATTATCCTGAAATCTATAACATTACACTTATGGGGAGGGGGGAGTAAGTGTAATGATGATGTACAAGGAAATATGGCTCATCAGTCTGGGACTCATGTAGATTTCTAAATAGAACTTCAACAGGATTCATCATATGAATAGATAGGAAGTGCATAAATCACCTTGAAACTAAAACAAATGAATATTATATATATATATATATATATATATATATATATATATACGGTATAGTTCAGTACGACCTGCACGAGACACGGAACGCTTTTATGTCCCGAGGTATTTATGTTCCAATAACTTTGCATTGGACTTGCACGTGAGCGTGCGTGCCTTTTAGGCAACAGGCCCGCTACTGCATGTCAATGTCCACTCATCTCTGCTCACTCACAGTGACCAGCCTATCACACTTTGGCCGGTTGGCTGCAGGTCACAGATGCAGAAAAAGGAAAAAAAAAAAAAATTACAGGCATGGCCAGCAGTAGCGGAGAAATTGGGAAAAACTTTTTTTAATCACCGGTGTGGGAGCATTTTGGTTTTGCTGTGAATACACTGGCGAGGGAGTGAGAACAGTTAACAGAATGCAATCTTCCACCTCCCTAAACCCGGATCTTACTGGCGTAAGATTCAGTTGTTACCAGTTGTGCGTCTTGGCGCAGCTGATGTGCTTTTTAAAATACTGCAGAATGAATCATTGGATGCACATTTAAAGATCACGAACAATTAATGTTCCTGTCCCTCCTCGACCACCAACAGTTTCAGACATATCGGAAATAAATTCCTGCATCCAACCTTTTCCAGCTTGACACCAGAGACAAAGATCTCCTTGGTTTCCTCCACAGCAGACATCTGAATGAGATCATGCCACAGCTGCACATTTATTCCATTTGGATGCGCTCTTTTACGCGCCGACATGCGAGTTGCATTTTCCGCAAACTCGGTATCTTGCGATCACGGGTCTAGGGTAGCGGGTGGTCTGAAACTGTACCGAATCCATACCGAAACCGTGACACACAGAAAAAAAAAAAAAAATTATATATATATATATATATATATATATATATATATATATATACACACACTGATGATTTTCTGGATTAATATTTGTTTTAACTGACAGTCCAAGGCATCAGAACATTATGTTCAAGAGAAAATTACCAGCTAATGTTGTTATTTTGACTTGATGTTGTTAGTCAGTGATTGAAGTAATTTCCAATAAAATATGATTTAGTTGGGTTTTTTTTTTTTAACCCTTCATTTACCCGATCTTGTTCACCAGATGTACATTGGAAGGCAGTTTTATATAAGCAACATATACGCTTTTATGCACTTGGTTATAGGTTCTTAACCTTTTTTCTTTTTTTCGTCGTAATAAATCTCTAAACATAACCACACCAGGTATTAGGTGGGGAAAAAAATTCTAACCTTAAAAACCTTTTTTGAAAAATTCCTAAAAATAAAAACAAAACAAAAAGGAAACCACCTCAGACCTATTGTAAGACTAACCAGATGAGCCATACCCATTGACTTTTCAAAAAAGTTCTCCTATGAAATATATTGAAAAGAGCAAACATCGCTGCAGAATTACTAATAACACCTTGGATCAACCAGTTTTACTCCAAAACTGGCAACAATCATTGGGGCTTCTGCGCCACTGCACACTGTTTTGGATGTATTTTGTTGACACTAGCCCGGCTGGTGCTCTGCCTGCGTCACATGCTTTGTTTCTCTGATTGGTTGCATGTCTATCCAGTGGCTTCCAGTGGCTGTTTCTTCTTCATCTATTAGTACAGCCCCCATAGAAGTCAAAGGGAAATCCAGAAACTATTGATGAATTCATTGTATTAAGAAGGGAAACTAGGATGGCTGGCTAGGTTACTGTTAGACATCCAAAGTTAAATAACTTATAATATACAAAAAAAAAAAAAAAAAAAAAAAATATAATATATATATATATATATATATATATATATATATATATATATATATATCTATATATATATATATATATATATATATATATATATATATATATATATAATGAAACTGATCCTCCATGTGTTTTGGCCACGCTTTATCTTGAACCCGTGAAAGACACATAAGAGAACTACACAAGGAGAGTAGAGAAGATGAAAAGCACTAAATGTATCTTCTGGTGGAAGTGTTGAAAGAGTTGAGCTGTGAAAGCTGAAAGAAGATGATGTAGTAAATGGAGTGCATAGGAAAATCAGAGGGCTGTCAGTGGATGGATGGCAGACGCCACACTCTTGCCGGTGTGATAAAAAGCCAGAAAACACTTGAGACAAGAGAGTGAAAAGCCCAGTGTGTATAGATGACGATGTTTTGCACAGTTGATGTTTGAGAATGAGCAAATTAAACTTTGGTTCTTGTAATACAAGGAGGAAGTAGTCAAGAAGATGATCATTTCTTTGAGTCTGTGTGTAAAAGATCTAAAAATGCCTTATTGTAATTAGGGATGCACATTTTGGATTTTTTTTAATGACCGGTAACCGACGCCCTTTAACGATTAATAACCGTTAACCAATAAGTCAGGGAGGGTTGGCTGCCGCGATTTTGTGTGCGTTGTCGTGGACACATGCGAATACTTCCCAGTGTATACTCTCACGGCAACGTGTCGCCGTCAGCTTGTCGCAGAGATGCCGCCGTCACTTTTGATTTATACTAGCGCGGTCTCCGCTATGTTATTTCACGCCACAACGCAAGATCGACAGTCACGAACTAGCTAAACTTACTAAACTTATCTCTTGCGTTATTCCACTTCCTCACCGTCTCGGCCGTATCCAGACCCACATTCATCGCAATCTCCCTCCATGAATTACTAGAATATGTGCTGTCTTTGTAGTGTGGAGAACCAGAATCATACAGATGTGGAACTCATTTTTTCGACGATGTGCTCTTTTCTACGCGGATGTAGAATTGACCAATCAGAGGCCTGTTGCACCTGTCGACACGCCCCCATGAGTTGATTGAATTACGTAGCTTAAAAACAAAATTGACCGTTAGTATTAATCAGTTAGAGTTACTGTTATCGGTTAATGGTTAACGGTTAAACGGTTAACCATGTGCATCCCTAATTGAAATTAAATGTTGTATTGCTGCTGCAGTAAATTTAGAATTGATCTTGTCATAATTTGTCATTGATTGATCATTTTGAATATTGTAAAATGTTATCTGCTCAAGCTTTTAGAAGTCGGAGCTGACACGCCCAAACCATCAGCAAACAGTTCAATCAAAATTTAAAGTCTTGTCAGGGATTAAATAATGATTGAGAAATTACTTTTGTCAGTTTCAGATTAAGAGAGGGTACATATCTCCCTTATCCAAATCTACTAAGGGGAAATAAAACAGATTTCAGACTTAGATGCTAAAGGGTAAAATTGTAAGGAGCTTACATTCATGTGTGCAACTCTGGAGCAGGTATTATTTTGATTAAAAAAAAAAAAAAGTGCACACCTCATACCAAGGCAAGACACAGCAGGACACAGTTGTGTGTTTGTGATAATTTGTTGCTGCTCAGGCATCTCACCTTAATGATGTCACTGATGTTGCTCAACCACTGCTTCTGCTTATTCAATCTACTTCCTCATTTTTTTGTTCCCGAATGTGTGACACAGCTATTGTGCTATCGCTAACTGGAGCAACAGTAGGAGAAACAAATAGGCCAGCAACAAATGATTTACTGATGCACTGAGAGGTTATTGGAGTGTTTGTTTGATATATTTTATTGAGGATGCCACAGCAGAAGTAAGACAAAAGGGACGGAACTGGATAAAAAAAAAAAAAAAAAACCTTCCTCACTTCTTTGATAAGTGATTTTACTTTGACAGGGGATGACTTTTGTTTTTTTTAATCTTTTAACTTCAGTGGAAACATTTGGACCAAATAGTTTTTAGGAATCTCTCAGGGTTATTGGTTTAGGAGGAATTCCCCAGAAGACAACATCCCTTCTTCTGCATTTTCTCTAGTTGCACTATAGACAGTTAACACTGAACTAATGTAACAGCCAGACTATGAGTGATAGACCAGCTAAAAGCCTGTCATTGTTTGCTTGTTACATTTCAGCTTAACAAATCCTCTCTCTGCAATTAACATTTTTAGAAGCTGACGTTAGAGATGCTGACAAGTTTTTGGTACATTCAACCAATCAGTGTACTCTTAAAGCCTCTGAACCAGTCACTGTACAGTTATGTTTCACTGTACAGTTATGTCACAGATAGTCCCCCTTTTGCTATGAAACTTACATTCAAAACTAAGAGCTAAAAAAGACCCTAAGAATTACTTGTATTTCTATAAACGACAAATAACACTGATTCCTTTGGAACTGAGAGACAAATAAAGGTAAACCTCTTTAAGTTATAAGCATTATGAAAAGGTTCCTACATTCCAAATGCTGCAAATCTTAAGCATAAGATTTAAAATCAGGGTTTTTTATGTAACAAAACATAGTCTAGGTCAAAGGTCAGTGGGTGAGATTAGTGATCAGTAATCTCAACCAAATCTTTTCTGGCCAACACAGCCACTGGTAACTTGCGGCACTGGAAAGTACCACTTTATTATTATTATTATTATTATTATTATTATTAGTGTTTTTATATGTTATAGTTGCACGCAGTATATATTGTATGTTGTATAGGTTTGTTGTGTTCATTTTCTTTTCAGAAAAGAGTAAGCAGTGCAGGTAAAACTACAGTTGTAGACCAGAATGACTCAAATACCCCACAACCATAACAAACGTGTCATTCAACAGCAAGGTGAAAAAAAAAAACAACAGTAAATGAATGGATAACAGAAAGCTGATACTCCAGACTGGTCTTAGAAATGTGCAGAGTTCATATGACACATGGGGCTCTACAACATAGACTGACACCTACCAAGCTCAAGTTAATAATATGTAGACCAGATGGGATTTCCAACATTTTTATGAGTTCCTCACAGAAGTCAAAGTCACTGTGGCTGAAACACCAGATGTAGTTGTTCTGTGATAAGAAGGACCAGAGACTTGCATTAGTTTTTGGAAGTTGACCCTCTTCTTTATCATTTATTTGCCGTTTTGCTTCAGCTATAGGCACAAAGCAGCAAAAGGCAGCTGAGATTTATCTTTGACCACTTTGACGTTCTCTTTTCTTGTGTGTGTGAAATCTTTTATTTAAGTTAAAGTTTGCCAGATTATCAAAATCAAGACTCAAATGAATGCCAACAAACTGTATATCTACTAAACTGTGCATATGCATTAACATCCTGAGTCTCCTTTGAAACTACTGTATTGTTATTCAAAGACATTTAATGACACAAAAGTAAAAATGGCAATCATACATTCCAGTGAATCGCCCTGAATGAGTAACATTGGGCCATAAAATTACATTTAAAAAATAAGATTAATTTTTTATATCTTTTCGGGGCCTGAGCTCATCATTTATTAGCAACAGGCATTCAGGCAAAAATAGAGCCAGCCCAGTTTTTACACAAAGTGTACAGTGTACTACAAATCATTTTGGATGTCCTCTTCTGGCTTTCTGTAAATCTGAAGATTTTGGCTCTGTAAGGTCCTCTTCAGTGTGACCTAGATTTATCTTCCTTGTTTGTTCAGTCCCAGTGCAAAACATAATGGGTCCATTCAGCCTCACAGTCTCAATGTGCTCATGGACATTGAGACCATAAGCTGAATAAACAGTTTACAGTCAAAACAGCAGCTGTCAGCAATATTACATTTCTGAGTGAACGCACAAGTAAGACCCTGAAGGTCTATTGTGAATTTTATTTTGTGTGTGTGTGTCTACCCACCTGTTGGTTCAACGACATTTTAGGTGTGAATGGTGTCAGTCACTGAGGTTTATGAGGTGGATTGAATCATTGGTTTATGTCGATGCAGCATAGATTTAATTATGGATCTTCAAGGCAAACCAGAATAGTAGGATCCGTTTTAGAAAGGTGTGTCTGTCCTTTCTCTTCCACACACCTAAAGGAAAAAATCTGTTCCAGCGCCAAAAGTATTGCAATACAGTTGTCTTATTACCCTATAATGGAAAAACATTCTGATGTTTAAAAAAGAGTTTTCTGGTAAATAACTGAAGTTAATCAGAAGAAGAGGAAAAGATGGCTCTGAAGGGACTCAAATAAAAGGGCAAAAGAGTACAAAGCCTGCTTTGAGAGGAAAGATCTTTCTTTAGCTTCTTTTCAGTAAAAGATGACGTCATAAGGGCTGCACTGTTCCAGAGGACCAAAGCACACATTTTACCATATGGCAGGTTAGCTCTTAGTAAGGTGTGGCGTCTACATTTTATACATTGTGTTTCAGTGTTTAAGCACTAGAACTGTTACAAGCAGCCACCTGTTTCCTGATATGCACCATCAGCATTGGATTTAGCCCACATCTTAAGAAATGAAAAGGGAAATTAATGTTCTTTCCAAACTATTTTATCATACCACTGGATATGAAAGTAGAAAAACAAACTGACATAAACCACAGGATTCTGCCATTTTTTTTTAAAATAGATATTCTTATTTAATAGAGTTAATTTTTCACTTGGACAAGTTTAAAAAATTGAGCAGTACAACATCGTGACCTAATAAGTGCTTCATAAGAACCATAGAATTGTTTAAAATGAGACAAATAAAAATGTGGACGTAGTCATTGTATAACTATACCCCCCCACCCCCCCACGTTGCAATTGGTTTGGTACATTGTGTATCGGTGGCTGTGAATGGGAGGTCTACCAGTCCCATTTTCACAAGAATGCATTTTTGTGTTAATATCATGAGTATGGCTGACTGGGCGAACTTGTGACTGATTCAAGTGGAAAATTTTCCACAGCTGTCAAAAATATTTACAGTCATGAAAAAAAATTATTAGACCACCCTTGTTTTCTTCAGTTTCTTGTTCATTTTAATGCCTGGTACAACAAAAGGCACATTTGTTTGGACAAACATAACAATAACTACAAAGATTGCTCATAAGAGTTTTATTTAAGAGCTGATATCTTACCATTTTCCATGGTTTTCTTGATTTCTAAATCACTTAAGTTTTTACATCAATAGCTATGGCGTTGTACTGCCAAAAACACTGCTTTTATGCATTCAGTGTTTTCTTTTCTGTCTGTTTTAGTCACATGATGACGTTTAGTGGTACCAGGTATTAAAATGAACAAGAAAGTGAAGAAAAAATGTTGGTCTAATAATTTTTTCCATGACTGTAGGTTATGAAGGCAATATGAATATTATTGAAAAGTCCTTTTATTAAATGGAGAAGTAAATGGACGGACTAAAGGCTGCTTTTACTACCCCTGGCAAAAAGTGCAGATTTACCACTCTGAGGATGCTCATTCAGCTCTTTTATTCTGCTGGTGAGGAAAAAAAATCACAAATAAAAGAAGCATTTAACAGCGAAACATTCTTTCTCTGTAAAAAAAACAAAACAAAAAAAACGATAAATCGCTGCAATAATGGAGGGTTCTTTTTTTTCTCAAATCAAGTGCAACAAAATAAAAATAACACAATCACTTGATCATTGTGGAAAAAATATGGAATAAGGAACCTCATAAATCACTATGTTGTTGTACTTCCTCCTCCCCTTTGCCTTGACTGAAGTAGGAGCATGTGATCTAATTTATATAAGCAGCTGATTTTTGATTACAAGTAGTGTAACTGTTGAAGAGCTATTCATGTCCTGCAGTTTTGAAAGGGTCATTATAGTTGTTGTCATCACTTTCTTTTTTATGTTTCCAGGTCCCTGAGATCATCAGTACGATAAGGCAGGCTGGCAAAAGCTCGGCACGCAGCAATGATGTCACCACTTTTTCCAACAAGACTTCCGCTGCTCCTGGAGGCAGTGATCCCTCTGAAACAAGTGCTTCCTCCCTCTCCACTGGAACAAATCCACCTCCCACCTCTGCTGTCACTCCAACAACCTTTGCCAAAAAGTTCGAAGTACTGTTTTGCGGCAGAGTCAGTGTTGCTCACAAGAAAGCCCCACCTGCCCTGATAGATGAGTGCATCCAGAAGTTTAGTCAGCTGCATGACTCAGGGACAACTGATAAAGGAGGAAATGGTGGGGGGTTGGTGGATGGGCTGAGAAGAGCATTAAACTTCCAATCTAATGGACTAGGGAGCACTTTTGTTGGCAATGGTGCATTGGGGGGCTCTGGCGCTGGGACACGCTCAGTTCTTTTCAAGCGAAACCCCAGCTTCCCCAGTCTGCATGGCCTGGACGAGAATGGTCTTTCACCAGAGATCTCTAACGCTAACACTACAGATCCAGTGGCCCGCTCCACCAAAGTGCAGCCCACCAGCCTGCAGGAGAACAGAACCATGCTGTTTACGGTAATTCATGAAGAACGCTCATATGAAGGGATTATTAACAGCTTTCAGCATAATGCTGGCTGTGTCATTGTCACGAGTAGCGTTTATAATTCAGCTAACAGATATTTCAACACTATGTTTCTTGTAACATTCACCACACACCATCATACCACAAATTGTCCCATCTTACACATCTATTCTTTATAGCAGCTGTGAGGCTTCTTATTTTCTCTCCTCCTCGCTAAATTGTCACTAAAACCCAGTCTTTATTGCTACAGACTGGTCTGGTCTGTTGCAATACTGTAAAAGAAGTGTGTGAATTGGTCACCAAATTGTGTATAAGTGGGCGGGTCTTGAATGTATGTAGACTACCGGCCCTTGTATTCCCGCTGCGTGGGAAATGCTGCTGTATGTCAGATTTATTGTTGTATTAACAAAGTATTCAGTTTTTGTGAGTCACTCTACACACTGCTGGTGTTTAATCTAGTTTGAGCTTTCAGGTTAGCCTAGGAAATCCTAATTGTGTTCAAAAGTCTGCATTTTTAAATCATTCACTGCTCCGTCCCGTAATCTTTTGAATATCACTCATCCTCACTTAACACCGGTGTACGGTCGGGACTGTTTGACTCAAACATAAGACAAGAGAGGTCGTGTTATATTTGGGTCAATATGGTACATTCTGTACTTCTTAAGGGTTTTATAACAGTTTATCACTCTGGAACTTAATTGTACTGTTGCAACTGGGAAAAAAAAACACAATTTAATGATTCTATAATTTTGTTGCAGATACAAATTCTTGATTGTGTTGCCACTTTATTGGTGCAGAATCGGTCTCATTGTGATACATCCTCAAACTGAGAGATTTCTGTCCCTCTACTTTCAGAGAAGTCCTAATTCTTTTCTCTTTTTTCCTTTTTTTTTACCCTCTTAGCACAATAAATACAATTGAAATTAAACTCCCAATTTTTAATTCTTTCCCTTGTTTTTTTAGATACTTTTATCTTGCAGTTCATAGTGAAATAAGCTGTATATTTCTGGCATTTTAAAATGTTAGAAATGGCACATTGTAGTGCCTGCTTTTAGTTCAAAACTTGCACAATAAATTTGTTACACTGGTATAAGTTTTTCTTCAACAAATCAACACAGAACAAAGAAGTACAGTATAGCCTAGCCCATTCGTAATGTATAATGTATTTGAATTTGTGGTAGCTCCAGCAGTTTTGTAAATTTCTTAGGCCACTTTTTAGCAGAAAATGCTCACATTCTCCCTAACTGGTAAATAATTTTAAAATAACAATGTTAGTTGATATAAAATTAGAAAAAATTAGAAAAGAGAGATGATACAGTACATCATTTCTTGAATTATCTTGGGAGGGCTGGACTAAAACCTCAACAAGTATTATTATTATTATTTTTTATTGCTTTTATTATTAGGTAAGTAATAAATTATGTACTGTGCTGTACAGTACAAAACTGCATCAATAATTTGTGTATTTTTGGAACTTTTGGGTGGAAGAAAGGAGCATAACCCTCTCAAATAACAACAGTATACTGTATACTGCTTTTCAGATGAACACCAATCAGTGTTCCTGCGGTTCACACTCCTTTCTCTCCGACATCTCCTTCAAATGTGGGAGTCTGAACACTCCTCATACACATCACTTAAAAGTAAAGGAGTAGAGGACTAACACATGGAAGTATAATATTGACGCAGCATGAACAATTGCTGACTGCAGCCCAAAATACCTTCAGTCACACTCCTCTTTTTGACCTTTGCTTGCTTTTGCTGGTCTTTTTCCAGCAGAAATGTTCCTGTTTGCGTTCCACTTAGGAAGTGGTCATCAGTGGCTCAGGAACCACCGGGGCCTATTAATGTCCTGCTCAGCAAATAATGACAACTTTTTGACACCGAGTCTAAAGACATGATAGAAAATCCTGCCGCCACAGTGACCTCATTCACGGGACATTGAAATGAAAACTAAATATTTAATAAAAAAAAAAAAAGGAAGTGATTTAATTTTCGACATGGAATTACAATGGCAAAGGACGCGATGTCTTATACACAGACTAGATTGCTGAGTATTTTCTTTTAGGAATAATAGGGACTCATAATATTGGTGTGATCAGGATGGTGGAACTTCCCTGATTTGTCCTAAAAATAACTGCTAAATTACTGCTAAAGAAGACGAGACATAAGACTGCATGATTTGCCATAATAAGAAAAAAGTACAAGCTGTACAAGATTATCTTGCGTTCTCAGTTCACCTAAAAATAAATGCACAGATGTTTTGTTTTGTTTTCTTGCTATAAAACACGGGTGACTTTTTCCCCCCTTTTTTTTCTTTTTTTTTAACAATTGATACAATACACACAGAGCAGAGTGAAAGCCTCTGAAGACATGGGTACACCAAAACACACATACAATCTTAACTGTTTTTTCTTGATGTTTTAGGTGGGCAGGTCTCAGATCTTCTTGGTGAGTCCAGACACTAAGAAAGTCGCCATCGAGAAGAGTTTCAGAGAAATCTCCTTCTGCTCCCAGGTATAAAGCCCTGGATTTGTATGTAAATGTGTTTGGGTTTGTTTAAGTTTGATGCTTAATCTTTTCTTCTCTCTCTCTTTTTTAAATGTCTTTCCAGGGTATTCGTCACGTTGATCACTTTGGCTTCATTTGCAGAGAGACAGATGAAGGGGGAAACTGCCACTTTGTGTGCTACGTCTTCCAGTGTACTGATGAATCACTGGTGAGATGCTGATGATTCAGATTCATACTTTTTGAATTCATTGCGTTCTTCACGGTTAATAGTGGCAGCCTGTTACAGAAATGAATCTGTTACTTATTGCGGTTTTCTACTAAGCATTTTCCCACTAAATCCCTGAGTTTTTTTTTTTTAAACATTTTCCCATTTTGGTTTGGATGCTGTGCTAATTAAGTGATGGCCACTGGTAATTTTGTCACTTTTTAACATTTGTTTTGATGAGTAGCCATGCCAACAGGAAAGTTTCTTACATGTAGAAGATACTAATTAAAGTTTCCAAAGCCCAAGTATTGTCTTTGACTGCCCCCCCCCCCCCCTTAAATCCAGATGAGCTGAAAAGGAGAGATGAAGGATATAAAGCAGTAGCACAACAGAGAGAAATGAGGTGGAAGTTTAAAACGTTCACTCTTGTGATCATCAGAAAGTAGAATCACTTTAAATGAAATGGGAAAAGCTCGGAGTGGTGATTAGGAAAATATTGGAAGTTCATTATTACAAACTGAAATGTGGCTACAGGAAATGCTTGTCTTTGTGGATTTCAATATGGGTAGAGAGAGAGAGAAAGAGATTCCAGTATTCGTTAACAGATGGGCATGCTGCAGTGAAGGTGTGTCTGTGCAGTCTGAAATTTAACTGTTGCCTGACTTGAGTTTCCATCCATGTTGTCCACAGAGAGTTCACCCAGTCAGTCTAACAACACTGCATGTGACATCCACAGAGATGTCTAAAAGTGAACAGGTTCAGTTTAAGGTTAATTTTGCCTATTTGATCGGTCCAAGTCAATTAAAATGCTAATGCAAAAGAAAACAAATGATGATGTTCAGAACACAAAAAAAGTCTGCAGGAAACATGTTAGGGCTAAATGGTGTCAGGAGGCCAAACATGCATCTGTGGCCACTTTCCACTTCACTGGATGTGAATACATAGTTTTTCCAACCCCAGGGGAAAGTCTATCATAACTATTGTCAAATGTATTGGAGTTCAGCTGCTAATACGATGACACCTGCTGGACTGAATGGAGAAACATGATGAAACTGTGATACTGCCTCATTTATAACTCTAAATAGAGATGTATTTCCTCATATTCCTGTTTTAACCTTTTAACCCATGTGACTTCTTTAAGCCAATCAACTGCTTGTTGCTGCATATAAATGGGATGATTTACTTTTCTTTCCATGCTCTGATGGGGCCCACTGGGCCGGAACTTTAAGCATATTAATTAATAAGAACATAATGAACTGGTGAAAGTGAGACCACTTAACCTGTTCCTCAAATGTATTTGTGTGCTACCAGTCTACCTTTGGACATTCTATGTTGAATTTTCTGATGTTGTTTGAGCACCACAAGTGATTACATTGGGACAAGGATTAGATCAGCTGTATATCACATCATCAAAAGGTGTTGCTAGGCTGTGAATAGAATGGCTCAATGTCTCTCTCTGCATAAACTTCTGATAAGTGAGTAACCCATTCAGTTTACGGGGGGGAGAACAAATATAACTTTAGGTTTCCCATATTTTAAATTTAAATATTTTTTTCCATCAGTTAACAGAGCAGAATATTCAACAGAATATCATCATAATTTTCTCCCCCCTCAGAAAATAGACAAAATACTCCATTCACATGTGAAATCAAACCCCTTTTTATGACACTTACACCTGAGCTGATGTTTCTGAAACTTCAGATCTTAAACTGAAGACATTTTGGTCCACTGCTAAAGGAATTAATTAGAGATGAAGGGAGATGGGTAATGGCAATGGCTACAATGCATGACAGCTAGGTTTCCATTGTGATGAGATGACTCTACACAGGGAGGACAGTCAGTGCAGCACTTTATGAGTCAGGTCTTCATGGTAATGGGGTCATTTCTTACTAAAAGGCACCTGACTGTCTCCTCAGTTTATCATTAGGCACCTCAATCACTCTCAGACCAGTAGAAGCCAAATCCTCTGATTTGATTGCATGAAGATTGAGCTGTTAAGCCACAGTGGTGCGTGTGGAGCAAACTAGACTCTGAGCTACAGTCAAACAAGATGATGGCAGCATCATTAAGGGAGATATTTTTCAGCGACGAGGCCTTGAGACTGTTCAGCAAAGAGGGAAAGATTGATGAAGAACAACCAATAAAACAGTAAATCAAGTCTGAGTGTAAACATGGCAGAACGCTGCAGCCAAGAAGACTGGGAGAAACATGGAAGCGAAATCTGTTCCAAGCTTATGGTGTCATTCCCAGAAAGGCTGCTGTTGCTGCTAAATGTGCTTTAAAATGCACGAAATAAAGACTGAACACTCATCTAAGTGGTTTGGGTTTTTTTGTATATGTATTGTTGATATTTCTTGAAAATGGTGAGCTTCAGGCTTCAGATGTTTGAAAGAGACATGCTCATGTTGCCTAAATGAATGAAAAGCTATCAAGACTTTCACATTTCAGATCAACGTCTTGTATGTTTGCCAGTGTTTTGTTTTTCTGTTAAAATTTGATGCAGTTCTAATTATAAGTATCTGACTCACTGCATCTGTGCCGTTGAGTCATGATGTGTCAGATGAGCTCAGTTTAATTACAAGCCTTTGTAATTCGCTCCACTACATGATAGTTAATATGAATAATACACCTCTGCTAACCATGAATTATTGTCTTTTATTGCCACCAAAGGAAAAAAAAATTGCATATCGTTCTCGTTGTTGCATATTTTCAGTTCCTGTACTATGATGCATTTTTCTCTCTCTCTCTCTCTCTCTCTAATGAATTCAAAAGTAGTGTAAAGTACCCTTTTATTTAAATGATCTGCTGCCATATGAACTAAAGTAGCATAACATTTATAGTGCAAACACTTATAACATCAGCACTTGTCAGTAACGTATATTTAGTGTAAATCTCATCTTAAAAAATGTAAAATAAAATAAAGTTTATTGCCACTGCCAGGGCGTTAATGTCATCCTGTTTTTTTTTAATGAGAAAAAAAAAAAAAAGTCTACCAACAAAATCCTGAGCCACAATCATAACATTAAAACAGTCAGTTTCTGAGGTAAAAGCAGAAACATTTAACGGGGAGCAGCATAACCAGTCTATGTGCAGCACCAAATGTCCCTGTTCGAAAGTGTGAAGCAAAAAAGTGTGAAGCTCAAAAAAAATTCACTATTGAAATTTCCTTTGCAGGGGACTAGAATGTAAAGTGCATGTTTATACAGGAGTTCAGTATTTTTCTGCATGTTTTTCTGCCAGTTCTCTCTCTCTCTCTCTCTCTGTCTGTCTCTCGCTCGCTCTCTCTCTCTCTCTCTCTGTGAAGCTGATGAAAGAAGTGACATCTCTGAAAGGTTTACAAGTCTTCTGCTTTTGTATTGCAGGTGGATGAGATCATGTTGACTTTGAAGCAGGCATTCTCTATGGCAGCCTTGCAGCAGAATGCAAAGACCCAGAGCCAGCAGTGTGACAGCTGCCCCATGCAGCAGCTCCACAGGCTGTGTGAGAGAATTGAAGGTAGTAAATGGCCCATGCACAGAGACTGCAGTCCTCGCCGGTTCGACTCCCGGTCCGGTCTGGATGACCCTTTCCCCATGCTCTCCTCCCCCTTTTTTGTCTCTCTCCACTATGAATAAAGGCCACTCGTGCCAGAAAATAAAAGAAATAAAATTAAAAATGGAAGCAACCTTCAGCATCCAAGTAGCTGTAAAACCAAAAACTAGAAACAGGCTGTCACAGACATTCCCACCTGACATTTCATCCTTGACCAAAAATGTACGAGTCTGAGGTGGTTGTTACTTTTTTAATGACAAATGTGATCAGATGTCTTGAAAATACTGTTAATAGGGTTTTATATATTAATACTGTCTTCATATATTTTTATAAGTTTACTCACACATGCTTGGCAGCTTTGAGGTGGGTCTTCAGAAAATGTCAGGAGCCACGTCGTAAGGCATAGTTTCCTAGAAAGTATTACTGCATGCTGCTAAATGAGCCCTCCAAGAACATGTATGTTTACAGGTTCCTATGTAGCATATGGGCATGTGATTTATGTCAAATAAATCTGAATTAAGATTCATGTCATATTGTAGATTTTAATTCTGTGGTTAATATTTTGTAGGTATGCACCCATCTAAAACAAAACTGGAGCTTCAGAAACATTTGGCCACTTTGGACAACCAGGAGCAAGCTTCCATCTTTGAAAACACTATGGTAATCTCTCTGTTCTGTCTGTGGACTCTTAGGGGCATGGTGCAAATTCCTAGAGATTTCTTGGAGGTGATTGCAAATGGAAAACAATCAGTCAGTCAGCAGTTAAAGTTTGTCAAGGCTGAACTGTTGTGGAATCATTGTTTTTCATGCGGAGTTACAGGGATGCGCACACACCTTTTTACACACAACTTAAATATTTTCCGGCACATATTTTCTCAACTCTTCCTTATTTTGCCTCACTTATCTTTTCTATCTGTTTTCTCCTAAACACATTGGAGGACTGTTTGATTAATTGCCTTGGGAAAACTCTTGAAAACTGTAGTTCTTCACCTTCTTCATGCCGGTGTTGTGTGTTAAACGGTAACAGCAGACACGTTGAAGCAGCTGAAGAACATTAAGGGACTCTGTATGCCTATTTTTGTGACTCAGCTGACATCTGGTGGTGATGTAGCTAAATTACAAGCACAACGGGGCCAGCTGAATAGCTATTTCTACGAACAGATACTGTCACCTTGACAGAAAAGCAGTTCTGCACACATCTGGGTTTCCAGAGTTGCACTTGTATGATGTGTCGCACAGGAATGATCACAATAAAGACAGAATCACCAAGATCTCAGTGCTCAGACTCTTAACTGTGCAAGTCACTGCTGCTCCTGTCATAGTATGACTTGGAAGCTTTTTGCTTTAACACTGGATGCAAAGTACAAATCTTCATGTACCAGATAACTGCCATTGTGTTTTTAACTCTTAATTTGGGGCTCAAGTGTAAAAAATCTATTTATTTAGGGAAAAAAAACCTGCTATAGATCAGTTCCCATGTAATGAATTACACATTATTATACTCTGGTCACAAAGTTACAGTTTAAAATTTCTTTAATAACGTTCTTAATATTTCTTTTTTTTTTTTAAACTAGATGTATGTTAGCTAATAATAAAAATGATTCTGTATGATTTTAAATTACATTTTGCTCTTGTGCATTCAGCGAGCTCGTCCTAAGAGCGATCAGGAAGAAAATGAGTTAGTGATGGCCTCTTTAAGGAGTCTGTATGAGGAAAAACAGAAGACCCATCAGCACCCTCTGTCTGGAGATGGCAAACAGGTACATTCTGAACACTTCTAAACATATTGAAGCTGCTTTACCAGCTTCTTTTTAAATACTTAAATACTTTAAATACTACACCATCCAAGTCACGTCCTAAATTTATTCCTTAGAATCAGCAATGCATGGTAGATTCTTTGACCGGGGGGAGGTGGGGGGTCACTTACTCATTGAGGGTCTTAGCCGGTTTCACTCACTATGATGTTTGGGCTGAATCCTCTTCTTCGTTGCTGTGGATGTAGATGTGTGAAGATGCAGCTCCAGCACCCCAGGAGGCTCAGCAGCAGAGTAGCAGTCGGCAGCGACTCGAGCAGTTCAAGAGCCGAGCGAAACGCTCTCTCACCGAGTCCTTGGAGGGCATCTGGAAGGTATGTAGCTCTATCCAAGACAGTTTGCATCCAATAATGCATGTAAACATAGCCACCAGCAAAGTTTCCAATCATAATTTATCTACCTGACATGTAAAATTAGCCTTTTCTTCAAAACTTAAAGCACGTTGGTTGTTAATTTTGCAAACATAGATTTCACTCTTGGTTTTGGTTCTTCCTGTTTCAGACTGAGCTTCTGGTGATCTAATATAAGATTCTGTTTTATTAGGTTAAATGTTTGACCTTTAAGGAAAGAAAAAGATATTTAATTTGTGCAATGGCTCCCACACATTTGCATACAGCCTATATGCCTTATTCTGTGTTGTCATAATGTGATGTTTGTTGCCATTTGTTTTATTAGTCTTCAGAAGTAGCTTAGAAAATGTGAATAAGCTGGTAAGAGTCCATAATGTTGTATCTTGGTTAGTGTTTTTCTGCCTCCATATATAACTGGCATTAATCATCCATCCTGGGTGATTCAGTCACAGGTGGACTGGTCAGATTGCATCTGTTTTTTTTTTTTTTTGCATTTTTTATCTTGATGTGCTGCTTGTTGTCTATCGCAGCTTACTGTGTGATACAAGCTGCCTATTTTTATCATTATAGAAAGCTGTTGTAGTTATCTGATCACACGTGGTAACTGGAAATGCAGGTGGAGCCGCATATTGACAAGTCTTGCATGTCCCTCAATTGTAGGGAAGCAGCAAGACCAGGCTTCAGAGGGACAACAGTGAAGAAATTGAGAGTAACTCTTCCACGTGTACTGTAAGCAGTAGCCAGGACCAGTCCTGTCTCGCTGACCCCTTGTCTGCCTCCTCTCATCAGCGACCCACCAGCCCACTCAGGTAAACAGACTTCAACGCACATGCTCGTGTCCCATCCCAGAGCAGTCTAAATGTAAGAGCAGATTACTTGCTCTACTTGGAATGCACAATTTCATCTGGTAATTGACGGCATAGTATGATAAAGTAAATTGGGTGTTGTGCTATGTGGCCACACCAGTTATAAAGTTAGATGCAGGGAATCATGCTGGCAAACGCTGCTTTAATTCCAGCTCACTTCTGAAAGTCGAGCAAGTGCATTTAATAAACTTAATTTCCCTTCTTTGCTGGTTTATATACACAACATTCTGTCCATGTGATGCGTTTCTCCTTACTGTCTTTCCTCGTCGTATGTTCAGATGCCACAACTCCACAGGGGACCTGAAGCGCCTTGACACCTCTGTTCCCCCTTTCTCCTCCTCTTCACCTTCTGATGCTGAGCCTCGGGGCTTCCGCCGGCGGGCCAGCACCTACAGCCATTCCCCCAGCCCCTCCTCAGTGCTCGAGTACTCCCCATTGCACAAACTAACTCACACGCCGCAGGACCCGAGTGCAGCTACTAAACCCAAGCTTGTACGACACTACTCTGTCAGCACAGACTCCCCTCACCAGAGCAAGTAAGGAGAATATGTGCGTGTGTTTGGTTGCGTATTTTAAGGCAAATATTTTGTATTGTGCATTTAAGAGCCACAAGACACTACTTTTTCTATACATAAGAACATGACAAACAAGCCACTTGTTCAGTATTTGACATCTAAGGTAACAACAAGACTCTTCTTTTTTTAAACCTCTCTATCTCACTTTGGGAAGTGACCTGAGGTGTAGCCAGTCATGGAGGCCTCACAACCAGGCCTGTCAAAAACATGACTTTATTGATCCCCAAAGGGAAATTAAATTGTTATAGTAACTGATTGATTGATGATTTAAGTCTCCTTCATTGAAAAAGGTTATTACTGTGGGCAGGAAGGATCTCCTGTAGAGACTCCTGCTCTGCATCCGCAGCGTCTCCTCTTCAACTCGTGGAGGATTTGGGGTCTCAGTCTGGGTATCATTTGGCTCCTTGACATTTCAGTCAGCTGCTCCTGCTTGTAAATAACTCTCTCCTTGCTATGGTTAATCAATCTCAGCAGGTGGTAAAAAATGAAAAAGTAACCAAGAGAAATCCCTCAAACAGCACGCCATCCAAACCACAGGGGTGTCAATTCTCCGCGGATTCGCTGATTTCAGAGTTTTTTGCCATCCTGGGGGTCATTTTTGAGATACGTGCAGATCCGGTTTAATATTTTCGGGGGGGGGGGGGGGGGGGGGGGGGGGGGGGGTACCCACCACCACCACCACCAACGTGACGTGAATTCTCGATTGCGATTGGTTGACTGAGTGATTGAGACCAGAGCATGCGCAATGAGCCCAATACAGCCGCTATCACAGCCAGATCAACCTTCAAGTAAGCCTTAAGCACATATTTTCTGATATTTCTCCCTTTCTTTCTCCCTTTCTTGTTTGTATGTATGATTATTAGCTTTAAATTCACAGGAGAGATGTTTATTCCTTATTGTACTTATTTATTGTTAGACAACGCGAATGAAATATACAGCGCTTCTCACCACTGGTAAATGTAGCTAGGAAACGAAAGCTCGTCTACCTCGTCACCGGCGTGGTCCTGTTTCGTTCCGCTTAGCAATGTAACCTTCAAGTACATTTAAATTGCCGATTTCTGAAGTGCTCAGTTTACATATTAGGGCAATTATATGATAATTCAATTTTAAAAACGCCAACCCCCCCCTCTCAAAATAGAAAACTCCTCGAATCTACATGATTCACGTAGGTCTCTCTTTTTGACTTCAAAACGGCAAATTTCGCTGAAAGGTGGGGGATTTTCATGCCTGAAGTATTAGTTATTCAGCAGAGCTTTTTGTGATTTAAAAAAAATTTAAGAAAAGCTAATGTTCAGAGTTATAGGCATCAGAAATGTTGAATTTAGCATGCTATTTTCTATAACTCTTACTAAAGTTTTGGATCCATGTATCTTGTCAGTGATGTTTTACTATTGAAGTTCACCAGTGACTGAATCACTAGTCATTCTGAATTTTTGCCTTTAATAGGCAACTTAATTGTTTCATAACAACTACTTTTATTTTTGTTATCTAACCTCAGTCTTATGCTCAGTGGATTCTCACATTAGCAGGAATAATTAAACTTTGTGCCATTTTTATCTTTTATTTTCTGTTGAGGGAAAGTAAGAATTGGATTTTAAGTATGAGCAGAGTTTTGCAAACCTGTGAAGTGAGGCACACCAGATTGCGAGTTTTGCGTTTCATTATGTAACGTCAATTATCCCCCCAGGTATATTGTAAAGGCTTAAGTCAGGGGTGTCAAACTGATCCGTTAAAGGCTGCAGGTGTTTGTTTCAACCATGCAGAAACACAAAGAACATTTTTTTACTTACAAATTGTAAGTAAAAAATATTCTTTTCACTATCAAACATTTTCAGTAAAATGTTTAGTCTGCTGGATCTTCAGTAAGTAAAAAATGTTCTTTTCATTATCAAAGTAACAATATGGACAAATACACAATGCTGTGCTCAGAATGCCTCCTTAAGCACCTCCAAATTTTCTCGATTATCAATGAAGATGGCCGTTCAGAAACTCAAAAATATGCAGAAAGGTGGCAAATATTGACAGAGCTACTGCAACAAGCTGCCTCTGTGAATGGCATTATTGTAGAATCCTGGTACAGGGGTACTGTCTCCTTTTTATTTTTTCTTGCTGCCTTGTGGCTGGCCTCACTGCTGCAATTGAAACTACAGAAAAAAAAACATATGAAAAGCTTTTCAAAGAAGTAAGTGATCTGTTAGACTATTATCCTGGCTTTAGATTCCACAAAACTTTTAATTTATCTGGCTTTGTGGTACATGAAACAGGTATTGGAGGGATTTGGAATTTCTTCACAATGCTTAAATACTCAGTGTCTTTTGTTTTTCTTTCTTCTCCATAGTGAAACAAGGAAATAACATGAATAGCAGACAGGATAGCTGAGTCATAACCCAGGGCTCAACCTAATGACACTGGCACTGAGCAGAGTGAGAGTTTATAACAGCGCCAAATGGGCCCAGAAGGCCACAGTCACTGTTGTTGCTCAAAGACTTGGCCTCACAGATTCATCATCACATTTTTTTTTTTTTTACCCTCATCCTGGTTAATTGGCTCTCTCAGCTGTTGCAAAACAGAGTGAATTCAAATGCGCCTGTTACCCTCTTGAGATCCCTCCAGAGTGCCAGGGCACCAACTTTATGGCAGCAGGCGGCACGTGTTTGAGAAATTGCGGGGAGGCAGGTCACATTTCTTCACTCTGTTCTGTTTCAGATGTGTTGTGCTTTGGTTTTGTTAGACTGTGGTAAGTTTTTTTCCACTTTCCACAAAGTCTACAATCAAGCCAAGTGGACTTCCTTTTTTGGTTCTTGAAGAGGTTTCACTCGCCATCTAAAAGGCTCTTTGATTCGTGCTTTTCAGATCTTCTTTCCATCTTCTTGGTAAAATTTACAATATCAGCCTGCCATGTTGTTTTTGGAAATGTGCTGGTTTGTCAGCATTCTCTGATAGGGAGGTGTAGGATTTTGTAGATACTATAAATCCGCAAAGTAGCTCTTGATATGCTGCTTTTCGTTTCCTGCAACTCTTGGCACTCCCTTTTCTGTGTTTCTCAAAAGTATCTGTGCGTGCATCTTGTTTGCAGTTTTTTCCTGAACTGTGGAGAGGTTATGTTTTATGTACTAATCTTGTGAATCCTGTGAACACAGTTGGTGAGGTGTCATATCGAAGCTCCTCACAAGAACTACTAGCTTTTTATCCCCTTGTATTGACATAGTTGAATTTACTGTTTCATGTAAAGCTTTATGCATGTATTTGGACAGGCCTGAGGTGTTTAGGAAAGGTAACCATCTTTTTGTGTCTTGGTTTCCCTGTTATAGGGGAATGTTCTATACTGTCAGTGGTTGGTGGTGAAGGTTTGAGGGTTTTTTTTTTTTTTTTTTTGTGATAGAACTGGTGGTTGTGCAGCTTCCAGGATTGGTCATTTCTTATAGTGAGATACCTGAATCTGTTTTTAAAGAACTGTGGCTTAACATGGTAAGCTTTTTCCTAAGCTTTAATGGCACTACCACTAGGGATGCACGATAATTATCGACCCGATAACTATCGGGCCGATAACAGGAAATTATGACGTCATTCCGAAAAGTCCGATATCATGAAGAATAGCCCTGATAACATATATATTTTTTTGTTAACACGACAGTGCCTCGCTCCCTCTGAGCCTTGAATGACCGGCAGTAAATGTTATGTTCAAGTGATGTCGGCATAATCATAAAAACGATTTTTCAGTAAGGAAAATCAAGAATACCCCCTCATGCCAGAAAACAACTTGTTAATTCGGTCATAATTTTGGTAGTTGCTGACTTGAATTGATATTTGCAGTATTTTCCTACATGTTACACATAAAAAATAGAAAAAATAGATAAGGCTGAAAGAACGACGAGCAAACGAGGGAAACGGAGGAATTTACGTTACACCTTGAATGCAGCATGCAGTTCAGTGCGCTGATAAAAACAAACAAACATGGCGGCGATTATATGGAACTTTGTTAAAGTTTCAGAAGAAGATAATTAGCTGGTTATTTGTGACAAATGCCTCCAAGCGAAGGATGGGAAAAATAGCACAAACTTTATTATGTCAAATCCGATCAGCCACCTGAAACATAACCATCGCTTCCATGGAGTTTTGAAATCGTGCTAACGTGAGCTAACATGAGCTTACGTCAGCAAGCCAGCAGCAAGTCAACCCCTCCCCTGCGTTATCGGTTATCGGTTTTAAAAAACAGTTATCGTGCATCCATAATTACCACTAATGACTACTATCCTCTCAGGGTAAAGTATAGATGTCTCAGATGATGTACATGAATACACCTGATGAACATGGCTGACTTTGAGGACAGTGGAAAAAGCCTTACCACAGTTGGAGCAAATCCTGCAAAGCCAGTTTGGAATAGTATGCTTTGATCCATCTAGGTTTCTTTTTAAAACAATTTACAAAAGAAAATGAAACTTGATTGGTATTTACAGATTGTATCACAGATATGTTGTTTGTGTTTCCGTGGTGTGGTTTTTCAGTTGTGTATCCAAATGCATCATTGACCTCGGTGCATGACAAAGAGGAATTAGTTTTTGTCAGTATTTCCTGTTTTATTTCTTGTTCTTTTGAGAGAGCGTGCCATCTGAGTTTTCTGTGTCATGGGTGTGTTAAAAGGGCAGAGATATTAAAAGACTGCATTAATATTGATGTATATGAGCAACATCATGCTCCATCATGAACTTTGGCATCAACTTCACCCCTTCAAACTGCTGCAAACACTTTTCATCTTGTTTTCCTTTCTTTCCATGTGTATATATCCAACTCTACATATCTATCTCTAAAATCTGTTGACGTATAGTAGAGCTTGTACACACTAGCAAAATTGGAATCTGATATATAAAATTCATACTCACTGATCAAACAAAAGAGAACATTTTGTGTATTTTTCTAGCAGAATAATTGACCTGATTTCCATGTACGAAGTCAAAAACTGTTTTTGTCCAAGTTCTACGATTCCTCTTGTTTTTGCTACGCCTTTTTGTTCTGCTTCCATGCATAGTTCAGTGTCTGTGACCCCTCTCCTCTCTCTTTCTCTGCATTTGCACCGATTCTCAGAATTATCCCAAACGAGTCTACCCTTCCTCCTCTTCCTCCTTGTCCTTCATCTCACTCTCCTCTCCTCCATCATCCCTCCTCACCTTCCGCTGGAGGCCGGTTCAATAAAAGAAGGTGAGACTGTGGTTTTCAACTCAGCTCTCGGCAGCATCTGTTCTGTCTGGTCTGCTGACGTTAATCCTTCACACTTTCATTCAATTCTGCTTTCCATTGTGCCATGTAAGTACGGTAAACGTGTCACTTATCAGTGGCTATGTGAAAGTTTCTGTCATCACTTTAAGTTAACTCGAACTTTTCATATTTACCTTTTCTTTTACCTTGAAAAACATTATATCCTTCCACTGACATGAATAGAGTTTAAATAAAAAAGGACTCCTTCCAAACTGCTTGTCCCTCTGTGAAGTGGGTGCGTGCTTCTTTGTCATTTGAATTTTGCTTCCTTTTTGTCACCTCCATCTCAGTCCTCTGGGTGGTCTCCGCGCCCGTCTGCACTCCTCCTCCTCTGTCCCTAATTTTCTGAAATTTCAATTTCTGGCCCCTGTCCAGGAGAATGATTGTCCTGAACCAAAGAGCAGGTACACACGCACATCCAAAACAAAAAAAAATGACGACTATGTTGTTGTGTCTTGCGTAGTAATAATTTACTTCTTTTGTTCAAACAGTTCCTCTAAACATTTTATGATGCTTTGCACATGTAACTGGATCTTTGCTTGTTTGTGCTTTCAGTGATGTAGCGGCGCTCTCGACACCAGGAGCAGCGTCTGTGGTCGGGGAAAGCCCTTTGCGCAGCCACCGACACTCATGGAGGCAGCAGATCTTCCTGCGGGTCGCTACACCTCAGAAAAGCACAGATGCCAACGGTAGGAATCGACACACAAAAGCTTGTCTTTCAATCATTAAAGGTCGTTGTTTCCGCATTTTTTATTAAACTTGAAGTACCTTGAGTGCTTTGAATTTTCCGTCTTAACACTTTATCATCTTCGTCATCTTTCTACCTAAATAACAGCCTTCCAGCGTTGATTGAGTCACTTTAAACTTTAGTCATAGCTGACTGAGAACAACCCGCATCTAATGCTGCTGTCCGTATTGAATTTCCTTCTTAAGGGCTTTTCATAATCCTTTTCGTGGTTTCGGCTGACAGCTCTCTGGTTGGGGCCTTGTGTCCTGTCAGTCAAAATGCAAGTGCAAAAAATCACAAAGGTTCGCGAGAACTTTTGTTATTACTGAAGATGAATTTGCATATTAAGGTTTATCCAAGTATTTCTTTTAGATATGTAATTATAAAAGTGATGTCATAATTTATGATCAGTCACTTTTATTCTGATCACACACACAGATCTTAGTCCAAAGTTGTGGTATCTTCTAAATAATAAGCTGAGGCAGCAATAGTTTCCAGGCTCAGTGTCAAAAGTCAAATTGATTTGAGAGCGTAGAAATCACCTTCAGGGGCAAAGCTACTTAAAAGGGGGCAGATGTTGTCCAGCTGCAGCCAGGCAGAAACTCTTGTGCACATGAAGAGGTCCTGAGCGTGTGTAGCAGGTTCAGTAGCACACGCTGGCCTGCTCTTTTACCCGTGAGGCATCATTCAACTTGGAAGTGAGAGTAATATTGCTTGCTCTCTGAGTATGTTTTATTGCGCTCTTGACATTTGGCATAAATGCAACAGAGATGTTTTTGCAAAGCCAGGACATTAAGCTGTTAACTTGTGTCTTATCTGTGATTTATTCTTTTGTTTTTGTCCAATAAAGAATAGCTGAATAAACATACCCAAGAGAAATTATTCCATATTTTTGTAAGGGGTAAAAGGGTTTTTTTTGTTTGTTTTTTTTGTTTTTTTGTTTTTCAAAGGATTAAAAGGGGTTGTACAATGCTGTGCAGTGACGAAACATAACCACTCCATGTCGCCCTTTCATTCAGTGTGTTGGAGTAGACTTCATCAGGAACAGGAAGTGTGTGATATTAGATGCAATTACAAGCTCTTCCCCTGGAAGAACTTGAATGATCCTATCACTCTTGGCAGTTGCTTTCACGTCGTCATTGCATGTGACACTTTATACGCTGATGATCAATTTTTATGCTTTTGAGCTCTGTGGGAGTAAAACATCTGGTAGTGACTGGTCACCTGTGTAGTATTTATTGATGATCTCAATACATGAGTCACGCAGAAAATGCTTCAAATGCTGTCAGATTTCTTCATGTATTTAGGAAAGCCTTTTAGAGTGGCTTTTAGAGTGCAGTATATACTTTTTTTTTTCTTTTTTTTACTGTCATAGCTAAGGATTATAAATGAAGCTGCGCTTACAAGAGAATACATTTGAGATAAAACTTTGCCTTGAGCAAATTAAAAACCACTGAAGTTGTCTTGAAAATGTCAGTTCTGTCACACATTCTGGATGAGTGAATAATACAAGGAAATAACAGTGTTTTACAAATGGAAATATGTTGCTTCAAGCTTTGATGACTTTGAAGGATGATTCACCTGCAACAGTGCTCATCATCCTATGTGCTATATAGGCAGACACGAGAAGCCTGCTTGTGCTTGCATGTTGTCAGATCTTGTGTTTTAGTAATTATATGTGGCGTCTGTATACAACGTAGGTGTTGAAAGCTAAGATAGTTGGGTTGGTCACACTGTAATCCCTGTATAGGTTCTTTGCATGACATGTTTGACCTAGATTCAGAATGCTGAAAGACCTCTTCACACAGCATCTTAGCTGCACTCATGTCAGTGTTTTTTTTTTTTTGTCTTTCCCCAAAAATTTTCAGTGACAACACCTGGTTTCCCTATTCACGAAAACAGATATTAAAAGTTAAATTCTTCAAAGGTGCTGTGTCTATGTCAATAAGGTAGACAGTGTAAACAGTGAAAGACAGAAACACTCTTCAGTCATACCACATAGAGCAATGGTGACTATAAAATCAGAACAATGTGAATGAGCCTTTAATTTCTGTGTTGCAGTGCCTTTTTTAAGCACCAGTCACTGTCACATTGAAATGATATTTCAATGTTCACTAGTATGTGATGGCTTCAGGCCTTTCTATTGTTGTAAATTCTTTTTTGTCAAGGAGGCGTCACATGATAGGACAGGACGTCAGCCACAATGTGGAAAGTTATCAGCAACAGGTGGCAAATAAAGTATCTCTAACATCCTATGTATATGGCCTAGGTAACTTTTTTTTTCTCAAAATTGTATCATTTTGCATCCTGTACATAGCCCTGGCTACAGATATTTACGTGAATTTAAATGATTATTTTTACAGGAATTTGTGATTTTTGAGACGTAAACTCATAATTTATGTCAAGTTGGTACAATTTTGGTAAAATTCAATATTTTACTTGATACGAAAAGTTGTAGTATTCAGAAAAAAAGTCATGTTTTTGCAAAATTCATGATTTTACAACAAGATGTTGTCATTTTATGAGAGAAAGTTACAGTTAAAAAAATTTGAGATTTTATGACAAGAATTTGCTTTGTACATTGTAAAGCTGAACTATTGCATAATTCACAATTTTACTGCAAAGCTGCAATGCAAATGACAAAGATTTTGAGAAATGTGTGATTTTACAGCAAAATGTCGATTATATATTTTTTTTTAAAAAGCCTCACTTATGCAATAAATGTTTTTTTTTTTTTTTGCTTTTTTTCTCAAAATCTCAGTATCTCTGTGATTGTCTGGTTGTAAAAATAAATAATGAAAAATACAGTACTGGACTGAAGTAAGTATGGAATATAGGAATTGGTATCTGAGATATGGTATTGGTTTTGGTATTGAAATCAAGACTTTAAGCGATACCTAACCCTAAATGCAACACTAGTTTGTTACCATAACTCTGCACTGTGACTGCACCATACACACCTGTGTGCATTTTCCTTAAGGGCAGTAATTGTATCTCAGAATTCATTGTGGTATGCGGTCCAATTGTCTCCCTTTTATCCACCAGCCCAATGAAAATACCATTCTGTTGGGATTAGTGAGGTTTACGCCCGTCTTTGTGCATTACGTTTCTCTTTCGATCGACACAGGTAAACAGCGGAGAGGACGTCTGTCCTCGGCACTAATAAAGTCCTCAACCAAATTTTAGTTTTGAGTCAGCTGCCATCAGATGGAGGGAAGACGTTGCTTTTCAGCAGATCGGTTTGACGGGCTTTGTGCTGCTTGAATACATCACTGAGTTTGGGTTTAGTTGGGTGTGTTTTTCTGTGTGCTCACACGCCTGAGGTCATGGGTGTGTCTTGCGACTGCGTATGTGTTGGCAGGGGATGGCAGTGTCTCAAGGTCATGTTGACAGTCCACACACAGACAGCGCCGGAGGAAAGCACCGGCTTTGTTGACCCACTTTGTATGTTTTGTGTGTGTTTGTGTTACGACCTGGTTCTGGCCAAGCTGTTTGCTCAAGAAATGGACTGTGCCAATTTGTGCAAGAATCTGTTTGCGTGACGTAATCAGACATGCACGGTGCTGTGCATGTGCTCAAGTACATACATTCAGTGTGTTGTGTTAACTTTTACTCGTATGCAAATATAACCCCATCTGAGACAAAGTATACAGTTGACATTGTGTGTGTGTGTTTGTGCGGCACATGTCAAGTACAGTTTTTTGGTTTGTCTTGTCTTAGTATTAGCAAGTTCCTCAGAAGAGTCAAAGGAAAAGTAAATATCAAGTTCAAATACTTGTGCCAAGCTTTGGTATGTGCGTGTGTGCGTGCACTTAGGTGGTCAAACTATCATGACTTTCCAACGAACATAGAGAGAAGCAAGCGCTATCTGGATAGCTGGCATATTCTTCTCAAAACAACACAGAGTATTTTGAGGTTTGGGATCCACCCTGCACTTTGAGGTGGAGTCACAAACACTTTTTCTTGTGTGTGTGTGTGTCAACATAATCTGTCAGATATTTTATGTTTAGTTTTTTTCTTTTGTTTGAAGACTGATGAAATTGACTGACAGAGAATGGTGGCAATCCATTATATTTAGTTTTAAACCAGCTTATTTAATGATGTATTCCATGACCATGCATGGTTCATACTAAGCTCTAGGGTGGTTAGATGCAAAAGGAAACGCCCACATTTGTGTTGATCAGCCATCATCCTGACTGCAGATAAAGAGAGTAAACACTGCTTATGTTGTTACGATGCAATATTCTACTCTGAAAACTTGTATCCTGGGATTCCACATGAATGCTTTTCTGGCATTTGCCACCAACCTCAAAATTTTGATAGCCCGTTTTACAGATCTACCATAAACATCCGAGTGGCAGAGACTCCAGGACACTCTCAGGTGTTTTTTGTTCAGAGTCTGATGGTCAGGGATGTTTTAGGAGCACAAGAAGGACCTGCTCAATATTAAATGAGTGCTTGCAATATTGTGGTTGATGGGTGTAATCAAAGTTTGGCCTTCTTCTTGTGGCTACCAACTTCTGATCACATTGCACAGCCCAACTGATTTCATTTAGGTGATCATAAGGTGAGTTTTGTATGTGCCTGTGTGGCTACAAAAACATATCTCCATGCAAGGCTGGTTCAAACTGATTATATAGCTATTCAGTTACCCAAAAACATCTCACTTCATCTCTAGCATGTCTGTTTGCTACACAGATGCGTTATAGTATAAGCTCTTACTTTAAAACACCTAGCAGGGTTATGTAACATGTGCAATGCCTCAAACAATGGATCAAACAAAATACCAAGAGAGCAGATACTTTCAGGTGAAGTAGGAAAGTTTGAGCAGTGCTGGCCTTTATTCGGTGACATCATGCAGATGACCTTGCTGACAAGCAGATCATATGGCAAAGATCACATGTGATACAGGCTCGTCAGCTCACTTGCCTGTTTGGTAATGGAGAAAGAATGAGGATACAAACATCAAGTGTAAATTAGTCTGTTAAACTCAGTTTTTCAAAGTAAGATTAAACTGTGATTGTACTGGAGTGAACGTCTTCATTATCAGCAATCATTCTAATAAGAAAAGTGTCTCAGGGATGTATTACATATTTGATGTCTTATATACATTTGAACTTGTAATTTTCTTTAATTTTAACTGAATTAATTTACTTTGATTTTTTTTTTTTTTATCTACAATTTTTAAGAACAAATGAGTATTGTCTGTAATTCAGTCAGTTTGTTTAAAAAAAAATATTTTAGATTGTGTTTCTGCAAGTTTTTCATAACAAATCACTTCTCTTTAATTTTCCACAGAAATTAACTTTTTTAATAGCATAATCTGATGTAAAAATCTGATTTGTCTTCCAGAGCGGGTGGATCCCTGTCTGGAGGGTGTTCGAATGTGTGCAGGCCAGGTGGCAGGTGGGGGAAGTGTGGACTCCTCAATGAGAGTAGTACCAGAGGAGGGACCAAAGAGGAGCAAAGAGGAGCTGAGAGAGCTGTGGAGGAAGGCCATCCTCCAGCAGATCCTGCTGCAGAGGATGGAGAGGGAGAACCAGAAACTACAAGGTGAGCTGGATGAGCGGAGGGATCCAGGAGAGCTTGTGTTGGCTGCATGTACTTTTGTGTTCTCAATCAAAAGTAATTTAATCTCTATAAATTGCACAGTCTTGTGGTAACAATCCCATTTACCAGCTAATGTGTAGAAACATAAATGTTACAAAATGTAACTAAATACCTAGAAAGTAAAGCCACATACATTACCATTCATTCAAAGCCAATAAAGAGTCACTTAAAGTAGTAATAGGCCCTGGTTAGACCTGGTATTACCATTCCTTCCTATGTGATCCAATCACAGGCCGAGAGCTCTGAGCACATCTGTTCACACCTGGCATTAAGATGTGCCTCTACGTGTGTCTTGAGTGACAGCCTCTGATTGGCTTTCACTCTTTTGTTCTATATTCAAATGAGCATGTAGATCATCGGGCAGTGTACTAAACCACTCTTAGTACCCTGGAAATGGAAGAACACCTTTTCTGTCTGCAGACATTAAAATAAAAAGAAGAACTTATAGGACAAAATGGGCTGACAAAGACACGGGGTGGTTTGTTGTTGTCAGTTGCTATGGCTCCAGCTTGTTGTTTTGCACGTTAGGGTGACGCTATTGTTGCATAACTGAGAACATCCTAATACATGGGAGATGCCAATAATGCAGGCAGTTCTCCAATATGGCCCAGGACGCATTGAATTTACTAAGACCCTTTCGAGACCTGGTATTAACATCCATTGTGAGTTAACTGATCACAAATGGACAGTTCCAAGTGTGTGTATTCACCAGGCATTAACATGCATGTCCACGTTGCATATCGGGTGGCAGCTTGCAATCAGATCACACATCCAAAAACATGAAGGACGATAAAAGGCTTCAGAGAGATCGAAACAAAAATGAGATGGCTTGGAAATTGAAAGAAGAACCGAGGGACGCAGATGAAAATAACACAGGCGAGGCCGTGATGATGTGGCTCTGTGTTGTCGGTTGTTACATCTCCCGCTTGTTGAGTATTTCAGCGTTTTGGCACTGTTGTGTGAGTTGTGTGTGTGTGACCGATTTAGAAGTCATTAGCTATGTAGGCAGCCCGTCATTGCAGCATGTGCATTGCATTTACACCGCTTAAAGAATGTGGCCCAGAAAACCTGAATCTAAATACGTCCTTGGTGTGTTTTCACTTCTACATAAGGCTGATCACTTGCTCTTGGATCATTCGGTTTTAGTCATAGACTTTGAAATGAGGAATCTTAATGGAAAAGGATTAAATATTAGCCACTTACTTGGTTTCAGTCATAAATTCCTTAGAATAACTTGTAAACACGTTCGATGAGTTGGTGTCTGTGAAAGAAAAAGACAACAAATTGCCTTTGCAAAATTGTCCTCTGACATGTTGGGTGATTTAAGATTCATAAATTTTCCTACCTTCAAAAGTATTAAACAGCCCCAAGGAAATAGAGTGTATGTATAGAATTGTGTGTGTGGGCCTGCACACCTTTTTTCTTGGCAGGCAGATATTAGGGTGTGTCAAGTGCACCACCCCTATCCTGACCTAGTTTTACCTATACATAGCTTGAGGTGCGCCACAAATTTGACCATCTGATTTTAGTTATAAACCCTCAGTTCATACACACCCAATAAAATTCCCATCACACAGATAAAGGTGTGTTGTGAGGTATTCCTGTTTCAGTAATTGCAGTCGCATCGCACACAAACTTGCTTATTGCAGTCATACTTAACACACCCATACTAAATAGTTTATTGTGTGCTCCACCTGCCTGTGCCATTTACCGATCTGTCTGGGTGGAGCTCAACTCGCAACCCTGTATTCTGACCGTTTCTTCCACTGCTGCCTGGTTTATGGGTCAACTATGAAAGAGGTTGTGTGCGCGTCCGTCTTTTCACATGTCTTTGTCAGCGCCAGGGTGGGGCATCCTGCTCCGTTCTGCGTTATCAAAGGCGGAGTGTTCCGGCAGCAAAGAAGGGAGAGAAAAGCAGAGTGGGAGGCAGGGAGACGTCAGAAAGTAGAGAGACTGAGCAGCAACTGGGCCGCTGCCAATCGGCATGTCCTGATGGACTAGACTCTGCTTGCTCTAGACAGATGATAAGACGGGCAACGTGCCACAGCTTCACCGCCAGCATCTATTCTTACTCTGGGTGTGTCAGCTTTTTGCACCATCGAAGTTTTCTTTTTCTTTCTTTTTTTTCTGTACACTGCACTCTCTGGGTCATTCTGGAAACCTTAATGTCTTTGATTTCTGATGCCATAACATGCAGTATTGCATAGAGATTGTTTAACCCCTTTAAGGTGCTCTTGATGTCTTGTCACCTCGAGAGTGTGTGTATTCCAGTAGTTCTGCTTAAGCTGCTGTACAGTCATTTTAATTGCTCTGGATTAGAGCTGAGCGATTTTATCGATTCTGCATGCGATATATATCGATATTTTATTTCCCCAGAGAAGTATCGATTTTTCAGCCGCGGGTATCGATATTCTAAAGTTCTTTCAAAACCCCCGTGTCCCACCTTTAAAAGCTTGCAAGCAACAATTTGCACTGTTTAAATAAATGAGACTATTTTTCTCAACAAATCTTTTATTCATTTTGTCCAGCATTTGCAAGCTGCCTATCAGCCATATAATGTGTAATTGATGCTTTCAGTTCAATTAATTCAAACAAAGTCATTGGAACACTCACAAGATGTCACCAAAATCACTTTGTCCCTTTAAAATCTTTCGGAAAATGATGTAAATGTATTGTAAGATGGATATCGATATATATCGTATCGTGAGACGAATATCGTATCGTATCGTGAGATTAGTGTATCGCTACAGCCCTACTCTTATTGAAATTCCTTATGCTGCGCATAATTTCTTCTTTTTCCTGTGGAATGATGAATGCCAAAAAAAGAATACATTTGTAGAAGATAATGTAGAAATTTAATGTAGAAATTTACTGACAAAACATAAAATAGGTTAAAATGTGGGGGGGGTTTTTGTTTTGTTTTTTTTTTTTTGTATGTAAATTACTTTTCTTTATTTTATATATAGATAGATAGATAAGACTGGGTCGCATTAACTCATCTATTTATTAACCCCGACATCTATTTTATCGTGCATTAACGCATGTTGCTCGCATGCTTTTGTTTTGAAAAGTCTGTTACTGGCTGCTGTGGAACCGGAAGAGAGTTGACGGAAAAACGTGCAGAAAAGCTAAAACAGACATGGAGAGCGATAAAGTTATAGAACTTTAACATGGACATTTTAATTTTAAAGTTCTCCCAGACGGAGGATTTGACAAAAGAAAAAAGGTTATTTGTAACCACTGCCAAGTTGAACTCCCTGTTAAAAGTTTCTGCTGTTACCTCAGTAATTGTCTGTTTTAATGTTATGATTGTGGCTCGGGATTTTGTTGGTAGACTTTTTTTTATTTTTCATAAAAAACAGAATGACATTAATGCCCTGGCAGTAACAGTACGCTTTATTTTATTTTACATTTTTTACCATTAAGTTTACACTAAATATCTGTTACTGACAAGTAGTGATGTTAAAAGTATTCAAACAACAAATGTTATGGCACTTTAGTTCATATAGCAGCAGGACATTTAAATAAAAGTGCATGTTTACAATACTTATGAATTCATTATTTGATTTTGTGTCTACAATGTGATTCATCGTGATTAATCAGGGAAATCATGCGATTAATCACGATTTAAAATTTGAATCGTTGCCCAGCTCTAAAAATCAAGGGGTTTTCTGGTAATATATAGGTTTTCACTAAAGCTTTATTTTAATTCTCAGCATTTAAAGAATCTAGAAACATTAAAATGAAAACTGTTTCAGAGGTCAAACCTTTAGTTTTGATTGTAAGTGACTGACTTCGCCTTCATGCTTATCGATATTTAAAAAAAAAAAAAAAAAAACATGTTGTGTGTCCTAAAATTGTTGATGCAATGTGCACTCCCTCCAGGCTTAAAAAATAAAAACACAAATATGTAGCATTAGATTGTGGTGGGTTCAAGAGTTCACTGCTTCCTCTTTATGAACTACTAACTATCGTGCTTATTTCACACTAACAAATGCCCTTCATCTTTTTCTCAACCAAATGTGGGACAGAAACTTAGTAGTGAAGTTGCGGAGTCTTATTGCAGGTCTTCAAGATGTAATTTAGAAGTTTGCTGCAACTTGTGTAAGATACAATTTGACTTCTGGGGCAGATGGGCAGAGGACAGGGAGTTCATGATGTTTCCATGTTTTCTCTGATAGCGCTGGATGGAGCTGGCTCTCTGTGTTTTGATGTTTTGTTTCAAATATTAACTGATGTTACGTCCTCCACAAATTTCTTACCCTACCTTGATAAAAAAAAAAAAAGGAAGAAATATTTTTAATTTTCATAAAATGGACATATAAAAATATAGACATTGCACACATAGTGAGGAATAAATGTGGTAATAAATGAAAATGCCTTTCTTATTTTCTATTTGTGCATTTCCATTTTTTCACTCTTTTACATATTTCTTTTTTTAGTTCTTCATTTGTTTATTTATTTCTGTGTATATTTCCACATTTATTATCTTAGTCTTTTAAAAATTTCTAGCTGTTCGAAGTATTTGTATCATTTCATAGTTTCCTGAAAGGTTTCAGTGCAAGTTGGAAAAAGACGTGGCCCGTCCCCTCCATCTCGTCCCAAAGTGATGACATCACTCTCCTGAGCGCAGTGAAGTTGCAGCTGGTCACTGAGTGTGCATATACATGATCGGAAAGGGTGGGGCTTCTGCTTGGGGATGGAGGGAAAGTGTGGCCGACGGACAACAGAAATGTAGGATTTACTCAGTACAAAGAGCTCAGCTGAGAGGGGAAAGCAAAGTCTAGATGGGTCGCGGGTTTAGAGATTAAGGAGGGCAGAAAGGAAGGGTGTTGTCAGAAAAATAGGAACAGAAGAGGGGAGCTGGGTGTGCCCTCACCCTTTTTGATCACTGGTGTCAACATAATAGTAACGGAACTCTTCAGGTTTTTGTGTTTGTTTTGTTGGAGGTTAATCTCAAGAAATTTCAGGAGCATGGTTCGCTCTTTACATCAGCAGAGGGGTGACATGATAACTAAGATTTATTGGCTACTTTTACCAATAAAAATGTACATCTGCATTGTATTCTAGACCTCTGAGACATTGTGCAATGTCCAGTTTACAAAAGAAACTGGTGTGCTGATGCAGCAGGAGAATACTGCGGCAGGTCTGACATGCAGAGCTGTGACCCTTTCAAAAAAAAAAAAAAAACATTTAATTCAGGTCAGCTTATTTGTATAGGATCTATTACAATTAAAAACTGTCTCTTGGTGCATTTCAGAAACCCAGAGCATGGCTCCCAAACAAATATTATTAAATATTAGCAATATCATTAAATATGACTCCTCCTAGCAGGGAGTTTAATGCTTTAGTGCTTTATATGTAATGCTACAAGCACAGAGCAGTTGCTATTTAAATGAGTTTATTTTGTATAAATAAATTCAGGAAATGACTGTGATGACAGTGTGAAAGTGCGTACAGTGAAGAATTTATAAAGGAAATATCACCCCAAGCTACGACTGCCCTCTGCTTTTCAGAGCTTCTTTGTGAATCGTTGAAGATGGACAGCGTCATTTTATTTAATTTTTTTATTTGTACCCCCAGTGTTTTCAGTTTTGTTATTGTTAAATGTTCTCAGTTTGAATACATTTTCTTCCTATTACCCTTTCGTGTGTGGTTTACTGTTTTTTATAGTTGCGAGTGTTAGCTGTGCCACAATAAAAGAGTAAGTCATAATCAGAAGGTAAAACGTGCATGAGCGCGGTGGAGGTTTCACGTTGTCACTGGGGAACAAAAGCTAAAGGTTCGTAAAGAAGGCAGCTCACCAGAATATGGGCAGATGGAGGGTTTCTGTTCTCGTTGTGATTCGAATTTAGATATGCATCTTGCTGCATCTCAGTGTCTTGTATTCTCTAATCACTTTATAGCTCCCTTTTTCGTCATTGCACTCAAGAATCTTCAAGCACGCTGAACGGAAACTAGGGACCTCATTTTAAGTATGTGAAGCATCCAGTCAGGGACCTTAAACCCAGGCTATCGCAGTCCCAAAATATTAGTTGATCACTAGGACATTTGCAATGAATTGACTTCAGCTCCACTTTGTCATTTGTGTTTAAAAACTGTTGTTCTCAAAGAGGAGCTGTGGTGTTGGGCTTTGAAGCCAAATACGTTCTTGTCAAAAGCTGCTTATCAGGTTACCTTTGGTCAAATCTTGGTGTTTGTGAATAGCAAAGCAGCAGAGCACAAATTTCAACAATACTAAATGATCAAACAGTTACAGTCCGGTGATTATATGACAGTTGTGAACAGAACGACAGTTGATTGGTCGTATTTTTAAAAATATATTGTTTTTGTGTTTGTTTGTTTTTTTCTATAGCTTCTGAAAGTGATCTACAGAACAGGCGTCTGAAGTTGGACTACGAGGAGATCACCCCGTGTCTGAAGGAGGTCACTCTGGTGTGGGAGAAAATGTTGAGCACCTCTGGAAGAACGAAGGTCAAATTTGACACAGAGATGATACACGCCGCAGTTGCACAAGGTACATATTTGGTTACACAAATACATCGCCGTTTCACTGAATTGTTTGTTCTTTTAAAATTCAGTAAATATTTGCAAGTGTTGACAGTAGCTCAACTCCAAAGCTTTGAAACAAAAAAAAAAATCTGCATTTATGTCACTTCTTATTAGCGGCTGTCGTCTCTGCCTATTTTCAACGGTACATTTTTGTTCCATTTCCTCTTAACATTCTCAGACCCAGCGACTGTCGCTGCTAGTCACAGTTCTGCACTCTGCCTGCACTCTCCAAAACATGCATTTATGCACGAAACATTTAGTACAGACTCCGAGTTGCAACATCAAAATGTGCTTAAGCTATGGTCAATGAGGCAAAAAGGAGGACGACTTACATTGCAACTTAATTTAGGATATTGTAAAATACAACTTACTAAATTAATTCGTTCTGAAAGTCGATTCGTAAATGGAAAATTACGTAATTAGAAATGCATTTTACCCCATAAATGGCCTAATCCATTCCAAGGCGCCCAAAAGTTGGACATCATTTTTTATAAATTATTAATAATACATGAAATGACATAAAAACCTGTAAGAAATACATGTTAGAATTAGATTATTGCACAATTATACTAATGTAAAGAATAAAGAACAAATAATAAAGTACATTAAAGAATAAAAATTGTTCGTTTACCTGGGTTGCAGGGTTACGCTCATGGGCCCTCTTAGCCAGTAGGATGAAGGGAAGATCCTGAGCGATAGCCAATGGCAGAGCAAACTCGGATTTGCCGCTTTCAAACCGAGATACAGGGCTTGACAAGTATGTTTACGTTCAGTGGACTCTGGAAGCTGCGAGTTGCAGCTTGTATTTTAAAATCTTCACCTTCGTAAGCTGGAATTTTTTTCATATATGGATGCAATATTTTTCCAAAGAGGCCTTTCGTTAGCTGGAAATTTCGTTATTAGATTCGGTTCGTAAGTAGAGGTACCACTGTACAGTAATCCCTCACACTTGGCGGTCTCCGCAATCGCGGTTTCACTACATCGCAGACGTTTCAAAAATATTAATCTAAAAAAAATATTCGAGAAAAAAAAGAAAAAAAAATCAAACGAAGCGCACGAGGCTTAAGCGAAACACATCACATCAAGAACGAGTCTTGGGAAGCAACAAGAGTCTACACGGGATGCCCCATGAACGAAAATCGAGGCCTGTGATTGGCTGCTACAACAGGCATTACTGTGGCGTTGGTTGCTTGTATGCTGATTGGTTGACACGCATCCCCGGATCTCCCATCTCTTGCTCTAGTCAGCCACGCACAGAGGAGAGATCGTCAAAGTTAGTGTACGTTCCGTAGATTTTGCGTACGTGCGTAGATGTATACTGTGTGTACATATACATACAATATACATGTACATGTTGCGGTTTTCACCATTTGCGGGGGGTTCACAGTCCCTATTAACCGGGAAGTGTGAGGGATTCCTGTATATACAACTCTTCGGTCAAACAAACCACCTTAATTTCTCCAGTAAGTGTAACTAATTATCGAGTTTATGTTAGATGTTCTTACACACTTGTATGTGTTCAACAGCTTTTTGTAGTACCCATGTCAGATATCCTCCTGATTTGCATTCTTCAGGCACAGTTCGAACCGAGTTTAAACTTGTCAGTCTGTCTTCTCTGACAGGTGTCCCGAGGCAGCACCGAGGAGAGATTTGGAAGTTCCTTTCTGAACAGTACCTGCTCAGGCAGACGGTCCCTGCCCGACCCCCTTCTAATCATACTCCTTACAAAGAGCTGCTGAAACAACTCACCTCACAGCAGCACGCCATCCTCATAGACCTAGGTATGTTTTTGACACGTATTTTACACATCTTTAAGGCTACGTTCACGCTGCAGGTCTTAATGCTCAATACAGCTTTTTCTTTTTCTTTTTTTTTTTACCAAAATCCTGCAGCAGTGACTCTGTGTGGTTTCATTTTTGAAACCTTTGTGTCATTGAAGCTGACAAATTCATAAACAAATTATAATGAGAAGAAGACACAAAACACAGAATTGTGACATCTTTCATGTAACAGTGTCATTAAATGTCCTATTCGTTCTGGACTAGAATCACCCAGACTATTATCTGGGGTACGTGGGTAATAGGGTAGGTAATTCACTGTGGAGTTTCTGCTGACATAGCACATTCACACTGGATTAATATCACAGACGTCGTCCGCAGTTATAACATGTTACCTCAGGTACCGAAATAATACTAGTCCAGTGCAAAAGGGAAAAAGACGGATGAAATGCGACTTGACATTTTACCCTGAAGTCTCACTGTAAAACATTGGATGTATTCAGTTTAGGGCCACATATGAAAGTGACCAAGGTTTGATGTGGAAAAATCAGATTTCATGGCTTTTGAACTGTTCAGACAGCCATTAAAAAAAAAAAGAATGGATTTGGGTCATTTTTGCCTGCAGTGTGAATGTAGCCAAGTCATTAAGTCATATTACATTAAAGTTTTCCAAGCAGCTCTCTCAAGAGAGGACACATAATACTGAAAAAGATCAACATCAGCCTTCTTCTTTTTTTAAATTCTGAATTGATTCCAATATCTTAAGTTGGACATCTGCCGATCCTGACACAACCACATACAACTGTTCTTTCACTTCAACCATGTTTTCCGGGTAAACATTCTGCCAGCTGAACACACCCCAAAGACAACATCCAACTGCCAACATAATTTTGCAGAGCATTAATTCACAAAATGCAAGGTTGAAAATGTAAATCAGTTTTTGTATAAAGTCACATCATTGTTAGTTTTTTTTTTTTTTTTTTAATCTTGGTGTTTATATTAGCTTTAGCTCCATTAGTTGCATTTCAGAAAGTTTATAGTCAAAAACGTGTTACAATTTAAAACTAAAACATATGGATTGTTTTGTGCATTTATGGTTTTCTAAAGCATTAAAACCTCAATTATTAAAAAAAATTTTACTAAAAAAGTTTAATCCCATGTAAACATATAGAGCTCTTTGAGCTAATGGGCAGCCCAGTGGAGGGATCCCGCTCATCTTTGCTGATCTTTTCCTTTAAAAATGACCGGAACAAAGCCCAGAATTTCTTGTGCAGTTCAGCACGTCGACACTCTCCCCCGTCTTGTCCTTCCCCTTACGCCGAACCAGTGCCTTCCATCTTCTCTGTGCAGAAAGATCTGTCAGACACTTTACCCACATCTTGTCAGTCATAAAGGGATAGATGTGTAGCTTCTTTAATTTGAACCTTTGCGATTCACCTTCTGCAGTATCGCAGTAGTACACCATGGTAGTTTGAGCATTTTCACGGGCAGGCTCTATTACCTGTCCAAAAGAAAAATGGCCACCATGGCAGTGCTGTTTAGTCTCTTCTCTTCTCTTCCTCAGTTGTTGCAGTCTAGAAAATACCACAAAAATATCAGCTCTTGTTTTACTTCTTCTACCTTGGTTGTGGCAATCTCAAATACAGACTTTTCAGCCCACACCGGTTTTTGTTGTGTTCTCAACCACTGATCTTGCTTGCTGTGCCAAAACAACTTTCTGGTGATAACCACTGACAATTATTGGCAGCTCCGCCTCCACCTGCTTTCCTGCAACACAGTTCATGCACATGGTAGCTGCATGGGAGTGTACGCAGCTACTGCGGAAACGAGCGGAAATTGCAGTTAATTTGCTGTAAGGGTAACAGATCCTTTTTCTTGGCGTAAGCAAAAAATAATTGAGCATATATCTTTTTGTCTTTTGTAACAGTGTGGCCCGCATCCATAAATGTATGGATTTTATTTTGTTTTTTATTTTTTTTATATTAATCCCAGAACACATAATTTACTATCTGACATTTAACCAGTAAGTTTAACCAATAAAACAAAAAGGCCTCGACATCATCACTAGGCAGATTTTAAAATATTCAAAAGTAGTATTTGAAATTAAAAGTACAAATGGGAAGATGAATAATATTGCTCCACTAAGTACAAACCGTTCAAAGTAAGTTAACAAAATTATTGTATGTAGATGTTTTTCCTAAATTTTAGCTGGACAGATCAAGAACAGATTTATGATAATGCTGCAGCAGCATAAATGTTTGGGGTTTTTTTTTTCTTCAAATCAAAGTGATCATTTCAAATCAAGCTGTTGTATTCATTGACAACTCTCTTACCCCTCTTTCACCTTCAGCACTGCTGTCTGTCGGACTTGCAGTCTTTAAAATGCATTTGATGATAAACTCAACCTTGGCTTTGAACTGTTGATACAAGCTGCAAAGTCTGATGTTTAACATGACAAATAAAAGCCGATCATCCTACATGGTGAAGTTGAGTAGCCTTTGGGTCACCTCATCCCTGGAGTGTTTCAGTTGTCATCCATCAGCAGATGCCATCTTCCTCTTCAGTTGTTAATATCGGGGGATGCAATACAACTTCTTCCCCCTGTGAAGCTTTGCCTTAAACACAAGCTGCTGTCTTGCTTTTCTCTCATTTCAAGACTACAATATTCCCAAACAAGGGTCATAGTGAGTTAGGAAATTCACTACGTTTCAGACTGTTTTTTGTGGGTGTTTTAAAGGCCCAGTTTAACCACCACCTTGAATAATCTTCTCAATATAATTAAATGTCTGCACCATTTGGTTGTAGACTTGAACTTGCAAAAAACCAAAACAAAAGTCAGTTTATGGACTCTGCTAGAAGGCAGTGTAGGCAGCAGTTGCATAATGGTCAACTTACTGTTTTAGCAGAAACTGTGATATCCTCTTATTGCGGTATTTATTTTTTTTTACACCTGTGTGTGTATATACACGTACACACACATACATACATACATACATACATACATACATACATACATACATACATACATACATACATACATACATACATACAATTCTATTTGTGTTTTTTTGTTGTGTTTATTAATTACTGTACGGTGACCTTGGGTGTCCTGAAAGGTGCTTTTAAATAAAATGTATTATTATTATTAAATGTATTATTTCATTTTCCATTTTTTAAGATGAGATTTACACTAAATAAATCTCAAGTGCTGTTGTTAAAAGTGTTTGAACAGAAATGTTTTGGAACTTTAGTTCATATGGCAGCAGAACATTTAAATAAAAGTGCACTTTACACTACTTTTGAATTCATCATTTGATATTTCATATACAATGTGATTAATCAGGGAAATCATGCAATTAATCACGATAGAAATTTTAATCGTGGTGTGTGTGTGTGTATATATATAATATACATATGCGTGTGTTCGTATCCATAATAATTAATTATAAACAACCTCATTGTCCCTGTTAGCTTTCGACTGACCATAAGGGGAAAAAAACAACCTTATTTCTGTTTTGTACCAAAGTCTTGCTATGAGCACTAGAGAAAGTATCTACATATTAGTTTCTGTGACTTCAAACTCACACTTCCATGCTCAAAAAGCTGCTAACACCTACACCCAGAAAAAAACCCACATTATACTCACTACCTACACCCCACCCATATGACACCCGTATGCGTCTATACACATACATACATCCCTAGAACACTTAACCTCATGTGTTTTTGCTGTTGACCCCATGTCTTTCATCTGCCTGTTGTTTACTCTGCATCAGATAGGACAGTGTTAGCGGCGTGTACGAGAGCGGTTTACTGAAATGGCCTAATGTGAAGGTGTCATGTTTTTGACACACAGTATATGCTATTCAGGCGACAGGGGAGGTGTGTAGTGTAAAGGTGTGCTTGTCACAAAGAAACAGAGTTTGTCGGAAGGTGAAGTATTTGTGCACGTGAAGGCGAGCTCCCACATTTAGCACACAGACACCCTTTCCTTCAGGCAGGGGACATGACTTTATGTTCAGAAACATGAAGCCCCCACAGCGCATTCCAGGCATGCTAACTCACAGGTTGTCATTGCCTTCTTCACGCACGATATATCAAGAAATCCTCAAATCCAAAGTATATGTTAATTATGTGAATTACCCGTCAGCCCACACTGAGAATGCTGCTGTATGAATCCAGATCATCATAATCTTGTCTTCTTTATTGTAACGTGCCTGTCCCACATGCAGCTTCGAAGACAGGGTGTGTACTGTTTGCATGAAGCTGCATCTAGATTTGGGTGTGTGTTTTCAGAGAACAGGTTTCTAAGCGTGTTTGCTACAAATTTATTGCGGCATGCACCGAGCGCCTTTTTAACATAAACATCAAAGTGTGAAATCTGGCATTCCAAGAGCGGAGCTTAAGAGAGCACACAACCAGACGCTCAAGTGTCTTATTGAATCCTTTTGTTGGCTCGCGTTTTTATGAATACAGTGCAGGACAAAAGCCAAATAATCCAGTTCATGCAAGCTGTGTTTCTTTGTTTTATACGTTTATCAGTTTCAAACTAAACATTAAATACTGTAAATACTTCACTGTATTTCATGCTCATTCTAAAAGCTGATATTTCCAAGAGATGGATGATCTTTCGATGTCTTCTTCTGCTCCAGGTCGCACTTTTCCCACTCATCCATATTTCCAAGCGCAGTTGGGGGCAGGACAGCTGTCTCTTTATAATATACTGAAGGCCTACTCACTGCTAGACCCCGAGGTATGTTCTTTTTCATTTTTTTTGCTTTTTTTTCGCTGTCCAGGACTCCCTCTTTTAGGATGGAAACTAAATGTCAACTGTATTACACTTTAAAACTTTAACCCTTCCCTGTCTTGTAGACCTCACGTTTGCTGTTGTTATCATTGTAGGTGGGCTACTGCCAGGGCCTCTCCTTCATTGCTGGAGTGCTGCTTTTACACATGGGAGAAGAGGATGCCTTCAACATGCTCAAATTTCTAATGTATGATGTGGGGCTCCGTAAACAGTACAGGCCTGATATGATCATTTTGCAGGTAAACCCCAAACACAATCTATATTTATTTGTCTCTCATGTATAGTTAAGATTTACAGACTCTGTCTCTGTTAACCTTTATTTTAATCACTTATGAGTTTCTCTCACACTGGTCATGTTTACATTGCATCAAAAACGAACGCCCGGGGCCGCACCGGCAGCGCAGTGGTTAGGGCAGGCGGCCCATGTACAGAGGCTGCAGTCCACGTGTGGTTGGTCGCGGGTTCGACTCCCGGCCGGGATGACCCCCTGCCGCGTGTCTTCCCCACTCTCTCTCTGCCCCCCTTCCTGTCTCTCTCCACTACAAATAAAGGCCACTAGTGCCAAAAAAAAAAAACACCTGGATGTTAATTTGAGGGTTGTTTTTTTTTTCATCTTCAAGTTGAACGTTACCAGATAACAGGTCAAGTTAGTGGCTTGCATTAGATCTATCTCATCCGTGTGTCTCGTTAACTTACCTAAGCGTGGCATCTCTTGGTCCATCTGCGTCTTGTTTATCACTTTATGCCAAACAAGAATGTGAGTCGAATACAACAGTACATGCACATGCATGACTTGACATTCATGCCTTGGCTGTGGAAACCAGACAAACATGACTTTGTGGTTGTAAGAGACCTGAACCAAGTTGCCAGGTCTATTAAACTGCAGCATGTTATTTTGCGTTAACTTTTTTTTTTTTTTTTTTTTTAATTACTCCAATTTAGTTATTGATGTATTTATTTGTAGGTATGGTACATCATGCTAGAACAAAGCTGCAGTGGCTACAACTGTATTCTTCAAAGCACTGTTGCAATGCTTCAGTCTGACACAAATCCAGCTTTAAATGCACAAACAAAATTAAAAGCACGACATGCATTTTCATGTTTGACTCTTTTGCATTAAGCTGACATTTGGCTGCCAGGAGCGATGGGAATATCTGTGAACATCCCCCTCTCTTCTTTTTAAAGCGCAACAGCGGCAGCTCTGTTGGATTCAGTCACATTTAATTTTTGTAACATGCTGAATCAACGTTCAGGTCTGTCAGAGAGATCACTCTTATTAACTGTTGAGTGGTGAATGAGCTCTTCTAAATCTAAAAAAAAAAATATTTTCAAGACATTTTAACATGTCTAGATTGCTCTATGACTAAAAGCCCAAATCAGAAAAAGTTGGAACAATATGGAGAAGGTAAAAAATATGCAGACTTCAGCTCCGTTCTGCTCATCAGAGTTGTGTGCTCTTACACACTTATTGGCAGATGAATGCCGTCTTTATGGTAATAACATGTTGTTTAGGCTAATTGGTAATACTAAATCCTGCCTCAGCTTAAATTAACCATAATGTGATTTGATTATAGGAAGAATAATGGGAGTAATTATAGGTATAATTGGTCTAATAAATAAATCGATGTAATTAATGTGTGTGTGGCAGTGTGAGAAAGCTGCTTCCACTGTAAAAATGACTTGAGTGGTCCCTGGACTAGAAACGCACCATATAAGCACGTTGTTGTTGTTGTTGTATGTTCAAGTATCCTGGTAACATGAGTAGAAGCAGCAGGGGGCCTTTTGTTGCCACAGGTTTCCACACCAGTTTGTTGTTGATGTTTTGGAGCCACAGCATTTTAAAAAGAAAAAAACACCTTTTTGTTTTGTCCCACATCAGATTCAGATGTACCAGCTGTCACGGCTGCTTCATGACTACCATAGGGATCTCCACAGCCACCTTGAGCAGCAGGAGATCGGGCCCAGCCTGTATGCCACACCCTGGTTCCTGACTTTATTTGCTTCACACTTCCCCCTCGGCTTTGTGGCGCGTGTCTTTGGTAAGATCTGAGAGCGCTACGTTTTTCCACTCGCATAACGCACAGTTGCTTTACTTATCAACACACTGTGATCAGATAAACGTATTTACTGCCAGAGATTATTAATTAAGGGTATAAAAAAAAGGACGATTGCGTGTTTGCAGGTTTAAACTTCACTCCCTCGTTAACTTTTCTTGTTGGGTCTTGAATCCTGAATCCACTCTTTCTTATGTATAAATGTGTCAGAGTGAGTAATGGGTTCATGTTTGTGATGAAGCAAATGTGATTCAGTTACTGCCTGTTGTTGTCTTTAAGGTGACTTTTTATCATTTGTGTACATACCATCACACCCACTATTATTGCAGATCTTTCTTTCATGTCTTATCTTTTCTCTCCCTCATTCCTGCCTAACTATTGTTTTCATGCCTAATTTCTTGCATGGTTCTCTGGAACTGAACCAGACACGCTGGCTCCTTGTACTCATCCGAGCAGAACAATCTTGTGTGTGTGTGTGTAGTGTGTGTGTAGCCATCATTTTTTGCACTATCTCGGGTTCGATAACGCACATGGGGCTCCATACCTCTGCTCCCATTTCCTTATACTTGTGTATGATCTCATCCAGTCTTGCCCAACCCATACCACACCCTGATGTTTTCAAAGCACCCTTCACACACAAATAACACACACACACACCTACTTTCGACTTTTCCAATTCACCCTAACCTATATTTATGTTTTCTTAAGCTTTTTTGTTTTCTTTTTTTTTTTAAATTGACGTCAAATCATCATACTCGTCATAAAGAGTTTAAGCCATTAATAAATACAGTAAGCTTTCCTGTCAGCACCTGGAATTACTCTTTTTATATCGTCGCACTTTTAAAACGCTTTGACGTCAGAGCCTTTGCCATCCACCCATGCCTTTCTGTTATGTTTGTTTGTTGCAACAACCTTTGACTCTTTTTGCCCTCTGCCAGATATGTTGTTCCTCCAGGGCTCAGAGGTCATCTTCAAGGTGGCTTTGAGCCTGCTCGGGAGCCACAAGCCTCTGATCCTGCAGCATGACAGCCTGGAGTCCATAGTGGACTTCATCAAGACCACGCTGCCCAACCTGGGCCTGGTGCAGATGGAGAAAACTATCAACCAGGTAATAAAAAGTAGCATGTCTTCTAGCTTCAATCACTGGCCTGCCTGACTGGTAAAACATAGCAAAGTGACTCATCCATCTGCGATTTCTTTTATGAGCATGATGCTTTTATTGTGTAACCCCAATCCCAAAACACATTGGGATGCTGTGTAAAACATAAATAAAAACAGAATGCAATGATTTGTAAATCTCATAAACCCATATTTTATGCTAAAATGGAACATAAAGAACACATTAGATGCTGAAAGTGAGACATTTTATTATTTCATTGAAATGATTAGCTCATTTTGACTTTGATGGCAGCAGCGTATCTCCAAAAAGTTGGAACAGGACAACAAAAGACTGGAAAAATAATTGGGCCAAATTAAAAACAAATGAGGGAGCTTTTGACAGCTAATGAGGTTAATTGGCAGCAGTTCAGTAACTTTTCAGTAACTTGACTGCCCATAAAAGGAGCATTTCAGAGAGGCAGATCCTCTTGGGTGTAAAGGTGGGCAGAGGCTCACCAGTCTGCAACAAACTGCATCTAAAAATTATGGAAAAATTTCAGAAAAATGTTCCTCAGTGTAAAATTGCAAAGATTTTGAATATCCCACCGTCTACAGTACATAATAATGTCAAAAGATTCAAAGAAGGAGAGAGAGTCTGTGCATAAGGGGCAAGATCAAAGATCAGGACCGGCATGATCACCAGGCCCTCAGGCAGCACTGCATTAAAAACAGCCACGATCACCACTGACTCAGGACCACTTCCAGAGATCACTGACTATGAACACAGTTCACAGGGCAGTCCAAAAAATACAAGTTAAAGCTGTAACATGCAAAAAAAAAAAAAAAGTAGCCATATGTGAATACGATCCAGGAACACCAATGTCCTGTCTGGGCCAAAGCTCATCTGAAATGGTCTGAGGAGAAAGGGAAAACTGTTCTGTGGTCAGATGAGTCAAAATGTGAAGTTCTTTCAGGAAGGCCTTGCATATTTCAGCAAGACAACGCACAATTACATGCTGCATCCATCACCAAAGCAGGACAAGAATCTGGGTGCTGACCTGGCCTGCCTGTCATTCGGACAGGCTTTTATCAACAGGAAACGTTTTAAAGATGTGTTGCTGGCATCAAAGTCAAAATGAGCTAATATTTTCCATGAAATGGTCAAATGTCTCAGTTTAATCATCTGATATGTTGTTTATGTTGTTTTGGTAATAAAATATCGGTTTCTTTTTATTGTAAGATGAAGGAATATCTGAAAAGCTTCACTTTTATTTACTTGTTACACTTGTTTACTTTTTTAATAAGTTATTTAAAGATCCAAGTACTTTTATTCATGGCCTGATTTGTTAGGTTACTCATCACAGGAAAAAAAGCAATCCAAGCCTTCTTAATTACCAAAAACTCTTTCCAAAACTAGAGCGTTACAGTGAGTAAAGAACAAATATCACTGTTGGTTTTAAGGCCTTTCCAAATGAATCACAATGACAATTTTCTTAGCAAAGGCAAATATAAAACAGCTCAAATGCAATGAAAAATTGCCAGGTAGCAGCAGGTTTAACGGTAGCAGTAGCAGACCGTCAAAAAGCTTTAGCCTGACCAGCCATACCCATTCACCTTGCGAAAATTCAGTCTTGTGAAATGTGCCCCTCTTACTCACAGACCAGTACAGGACGTAACGAACCCGTCTCAACGGGGCGGATTTTGTGCAATGATTTCATACGTGAGAATTGCACAGTTGTTAAAACTACGATTGCTTCAGAATTGGTTGTAATACCTTGAATGAACGAGTATTCATTGCAACACCAACAGTCTTTCACCTTTATTGCTTCTCTGCTGCACCACCACTCTGGATGTCTGCTAGTCTGGTTGTCGCTGGGCCTGCATCACATGCTTTCTCGCTCTGATTGGCTGTATGCCTGTCCACTGGCGTCCAGAGGCCGTTTCTTCTGCATCTGTTGTTACTCCCCCCTGGAGTAAAACAAATTAATCTCATTTATTGAAGAGGAAACAAATTAGGGTGGCTAACAAAGCTTACGTCTTTTTTTGAATAGTGCCTTAAGTTTGAATGGGTCGAGGAATGCTGCAATTAAACAAAAAATATATATTTTACCTTAATTACTTATTTGTTTGATTCAAACTTTATAACTCTGCACTAGGTGGGAGGGGGAGGGGTAGCAGGAAGAGAGAGGGATTGGAGAAGTCGGGACATTAAAGCTGAATAATATGGTTGTGCAATTATTGTTTATTTATTTCTCTGGGTGTGCAATACTATTTTAACACTATTTTTTACTACTGTACTTTTACTACTGTAATTTTTTTGTCTATTTTATAATATTTTTTACTCTGATATACAGTGATATACTATCACTGTATCTTAATCTATATTTCAAACTGTGTTGCTTTCTTTTACTGTTTTGTCGGTGCTGTAGCTGCTGGAACAACAATTTCCCTGACGGAGACCTCCCAAGGGATTAATAAAGTTCTATCTAATCTAATCTAATCTAATTATCAGTGGATGAAGAAAGGATAAAATGGAGACGACACCTGTTGAAAACCCCTGACTTTTAGTCTGTAGTATCGGTGAAACGTCAATACTGCATCATCATTACACTGAAATGCTCTTTCAGTGGAAGAGGGAGTAGTAAAAAAAAAAATTGACGCATAAATATGGCCTACTTTTCTCCAGCCATTGCACCACTTAATTGACATTTAGTGGCATTCGTTTTATCTGAAACTCTCTTAAGGTTCCGCCACATCATTTTAATCAGGTTGTGTTCTGGACTTTGACCGTACAATCGCCGCACCTCGATTATTTTATTGTTCAGCTATTTCGTTTTAAATTTCCTGTCATCTCTGGGATCATTGACCTGTTCATGACCCAGCTTGATCCCAGTGTCATCTGTCAGAGAAACCTCACATTTGATTCAAGAATACTTTGGTATTCATGGCTGACTCAATTGCTTCAAGGTGCCCAAGTCCTTTGGCTGCAAAATAAACCCAAAATCATCGCCCGCTCCACCCCTCTGCTTGAGAAATAGTGGTCTGAACTTGGAGTGACCTTGCTGCAACGTCCACTTCTAGAAAGATTGGCAGCTGTCTTGAATCTTTTCCAGTCAGTGCATAAACATGACTGGGGAGGGCAACAAAGTATTGCTTTAGTCCAACTGCAATCCAAGTTAACATCTTCTCATAGTTGGACTAACATGCTCTGATAATATGGTTGACGCCATGTTAATCTCCTCATGTAGGCATTCAACTGGACTGAAACTACTGAGCCTACATGCTCTGCACATGCCCTACGATTCCTGCTAGCGTAGCTGAGCTATGAACACAGCTCGGCTAAACTGAGCACATCAACGTACTGCGTTGGATGATGGGACTCCAAATTGTTTGGAACAGTTTGTTACAGCCCGTTACAGGTTGACGGGCAGCAATTGTTTTTCCAAGATTAGTGCTGACGTCTTTCCTCCTTGGCATTGCATTGACACGCATCTGAATGTTTCAGACCAGTAAAATCCCAAAATGTTTGCTTCCATTAAGGTGGCGGTAAAATACTTTTGATTAGCAGTTGGCTTGGGCGGTATCCAAATTTTGATACCGTCAAACTTCCCTCACATTTGACCGGGGTATACGGTATTCCCGCAACTATTAAGGCGGACGCCACGCGTCAAAACAGCCGCCCCCATTATGAACCCCAGGCGCGCCGCCGCGGGCCTTTACGCCGCTGTCCTATTCCCAGCGTTTACGCGCCTGAAAAAAAAGGCGAGCTTACCTCGAAACAGCAGTTCAGTGTTTCAATATAAAGTTGGCTCAAAAGTTGTTATTTATTTGTGTATTTCTTGCTTTTCACTGTAGTTTTAACTCGGCCAGTCAGCCCGCACGGCAGTGATTCAAATCTCAATGCTGCCGAGGTGTGTGTTTGCTGAAACGCGCTTTATAGTGTCTGATGCAGGACGTTTCACTTCCTAAAAATTCTTCAACATAAAAGTCCAACATTATTAGTTTAATCAAAAGCTTTTATTATGAAGCAGCAAACTCAGGAAGTGTTTTTTTCATCGTCAGTACCTTAACAGGACGAGTCAAACCGATATCAGCTGCTAGCGAACATGAATAAACGGTAAAATAAAGCAGAACACACAGCGATACAGGAGAGAAACTAAACTTTAAACCACAGAAATCATTCATTGCATTATTTTATGACGGTATAGAAACTGATACTGCTGCTATTTTTAAATACTGGAAGTATACGGTATTACCGTAATACCGCCCAAGCCTAATTAGCAGGTGTTTTTGTATCTCTGATTACTCTCAGGACACCGATCTTACGTTTCAACAAACAACCATGTCTCATGCCAGGACCTGATTTTACAGCTTATATATTTGGTTTAAGATTAAACAAAGCGGAGAATGATAACGCTCCTGAAGTGACAAAAGGCCCTCCACAGGAGCCACACCCTGGCCCTTCACAGGAGCCACACCCTGGCCCTCCAGCAGTAATGAGAGCAGCTGGTGGGTGTGTCAGGTCATTTAACTGTTACGTCATCCCTCACTATTAGGGACATTGCTTTGTCAATTACATCAGGCTCATGTGTTGAATGACACTGAATTTGAAGGGCACGAGTTGTTCTTGTGTAGAAAATGAATGTTATTCCTTTACACTGACATTTAGAAATAATGTTTCCCATTCATCCATAATGCATTAGAGGTCAACGGTTTCAAAATGACAGAAGTTTGACAGAAGATATGCTGTAGTTCAGCTGGTAAGCCTTCATCTAATAATTTGCATGAGACACCAAACTGGTTGGTTGTTGGTACTTTCCCTCCAGTTCAACCTTTTAACCTCGGCTTGTTGTATGTCAGCTGCTGGATGACTCACAGTTTCAGCACAAAGTGACCGGGAGTGACATGATAAGGACACGTTTATGGAGGGGGGGACTTCAGTTTCCTGCAGCGGGTAGTTTCGGTCATCAGTCAGGCCTCTGAGGTCAGGCTGAGGCAGGTTTGCAACAAACATTCATCATCAGTAGTGATTTTAGAAATGTGTAGTAACTTCTGAACAGAAGTTCTGAGGTATACCTTATCAGTTTTTGTAAACATGGTCTTTCAATCTCAGCCGTTCCTCCTGTTGGTGAGTAATGCTTATTGTCCGTATCGTCGCAAAGGGGCGGGAAATTTTCCTTTGCATTTCTGGGAACTTTTCAGAAACGTTCCATAGGAAGTTGAGCTGGGAAATTTTGAAAATGTTGAAATTGGAAATCAGATGGTTTCCGTGGCATTGTTCTACAGAATAAGACCAGAAAAACGCTTTAAAAAAAACATGAATCAAATGCCATGCACAAATATGTGGTGAGGTGAAAATGTAGAATATGAGCACTCCTTAAGCACCATGCTGAATTAAAATAGGACCTACGTTCTTAGATGATAATAGAAAACTTGCTGTGGCAACTAGGGATGCACATTTTGGATTTTTTTATGACTGTTAACCGATGCCCTTTAACAATAACCGTTAACCGATAAGTACGGGAGGGTTGGCTGCCGCGATGGTACGCGTGTTGTCGTGGACGCATGTGGACACTTCCTCGTGTATACTCTCACAGCAATGTGTCACCGTCAGCTTGTCGCAGAGATGCCGCCGTCACTTTTGATTTATACTAGCGCGGTCTCCGCTATGTTATTCCACGCCACAACGCAAGAGCGACAATCACGAACTAGCTAAACTTATCTCTTACGTTTTTCCACTTCCTCACTGGCTTGGATGTATCCAGACCCACATTCATCGCAATCTCCCTCCATGAATTACTAGAATATGTGCTGTCTTTGTAGTGTGGAGAACGAAAATCGTACAGATGTGGGTACTTCCTCATTTTTTCGATGACACGCTCTTTTCTACGCGGATGTAGAATTTACCAATCAGAGGACTGTTGCACCTGTCGACACGCCCCCATGAGTTGATTGAATTACGTAGCTTAAAAACAAAATTGACCGTTAGTATTAATCCGTTACTGTTATCGGTTAACGGTTAAACAGTTAACCATGTGCATCCCTAGTGGCAACGCTTCACAGTAGGTGTTTTTGACGGCGTTCGCCAATAAACAACCAATCAAATTTCTTCCTGTCCGGTGCACAAGTAAACTGTGCTTTAAAACAGTCCTGCCCCCAGGTATGATTTCATTGGCTTGTAGTTGCAGTTTGATTTTGATTTTGCCATTTTTCTGAACTTCTGATGGAAGCTAACTCAATGCAGTGGACCCACAATTCAGTTTGACAGGGCTTGACTTCAAAACATTCATAGTCCACGGTCAGCAACGCTGTCAACACCACCAGCGCATGTACGTGTGAGCGAGAGAGGCAAAGGCATGAAACAAAACTTCCCCAAAACCATGACAGACAAGCCCATCACCCCCTGCCCCAAGACTGCCGCCAGAAACATCACATAGAAAGCAAAATGAAAAGAAATCAAAGGTCCAAGTCCGGTGCTCTGCGTTTGTTTTAAAGAAAGTCTTTCAGATTAGCTTGTGCCACACCTTTGCTTTGCCAAGTTTTTCAGGTTTTAGCCTCCTAGATTTTTGGGTAATCCCTCTCACCAGCAGATGAACAAATAGCATAAAAAACATATCTGCTTCAATGATCCTCCTGTCCTGAGTAAAATCTGTAGGAAATCCTTTAATTATATGTGACTTATACTGGTGTGTCTGGGTGACAGTCACCTCCCCGAGGGCTTTCTCCTAAAAAATATGTTTGCTTTTCAGTCTGTTTGACATTTTGTTTTACAACCTGTCTGATTCTCTGTCTCCCTGCATTTACTGGCCTTTTGTTTCAGCAGCCTCATTATAACGTCACACGTGATACGAATGACAAACCTGTAATACACGTGAGAGCTTCGCTGTTAGACACAAACTGGGAGTTTTTATTTTTTTTTCTTGCAGCAGTTTGGATAATTGTAGAAGCCAGGTTGCAGATTTGGCTCAGTTTGATAGTTAGAAAGTCGAAGAATGTGTTAATACATTGCCTTTTTTTATTTTTTTAACATTTCTATGACATATGAGCTCATACTGAAGAGTGTGTTTTCAAAAGTTTATGTGATGTTAATTGTCAGCATTTGTGTTCATTAGGTTTGTGAGATGGATGTATCCAAGCAGCTCCAGGCTTATGAGGTGGAGTACCACGTATTACAGGACGAGCTGCTGGACACACCCCCAACACTCAACCAGCAACAGCGAGCCGCACAGCTGGAGAGGACCAACCAGAGCCTCCGACAGCAGAACCTGGACCTGCTTGAGGAGCTGCAGGTACACAAACACCCATAAAAGACGTTTATAAATTAAGTCACATTCTCATTTACTGAACCATCTCTCTTTCTCATCGCTCCCACGGAGGTCTCCCATGCACGAATCTGCAATCTGGAGAGTCGAGTGGAGGCTTTGGCCCAGTCGGAGGGCCGGCTGAAGGAGCAGGTTTCTGCACTGGAAGACGAAAAGCAGCAGCTGGCGAGCACCGTCGAACACCTCCAGAACCTCCTCGCCAGCCTGGGCATACACAGCAGCGTTGATGGACACACACTCCCCTCACCCCCTGAAAGAGAGACGATCAGCACAGCGTCAGGGCTGGACGGCGGGGCAGTAGACCCCGTTCAACACCCACTCATACTTCCATAGGGTTCGTTAATGCATCGATAAATCGTTGAAGCGGTCAGACGGAAGAGCCAGTGGTGAAAGGCCCAGGAGGAGAAGGTCAAAATGAGTCCCGACCCTCCCAGCTCCAGAATATTTTAATTAAAAGAGGAAAGAGAGTAGCTGTTGGACCTAAAACAAAGGGAACAGCAGATATAGAGCAAGAATGTGGTTGAGGTTAAAGAAGAGGTAAAAATACAGGACAGCACTCTCTGCTTTCACTCTATATATAAGTAAACATATGATTTGACAAACAATTCCCAAAGCTGGCACTGCCCCTCGGGGCCTCGACTGTAGAATAACAGAGCAGTTAGGTTTGCAACTGTACTTGTATGCTTGCGTCTTAGAGAGCGCTCATGTGTTTGACCAGTGGGGTTTGTATAGTCATGTCTGATGCAACGAGGCCAAAACGGCCAAAGAATGTCCTCGCACTTAAAGTCAAAGAACAATGACTCCACTGCACAGTATTCTGAGACATGGTAATGACCACTGTTACAGAAAGCAATTCACAAGATTGTTCCCAAAGGAAAAAAAAAAAGAATCAGAGAAGTAGAAGATGGAAGTGAGATGAAGAGAAGGCTGGAAAAATAAGCATCATGATTAAATGTTCTCCCCCTCAAACCAATTTGTTTATCCATCAAAGTTGAATGTGACATTAGCCAAATGATGTTGAGGTTTTTGATGGTGGTACTCATATTCCGAGGTCAGAGGGGGAAACTATTTTTGATTCTTCCCCTGCATTTCTAGTTTCCTGACCCCTGTGCATTTTGACTTCATTTAGCTCCAGCAGCTTACAGGAAGAGTAACACAATAAATCCAGTCCATTTTACATCCTGTTTTTTTCACCTTTGAGTACACATGGATTCATCCGTGTGGATGAGAGCTTCAGAAACAGTACTTCTTCCTTTTCCATGGAGCGGAAGTACAGAGTTTTACAAATCAGCTACTTTAAATTATTGCAAAAAAAAAAAAAGGAAGACGCTCAGGTCTGATACCTGTGCTGTTGAGACAATCCGTCACCTGTGAGTCATTTACTGTATTCAGCACACTGAATTCCTTCAACCCGAGCTTCAGCTTGGTGTGTTTATATGTGAGCATCTGAATGTTACCGTGTCCATGGTTCTTGTGCACTCCACTGATTGTAACAAACCTGTTGGTTTGCACTGTAAAGATACTTTACTTTTACCCCCCGACTTTCTTTGCACATGTTTTGTTTTATTGAAATATTATTGTCTTTACTTTATTCTGTACTTTAAAATATAATTCATATTCTTTCAGCACATCCGGTGTCTGCGTTGTTTTGTGTGTGTGTGTGTGTGGTTGTATACAGTGTGAAGTCAGGTGTATCATCAAGACCTTGCAACCTCTTGTCTAAACATGCCAGTCACTTTGAATTCTGTCTGTCTGATATAGGGTTTCAACCATATAGAAACACTTGGAGCTGCAGCATGCATTTTCAGGAACTCCTCCTGGAGTGGAAGAAATGACATGCTTAGGCATGTTTGACTCTTATAGTATGCATGTACTTTAAGTGTATTTACACAACAGTAAAAGTATGAGGAGCAGAACCTTAGAAAAACAAACGCAGACAGAAGAGCATCAGTGTCTCGTCATTCTCTCAGGCTTCATCAGCTGTCACATAGATTTATGCTTTTTTTTTTTTTTATTTGACCCAGTTGACTTGTGATGATGATCTCTTCGCAATCCAGGTCAAACGAACAGGAGCGTATAGTTTCTATGAGCTTCAGATAAGATCCTTGACTCCTCACGTTCCTGTTTGTGGTCCTCCAACAGTAACTTTTAATCAAGCCGGTCGGCTGTGCCTCCAGACTGCTTGTGCATAAACACAGTCGTGAACATTGCCTGCAGGAACATCATGATCACGTCGACATATTTTGCCATAAATTTCTGGGACATGCTTTAGTCAATATACCAATAAGCAACTGTTCAGCAGTTCCCCTTTCAATACATCTTTACGCCTCCATTCATAGCAGCCAATTATAGAGGATGGAGTGGAACAGTCGTCTTGCCTCCGGCGTTTTCCTCACTGAGGTGTGCTTGAGAACAGCGCTACAGCTTCAGGCTAACCACCTCAGAGAGACAGTACATTTTCCCTGAAGTAAAAAAGAAAAATGGTCCACCAGTACAGAACGTACCAAACCAACTGCAAACAGGGTGGAGGTGATATGCGATGACTCACACGTGAGGGTCACCATTCAAGTCTCTACTGCAAAAGCAAGAACAGCCATTCACCAGTGTTCCCACAGATAAGAGTGATCAGCATCACCTGCTGTCTGGAGTGCTGCCTTCATTGTGTGTAAGCAGTAACCTGCGTGTGTACAGAGGTGTGTCTTTCTGCCAGACAAAGCAGGCTTGTCAATGATAATGTCTTGTCAATCCAGGTCAAATGAACAGGAGCGTATAGTTTCTATGAGCTCCAGATAAGATCCTTGACTCCTCACGTTCCTGTTTGTGGTCCTCCAAGAGTAACTTTTAATCAAGCCGGTCAACTGTCTGCCTCCAGACTGCTTGTGCATAAAACACAGTTGTGAACATGCCTGCAGGAACATCATGATCACGTACATTTCTGGGACATTCTTTAGTGCTGGGAGGTATGGCCAAAAATTTATATCACTATATTTTTCAAAATTATCAGTTTCACCGTATTTATTTTAAAGGCACAACTGGGTGTTAACCACATTTTCTAATCATTTAGAGAGGAATTGCTGCAGTAAATTGGCTTAGAATGACCTATTTTACTGTCACGAGTAAATATTGTAGAAAAACATTCATATCTACACTAGTATTAATACAGGTTCACATGGCCTCACAAAATGATACTATTTACAAAGAGGTGGCACTCGTGATTCTAATTAAGTGAAGGAATCAGAATGATGATAGTTGCAGTTAAAATGCAGAACCCTTTTATTTTTCAAATTTTGCAAACAACTTGAAAAAACATATTTTGTAAAAATAAATAAATAAATAAATAAAAATCAACATTAACTACACAATGTAAACAACGTTCTAAAGTTGTAGCCGCGCTGGTGTTGCCTCCCACCTACAACTTTAGCTCGGCAACATTTGCAGATTATCATAGTTTGTTGGACGTCGTCTTTTTTAGATCCAAAGGACTTCGACACGGCTCCTCGTTTAGGAAGAAGTTCCTCAGTCTCATGTTGCCGCACTGGAGCTTCCACTTCGGGACTTTCGCTGTTAGCAGCCATCACCATTTAACCATAAACTAGTAGCGTGTTGTGCCTCCAGTGCAACTGTAAAACAGTCCCCTGTCAAACAATGTTCTGCGGCACTTACGTTCCGCCGCGCAGCGTTCCCAACGTTGTGTACGCTACAGTACATACTCACCGGTATAAGGGTATATGAAAAATTTATATCATAAGAAAAATAAACACCGGTATTCGGTATCAACCGGTATACCGCCCAGCTCTACTTTAGTCAATATACCAATAAGCAACTGTTCCACAGTCCCCCTTTCAATACATCTTTACGCCTCCGTTCATGGAGGATGGAGTGGAACAGTCGTCTTGCCTCCGGCGCTTTCCTCACTGAGGTGTGCTTGAGAACAGCGCTACAGCTTCAGGCTAACCACCTCAGAGAGACAGTACATGATGCCTGAAGTAAAAAAAAAAAATGAACCACCAGTACAGAACGTACCAAACCAACTGCAAACAGGGTGGAGGTGATATATGATGACGTACATGAGGGTTCAAGAGTCACTATTCAAGTTTTTACTGCAAAAGCGAGAAGAGCCATTCACCAGTGTTCCCACAGATATCTAACCAGGAGATGCTGCACAGTGCCAGTCCACCGTCTTGTATTCTCATCAGTTACTGGTTTGTCAACAAATCTCTTATTAATAGAATCATTCTTGTTTAAAAAAAAAAAAAAAAAAGTTTAAGGCTTCACTTAAGAAGGAAATTAGCCAACAAGGATCTCCCAGCTATTTGCTAAACGTACCTACAGCTGACTTTATAATATCATTGGTACCATTGGTTTTTTAAAAGTTATTTCTTCCACCTGGTCAGAAGTTAGAAATTGATTTGTCATGGTTGAAACTTTGTCCAGCAGGAGTTTAATGCTGATGTCAAACAGTATGGAGAGGAATAGAGCAACAGTGAAACCCAGGGGTCAGTGTGAGATGGAAGAATGATTAGATGATGTTACGAGCATCTGTTTCAACTATGTCCAAAGTAAAAGATGGAAATGCAAGTCTCTGAGAATAAAACTGGTTCCAAATACTCCAGTGCACTTCCAGTATGTGATTTTTTTTTTTCTTTTATGAAAGTGCAAAGCTGTGGGACTGATCTCAAAAGAGGCACACGCCACAGAAGAGAGCTGTGAAGTAAGTGGGAGTCAAGTGTGAGTCTTAATCTTACACATCTATCATTCCTGAAGATAAATCTTCACCTCCTCAACTCTGCCATCTCCAGCTCTGCTTCCTCTGATTAACAGGAAACTAAGACAAGCTCCTGACCTTTGCCCTGCGATTGATCTTGAAACTGCTGTGTAATATCTAAGACGTTTCCTCAGAGATCAACAAACGCATTACGGAATAATACCATGAACGGCACAGCCGGTGAACTCTGACAGGGATCAGCGAAGCGGCTCCCGCCTCCATCCAAACCAAACACCCTGGCTGGATGGAGTTTTCCATGAAGCAACAACAAGAAGAGCCAAGTTCTGCGGTGAGCATCCAGGAGCTGGACGCGCCCTCCTGCGCTGATGTGACCGATCAGCGTGACTGCTAAAATGTGGCCCTGCCCTACAGACCACCGGCAGCCTCATTCAGGCTCGATGCAGCTAATCTCCCGTGATCTCTCGCCTGTAAGTCATTAATCACGCGGCGCTTGTAACAGCTCAGAGTAGGCGCTTGCGTGCACCTGCTGCGTTGGAGCTCCTGCTTTTAGTGGATTGAAAAACCACAGGCATCTTGTCTGTTGAGATGTGAGTTTTTTTTTTTTTGAGTGCGGTTGAAACTCAGCGTCTGTTGACAGATATTCCTAAATCTCTGGCTGCATGAGATAAGAGTGATCAGCATCACCTGCTGTCTGGAGTGCTGCCTTCATTGTGTGTAAGCAGTAACCTGTGTGTGTACAGTGTGTGTACAGTGTGTGTGTCTTTCTGCCAGACAAAGCAGGCTTGTGCCATTGCTCACAGCTTAGTTTTGTTTAACTTGGCATCTGTTTGCCCTTCCACCTCACCCCTGTCCTGGCCCTCGTTCAGCTTCAACACATGCCCGCATCCTCCCCGTAACCGACACACTTAAAACACAAACAAGGGATTTTTTTTTTTTTTTTTTTTTTTTAAGCCGAGGGTACAGTGATCTGTAATTAAGCATCCTGATGACATTGTATGGATGTGGTGTGGCTGCTGAGTTTAGTCTTCCCTCAGTCTCACACTCAACCCGAGAGTTCTCACTGAAAGTTCTTCTCTAATAATAGCAACCCATACCAGGACTCCCCCTCCACCCTGCTGAAGCATGACCTGAGGTGGTGCCCCCTGTCAACCACTGATCCATTATTACTTATTTTTTGGTTCGATGTTAAGCTTCAGACTATGAATGTTTTATTCAGCAGGGATACATTTGAGTCTTATTCACCCTGACCATGTCTTGAAGCTCTTGTCAGACCTTGTGAAGCGTTGTGCTACTGGATGTTCCAGGCAGGTGGAAGATGATGATGATGCCAGAAAGACTGAAAGATGTCATCATATCTGTCGATGGCTTCACATTAAAGGTTTTACTGCTTCTGAATAACAGTTTCACAGCTAAACGTGCTTTAGAAAAGACGCAGGAAGGCCCTGTTGACTTACTTTGCTATAAAGATTACACTTGCCAGATGTGTTTATGTCATTTTGCAGCCATCTTATTATACTGTTGGGTTTTGTTTCTTGTGTTCTTTGTCTCCTGCTTTACTTCCTGTTTTACTTTGTTTTACCTGTCTTTCTCTTGTTGAGTTCTCTTTTACTTCCTTGTGTTGGTTCCCCTGATTGCTTTTCCCTGTGCCCCTGTCTTCACATTGGCTTGTCTTTTCTCTCCTGGTTGCTGGTTAGTCAGTTTTTCATCCCATTTGTCTTGGCTTCTGTTTGTTCCCCATGTTGCTTTTATTCCCCTCTTGTTTGTTGGTGATTCTGCATTTGTCACGTTTTTGCACGTTTCAGGAAATCAAGGACTTTTGTTGGCCTGTGTACGTGCAGGTTTCCTGTATACCTCAGAGCTGAAACCTCTGTCCTCCTCGAATGCACAGTTTAAAAAAAAACACAAGCTTTTCATTTTTCACATCCTCTCTGGTGAATGTGATGTTGCTGCCTGCTGAGCTGATGTTTTCGGCGAAGGCTTCTACTTCTTGAGTTTGGATTTTGACCCAGGTGTGACCCACACATCTGGACCGGTCTTCTGCTCTGCTGACCTCTTCCGCTCCTCTATGTTGACACTGGAAAACTCGTCTTGTGTCAGTGTCAAACTTCAAATACAGATAATAAACAGTCACACATTAATATTTAACTTAATTGCCAATTTAGGACTTTTCAGTCACTTAAATATATTTTATATTTTACTTTCTAGAATGGTGCTGCTATACCTCATGTGATTAAGATTTAAATCCATGGGGCTACAGCCACCTTCCTGCACTGAAGCCATTGTGGAAGTGGCAATATAAACAGTTGGACTGACAACTAGGGGCTGGCAATCTCCATGGAACCCCGTTATAAAAATGTCTAACTTTACAGCAAAAATCAACATATTCACAGTCTGGCACAAAAACTTGCTTTCTCTCTTGCTACATCAGTGCACCTGATTGAAATGAATGGGTCACCATCAGCTTGTCATCCAGGTCTGCACAAGTCTGACCCATTCTTTTGATTCAGGGGTGTTGCAGCAGGGAGACATCTAAGACATGCAGGACAGCGGCCCACGGGGACTGGAGTTTGGGAGTGCTGGTCCATGGTGTCAAATGGCCATCTGTCATCGCTTTAGCTCGTAGCCTTTACAGCAAACCTGACATGTGGACTGTGTTTTAAGAGCAAAGAGAGTATATTCACTCTCTTAGCTCCTTAGCTGTATGAACAGAACAGAACCAACACTTGGTTGGCCCAGAAGGGTCCGGGTGCAAAGGTACCTCGCCCAGGACAGCTGATTAGCACCGACTAGCAGATTTCAGCCAGCGACTGAGCAAGCAGCAGTCCAAGCTCTGCTCCCCGCTGTTCCAGCCAAGCCACTTAGCCAGACTACTGCTCATCTACTGCTCTGCCATTTTTTGGTAGCCTCCATCTGACCAAAGATGACCGTAGTAGCACTGCCAGAGGACCGGCAGTCCAGGTTCTGGTCTGGTTTCAGGCCTGGAGCGACGATGGATGGACAGATTTGAATCAGAACGTATGTAGCATCAGTTAGCGTCATAGGTTAGAATAAGCCAAGCTGAGCTGAGATACGTTTGGCTTGTTCGCTCTGCCCATTTTTGGATTAACCGGAGCTGATTGAGTCAGCTCCAGTCCAGATGGTGCTCCCATACGTCTGAAGAATGGGCTCCAGAGCCACTACTGAGATACGAGTGGGTGACTTCACAGAGGGTTTGTCCAGTTTCTTTTATACAGTCTGTGTGTAAATTAGGCTCCAGTCTCTCCGAAACCCTAACCCTCATACATACACATTTATATGGTTTGTTGTTAGAAAATAGAATTTAGGATAGACTGAAAATTCATCTATACAATAACTTTTTCACTCTTTTTTTTTTAATGTTCACAACAACATTAAAAAAAAAAGCATCAATGGCGTTCATCGTTATGGGACTATGAACGTTGATCCATCTTGCCAATGACATAACAGTGAAACTGTCCTCAGAGCCACTCCTGTGGGTAAGTGCCCAGCTTTAGATGGTATATTACCTGCTCACCTTTACACGACAATTATCAGTTTCTCACTTTAATGTGTTGTAAAAAGTACTTCAGCTGGTTTGCAAACATCGGTGGCGCTCTGTTTAAAGACCTGTAATAGCACATCAAGTCCAAAGATGGTGTGTAAAACGTCAGTGACAGTAACGGATCATAAAGCGTTGCCGAAGCACTGGATCCTGATAAGCACTATTTTATCTGTGGCAACTGGATAATCCAGAGGGATGGTGGCTGTAAAGGCGGCTGCTGATTTTAGTGGAACTGATCGCAGTTGACCTTTGAAGGCTGTTCGGTGAACTGTCAGTCTCGCGTCAAACGCAACTGTATTTTAATCTGAATAAGAACTTCTTTTGCTTGAAACACCAGAGTGAGATATGGTGTGCAGTGAGGTAAAATGCTGTAACTTGCTAAAGCATGCACGCCATTCCTCTTTAAGCATTAATGCTTACGTGCACTGAAACATTTCCCCTCTCATCAATCAATGGAAAAAATATTTTGGCTTAAAATGCAGAAGGGTTTAACCTGCCTTGCAATCTGTCTACAACCATAACGCCCAGGCTTTGATCGTAACGCTAATTAATGTGTCACTGTCACAAAGTGGAGGTTTGATTGCTTTAGTGTAATTCAAAATGTAATAAACACGGTGCTTGTTTATGCAGGTATGTGAGGATTCGCATGCTCAAGCTGGAATGATAAAAAGCCAAAACACTCCCTCATAAACAGCAGCAACAGCATTGTGTGATCATTCGTGTTCATTTTGTGTTTGTTGTACAAGTTGTGCAACAACAACCTCAACACTAATTGTTTAAAAACAGGTAATACTAACTTTCTGAGTTTTTCAAGAGGAATTTGTGCACATTCCTTGCTGAATGCGCCATTTCCGCCACAAAGAAAGTTACCTTGATCGTATCGGATGTATGTATGTGTCTCTGCGTCATGCTTGAACGCATATGCAAGCCACGTACGCCGCCCTCACCAACACACCCCAGTGACTACGCTAACACCAGCCGGAATGTTTATTGTCAACTTGGGCACATTGAATGAGACGGCTGTTTCTCAAAGATGCCTGTCCACAGAGCATGTGCCTGCTGTTTTTATAGCCGTCAGGCACGACCCTGGATGGTCCTCCTTAACCCACCTGAGGAACTCAATGGTCACATTAGGAGCTTTCTGACTTTGACCTTTACATGCCAATATTTCACCAAACGGATGTGGGAAAAACCTCAATTCTTTGCAGTTTTACATTTGGGAATTTGTTGGATGATTTGACAAATGACTCCCTGATGGACTGGCATAAAATACTGAGCTATGAGCCTTCATTAGTTGGGAAGACTAAAGCTTTGATGGCTGGTTTGCTTTCAGTTCAGTTCGTTAATTCTTTCATCCATTCATCCATTCCTGGAGCTGATCTTCGCTGTTATTGGGTGAAAGGCTGATGATTTTCAACAAGTACAGGGATGATGATCTGAGGTGAACCTGAATGGGTGTCTGTAAATAGCTTGTACAGATTGGTATGATTGTGTATTTTTGTGTGGGTGTGTGTATGTGGTGCACTGGGAGATAGTTGGATCTTTGCTTTTCTGGTCTGGCACTGTGGCTGTCTGGGTCTGGTTTCCCTCAGTGGTCAACATTTGTGCCCTTGGTGGTGGGGCGGGGGTGGGGCTCTGAGGGTCTTTGTGGACCTTCGGGGGGTTTCGTGTGAGGCGCTGCATTGGCATGGGTGTTCAGGCCCTTGGTAGCGATGCTCGAGGGGTTTGCTCGGGTGCCTTCCGTCACTCTTCATCGCTGCTGGGGCATCTCTGCTGCATGGCAGGGGTTGGGGGTTGTGGCGGGTTGGGTGGGCGCCCCCAACCTGCCCCAGCAGGGGGGCTTCCTTTGTGGGATGGGGGGGTCTTAGGGGCTGGCGGAGGGGGGTGGGTGGTGCTTGGGCGGGCTCATGGGTGTTGCTGTCGGGGGTCTGGGTGCTTGTGTTGATGTGGTGTCTTATGTAGGCCAACCGGGTCAGGGACCCTCTTGGTTCTGCTCTTGCGCCATCATTGTGGGGGCCTGGTGGGGGGGACTGGGCTTGGGTGGGTTTGGTGTTGGAGTACAGCATGGTGGGATGGGGGGGTATCTGGGTGCTCTTGGGGTGCACTATGTGTGTTGGTGTGACCGTGCAGGGTGAAGTATATGTAGTATGTACTGTAGTATATACTGTAGTATGTACTGTAGAGTGAATGTGTATGAATGTATGTATGTAGTTAGATGTCTATGTCTATCTCGATATGAAATTACAACTAAAATTTAGTATTAGGCCTCAAAAACCAGATAAACTTTAAGGGTAATCATGGAACATTGGAGCAGGGGTAGGATTAGATAAGTTTTACTGTGGTTTAATGTTAAACCAGATATGTGTTATGCATATTGGTATATATATGTGTGTATGTGTATGTATATAGATAGGTTTTGGGTATAAATTTTGATTTTTTTTTTTTTTTTTAATTTCATCTTTTTTGGGGGGAATATGTCAATTTAATATTTAGATTTATTTACAAGAGGTTCTATATGTTTCAAAATAATGGTTATGCACATGTGTCGGTGTATATTGATTTATGCATTTATTTATTTATTTATTTTCAGATACATAGATTCATGATAGTGTTAAAATTGTTATGCTTTAAAAGATTGTTTTGACATGTCTGGAATGAATCAATAAAATGAAATGAAAAGTGGGCGACAGTCTGCACAGATGGGGACTATTGACATTCCTGTCTTTCTCTGCCTCTCTTCTCACTTCAGGACACTAAACTTTTGCTTCCATGTGTTTTATGTAAAATAAAGGTTCAAAAGAACTAAATTACAGGTTTAAGGGTTTTTGCCATATTCAAGAAAACTTGGAATTTCCGTGATGTTCCAAACATTCACCGAGTGTTGTTTCTTCACTGAAAACTTCTTCAGTAAAAAATAACAATACCTCAGTGTAAAAATACCATATTCCAAACAGAAGAACACGTGAGTCTAACTGGGATCAAGTTGCTCTTTATCCCAGTTGTCCCTACGTCTTTCTTTATCATTCTCTACATACAAAAGATAAAGCTACATAATAAGCTGGGTTTTTTTGTTTTGTTCTAAATCTCAGCACTTTGAATGACGGCTCACGTGGTGCCTCGAGGTGCCTGACTTACGTTCACTCTGAGGAGCGCTCGTCTGGCTAATTAAGGGTTTACAGTTTAATTCTAAAACCTGCTTCTCCAGTATTTTCTAAATGGAAAAAAATAACCTCTTCAACAAATATCATGACACATGATTGGAAGATCAACATAAATAGCACGTTCATCGATATTCAGTAAATTTGATCTCATTCGGGAGTTAAATCTGTTTCATATAGTAAACATAGCACCCAATACATTAAGGGAATCAAATATTAATGTGCAAAGTGGCACATTAACATGTGACTGTACAGTATTTCCTTCTACGCCTGACAGCATGGAAAAACTGAAGTGTTAACGGTTCAAGACCTGACGAGCGCTGCAGTTTCTGCACGATGGAGCTCGTGGTGTGAGTGAGGGCCCACGTTATGAAAGAGGTGAACTGCAGTTGTCCCGCTGAGTCACAAACTGTTAACATGGACCGGCAGGCTGAGCAGAGAGAACGCAGCTCGCTGGGAAACCACGAAAGATGATGTTACACCATTTGTGTGTGTCCATTCTGTGTGCGTGGGTGTGTGGGGAAGGGTGTTGCTGTTTGTTGTAGAAGGTCAGGCGCCAGAGTTTGGGTGTGACCACCGCTGTCCTGTCAGCACATCAAGTGTCCACAAAACCCCTCCCTTTTACCCCCTGCTCCCTCTAGCTGTCTTTCTCTGCCTCTTTCTTCCTCCTTTCCTCAGAGCCAGGGTGTAACCAAGACTCTACTTGTCAGTTTCTCAGATCTGTAAAAGGAGAGGGGGGCAGTGAGTGTGTGTGTTTGTGTGTGTGTGTGAGAGAGAGAGAGAGATAGCGAGAGAGAGGGGGCAAGTGACAGGCAGAGGCAGCAGCCAGGTTTTCTTGAACAATAAAGTTGTTGGTTATTTCTGAACCCTGGAGAGGAAGCACTACTCCCTTCAGGGTGGGGAGACGATTCATACGGCCCCCACCCAAAACACACACTTATTCACTAATGTGCACACAAAAATACACACACACACACCACAGGCTCACAAACTGCAAATATCTGCAGGCTCAGAGTCTCTAACTGTTTCCTGAAGAAGAAGAAGAAGAAGAAGTAATCGTATTGTTGAGGGAAGCAACAATTTTCTGTCTCATCTTTGAATAAATTGAGATTGTCCTTCGGGATCAATGTTTACCGCAGGTTTTAAAAGATGTGAAATTATGTGGAGTGACTGGATCATAGTCGGTTTAACCCTTCCAGGTGTAACGGTCACTCCAGATCACTGCTCAGAAGTTGTCTGTGATGTGGAAATTAAGTTAAGTTGCAGCTGCACTGAACAAAACTGCCATTTAAAAATGTTTGGGTTGTTCTGTTTGCATTTAAATCCATGATCCATGATTAAACAGAACAGTAGATAATTTCTTAAAATTATATTTTAAGACAAGAATAAATATACTTGATGGATAAAAAAAATGCAGGTTGATTATGTCACTATTACGGGTTTTAGAGCCCATTGCAAAAATATGAATATGATGAAATAAAGACATGAACATAACTTTGCATGAGCTTAGAGGTAAAGAATTGTATTTCAAAAATAATCCACCATTTTTGTTTTATTTTTGTTTGTTTTTTTGCAATTCATCCATGAAAGGACTGAAATAGTGGTCGTGTCATGCTTCAATTATCTGTTGACAGCACACAAAGGCTGTTATATGCACATATACAAGCACACTCATGATGTTTCTAAATGGATGAAATGTGGTCAGAGCCGCTGATCTGTGAGGAGAAAAATATTTGATCACAGGAAAAAGGATGTCAGAATTAATTTAGAGAGAGGCACGAGAGTGAAGCAATGACTTTTTATATCTCACTGGCAGCAGCGGCTTGGTTTGATTCTTGTAAACATGATATCTCCAACTAGTTATGACAAAGTGGTGGAGGAAGGAAAGAAGACCCAAACGCGAGAGATGAAAGGGAGGAGTACTGAAGAAACTGTGAGAAAGAGCAAAAAGCCCTGCGCAGGCAGGGGAATAGAAAGATTTAAAAAAAAAAAAAAAAAAAAAAAAAAAAAACAAGCTTTCCTGAACTCCAACAAGTAAAAAAAAAAAAAAAAAAAAAAAAAAATCCAAACAAGAGAAACAAAGGGATGCAAACCATATTGGAGAATCAAAGCCAAGAACAGAAACCAGGAAAACAGACCACCGGTCTGTTTCTGTTTTTCTATATACACACATGGACACACCAGAGGGATAACATCATAGCTGCAGTTGAAACATGTGCAGTTCCTTGAACGACCACTAGGGGCCGGCTCCAAAAACGAGTCAATCCCCACTGAGCCTCATGTTAAAATGTCCAATTTAAGAGACTGGTACAAATAAAAAAAAAAGCAATATTGATCTCTATAATTAGACTTCACATCCATGCCAGCTTTTATCTCAACAGACAAAATGTGTGCATGATTATGGGCGTAGATTTTTGAGTGACAGCTGCGTTGTGGTCTATGGGTTCAAAAGGTCAGCTGTCATCTCTTAGTCATTTTGTGCCGCGTTGGACTTTTGAGCTGCAACTAAAGATGTGACAGAGCATAATCATTCCTAATTTATAGATAATATGGCTTGTTTTTCTAACTCTACAAACTGAAATGTGAACTAATACAAAACCATGAAACACTGGATAACGCTGGCAGCTCATTAACTCAGGAAAAGAAGGTAGAGATTAATGAAATGAAGGATCCTTTTTCTGCAAATGATGATGGAAACTTACTTCTTCAGTTGTTTTGACCAGGTTACGGCCAAGATTTAAGTTTTGGTTGATTGTAAACTCCACCACCACCATCCTCTTTTTGACCAAAACCACTTCACCACAGTTAGTTCTTTGACTTGCAGGATATTACGCAACAACAGACCTGTCGGCGTGTTTGCCTTCGAAATAGTAAGTGTAAGAAAATGAGAGCGCTATTTGGAACATAACCTCTGTTCTCCTCTTCTGCTGGATAGATTTCCTCATATTGGATGTTTCCTGGGTGCTTATCTGCATCAGCTGCACACCTGTCACCGAGGACTCCTGCTCAGCATCGCCCGGCTCCCAGTCTTAGCCATGCTAGCGCCCCAGTGGTTATGTCTTGTGCCCGTTGCTCTTTTTCTCTTGTCTTCACTTACTTACTTGCTAAATCGTTTATCTGACTTACTGTGTTTTTTTTGTGTGTGTTTTTTGCTTTTGTTAGGTCTGATCTACTCTGATCTTATCACGGTCGTTACAATATGCACATTGCATGTAACTTTGAAAATATATGCCTCAAGGATATTAACTATAAAGCCATTGGTGATATACACTACGTGCTTATATAATGCATACCGACCGGTCACAAAGCAGCGGCATGTCTCTTCCTTGCTACAGTGTGTGTGTTGTTTCTCCAGTAATTACACCCACCAAAACATGTTAAAAAAAATGTTTTTGCATAAAATATGTACATCTAATCCTTAAAACTCTCCAAAAGATCTCCAAAAACCCATCTATGCGCCTCAAAATGACACATTTTAAGCATTTACCACAAAAGAAACCCCACTGACACGTAAATGGTTTGGGTATGGCTGCTACACTAGTCTGGCACTGCCCACATCTCTGCCCACCACCAGATTATCATCTTGCCCTTTTCTCTTCTACCCTGTGCAGTGGCAAGTTTTAATATTTTGGCAATTCAGCTGTACATGTTTAAACCAGAGAGTGGTTCTTCAGAAGAGGAGGCTAAATTCCACAAGAAGCCGTATAAAAACGTCACTGTAGCAGAAATGGATAGGAAAGAGAATCGTTATTTGACTTTTGAGCACACGATTTGAGCGCAAAATCTCACAGAAGTCCTCATAGATAAGTGAGACAGTAGAGTCGATTTAACTCTAAAAGGTTTCAAGCTGCTTTGACGATTGGGCTTGTTTGAAACTTGAAGGTATTTATCATTTTTTAACGTGCCTATACATTTCTTTGGCATACTTAAGCCATGAAAATTATTTTCTTTTTCTTTCTTTGCCACGAAGGCTTTTGCACCGCATACATGACTGTACACATACTGAAAAACTTTCCGTTGCTTATATGCAAAGCGAGAGCATCAGTGCAACCCAGGGGTGGAGTTGGCATTTAACTGATAACAGGTTTGTCTGAGTGCATTTATGCATGATTGTGTGTGTCAGTGTGTGTGTTTGAGCAAAAGAGAGAGAGACATCAGCAGGACTGAAGATGAAACAAACATGCTGCCTGAACAGCCGAGTAATTGGAGAAGTTGGAAATGTTTCAGGGCCTACACCACCTGGCTAAGTTCCTATGGTTTGACTTTTGTTAAAGAATATGTGAAGCAGCCGAACCAGAGATCTTTTTTCTCAGTGACTGACTCTTTTTTTTTAAAGCAGACATCAAATGGCCGTTTCCAACCATTTTTGTCTCATTTGGCCACCTATGTTGGCTTTGCACCCGTCACACCTCCAAACAGTTTGTAGTCACCTCAGAACTAAAAGAAAAAAAATATCACCAACAACAAGGCTTCCTTCAAACGAGTGTTTTCTTGTTGGTCGGACATCTGAAGGTTCCGAAGCTTTCCGTGAGGGGCAGGGGTGCCTCATGAACACAAACATCTCCCGTAACCATCTGGATTAGTGCACATTCACGAGGCACAAAAACAGAGGTCCAAACCAAGCTCCGATAAACAAAGCTTTTCAAAGATTACTTGCCTTTTTCAACAACGAGAAGACCAGAAATCCAGCTATACTGTGCATGTTCATGCTGGAATCAGATCTGGAGTATGAAATAACAAAGATTACCGGCATCTCTGCCTGGGGCGACTGTATAAGCTACTGTAAAAGCATTTAGATGTTCGTTGCATTGTCAGAACCATATATGCATTCATCCTGAAGCATACTGAAAAACAAAATCAACGCAGTTTGTGTGAAGCAGAAGCTTACCGTTCCTCCCTTGCTTCAACGTTGTGTCCATTCATATCTTATCACTATACCGACTATATCGCTGTCTCCCATTGGCAGGGTTGGGGGACGTCACAGCCTGAAGCTATCCTTAGACTCAACATGCATGACCCCTTTAGTCTACGGCGAAGTCCCAAAGTAAAGTCTCGTACAATATATTTTTTTTAATTTGTAAATTTTGCACAACGTACATTTGACTACTAAAGTAAGAATTCATAGTTGCAGCATTTTAGATGCAAGTCGTGTTCACTTTCAGGTATGACTTGTCCCTTTGTGTGACCATCTCAACCTCAGTGTTGCTACCCGCATCTGTTTATGTAGTCATTTCATTCAGTCATTTGTGTGCTCTCCTCTCTCTGTCCTGTCTCTCCTCTCTTTTTTCTTTCTTTACCCGGCTGGTCTTCAGCAGGAAGGTCCCCCCCATATGAGCCAGGTCCTGCTCAAGGTTTCTTCCTCTTAAAGTGGAGTTTTCCTTGTTGCTGTTTGGCTTAAAGGTTTTTTTCTCCCCCTGTGGGAGTTTTTTTTTTTTTAACCTGCAATTATACTTGATTTGGATTTAATAGTATAATTTTAGTTAATGATATTTGCTTGGGGGTCATGCTCTGGGTCTCTGTAAAGCGCCTGGAGACAAGTGACATTGTAACAGACACTATACAAATAAAATTGGATTGAATTGAATATAATGACCAGGATTAGATCACAACTAAACCCAACCAACCCACAGTCAAATCTGTCACGAAGGATTTAAACAACTATCACTTCCTGTCTGAAATAATTCACTTTAGCTCTGATTGGCCATCTGACTGATGAATGCAAACAGCTAATCGATAGAAAACAGGTAATCATTTGATTGCAAACACTTCATAAATCCTCAGTAACACACAGATAAGAACGTATATTGAGAAACGTACGTTCCTTATTTGAGGTGCGACAAACTAACCAAGAGGAAGACATTATCCATAATTGGCAAAGCATGCAGTGAAAGAGGAAGCCTGGTAAAAACAAACTCCATTTGGTATGTAAATGTGTGCTTTATAATTTAGTTATTCTTCTCTTTCCTCAAAAATGTTTATTACCCCGAAGGGAAGAAAAAGAAAAATCTCTGAACTAAATTCACTAAATCTCGGCACATCAATGAAATTTTATTCATAATTACCCGCTGGTTGCAATACGTTTGAAAGTCCAACCACATGGGTTTCTGTTAACTGGTAATTATTATGGAATCAGGGGACTGAGAAGAGCAGATCTGTCTTGGGTGTGCTTTCTTTCTCGGTGTTACATCAACGGTGACTTCACAAAAGACCAAATAAACTTGTCAGCATATGCGTGGGACCTGTCAAACATGACGGGTCTGTGAATGGGAGGCACACACACGTGCAACTCTGCAGTGTCGCCCATCTGTGCAGGTATGACAGCAGTGTTAATTGGGATTTATCTTTTTTTTTTTTTATGTATGTCTGTCTGAACATGCCTGTGCTGTGCACAGACCACACCCTGGACAAATGTATGCATACTTTTATTGAACTCCGACTGGGCGGATACATCTATTCATACAGTCTCTCTCTAGAGACCTGCCTATGTTATAGCAGGAAAAGCACATCCCAACAGTGTAAAGCTTTAGATCTGTCTTCTTTTGTCTTTTACACTGATCCACAGACTACAGATGTATAGAAAAATACTGTTATATACCAAGCAGTACACACAGTGTGACTCCTTTCGTTTCGTATTGTTCCTTACTCTTATTCCTGAATAATATATCTACATTTCTGATGAAAAAAAAGATGCAAATGTACCATCTCAGCAAAACATAATGTGATTCTTAATTGGACGGCTGTGGTACATCACAGAAAATGATGATGATGTTTAACCGTGTGCAGCTTTTCCTTTAAATACAGTCCATATACGCCTGGAGAGGAATGTTTTCTGTCATTCCTGCCTGACATAAGGTTCAAGTCTTCTTAATTGCGTGTATGAAATGTTTTCAGTTGAAAAGGTCAGGACTGCAGACAGACCAGTTCAGCACCTGGACTCTTCGACTGAGTCATGCTTTTGTAATGGATCGAATATGTGGTTCAGCATTGTTTTGCTGAAAGATGCGAGGCCTTCCCTGAAAAAGATGTCTGGACAGGATCACGCGTTCCTCTAAAGCCAGTGTATACCTTTCAGTCTTGATTCATCCTTTGGAGATGAGCAAGCTCCCCGTTCCAACCCTCATGTCCTCAGAGATGCAGGTTTTTAAATTAAGCACTGATGACAGGTTTGATGGTCCCTCTCCTCCTCAGCTTGGAGGACAGGATGTCAGGTGGTTGTAGAAGGTTAGAGCGGTGGGCAGGAATAATCCCCACTGCTGGTCTGTATATTGCAGAAAACCGCAAGGAGCCTCTCTGAGAAAAGCTGCGTTTCACTGAGACGTATCTGCAGTATCTTAACTCCATCATCCCTCCACACGGCTTTCATAACAGAGCATCAAAGATGAAAGGAGGATGAACTGCAGTGCTTGTAAAAGACAGATAGTGTCACCCTGTTTGCTGTGAAGGAGGGCCTCTGCATCCAGATGTCAATCTGCTACCTGTGAGGACCCATCCACGTTTTTTTACAGAGACGTTTCCCCTGCATTACCGAGTGATGCTGCGTGTGTCGTCGTCGTCGAGCAGCAAATGCATCAGGTCGTGTTTGGCTGCGGTAGAAACTCCTGCTGTTCTGAGGAATAAAGATGTAATCAGTCTTAATATCACCTCAGTGCTTTTGAAGAGCTGCTGTTCCTGTGAAATCTCACCTGGTTTCTGACTTCTGCCAGTGTCTTCCAGAGAAACATACTTCCCCCTTTCTGTTTATTATTTTCTTAACTGTGGTGTTGGCATAAGTTGTACCCACAACCGCACTATGAGCTCCTGTATTAAGCTAATTTGCCTGTTGGAGGTTTAAAAAAAAAAAAAAAGAAAAAAAGGATGAACATGAAAACATGAAGTAAATGAATAGAGCGCAACTCTTCAACTCCTTGCATTTTTCTTTTCTTTCCTTCTTTTTTGTTTTTAACTGGGCAGTTTTCCTGCTGAAGAGATACGTGGTGGATCTGATGGTATCAAACGTGGATCGTCTGAACATCTGCAGATAAAGAATCTGTTGTGGCTCCTCCGGCGGACTTGTTTCTGGGGTCTGCGGGAACATGTAAGTGCTTGCTGTCGAATGAGAGAATAAAATAATTGCGTATAATTTAATCAAAGTCAAAGCAGCTGTGAGCGATGCCGATGTCTCACTTTTACACTTTAATTGTGTGGGGGGTGGGGGGGTTACTCGGTCAAACATTTCATGTGTCGACAGACTTATGTAAAGTCTCCCGGTGTCATGTTCATCTTGAATACGGTTTAATTTCTCTGCATGAAAACAAAAAGCAATTTGTGGCTTTTGAACCACTTTTGATGGAAACACAGAAGTTGAATAGTCTTGAAATCAAAAGAGACTATTTCAAAATCTTTGTTGAAAGCCACAAACAGGATATGTAAAATAGAAATTATGTAACTGTATTGGCAAATAAAGGAATTAATTGATGAGATTTGTATGTATACATCACTCCTGTGGATTTATAACTCCAGCCTAGTTTCAGTTGGTTAATAGGCAATTAAGGATTAATCCTTATTGACTTATTTCCATCGACCTATTTTATTGTGTATAATGATGTCATGCTGCCGTAGCCCCTAAATTTCCCATGAGGAATCAGTAAAGTCTGATCTTATCTCATCAACATTCATATGTCAAATATGAAGACCCCAAACACATTTGGTTTCCTCTTCCTGCAACCTAACCCTCAAACCTTGATACTTACTCATTTTTTTCCCCTCTTCTCCTTTTTTTTTTTTTTTTTTTTTGAGCCAGGGGTTGAAATTGGAGTTGGGGGTAGTTTTGGCATAGATCCTTGGGAGGTACATGGAGGATGTACATGGAGGATGTACACTTTAATATTGTGAGCTGTAACTCTTCTTCTGTGATGGTGCTCTGATATTAAACATGCTACTGCAGGTGTGTTTAACTGGATCATTTTAGTGGGTGTTCCTGTGTACCTGCACTTGTAAAACTCATTTAGATTCGCTACTTGTGATGTCAAGAAAAAGTTATGAGGAAATAAATTACCTGCTTAGGGTAAGGAAAAAAATATTTTTTGGCACTAAAAGCTTATGGCACTTAGAAGCTTCACTTACATAACCTGCACATTCCTTACAAAAAAATTCCTGTCATGTGGTGACAGACACACTGATGTTTATTGGACGTAGAGAATGTTTGTGATACCTGCTGGTGGTTTGAAGAAACATTATATGGTTGCATAATTCTGGAAAAAGTCTGGAAAAAAGGTGTGTGTTGCAGCTGGGGCGGGGAGGGTATCGGAAGTTTTTTTTTTTTTTTTTTTACAGCTAACTGTAAAGTGGTGATTGAAGTAATCCATTTATAACAAGCTCAACTGTTTCGTCCAGTGACACTGAACTGGATGATGAAGATAAAAATCAAGTAAACGGTGAACATCCAATAACTTTTGGTCGGTGTTGATGGTTATTTTAAATACAGGTTTGAAACACACTTTCAACTGAGACTGAGTGCGTGATTGTTTTATGAAATTTGATCTTGACTAAATCAGTGGGTGATGGTCTTGGCAAGGGCAAATTTATCATGTAGCACATTTCATTGGATGTGCGCTCAACGTGCTTAACACTAAAGACAAAACATGACAGAATACACACACATAAATAAATATAAAACAAACGTATTCATATCCACATTCATGCCTGAGCACACACATGTACGAGTTAAAGACAGGATGTCAAATGACAATGGATGAACAATATGGACGTCTAACAAGCCTCATAGCGATCTTGACTAGAAAAATTCAAAACAAGTTCACAGACACAGTTATTGATCGTGGGTCTGTAACAATCTCAGTTTGCTTTTGGATGCAGGCCAGTGACTGAACATACGCTCAGCAGATGTGGATTCATTCATCTGAAGGACTTGCAGCTGAAGACCTGAGAGCTAAATGGGTCATAAACTGTTAGCAAGTAAGAAACGATGTCGGGGGCTGAAACGCCAAGTTGCTTCGACAGCGAGTAGAAGGGTTTTAAAAGTGAAACCACGCTAAAGTGGGAGACACGAAAGCGACTTCAGTCTGTGATTGTGAAAGAACTCTGGCTGCTGAGTTGTGGAGGAACTGAAGCTTTCTGAGCAACTGTTCGGAGAACCTGCTTGACGTTCACCAAACTTGGCTTGAGAACTGTCATTTCTAATGCTCGTGTTCACGCATTTTTGTTTTAAGCGGTACAAAGCTGTCCTGGTGACGCTGATCATCTGATGATCAGAACTGATATCAGTGTTTCTTGACTCACTCATGTGTAGGGTTTGGAATCGTTTGGATTTTAACGATTCTGATTCCGATTCTCTGTTTTGATTCCTGTTCAAAACGATTCTCGATTCCGATTCTTTGATGGTCAACAGATTGCGATTTATTTAACAGTAGAATTTTTTAATTAAAAAAAACTGAGACGGGAAGAAGCCTCTTCACCACATAGGCTGTTACTTTTCTGTGGCACTCGTGTGTTAGCTCCACTGTCATTTTACCCCTCGCAGCCAAAGTGAATGGGGTGTCACGTTGTTTGTTCGGTTTGGGAAAACAAATAAAAAATGTCCCCTCCAAACGTTCTGGAGACCTCGAGTCACTTTTGCAGGTCCTCAGCAGCAATATTTCACTATGACGTTATTATAGTATAATATTAACACTGATGATACACATCAGAAAAATAGCGAATTAACACAGTCCTTGCACAGGAGCAGAAAGTTGTCTGACCTAGCAACAGTAACTAGGAAGGGGGTGGTGCTTACCAAAAGGTCAATTAAATACAGTACACTTGTTTATTTTTCTGATGCCATGCAGGCGAAGATGTTTTGCCATATTAGTCGTGCACCCTCCTTTGGCAGTAACACGCTTCCCGCAGATGTTGCACTGCGCCAGGTAGCCGTCATTTCCCGGACTGAAATGCAGCCAAACTCCAGAGCGGCGTCTCTTGGGATCCATGTTGTGGCGAGTGAAGTCCCGTCGGTGACGGACGTGACGTCGCCACTAGCGCGGAGTTGAGTACCCCGGGCGGAGTAACATCAACAAGCTAGTGCAGTAAATCAAAACAAAACAAACAACAACAATAAAAAAAAAATAGCGCGGACATTTAGGAACCGAAAAAAGGAATCGAAATTCAAAAATCTTCTAAACGATTCCAGAACCGGACGTCAGGAACCGATTCCTACTTGGAATCGTTTTTCGGTGCCCAACCCTACTCATGTGTTCCAGGGTCAGAGGTGACTTGTAAGAACATATGTAGGAACAAATCTTCTGTGGACTTTGACCCGCAACCGGGATTTCAGTATTTCTCTCTGAAAATTAACAAACCGTGATGACGTACAGTTTGCTTTTACGTGTATGCGTGTAGGTTTATGTGTTTAATTGTGTGGAGCCCTAAAATCCCACTGTCGTTCAGACAGATTCATGACATGCAACACAACATCGCCCACGCAAATACTACGCTACTTTAACTTTCTCTTTTGATTCACTTAGTATCCTGTAACGCAGGTAGACAATCAATATAACTTGAGAAATATCACCTACGCGGCGGCAGTTGCGGTGAATCACAGTCAAGGGACAATTACACAACAGTATTTCTGTTTAAAGGAGCAGCTTTTCCACGAGTACATTTAGAAAAGACGCTGGTGACACTCTCCAAGGAGGGACTGCTTTTGGGCATGAAAATGCTTTACAATTACGTTTCTCTTCATTTCCCCTCAGGTTCAATCAAACATGAATAATTTGTCAGTGGTAATTACATTTCTTTCAAACCATTTCCTTGTACTTTATATGAAGTTGCATGACTCAAAGAGTTTCTCAGCATGGGTGGTACTGCCCCTCTGGGAGCATCTGGACACAGCTGGCGGAACAAGGTGGCTGACAAGGAAGCTCTCTGGAACAAATGGGAGCCTTAGTCACAGTCATTCAGAACCCAGAACTTACAGCACAAGTGTTGCTCATTTGGATATTTTTGATATTTTCAAACTGCTGCAAAGAGAAATGTCCAGCAGCAGCAGCAGCAGGAGCCGTCAGAGCGACGGTGGTTGGGTCAGGATGACATCAGTCCGGTGTCATGGGTTATAATGGGGTCAAAAAGGCCAAGAAACAAAGCTGGAAATAAACGTTTAGGTCTCAACATATTCAGACGACGTATGCCTGAAGATGTGGCTTGGGTACGAAGACCAAAAATACCTTAACAGAGACCAACAGAACAAAATAAAACAATGTGATCTGAAAGGACAAGACACTCTCCAATATTGTTGTATTTATCATGTTATAATTTAACATAAGGAAACCAAGAACATAACTGTGGTGGCTGGAAGAGTCAGATGACCCTTCACTCGTCTGTTGAACGACTGAGCTGCTTTCTTTCTATTTTCTTTATGTTCAGTTTTTACTTTTCTCTGTCCATCTTTCCTGGCTGCCAGTCTTGTCCTCTACGCACACAGTAAAACCAAAATAGCATCTGTTTTATATATTTGGTTTAGGGGTGATAAATTTGAACAAGACAAATGTTGGTATGGCTCCATCACTGATTCTCTACAAGCTGCTCAACTTTAAAGCTGTTGTGCTTAAATGATCTTTACACATTTTCTAAAAGTGTTCTTCCTCAGTGTGCTTTATAATAGCTGATTACATTTGTAGTTCTTTCTTCCTGCGGCATGCAGGAGCTACGCCTGCACAAACTGTCATGAAAACTGTTAGGGCCGGACTCAAAACAGATGGATACAGGTTCAAGTTTGTTTTGTTTTTAAGTGTTACGGAGTACGGTGGACACACATTGGAAGAGGAATGATGAAGAACTGGCTTATAAGGGCAACTGAGGTGAGCTGGCATGCAGGCATGTAAACAAGAGCTGGGCTGGGTTATCTGAGATGGAGAGAAAAAAAAATAAAAGGTTACTAGACTGGACTGGCATAAAACAACGACAGTTCCATTGTGCAGGTGAAATCTTGGCAACAGGGTACACCGATGAGATGGTGAGTGATGGCTGTGCCAGGTGGTTTCTAGAGAGCTGCCAGAGAGTCAGGGTGAATTCCAGTTCCTCCCTTAACCCTCTATCTCAAAAATGCACGCTCCTGTGAAGTGCAAGTGTTGTCCCGACTCTAAGAAGGTCAAGTTTGAGGGCTGTATTGGCCTCAATATTGAGATTCTCCAGCACCATCCTTGGGAGTAAGGGCTACCCAGAGGGCAAAAAGGACGAAAAGGACGAAAAAAGCTAGCAACAAATGTAAACATTTTCGTAGTTAATAAACACATTAATAAAATAAATTAAAAATAATAATAGAAATGTATCTTATTCTTCTTCTACTGCTTCTTCTACTTCTTCTTCGTCGTTGTCTTCTTGACAGACTGGACGTAGCTTTGGCGGAAGGCCGCCCCCCACAGTCTGAAGACGTAACTGCACTCAAGGGGTGTCCCATTTCTAAGTCACGAGATTGCCTTTACACTTACTTTTGAGGGCCAAAGATTGAGGTTTAAGGGCGAGGGTTGAGACTGAGGGTTAGGGGAGGAATTGGAATTCACCCAAATACTGAGGACACGTGCAGAAAATACAGGAGAGGGTGCAACCACACACCGAGGAGATGAGAGATGGAAACAGCGTCAAAAATATACCATGTAGAGCTCTAAAACTATGGCACAAACTCCGTCGATTATATTCTAAAGCATCTAATTCACATGAATTGGATGCTTTAGGTTTGTCATCACAAGAAAAAAAAAAGGTATGATTTTCATACCTTTGCACAGAAGGTCTCCTTTAAGAGTTATGCAATTTCAGGTTCTCTCAGTATTTATAAGACAGTATTTAAAACAGAATATTGCCCTTCGAGCTGGGTGAAATTTTGCATCTGTGCATTTAAATGTCAATGGAATATGAATAAAACACAAGGTTGTTCAATCTGGCTTTATGTTTTCAGCCAAACCTCACCCTTATTTAATTCCTCACCAGGACGTCAATAAACACAAAGCTGTAATCCAGAAATAACAACAGTGGTTTTATATTAGCGCTGCTCTGAGACGGCGGTGTGCTTGATTTGTTTTAGAGCTCCGCTTCACTGTTGTGCGTAATCACGTGTCATATAACCGTTCCAAATAATGCATGCTGAATTCTGCAGAAACATTCTTTCTTCTCGCTCAGCAGGAAGCGACAATGTATTTCCCGCTTGCATACGTGCATGCTTTTATTTCAGCCAGTCAAAAGAAGAACTAAATGAAATGGCAAAAAAAAAAAAACTAAAAAACAACAACAAACTGAAACAAAACTGAAGATTATTTCTACGTGTTCAGTTAAATTCAATATTCAGTTAAATTTAAATGAAGTTACATTTTCATTTCTTTGGAAGCTAAATTTTGTTTAAAAAATCTCAGGAATTTGAGGAACTCTAATCTGTGTTTTATCAGAGTTTTCCATCTCCTTCAGATAAAAACAGAAAATACAAAAATCTGTCTTCCTTAAACATGAATAGAATAGAATCCTCACTGATACCATTGCAAACACCTGTATGGTGCTGTGTCTTTAGAGAGAACTGAACAGGTGTTGCTCGTCATTTTCTTCTGAATACTGTGTGGTTTCATTTTTGTTTTTTTCGGGGGGGTAGTTGTACATGTTCTCTAGAGGTTGACTGATACTGGCTTTTCTATGACTGATACTGAAACAATGGCTTGAAAAACAATAAAATAAAATAAAATAAAAGATGATTTTGAAATAATTGGTTAATAATCAACCAACTGATTAATTAGACAATTAATTGAGCGACTTAAGATCACTGTATTTTCTGTTTGCAGGTTAAATAAATAAATAAATAAATAAAATAGTCACGAATGGTCACTGAAGCTTCAATAAAACTACACTTTTGCACAGAACTGTACAATATGAATAAGTTATAAAACAAAGTGCACTGCGATTAATGGTCATACAGTTCATATATTAAAAAATATACATTATTATTGATTCTGGATAAACGTACCGAGCCACCCAACATCTGAAATATGAATGAGTGGAAACACGAGGCCCCACATGGGATCGTTCATCGGTTCCATGTTGGCCCCATGTGAACTGGCTCGGTACGGCGGCGCTCTGCCGTGTCCATTCACTTCCAGAGAATTCTCTCTTGTGAAATGGGTCTCCTGCTCTTCCAAATGGTTGAGATGTTCACTGGTACAGAATGTACCAAACCAATCACAGCGGGGCTCACACAGGAGCCCCCGAAATGACCACGATGAACCTACAGCAGTCACTCACAGCTGACCAGGATATCGCTGGTGTACATGGTTGATGAATGGGAGCGGGCCTGAAACGGGCCTCGTCTGGGATCCACTTGGGTCGACCACACAGGCCAACCCAACATGGGACCAATACGGGACCAGCAGACAATCCCACATGGGGCTCCATTTTTTTTTAGCTCCATTTACATCTCACATGGCCCTCTTGAACAAATTTTGACTAAAAATGAAATATTTAAAATATAATATGAAACTGGGGGAAAAATGAATAAAAATTAGGGCCGGGCAAGTTAACGCGTTATTATCGCGTTAACGCATTAATTTATTAACGCCGACATTTGTTTTATCACGCGTTAACGCATGTTGCTCTCATGCTTTTGTTTTGAAAATTCTGTTACTGGCTGCTGCGGAACCGGAAAACAGTAAACATCAGGAAAAGCTAAAACAGACATGGAGAACGGTAAAAATCTGTGAACTTTACAGTTCGGGTAGCAACTCAGGTAGCAATATTAACAATTCTTTCTTTAAAAAACAATTCTGGACTGCAACAAAACCTTCGCATCATTCCTCCATGTTACATCAGATCTGCTCCATGTGTTCACTGTCCTGCTGTTCTCTTACTGGTTACTTCAGTGCGGCTCCATCTAGTGGCACAGATGTGTAATGACAATAGAAAGTCCAGTCCTCGATTATAAAACAAATTCAGTCCTGTGGGCCGTTTTTTAATTTCGTATTTTTTATCCAAGTCTAAAATAGAAATATAAAAAAAAAAAAACAGGCATTTCTTTCATTTCATTTCTCTTCTCCCAGACGGAGGATTCAACAGAAACAAGGTTATTTGTAACAACTGCCAAGTTGAACTCCCCGTTAAAAGTTTCTGCTGTTACCTCAGAAATTACCTGTTTTAATGTTCTGATTGTGCTGAGCCACAATCATTTTATTGGATTTTGTTTGTGGACTTTTTTTTTTTTCATAAAAACAGGATGACATTAATGCCCTGGCAGTGTCAATAAGCTTTATTTTATTTTACATTTTTTTAAGATGAGATTTACACTAAATATGTGTTACTGACAAGTGCTGATGTTAAAAGTGTTTGAACAACAAACGTTATAGCACTTTAGTTCATATGGCAGCAGAACATTTAAATAAAAGTGCATTTTACACTACTTTTGAATTCATTACTTGATTTTGCGTATACAATGCGATTAATCGTGATTAATCAGGGAAATAATGCGATTAATCGCGATTAAAAATGTTAATCGTTAATTGTTTTAATTGATTACATTGGCTTATTATGGTAAAATGATCAATTATGGAATAATCCAAGAATGCAGACTCATTTCTTCTGATTTCAGTGTTGATTTCTGATGGTAAAGTGTTTCAGTCAAACTTCTCAAATCTTAATATTTCCCGCAGGTGAATCACAAATTTGCTTCACAGTTCCTGCTCCAAACGTGACTTAAAAATTGCAGCGCACACCGTCTCACACGCACACATCACACACACACATGCACACGTACCGCACACACACGAGCCGGACCACCCCGCCCAGGTCCCGCCCAGCGGCCCGACCCCATGAGGAGAACAGACATCGGATCATGTGACAGCAGCAGCAGCTCCGAAACGACAAAAGCGGAGAGACGCACATCTGCGCACTCTCGCCGTGAGAAAACACGCAGAGACGCACAGACGCGCTGAGAGGAGTTTCGCAACTCGGGGAAGTTTCGCGGAGCCGTCGATCACCGGTCGGTTGCTTTCACCGAGCCTGATGTCAGTGACACGGCGGAGAGCCGAGCGTCGCCTGCGTCACTTTTTCTGCGGAGTTGTCTAATTGACCGCCGGCCCCCCCACCTCCTCCTCCTCCTCCTCCTCCTCCTCCGCCCCCCCCATCTCTGACACGGAGCCTGTGCCGTTCAGCAAGGCAGCCGTGAAACCAGCCTCTCTCCTGCGGGGACCGGACCGTGCGGCTGACCGGAGCAGTAAGTGTGTGAACCCCCGGGTGTCCGCGGAGGCTCCCCGGCGGGCTGGATGATGCTGCTGCCTGGCTCTTTAAAAACTTTAGATTAGTTTCTGTGATCGCTCACCTTCTGTGTAACCTCGTGATTAATTAGTGAATTACTAAAGAGTACTGATCATAGGCTCCGCGTGTTTCCATATTTTCATGTTTTTTTAATGACTTAAATCAACTTTTTTTTAATTTTTTTATTCTTTGACATAATGAGTAATGATCTTGGCTGATAACTTACATAACAAGACTTTGGAGTCCTACAAAACAGGCTGTTATTAATTAACACAGATGTGGGTTGATGTGAATTCTTTCTTCTTGTCAAATGACATTTAAGAATGAGAAAACACTGACTGTGATTTATTTCTTGTTTATATCTAGAGTTCATTACCAATCATGTAATGACACAGATTTTTCTTTTTAGTTCTAACTGACAGAAAATAATGAAAAATGAACGTGAGAATTTATCCAGCTGAGATCATTTTAGTGAGACTTTCATTTTTTAAATAATGTACTAATTTAATTGGGAGTTTTATCTGCCAGTTTCCCTTGACTGAGCAGTGAAATCATTTAGTGATTATTATAATTATCAGTTTGGTCTTATGCAGTTTTATGAGGTGTAATTTTGGTCTGATGAGGCATTGTCATGGATCAGATAAGCTTGTTGGGAGTTTATTGCAGAAATGGGCCGTGGTGCAGGAGTGGGAGATGACGGCACAGTACAGTTTACTCTCATTCACACCTGAGCTTTTCTTTTTTTTTTTTCTTCCTTCTAGTTTGGCTGCATCTTTTCTAATGCACATCTCTTTTCCCCGTGTGTGTGCGCGTTTTCTCCGTCTCTGTCTCTCCCTGTTTCCTGTGCTTTGTTTCAAGGCTGAGGCTTGCGTCACACATTCCACTTGGCATATGAAGCCCTTATCCTGTTTAGAGCCTGGAGAAAGAAGGGAGGGAGGAAGAAGGGAGGAGAGAGGGATGTGGGGGGTGGACGGGTGGAATGAGGGCAACATCTCCCTCTTCTTCCCTCTGCCTCTTTTGTTTTAAGTTAATTTCTCTCTCTCCCTCCAGAAACATATGGAAAAAAGATGAGTTGTGTGCCTTTTCTTTTTTTTTTTTTTTTCAATCTTATTGATTTCGTATTTATTTATCTAACATCAGGACAGCACACACCCACATGCCCCAAATACCCCACCCATCTTTACGCCTCCTTTCCTGAATCAACATGCTGATGTTATCTGGTGGAACAAAATGCGCAAAACTGTGTGTGCACTCACACACACACACACACACACACGTGCACACGCGCGCTGCTCAAAGGGCATGTCCTAGGGGAACATTAGAGCTAAACATTAAACTCCTGGATGCTGAATAGTTGGTGATTCTCCATGAGAAGTTAAGGGAAAAGGACACACATTCAGGAACCTAAAAAGCTGTAAGAAGTTACACAACTTGAGTCAACTCACGCACACACGCACGCGCAGGCCCGTTTAAGGGCGCACACACTTGCGCTTGCGTGCGTCCGCTGCCGACTTCAAACCGCCAGATTGAGCCACTGCGATTATCTCACTGGCTCCCCGCTCGTGAGAGGTTCATTAAAGTTTTGTCATATTTTGGTTGAAACCCACTTCATTTTCTCCCCTCTGTTTCTGTCTCTGCCTTGTTGTTTCCACTTCCATTCTGACATAGTTTGGTCGCAGCGGCTGTTTTCTTTGCCCTTTTTCTCCTTCCATCACCCCCCCCACCTACCCCTTCTCCCCCCTCATTCTTTGGCTAAGGAGGTGCAGTTTGTGGTGGTGGTGATGGTGGGGAGGGGATCAGACAGGAAACCACGAGCCCCCCTGCAGCAGTAACCCCCCCCCCCCCTCCATTTGGCTTCACTCTCCTCTTCCTCCTCCTTCCTTCTCTTTTACACCCCCCCCCCCCCCAACCCATTGCGCGGTGTGGAAATAATAACAGTCGGACTGAACTCTCACAGCTTCCGCTCCTCTCCCCTCTCTGGCAGTGCTCCCCCCTCTCCCCCCTCTCCCCCTGTCCTCAGTTGTCTGGAAAGCCTCACGACGGTGCCTCTCCTTGACAAGTTCGTCTGGAGGTGTGCGCACGCGTGTTTGCTTTGTCAGTCTCTGACAGCTCCGGTGTTTCTTCAAACGTCTGTGTTTGCATGTGTGGATGTCTGCGATGATGGATCCCGTTTCCTCCCCCCCCCCCCCCCCCCCCCCCCCCCTCCTTCCTTTGCCTTTCCCTTGAGGTCTACAGGCCCGTGGCCTCACGGTCTGCTGGAGAGGAGCTCAGAGGGACTATGTGCGTCTTAAGTATGTTCGGGAGACGAGAGGAGTGAGCGAGATGGCTCATTTGGTGGAATGGGAGCCAAAATAAGAGGATAGAGGACTTAAGTCGGGGGCCATAAAGTGAGAGGAGTCAGCAGAGCATGTATTATTAGGGGAAGTCAGGAGCAAGAGGTAAGGTAAGGAGTTGACAGTTTGGAAGCAGGGAGGTACACGTTTGAGATTTAAAGAAAGAGGCAAATTAGTTGGAGGGATAAGGCAGAGCACAGAAAAAAAAAATGACTGGAATATTGGCTTGCCACCTGGTTGAGTCAGACAACTGGGGTCCTAAATTAAAACGAATTGCAACATCAGTGACAAAGTTGTGAGTCAAGCCGTAGCGTGCACACGAAGCTGAGCACCGCAAACAGTGAAGCAACCTCGCTGTAATCACTGCTCTCGAAATTAGCCAATGTCGGATCAAAATGACTGTCATGACATAAAGCAGCACCGCGCTGACAAGGAGTGAGACTAACAAGCAGAGAGAGAGAAAAAAATAAAACGTCAGTGAAGTAAAAGTCTAGAGTCAGAAGCAGGGAATTGTGGGCTTTTGTGCGTCTGTGTGTGTTGCGGCGTGTTCTTGGACAAAGCCGTTGTCTGGAGGTTTCTGGTCTCTCTGGTGATCTCATCATGTTCAGCCTGTTGCCATTAGAGCATGTGTGCTTATGTGTGCGTGTCTGTAATAATTTAGCCCTTCAGTGATTTAGTGTGTGTATTCTGTTGAGCTAGCAGAAACTCGGTGTGCGGTTGTGTGTATAAGTATGTGTGCGTGTGCGTGCAGATGAACTGGTAGCCAGAGACTCCAAGCCACAATATTTTCCCCCCTCAGTCATGTTGTTTTATATCATTCACAGAGACGGAGGGAGGAAGAAGAAGAAGAAGAGGTGCGGGGCGCTGTGTGGTTCAGATAAATACAGTAGTAGGGACGTGAGTGATTGCTGGGGAGCGGGTGAAGAAGGAGGTGTAGAAGGAGGTCTGGAGTGTGAAGGTGGAGAAAGGAGGAGGGAGAGGGATGTAGGAAGTGTTTGCAGAGTGGGTTGGGGTTGAGTACACAGTAGCTCTACTGACCTAAAAGGACAATATTTGCAGACATGCACAAACACACGCCCACTTGTGGGTGAGGAGGAACATACTCGTCAACAACCCGGGTAAATGTTCCTGTTTACCATGAACGTGCAGCATCACGCCGGTTCCTGCACTTCACGGGGTCGTTGTCTTCCAGGGGTTCAGACAGTCGGCTGCAGGACAGACTGGACTGGGCCTGGAAACCCATTCAAAAGAAAAGAAAAGAAAAAAAACACACAGGTTGTCACCTGTCAGCTGATGCCTTATGGTCATTATGGAAGATTCTGCATTGCTAAATTGAATTTCTTCTGCTCAGTGCTAAGCTGCAGATTAAAAAGAAAAGAAAAACTCCTCCTATGTATTTGCAGCTACTGTGTGATCCAGATCACCCCTTCTTACATATTGCTTCACATCCTCGCATCGCTCTGATGAGCACTTTGAACTCTAAGCCACAAGCAACTCCGTTCCATGTCTGAAATAATTTTTTTCATCCTTGGGTGACAGGCTTTTTGTTCAAATAAACGCGTGATTGGCAGGTGAATTCTAAGAGGAATGGCATGCTCCTGCTTCTGCTGTTCTCTTTCGAAGAATTTAACCTGTGTCGCCACCCTCAGGCTGTTCTAGTTCCCTTGTGGGAGATGAGCTCAGATAAGTGCAGCTCTATATTTTTTTTTTCGACGGCACGTGAGGACGTACATGCGTGCTCATCATGGTACAGAGTGCAACTTTAATGACCTTACAGCTGACTTCAGTCCGAGGTCAAGACCTACATAGCAACTACTGTACTTCCAGAGTTTCAGACACTTAGTGTCACCGGTATGTGAATACATCTGTATTTAATGGGGGCTTTTTTGTTTGTTTTTTAATATGCATGTCTGAATTACTCGCTCATAAACAGTAGTTAAGAAATGTTGACATTGCTGCCCACAGGAAGAAAAAAGGAGAAATATTTCTATTTGAGACACAAACAGTGGAAGCCACAATTTTCAAAACTTCAAGAGCAGTTACCTTCCTGGCCTGTAGAGGGGGCTGATGAGCAGCTCTCTTTTGTGCCCAAATGGCAAAAATTAATACATTTTAGTTAATACATCAGTTTATCAATTGACAAGAGGACTAATAGACACCAATTTGGACCAATATATGACTAAGTTGTTCTTTTAAAATTTCAAATTTAATCTGAAATAATAAGAATTCACTATAATTTGGTCTTTATATAATTTCAAACTTATATTTGGCAACACCCTTATGTTCAGTAACTCTTTCCAGTTTTTATAAGCTGCATGTAAACATTCTTTAAAGGGTTTATTCCACACTCCAAATAATCTATAAGAACATTTTAATTTATATTATTCACAATTAACAATTGCTTCATAAGTATTGATTTTTTTTTTAATTTCTGCAGCAAGTTATTGTTGTCGTGTGCCATAAGAAGAGTTGTAGTTCTTAACCAAATACATTAAAAAAAAAAAAAAACATTTAAATATGCATTCCAGTTTGGGTATAAACTGCTAATTAAATAGTGGAGTTAAAGTGTTACCTGGTATAATGGGTTTGGACTGTTGTACAAGACTTATTTTTCTACTTTTTATTTTTTACAGTGTGATGGTCTATCTTGGTGTGGGATTTTTTTCTTTCCCAGGATGAAAACTTACATGCATTTTTTTTTTTTTTGTCCTTGTGAAATATGGACAGCCTTTCTACAAGTTTTGGAAACTTCCGCAAGGGCCACTGGCATTTCAAAGAGCCTTGAAGATATTTTGAGGGACTTGTTTTTGCAGTGAAAGTACCTGTAACCAGCTTCCTTTGTCCGCCTCCCGTGTCCTGATCTGTTTGTGCTTCATGCTCCCTTCTTTCAGTTCAGTGTATGATTCACAACTACAATAGGACAATCGCTTGACCCCTGGTTGAACTACAGTACAATTCAAACCCGGATTAGCAAACACACCCTCAAAACACACATGCGCACACGCACCTCCAGACACCCGCGCACAAACACTCTGAGTTCCCACCTGACTTCGGGGCCTTTGTTCCTTTAGAGCCGGACCGAGGGTAAGGCTTCACTCGTCACGTTCACGCCCTTCCTGACCCAGCTAGCGAGCATCCTGCCCTCCTATTGGTCCGCTCCCCATCTGGACCCTGTTTCTGTCTGCCTTCCCGTATGTGTGTGCCGGGGAGTGATGGCTGGTGTTCTTACTCATTTGTTAATAATTAAAGGCCAACTTGTCTCCAGACTGTGGACTTTAATCAGGTCACACACACACACACACACACACACACACTCCCTCAGGGTACATTCTTTGACAGTTCATGTTGCCTCTATGCTCCAGTGAACAGACACACACACCCACGCACGCACAACGGCGCCCGTAAACACACTCATTTAGGCACAAACAGTCCACCCGTCTGCACCTGGCCATTCAAAGCCAAAGTAACTGGAACCTCCTTTGAAACATCACACCCTTTTATCCAAATACTTGACAGGTCTTCGTAGATGGCGAGTTTGTGTTTCTGCACGTTTGAGATGCGATATTTGAAGCTTCACCGTCTTGTCAATAATACTGGGAAGTTTTGAGGCGCACCTGGAACTAGGAGGAGTCCCATAAAGCCGAGCGCCAGAGTCGCATGATACATTTTCTGAACGACTTTTTTAGAAGACATACATGCAGCACGTTATTTACGCAGACATGCGGCATTATATGTTAACGTGTCCCATAAAATAGTAGTGAAAGATTCCAAACGTAGCAAGATGCACAATTTGTCTAAAATTACTTTAAAAGGTTATTGTGTGAAGTGATTTACGGGCGTAAGGTTGACTGGGTTTCACTCACCGTTCAGTCTATTGTTGACTGCCAATGTTCCCTCCACTTCCTGTGATTTACTTTTTAACCTTTCTGCCAAAACGGTGTGTCAGTTTTTGAATCGTTGCTGTTTATACGTTTGTCTCATGCAATGTAAATGAGATCATTTTTTGATTTAGCAGCCAAAGACCAGACGAATGAACATTTTCTGTGGACATCGAGTCTTGTGACACGTATACGCGCCTCAGTTCGGTGCTGGGCTAAATTCAGGATGCAAAGCCCGAAGGCCTGGATGTTTGTTCGAAACTAGAAAAGCAGGTTAGGAGTTTGATTTAGCTTTTAGGGATCCATCAACATGTCAGTAATAAGCTCAGTTTGAACATATTTGGAGATATTGCATAATAATGTACAATACTCAAACATTTAACCAACTGGACACAGAACGTTGGTTGCAAATACAGGATTTTCGGGCTTCACTCTGGCTCTCTCGGTGCATTGCAGCAATCTTTTTGGCTCTTTTCTCTTTACCTTTTGGAGGTTTGTAAATAATGACGTCAGCTTCTTGCACACCAGCTCTTTCACTTTGTAAAAACATCTTCTGTGCTCTCTGGCTGGTGAAACGGCCCACGGTCAGTGATTCAGGTGTCTTTTAGCCGCACGGTTGGCGTAACCTGACTGAATTATCTTGACCTACTGTAGCGCAGTAGGAGGCAGCTGTACTTTCCACTTTCGAATCTTTTACGCTAAGATGACAAAACACGTCTCATTTATGATTAGTGCTCCTACTTGTAATCCCTCGATAACGGGTGACGGCGAGGCTCCTTATCGTGTCTTTCAATACGTTGGGAAAAAAAAGACAAACACTAGAAGAGAGCCTGAGAAATAAATCTCCATTGATTGAATGTTTATCTTTTGTATGAGCTTCATTAATCTTATTATGACGCTTCAAATTTATCTTGTGACCTGCTGCAGAAGCACAAGCCTTGGTTGAGCGCCACTGAACCAATATTTGGATTAATCATCTGCAAACTTGCTTCTTTTCCTCACGTCTTCATAGATGTTTAGCTGATAATACTAACCACCAGTGACTTTATTATGTTTTAAAGTATTTCTATTTCTACTTAAAGCTGGACCGCAGGACTTTTACCTAGAAATGAGAGTGCATTTTGTCCAAGTTCATGTCAAACAAGTTCAAACAATGCTGATTAAGCCTGTCAGCAACAGGTAAATCCATCTGTATTTCACAATCAGTTTTAAATAATGTGGCGACACACAGGCGCACTTAAATTCTGTGTTTGCTCAAGATGAAAAGGGGATAAACCATCGAGACAAAGGTCATGTCAGACTACAGTAGCTGGGAGTGAGGAGACTATGGCACGCACAAAAAAAAGAAAGCTTCCAGGAATAGTTTCTGATGATCCAGATGAAGAGGAAGCTATGTTCAGAGGAGGGTTTACAGTCATTAAAAGAATGCGATGGAGATGAGGAAGAGGGTGGATCACCATTATTTGTTTCCTCTCTGCCTCAGACGTTCACACCAACTTCAACAGGATGATCAATGACCCTCAACAGTGTGAGCTGATTGTTGCATTATGTGGTACTCGTGTGTTTGCTGATGCCCGGCTGTTTGTGTCATTTTTCAGGAGCCTGGCCTATGCAGCCATGCTGATGTATGATTACCCTCTGAAGACAGACATGGAGACGGTAAGATGTGTGTGTAAATGCAGTTTTGGGTGCTTGCGAGTGTGTTTTTGTGCGCTCCCGTCATGTCTGAACATGTTTTTGGTGCTCTTTCCGCCACTATCCCCTACCGCCTCACGCGAACACGTAGATGCAACACCTCCACACACACTCCTGCTACGTGTCTAGACAGACTGGTTCCCACATTCCTGCTCTTCCTGGACAAACAGGCCGCCGTACAGCGGACATTTACATACAATGGCTGCGCGCACTGCCAGGCAGTGGGTTAATGAATCCATACACACACTGTGCTCTGAGACATAACAGTTATCGGCTCCCGAACAGAGTGCTGTGTTTCAGTTTTTTTGGCCGGCTGCGGTTGTTTGTGTGGCAGAAATGTGTTTTCCACGTTATTCAAGGAAACGGAAATGTTTGACTCTCCGCTCTTTTGTCTCCCTTCACTGCTTCCTTCTTCTGCATCCTCTCTTCCTCCTCCTCCTCCTCACAGTCATTCTACCCTTCCTTAGTGGAAACCCCGGAGCCGTACAGAGTGATCTTCCCCCATCCCGCCCCCCTCTACCGAATGCACCTGCCTGCCTTCCCCCAGTCTCACAGCCCCAGTAACCCCACGCAGGCCCAGCTGGAGCCGGTGGACCTGTCAGTCAGCAAGCGCTCCTCCACCTGCACATCCTCTTCCTCCTCCTCCTCCCCGCCGTGCTCCTCTGCCTCCTCTCCGGCCTCCCCTCCCAGGTCCCCGTCTTCACCCTACAGTTCGGCGAGCCGCGCCTCCCCCCTCTCCCCACACCAGCACCCCCAGCCGCGCTCCTCGCCCTCCCTCCCGCCGCCGCCCCCCTCGCTGCCGTACCCCGCCATGGTGATCAGCTCGGGCTCAGGGGTCATCCCGGGGTCAGGCGTCATGGTGTCTCCGGTCATGGTGCCCCTGCCTGTGCTCTACCCCTCGCCGCTTCACCTGCAGCAGTCCATAATAGTGAGCCCACCTATCACGAACGACGACGACCATCAACGACACAGAGCGCGCAACTCACGTAAGACCCGTTTGCATCATATATCCATACAATTTGAATTTTATTTCTGTCCTATTCAAAGAAAGACATAATTCTTCCGGGGATTTGCCGTTTCCTGCACTGTGCATAAAAGATTTGCAAAGTTAAAAACAACTGAAAGTCCACAACAGAGGATGCTATTCTCTATTCATTAATCCTGATTTGCCTGAAATGCCTTATTTATAATGCATGCTTTCCTTAGCTTATTTATCTACATCCCAATGAAACACATTTGCGTAAAAAGCCTGCCTAGCAAAGAGCGGGAAGCTGTCGTTGAGCACTCGTGTTAGTGTGCTCAGGGGCTTTGGGAACAGAGGGCTTAAAGGTAGGGTAAGAAATTCTGCCGGATTTCTAATACAGAACAATTTCTCCTCACCATCCACTGGCTGCTTATCAAGTTTAAAAGGAAACAAAAAAAACAACTCACTATTCATACACAAACCGAGTAGGGGCGGCCTTCCCTCCAAACCATGACGAACATTGCTTCAGCCAATCACTGGCAGAGGGTGATGATGGGGCGTGTTTTCCAGGCGAGCACTGGAAGGATGGGAAGGAAGGAGCTAGTTCTCCCTGGTCGTTGACACTTTGTTCAAAAATCAACAGATGATTGAGAAATTACTTACCCTACCTTTAAAGATGTAGGAGCAATTGACAGGAGATGGTGGAACAACGTACTGGATGAGAGCAAATAATTCGCTTTTTTTTTTTCCAAACATGAGAACATCTTTTAGTAGAAATGCAAAATTAGAAATGTTTAAACTGGCATAAGGTAGACTCTTCAAAATTCAGTTTGAGCTTCATCAACGTGCTGCGCTAATTACGGTATTTTACCGAAGTGATTTGCTTGAACAATAAATCATAATCTAATCAAGTAGCGACACATTAATCTCACGATACGATACACGATACTCGGCTCACGATACGAGATATATCGATATTCATCTTACAATACATTTACATAATTTTCCAAAAGATTTTAAAGGGACAAAGTGATTTTGGTGACATCTTGTGAGTGTTTCAATGACTTTGTTTGAATTAATTGAACTGAAAGCATCAATTACACATTATATGGCTGACAGGCAGCTTGCAAATGCTGGACAAAATGAATTAAAGATTTGTTTAAAAAAAATAGTTTGATTTATTTAAACAGTGCAAATTGTTGCTTGCAAGCTTTTAAAGGTGGGACACGGGGGTTTAGAAAGAAGCTTAGAATATTGATACACGCGCCTGAAAAATCGATACTCTCTGGGGAAATAAAATATCGATATATATTTCAGAATCAATAAAATCGCTCAGCTCTAATAATGACAATGACATGACTAGTTACATTAACAAAAAAATAAATGGGGCATCAGGATGATAATCATCAAAATGAAATGTAAAATAAAAAAAAAAAAAAACAGGAACTTTGTCTTCTTAATTTCTCGCCTCTTTCCTCTTGAATAGATGTAAAGGTTTAACTGAAAATGAAGAAGTGGTTTTCATTTCCTCTGCTCTCAGAATAACAGTTTCAGCAGATTCCACGTCGTAGGGAAGAAGTATTATTTTTGTTCTGTTTTCTTTGGTCAACTGGTGTTCTCCAGGAACCACGCAGGTCCGAATCATCAACCTTTGACTGAGACAAACACACGCAGACTTAGAAAATGCGCACATGACTATCAGCTAGGTATGCATTATCATCGCCAGCGTGGAGGGACTTCTCTAGTCGCGTAAAAACAAAAAGTAGAATGGTCCAAAAGGCAATTAGGTGATATGGAATGACCAACATTTGTGCATGTAAAACTTGTCAAAGTGTGTAAATAATTCCTGCATCTCTTTACATCTACCCAGCTCTCTCCCCGAAGCTGCGAGGCGACGACCACGACCTCCACCAAGTCAATGAAAACGGAAATCTCCTCTGAAGTTCTGCACGACTTCCACAGCAGCCACGACATGAAGCCGTCAGTCATCAGGATATCACATGAGCACGAGTGAGTAACACACCGGCCGGCAACGTGCCGTGTTTTCAGAGAAACACCTCAGGTTTCACAAGCCGTGGAGTTCTCCGCGGTGCTTCCCCTTTAACTTCAAATGGAAGTGCCGATCGTTGGCCAAGTTTCAGCTGCATCCATGTCGAGGTTATTTTAAAGGCGGGGACGGTTCCCGCCTGCAAGACAGCATCTTATTTAAACTTCCTTCGCAGAGGAATTAAAATGATTTAATAGTTTTTATACATATTCTAGATCAGCGAGACTCATTTTGACTCCTTCGCATGGCTGTGAAAGGAGTCTAGAATTAAATTATCTCCACGTTTGATTAATTTATCCCTCCAAAAAAAACATTTATCATGGAAAGCAGCGCATCAACACTTTTTAGACAGGCTGAAAGAGAAAACATTTCTCCTGAGCTAATGTTTAAATCAAATCTTAAAACATAACAGGGCTTATCTTGCTCTCACGGTCGCCAGCGAACTTCTGTCATCTCGACTGTTGACTCGTTCACACGGCGGTGGATGTTTGAAAATGTTTTCAGTTTGTGAAGCGTGAGACAAACCTCGGGCTCCTTTTTTTTTTTTTTAATTTTTATTATCTCTATCCAAAAACATTGCCATAAATCATCAGACGATCAGACAGCCAGTACAAGCCTGTCTTTGTTTTTGATAAGATTGCGATAGACATTTGGAAGAGTTAATAAAATCTGTCTGAACTTTACAGCCACACCTCAGCTGATGCACTTATGTCTCAATGTTGGTGACACAGTTGCAAAGAAAGCATGAATCCGAATCGGTTTATTTTTTATAGTAATTTATGAATCAACGAGGGTGAATCATATCCGAAGTTTCAGGAGTTACCTTTAATACGCGGCTTTGCTGCCGTCTCCTGGGAAGGCGGGAAGCATTTTTTTCTTTCGCGCTCAACGCGTCATCTTGCGTCAGGATTGAGCCATAACTGCACGTGCCAGTTGCAGGAGACTGCAGCACTCGACCGTGTAACACGACATATGCTGTAAGCAGGTTTTGTCATTATTTCCTCTCCCTCTTGTGAGCCATACCTCACAGCAGGAGGTCTTTACTTGGTCGCCCTGGCGACCAGGGGCGGAGCCAGAAGGTGGCTAGCATGAATCTGAGCCTGGCCGCCCACATGGCAACATTATCAGTTATGGTAGTTTGGAACATTCCTCGTATACTCATAGAAGTGACGTTAAATCAGGAAACTCCTGTTTTATGGAGCGTCAGTGGGCTACGCAAGTCAGCCTTTTTGTTTTTGACAAGTCCCGCCCACATGTACGATTTCATTGACCAGCACCACCTCTCTCTCTCTGCAGTTTGATCAGCTGAAAAGCTGAACTTCTGACACAATTCAGTTTAGGAACACCTTGACGTAAGTCAGTGGACAGTGACGCTGTTGATGCTTCCAACCATTATCAAAAAAATATGTTCTGCCTGAGCCACTGCAGGGAAGTAACGCAACTTCTGCCAACCCTTTCTTTGTCCTCTCCTCCCTGTTTTTTCACTCTGAGACTTCCCATATTTTTTAGTGCATGTTGTCCTCTTCGAAATACTGTCCTCATCCCTCCTGCCTGCTCTTCATCTGATGTCATTTTTTTTTTTTTTTTTTGCAAAGTTTCCATCTTTAGAAAAATAAGTGCGCTTCCTCAAGTAATTACCGTTTGGATTACTCAGGCAATAGCAATGCTCACTGGCAGTTAGTTCATACCCGTTTGTGTGTGTGTGTGTGTGTGTAGTGAAACACACCCCTTCCTTTTACATTGTTGTCAGGGTGGTTGCCTTCACAGGCCTCCCTCGTCACCATGCCAACCATGAAATAAATGAACCCTGAAGAAAAAAAAAAACAAGGGGGTGTGATATCATCTGTCAGCGCCTCTTCTCTGAAAACACACATTTAATATAACTAGTCAGTGAACAAGTCTGAGGTGCTCTTCTGTGTAATCATGATGGGTTGGTCAGTGTGCGTTTGAGCGTGTGAGTTCGAAGAAACGCCTGTACACGCTTTTATCCAGGACTGATTTATATTTCAACACTTGACACCTGCTCGTAACTGCCACTTACACGTACACACCCACTTCTCTCGCAAACGCACAAAAAAAAGTCTTTCATGATGTGACAGGAAGACGGCTCCTTCTACTTTTGTCTTACGAAGAACAAAAGAAAAGCTCTGCGTTTCTATTCTGACATTGTGTGACGGACTCTGATCCTACATTTAGCACAGAACAGCCCTTTAAAGTCACTCAAAGCATTTAAGCACGAAGCGTGCAAGGATGTGGAGACCTGAGAACGTGCCTGGCTTCAGACTAGAAAGGGTGTCGCGGAACTACAGAGGGTTTAGAGGTTATATCAATCTGCGTGCAAGCTGCTGGCATCACCGAATGGTGGATACACAAACATGAGAAATGACACCGCTGACAAGAAAAGGCATGGCAGTCTGGAATAAAGGCTGGAGGGGTGTTTTCAGCTTCCTGACTGGCTGAAGTTGTTATCTGATATGAGAACACCTGCAGCCAAATTAAAACTGCAGTTCAGTGTCAACAGTGTGAAGGGGAACTCGGGCTCCCTCTGCTGGTCACGCCGGAGAAAGACAGATGAAACAGCAGCGTTCAAATCCATCTTTTCTCTCCGCGTCTCTCTCAGGTGCAACAACCCGTCGGTAATAGTTCGCACAGGCTCAAAGCATCCTCTGCCCGCCGAGTCTGATGACATCCTGAAGAAGCGGCGGATTCACCGCTGCGACTTCTCCGGCTGCAACAAAGTGTACACAAAAAGTTCCCACCTCAAAGCACATCGCAGGACGCACACAGGTGAGAGCTGCGCTTTTAAAACACACCTTTTCACTAATCATGTTTTTTTTTAAAATAATCTTTTCCAACCCTGCTCTGATTTGCAGGGGAGAAACCCTACAAGTGCATGTGGGAAGGCTGCACGTGGAAGTTCGCCCGCTCCGACGAGCTGACGAGACACTTCCGGAAGCACACGGGGGTCAAACCGTTCCAGTGTCCCGACTGCGAGCGCAGCTTCTCCCGCTCCGACCACTTGGCTTTGCACAAGAAACGCCACCTCCTGGTGTGAAACCTACCGTCGGGCGACTTGAAAGAAACTTTTGCGCCGGGTTTTTTGTCGTCGGACTCTACTACTTTGACTTGACGGCGTTGAAGCAGCGGGTCTGAGACGAGTGGACTCCTAACAGGAAGTGGGGAATTGTTCCTCAGGGTGCACGTGTCGACCCTTTCACCTCATTAGCCTGAGAAAGAGCTTGTGTCAGCATTTTGAAAAAAAAAAAAATATGGCGGATGTATCAGACCTCCGATCAGCTGTGGAAGATCCAAACACTTTTTCTTTTTCCTTCCTTTTTTTAAGCGCGTGCAGCGTCTCAGCTGGCCTGAGAGCACTGCCCTCTTGTGGCAGTAGAACCGAACTGCATGAACACCCAGTCTTGGCATGCTACAGCTTCTTTGTGCAACATCAACTTTCATTCCCTTACAGACATTTAAGTCTAAATGGCGGGATTAGACACACTTAAATACACATGTCATTTGTTAGCTAGGCCAATAAAATGTGAATCTTTCCAGAATGTATCACATCACACCTACTGTGCATTGTGTCATATATAAACTTTTTATTTTCCTTCATCAGCGTAGCTACCTGTGACGTAACGCTAATGCTTTCTCCTCTTTTATTTGCCACCACACACCTCATCTGCCTCTACAAGCTTACATCATGTCAATGATGACAGGTAGCTCGTTCTTGCTTTCTCTTGGGCGTACTTTATGTACACGGCACACACAGCAGAGCATGTGCACTTGTTAAAAGCAGCTCAGCCCGAGTCTCGTGTGCCTCTGGTTGTAGAAATGTGGGACTGTGGGTCTCATTCATTGTCAGAGTGAAGTGTTTATCAATGCTTTCTTTCAGAAATGTGAAAGTTGCTGCACAGGGGCATTATTGTGTGAGTGAGGAAAAGACACCACTTGGTTGGTTAAAGGGTAAAATAGATATAATGTCTTACCTATTATAACAAATTAATGCATCTATGAACATTGTATTGGTTTGTGATGTGACATTGTGGTAGACTTTTGTATTGTTTGACACTTTTGTAATTTAAAAAGAAGAAAAAAAAAAAAGCAAATTGCAAAGCAGGGAAATTTGCTCTTTAATTATGTTGCTTCAGGAGCAGTCGTGCTTATATTTAAACCCACCTTACAGAAAAAGTATTTTGAAAGTAACATCAGTATCCTTCCATGATTCAAATTTTGACCGCATGATAGAAAAATGGCAACATGACAGCTTCTGAAGAACAAAATAGTTTAAATAGCGTCTTTGTACATCTTCAATGCGCACTTTTCTATTATTCCCCAAGCCAAATATTTGAAATCATCCCTAGATTTACTAGTCAAATTGATCAGAAATCATCTTCAGCATGTCTCTTGGTTTGTCATATTCCAACGGTGCATTGCCTGTCATTTATTTTATTAATGCATATACAAATACACATACCGAATGTAGCAGCTCAACTGGTCTGCATTTGTTCCTTGATACTCTGCAGTTTTGGCTTATATTTGTTTTCGTATCTCTGCACATGTAAGTTGTGATATATTATAAATGATTATTAAACTGAAAGGGCAATTAAAGGTTTTTTTTTTTTATTAAGCATGATTTTGATACTCTGTTATACATTTCTGTAATGTTATGTCTTTAATAAACTATATCTCTTTTTATTCTAAACGTTGGCAATTCAAAGGGAACGCGTCAAACTGTGAACATATAAATGTACAGGTTTATCTTAAATTTTGCATTTTTAAACAGAATATTCATATTACTCAATAAAGCTATTGGTAACATTTGCATCATGGTTTTTTTTGTGTGTGTGCTCATGGAGAAGTTAGTTATATGTAAATATTTACATCTCTAAAGTTAACATATTTACAGTCTTGGCATATTTTATACTTACACCCACCTTTAACAGTGTCCTGTTTAAAATGCATGTGCTTTGGCTTTTAGTTTTTTTCCTATTTGTATAAGTTCTACGAGAAAAACCACACACTCTTAAGCTAGTTTGGCTAAATATACGTTGGAATTAACTATATAAACGATATAAAATACTTTTTTTTTTTTTTTTTTCAAAAGGCGGGCTCGTCCGGGATTTGAACCCGGGACCTCTCGCACCCTAAGCGAGAATCATACCCCTAGACCAACGAGCCTAACTGACGTTGCCAGGCTTCAGTGTATGTCTAAGTCTTAATATATAAAAGGTGAGCGATGTCTGGTGACGTTCGTCTTTCATTCATTTGCACATTTTTTACACATAAACGTCTTTTTAGCTCCAACGTCGGTATCATTCATAAGTGAAGTGCTTCACGTCCTTCCCACATACGATTGGGCTTTTTTCTTTTTAAACATTATTTATCGTTTCAAATACACTGACCATAGTTAACCAGCGATATCACTCTAAAACCAGTGGTTTTTTTAGGTGTCAAAAATAGGTGTCAAACGTATAATTTTCAAAGGAACATTAGGAATTTGCGAATAGACTTAGCTTGATCTAAAACAAACAAACAAACAAAACAAAAAAAACCGTAAAAACTTTAGCCGGAGATGCTCATTGGCTTTAAAACCACATAAACCTGCCAACGGGAACCTACAAGGACGTTTCAGACTTTTCTTTTAGTTCTAATCGTTGCTGTTTTAGCTTTTTTTTTTTTTCCGCCAAGCGCGGCTGTATTTCCACGAGCTCCGGAGGGGGTGACTCATCTTGGCGGTCGTGTTAGTCTTTGACGCAGGCTCTGACCGGCCTGCCGACGTGGCGGGGCGGAAGACGAGCCGCTGTCTGGCACCGAACGGGTGAGCTGCACTGTCACTTTCTCAAAAACAATACTCTCTTTAACTTTACTTTGTGTCTATCAACCGTAGGATGCAAAGTCACAATAAACAAGCTATTGAGATAACATTTTTCTTCTTCTTTTTTTTAATTTGAAGTGCTGAAAATGTCTTGGCGTTTCTCGTTAAAACAAAAAGACTTGTTTTACTGGCTTTAAAATACTGTCTATCAGTGGTGTTTGGTACCGTTTTGCTTCATGTTGTTCCCTCAATGGTCAAGCTGTAATTTTATCCCAAACAATGTTAAAAGAAGCCGATGTGTGTCTGTGATTTAGGGTTCTATTAATGTCAGCTGTGTGGATCGATTAATAACGTCGCATTTGCTGTCATATGTCAGATTTTTTTTTATGTTTTATATGCGACAGCAGAAATTTCATTGTTAAAGTTCGAGCTCACTTGTGTTCGTTGACTTTTTGCTACCAGCAAACAAAATACCGTAAACAAACTTAACATTGATTGAAAATATTGACGGCTTTGTGAATGTAATTACAGCATGTGACCACTAGATGGAGACATTGTCTACAAAATGCCATTTAAGTCAAGCTATATGTTCCCGTATTTCGCAGTGCTGTAATTCCCAAAACAAAACCCTCTATTCATTTTGTATTTCATATTTCTATTCACATTGTTCTATATTTCATTGAGCCTAAATGCCACAAACAAAATGCAAAACTGTATCAGAGCAGGTAGTGCAGGAGCACCTCAAGGCATCACAATATTGTTGAAGTTTCTATGAAATGGAGTATCTTCACCTTTTGACAAGCAGTAGGATAAAACTGGCACTACTTCTCTGTGCAGTCGTACATTTCCTGAAATTATAACGTTGAAGATGCTAATTTTATTACTTATTAGCTATTATACTTAATTCTCCAAAGAATACAGCATCTTTGATGGTCTGAGGTGAGATCCTAAGTAAATTAAGTGGTAATTAAATGATCTGCAGTTATTTGCTGCTCCCTTTAGATTGATTAAGTGATTTGTGTGTCTACAAATCGTATTTAAACTTTGTGCCAGATGCCTAAGCATGTGTTTTCCAGCTGGATAATCATTTTGTGTCTTGGAGGGGAACTGAGGAAGTTGGGCTGCTTCTTTGCCCAGAAAAATATCTCCTTCAGCCCTGTCTTGGATGGGACAGTTAACAGAGTCATTGTTTTTCATATAGAGTTTCACTGTTAAAAGACAAGTGAAAAAACAGAGGGAAACCGATCATAAAATACTGTTAAAGGTGTTCTGCTGTTGTTCCAGAATAAAGACACCATTGTCAACAAGTACAGCTCAGCAGTTTTTCCGCTCACAAAGATCCGTCCTTTTCCAGATCACAATGTCCCAGGCCGAGCCCTCCGATCCAGAGTCCTGCACAGATGCAGCACCTCAACCTGCCCGTCCTCGTGACACTAATCCTGCCCCCTGTCAGGATGCCCCATCAATCCTGGACGACCCCTCGGCTCTGCTGCAGCCTCCTCTCATCCCCGAGAGCGTTGACCTTCCACAGTCCACTGAAGGCACAGCCACGGGGGGCGCAGCTGCCAAAACTGACACATCAGAGGGTCAAACGGAGCCACCTGCTGACCCTCAGGGAACCGAGTGTGACCAGCCAGTGAGCCTGGAGCCGGATACGGAGGCTGCAGAGGACGACGCAGAGGTGTGTGGCTCATGTTTCTCTGCAAAGGTTTTAGGAAAATGAGAACGCTTCCAAATATAGTGATAATGGCAAAAACAACGACACAACTAATGTGAAGCTCATCCGTGATCTGTTGCAGGATTCCCCATTCCTCTGAGGATGGTATGCACACTTTGTAAATTATTTCATTTAAGTATTTGACCAACACATGATATATTGCAATACAGCGTTATGTAGCGATGGTGAGATGAAGCTTCATGAAGCACTGAAACTTTCCATCCAGCGGGTTCAGTCCTGGTCCGAAGCTCTGTGGCGCTGCAGCTTGCTCTACTGCGCCATCAAGTGGACAGTAAATAGGCAGAGTGATCCTGATGATGCCATGGCTTTGGTGTGTGAGGTCTTGAACGGGATGAATGATGTTTGTGATGCCAATCCATAAATGATGAGCTAATTAATATTAAATTAACTTAACTCTTTTGTTAAGTGACTGTTTAGTAAATTAGTTTTAGAATCTGGATTGAATGGAAAACTAGAATATAAGAGCTGCCTGGAAATTTGTCATCTTCATCACCAGTAAGCCTACAATGGAAGTTTTTTCTGACTGTGAGAGGAAGTTGGCATATCCCAAGAAAACCTGCTCAGGCATGTGGGAGACACAGAAACCCAGCAGACAGAGAACTGAGCTGAGATTCAAACCAGGAACCATGTTGCTGTTGGTCAACAGCACTGAATCACACCACTGACCTGAAATAAACATTGCTGTTTGTAGATGAAGTTGATGAAGTTACCAACTAATGCTGTTGTGATGTGCACGCAAATGTCCGTGTGTGCAGGTGTCACTCCATCAGAAAGAAAAAAGTTGGGGAGGTTGGAGTTCATGGGGAAAATCTCTTCTGAGCAGTGCCACCTCCACCGTTGGTAGGTCCTCTGTTTTAACTTTTCTTCTCATGTTCTCTCATTCCTCTTTCAGTTTCTTCTTTTTCACTCTTATCCTGATGTTTTAAGGCAGTCTGCTTGCAGCCATGACTGTGACTCTCAGAAATGGACAGTCAAATGTTCACAAGTTTGATATATAGATGTGAGAGGAGCCTATGTTTGACATTCTCTCTTAAAGGAGATGTATTATTCCCTTTTTTTTCAAACATTACTACTATTTTTTGAGGTCTTATTCAAATGTCACTCATTAGCACAGTATTACGGTGGCTCCTTTGTCAACACGGCAGATCTGAACGCCCCCTTGTGGTCAGAATTGGTTTTGGGACATCAAGTGGCTTTAAAGGCCAACAAAGCTTCAAAGTCAAATCTGATTAAATTGTGGCTTATCTTTAAATTATTTAACAAAAGGAGGGGATGAGGAGAGGGACAGGCACTGTGTAACTTTGGAAGATGGAATAAGAAGTTAAACAATAGTGTTGAATTGTACAACAAACTTTTGCATTTTAAACCTAGTTTTACAAAACTCTCACTAATGTTGAAACTATTTAATAATTGTTGGTCGGAGCAAATTCAGAACATATTCCAGGAGCGCCTCCCAGAGCTAACGCAGCTCTAATGCTTTATTTAAATACCATGTCTCCTCTTTTTTTATGATCATCTGTTCTCTCTGCCTTCAAGCCTGGTCATTAAGACCAACAGCCTCCGTTCACGTCTGCACATCTGCATGTGTCTGCAGGGCAGAGCTTGACGTCCGTGAAGGTGAAGGCAGGAGAGGCTCTTCATTTTCACAGGACCTCAGTTGGAGAGGAGGCACAAGAAGAGGAGGAGGAGGAGGAGGAGGGGGGAGCAGGGGAGAAGAAGGTGGGAGGAGGAGGTGAAGGCGGAGATGCCGACCCGTTCGGCTCGGGGGAGTCATCGTCTGCGAGTGCTGCCGCGCCCAGCAGGGGAGTTTTCTCTACGATAACACATGCTGTGCAGAACACTGTGAGTCAACACATGTACTCATTCACAAGCGTCATACATGTGTCTGGAGATCTGACAGAGGTCCAAACGAATAAATAAAAGAATAAAATATCAACGTTAAAAACCACAGAAGGAGGATTTCTGACTTAACTTTTTTGGTGTTTGTCTGTTATCTTGATAGCTTTTGCAATTTATCCGACAACTTCATTAGTCAATATTTAGACTCTGTTTCTTTCCTTTTATTTCTGCTTTTTGAATGTTTTTTTTTTCCACGTCCTTTTGTCTTTCTCTGCCCCTCCCTTTGTCTGTCAGGGTAAGTCGGTGATCAGTGGAGGTCTGGATGCCTTGGAGTTCATTGGAAAGAAGACCATGACTGTTCTCGCCGAAAGTGATCCAGGTTTCAAAAAGACCAAAACTCTGATGCAGAAGACCGCCACGCTGAGTCAGGCAGGCAGATGTGTACTCACGAGCACTCACACATCCCCTGTACATGTCTGATTAAAACTAATATTTCATTTTGATTTTTTTTTTTTTTCAGATGTTGAAGGAAGCCAAGGACAAGGAGCGGGCGCGTCTTAGTAACCAGCCAGTCAGTGCACCCACAGCTCACTACGGTATTCTGTTTGATGACTACCAGGGCTTGTCACACCTCGAAGCCCTAGAGATCCTGTCCAATGAGAGTGAGGCACAGGTAAAGCACAAGATCTGGGAATGTATGATCTTATGTATCACAAAATTCTGAATGTGTGGTTCCTAAGTGTGAAGCACTGCTGCGTTCACGTCGAGTCCAAAACGCATCTGCAACCACGAAAGGTGGAAGTAACAAAGATGAGATGATCAGTCACGGTCTGTTGAATCTGCTCCTAGGTCCAAGCCTTCCTCTCCTCTCTGGTGGAAGAAGAGCAGGAGGAGATGAAGAAGGAACTGATTTTTATCAAAGAGATTTTCACCAAGCAACTGGAAGAAGAGGAGGGAGGGGAGAGAGATGGAGGACAGACGAAGGATAATGGTGATCTAAATTCCCAAATACACTGTTCTACCCCTTTATGTGAGTGACACAAACCAGCTAGAGGTAGAGGCTATCCCTGAACGCTGACCCAGGATTAGGTCACCTCTGGCACACTTTAACCATACTCTAAGGACCTGTCCTCCTTACGAATAGAGGCACCTGGATCTGAAGTTATGTGTCATTTTAGTTGCACTTAGTTTTTTCTTCAGAAGCCCCTGGAGGTTAAGAGCTTGTTTCTGCTAACATGCAGTGATTTAACATTGCTGCGGTTTTGTAAAGGTGGACCGCACACAGGGCCGTTTCTAATCTGATGCTGTTTGGAGGCCCCTATTTGTAAAATGGCAGGGTGTTTGAAAAGTTCAAATCCTTTAAGGCAGCAGTTCCCAAACTTCAGAATACCAAGGCCCAATTTGAAACGTGAAAAATCTCCGCAGCCCACCCAAACCTTTAATCACAACTGTGATCAACATGCAGGACTGGGAACCATGTTCCGATATTAATGTAAGGGGTCAACAAATAAGGTGACACTTGTCATATTAAGTTAAGATGACAGTAGAATAACACTTAACTGGTTTGTTTTATTACTTCTTAATGTTTTTTAATCTTGTCATGAATATTTTACAGTAATTAAAAACATATTTAAAAAAGATCGAGGATTTAAAACATATTTGTTTAATTTTAATGACCTCTCACGCCCCACCTGCAGTACCGCAATGGCCCACCAGGGGGCCGCGGCCCACCCTTTGGGAATCACTGCTTTAAGGTGATCCATGGGGATCCTTTAATCAGTTATTCTTTGAGAGGAAGACATGCTAGATTTGTGAATCTGAATTTAACATTGAGCAAACAAAATAAATGTAGTTACCTAACATTACGGTTTCTCAATCTTGCAAAATTTCATGAGAGAAAAACAACTTAGAATTTATAAATTTGTGTATTTCTCAGGGAAAACTTAAAATTGTTACTTACAAACTCGTAAATTTGTTAGAGAAAACTCAGAATTTCTGAAACAAATGTGTGTTGTTGTTTTTTTTGTTGGCTACAAATAAACACAGGTATGCTTATCTCTTCCCTAATATTGTATATTGAGGTCTGGCCTTATAGATTCAGGGGCCCCCTAGTGGCTACAGGGACCCTGTGCATCTGCATAAGGTGCGTCTCCATTAGTGGGAGTCCAGGGTAGTTTTATGAGGCCTCAGCCTTTGGCTGATTGTCAACAGCCCCTTCAACAAGAATTTTCAGCAACCTCTACATGGTCAAAACATATTATGTCATGGGTTTGGTACTTCACTGCAGTCCTGAAACATGGCTGGGTGGGTGTGGCGTTTACTTGGGGCTGATTGAGTCTGCTGTAAGCATTACGGCCACCAGATGGTATGGATTGTTAGTTTGTTAGTTAGATTGTTAGTTTGATAAGTTTGAAATGGAAACCACCCAATATCTGCATACAGCAGGAAATGACTCTGAGCGGTGTAGCTGGTACAGCGTCACATCACTTGCAGTCCTCTGACTAAACCAATTACTGATGCATGTCTTCATTCTGAAAGGGTTTGTCAGCCTGCTGTAAATCTTGTAGGGTGTTATCAGGACTTCTAGATGTTTTAGCCCATTTATCTAAAGTTGCAGCCAATTATTGTTGAATGTTTCCAAAGCTTTTATGATTTCGACAGAATATGTTATAATGTCATGCTTCTTCATGATCCTATTATCTCTTGAAAAAAAGGGAGTCTGGGGACATCAAAATGTACATTTTAGTTTGTAAAAAGGATTATTTTTAGACTTACTGATGATTATAGTGACTCTTTTACTTGGAAAATAGCAAATTTTCCAAAGCATTACCCTGATTTTACCAATCACCCACAAAATTAAGTGATAAACGAGTCGATGAGCAACCATTTTATCACTCAGCCATCTTTTACTTAAAAATCTCAGGTCCCAGCGTTCGTGCTGACAATACTACTCAAGTCTAACATTAATCTTCAGCATCTCAAATTCCAAATTGTGCAACATCTATCAATATCAAAATTGTACACAGTTCAGAGCACCTGGAGGTGTTGCACGCAGTGCCTGATCCAGTGTCAGTGTTCAGGGGCCACCGACATGCTCACATCACATCGCAAGAAAAGACGGCAACCAATCAGATCCAGAACCTCAATCTGCATGCATGTTGTACGCGCGCAAGACGAAATGTAATTAAAATGAAATTAATTTGGAATGCAAAGAGGAATCAGCTCACAGCTGAAGATAAAGAGGAATATCGTTGTAATCCCAGCATGAGGGAAATCAAACCGGTACTGACACTGTGGTACGAAGCTGCATGGAGCATGAATGACTTGAACATGTCATGTGTAAATTCAAGCATGCTGTCATGACAGGGGTGTTTGTTTTTGCCAGCTGCTGATGGCGAGGAGTTCGTTAGTGTTCTTACCGAGCTGCTGTTTGAGCTTCATGTCGCTGCAACACCAGACAAACTCAACAAGGTGACACACACACACACACATCCACAGAAGATGCACATTGTTTTTCAGCAGCTTATAAGAACATTTATCAACTTATTTTTATGGTAATTAAACTTATCTTATAATTTACAGAGTGCCCCACATTTTTGGGAGTTGTGTTTGTGTTTAAGTCAGGGGTGTCAGACTCATTTTCACTGAGGGCCACATCAGCATCATAGTTGGCCTCGAAGGGCCAGATTGACGGCATGAATGTAACAAAATCCAATGTAAATCAAAATAAATGAAACTGCACCTTATTATAAATGTTAAATAATGGTTTCTGTATTTATTATGTATTCAAGTTTCAAATATTTAAGTCATTATTATATTAAACTCAGAGTTTGTGGTTGTAAGAGTATCCATTACCTTGGTTTCAGAAGCGGAAGCGTTTTTTTGTTCCTCTTGCAGGCTAAATTTAGCATACTTAGCTCCGTGTTTGCTGTCAAAATGCCGACGTAGATCAAACTCTTTCACGACTGACACACATTTCACAAAAGTTATACTTTAGTGCATCAATTTTTTTTTTTTTTTTCTTGGGCATGTTGGGGTTAGTTTGTAAAGGTTTTTCTTAAGTCCATCAGTTCTGAAAAATCTTTCTTGCTCATAGCTGCCGTTATCGTTGTGGGTAACGACGAAATGCATGATGAGAGATGTAGTTTATTGTCAATATGTGCTTTAAAGCGGTGTAAGCTTATTTTAAGTTTTAAAATATTGTTTTAAAATTTTAGCCAATAATGTCCAAGCTCTCGAGGGCCACATAAAATGACGTGACGGGCCACATTTGGCCCGCGGGCCTTGTATTTGACACATGTGGTTTAAGTCAATAACGAGTCCAGTCCCTTTTTTTTTTCTTACTTCCTTATTAAGATCATTAAAGCAGCACAGAAGAAACAAATTACAGTCTTTAACACAAAAATCAACCTTCAGAATACACTGATATCATCCCTCTTATCCAGTCCTGAGGAATGTTGTCTTCTGGTTGAAATGTAAAAATGGAGCTGCAAACGACCCCACACTTACAACCTTGTTAACTTTCTCCTGCTGTCTTGGAGCTGATCCTCGACATAATCACATTTACCCTTATAGAGCCAACATCAGCATAGAATCGTGTTGATGCATGTTATTAGCATACATCAGGACGGCCGTCTCTCACCGTGCCAGGCTGATTGGAGGTAATTGTACTTCTTCAGGCTCGAGTGAGAGCCCATGATTGGGTGAACAAGGTGGAACAGCCTGTCACGCCAGCGGCAGCTGGCAGGGAAACACAAGACCAGCCAGGAGAAGAGGCCTCATCTGCAGAGAGCAAACAAGAGGAGGAGGAGGAGAAAAATGGAGAGGAGCAACAGGAGGAGAAGGCGAAGGAAGATGGGACAAAAGAGAATGACCCCAGATCTGTAGAGGTGAAGCCAACTCAGTGTTTCGTGTCTTTTTTTTTTTTATTGACCCAGCATCCCATTTAGCTGTCACTACCTGATTTTTTTTTTTTTTTTTTTTTTATCTCGCTCTCTGCAGGCGGTTTACCTATCATCGGTCGGGAGTCTGGCAGAAGTGACAGCTCGCAGTATTGAGCAGCTCCACAAGGTGGCAGAGCTCATCCTCCATGGCCAGGAGCTGGAGAAAGCAGCCAGAGACCAGGCACAAATCCTCACCAGGTTGTGTTACTCATATTGCGAGGGCATTAATCTGCACACACACAGTCACACTGTGGAAACCTGACATCCTTTTGGAGACATACCAGTAACATTAAATCACTCATGGAGGAGATTAAGAATCCAACTGTTTTCTTTTTTTTTCTGTACTTTTTGCCTTTGTGAGGACAAAATTGATCGTTTCTAATCATTGGAAGTGACAGCATTTTTGTAGAGTGAGGACATTCAGTCTTGACAGACCTTGTAACAAAAATTAAAAATGGTAACGATTAATGTTACTGTACTCTGTCCTCTCCTTTGTAGCAATGTCTGTTTATGTGCATTTATAAGATTTGCTGTCGAATAATCGCTATTTCTCGATCCAGGTTGACCTGTGCTATGTGTAAGGAGGTGGATTGTCTGGCCAAGAGGTTCTCCGATACGCTGCTTCTTGTCGGGGTAGGTGAAAGAGCATACAAACATTGAGCATTATCGTATTTTTGTCTGTGTCCAAAAGCGGGGAGGGAAAAAAACAACAAACCTCTCCCTGGTAACAGACATAAGCTGGTAACAGACTGTCACAAACATCACACCTGACATCTCATCAGATGTGTGGCCAGAGGCATGCGAGCTCAAGGCCATCCGTTTTCATGAAAGGAGAAGTCTGACTGATTATTCTGCGAAGGGGAGCCAAGAAGGCTTTGGAGCGTATTAATTTTGGTGTATGCACGCTGGTGTATGTGTGTCTCCGTGTGATTGGCTGGAGGATGTCTGGGGGGGGACAGGTTTGGAACCACTGCTCTCTAGCACAGACGCTGGAGAGACTGATGGATCTTATAATGATCTCATCACTGCTGCTGTCTCTCTTTCAGGGCCAGAAGAAAGCAGAGGAGTTGAATCCATTTGTTGATAGCGTGCTGCTAGAGGTGAGATTTTTGTAATTTTTTTTTCTCAACTAACAGTTACAATGATGACATTGATCTGACGATTAACAGTTTTAATTTGTTAGTAGGGAATAGGGAGAGACGTGCACAGGCGTTTACTAAAATATTAAACACAAATAGGTGTAGAATTTAGAAGATTTAAAGCTGTTACCAACTCACCTTTGGCTAATACCTCAGTCGGGGTTTCAAGCCTGCTGAATATGTACTAAACTGTGAAATAAAGACACGGTGGAGCATGAATTTGATCATTGTCAAAGGAATTCTTCACAGGATATGCAAAGGAACCCAATAAAGAGGAACCACTTTTTAAAAAATAAAGAGCGAAGCTACCAACAGCAGATGCTTTTGTTTGTTCAACCTTGTGTCTTTCAAGAAGATCGCTTTGATCAGTTCCTGACGTGATATTTGTCTGCTTGCCGTAGCATCACCCACATCTGAGAATCAAGTAGAGCTCTCTTTTTATAGCCCCCGTTACTCACTTGTTTATGTTGCGTCAACACGATGTGTCAGAAGTTGCTGGTGGCCCCGCTATGACTGTCAGTAAAATACTCGTCCTGTGAGTCATACATTACCGTGAAATGCAAAAGCAACATATTCTCTGTATTTCCACTGTATGTGCTGCCTTGTCTTAAATGATGATGATGATGATGATGATGATGATAATGTTGGTGATGACACTGATAAAGATCATGGATCTTGTGTCCGCAGGGCTCCAACAGCACCAACTACATCCATAATGCATTTCAGCTGCTGCTCCCGGTCCTGCAGATCTCCCACATCCAGAATCACCACTGCCGATCTGCTGCAGAGCCAGCAGCACAATTAGAGCATTAACATACTCACACTACCTGCTCGTCTGCTTGTCCTAATGTACAGTTGTATAGTAAAGTATAAAGAAGGGATTTTCCAGATTAAGTGCGTTTATAAGCGCCACACAGCAAGAAGACGGATGACGACAAAGAGAAAGTATATAGTCTTAAAAGATAACAACAGATTAGTTATGAGCTGATGCATGTAGAAATGGCTCACGTGGAAGATGTTTGTGTTTCTCTTACCACTTTGTGTACTGAATGTTTCTTTTGTCTGTTATGCAGCTCTCATATTGCTTTAAGGACTGATCTACACTCAAGTTCAGCAGATGTCATTCTGCGTAACGAACAAGAATGTTTGTGGATCGCAGCTGAACCAAAAACACATTTGTACTGAAGGCTCTAATCTGAATTAAGTTTTCTCTGCACTTCTCAAAGTCTGTTGCTATTTCAAAAAGAAAAAAAGTAACACTAATGTAGTGTCTCCTTAACTGTTTTACTCTGGTTGAAAACTAATTGTCAGTATTAGTGAAATCACAAAGTAATTTCCTGATTGTTTTTATGTTAAATTATATGAAGCAACGCTATCTTATCGTATTTTCTTCTCATTGGGTTTCATTTAAAAATATTGTAATACTTTATAATAAAATAATTGTGTCCCCTATCTTTATTGTGTACATTAAAAATGTAATATAAGGCTAATATCTTGTCTCCAGAGTAATTCAATGGCTGCGATTCATTTTTTTTTTTTACATTAAAATGTTTTTCTTTGAAAGTAGGTTTGTATAGATAGATAGATGAACTTTATTGCAGACTCGAGGTCCAAGAAGCACACACAAAAACAAAAAACACACCAACATTAATTTAAAGACAACTGTACCAGTGTCTCCAGAGCTCAGACTGGTAGCGTATAGCACTAAACTGAATATTTGATAACAGTGAGATGATTTCATTCTTAGAGTCATTTAGTCTGCCAATAAATTTATACATAAATCTCTTGACTACTTTTGACTAGTAATTAGTAGATGTCCATCAGTCTCTGGAGAGTTTATGGCAGGTGATCAGAATGAGGCCATGTTTTCACCATCTAAAATAATTCTCACTTAAAATGTTTGGGCAACTGCTAAGTTGTGGACTTTGTCAACCGCAGAAGAAAAACCCTCGTCTATGTAACAGATGCAGAAGTGATGCAATGTAAAAACCCTCCACCTACTGTTTTCTCAAACTGCTGTGTAATTTCTGAGGTTTCACTTGTTTAAGGTGGAGTTGTGGCTCCTGCCCTCTGTCTCATGTGTCATCTGTATGGTTACAGGTTCACTAGTTTGGCTGTGTGGTTCCCCGTCAGGGATTGGCTGGAGGCTCCTGATTCCTCCTCCTCCTCCTCCTCCACCCTGCCACCCAGCTTCAGTATGATTCTTTGTACCATTGCTCTTTGAGATGGAGAAGATGAATAGATATATTTCACTTTCTCTGCTTTGATGCATTGATGTTGGCAAGAAAGCCATGAAGCAAAAAAAAAAAAAAAAATTAGTTCTATTAAAAATGTTTTGGCTCCTTTCAGTTATGGCCAGATTGGGTCTGGCTGTTTATCAGACATGCATCTACCTTTGAGCACAGCATAAATTTTTACTACAGATTGGAATATGACTGCAGCGAATGAGTTTATTTCATTTCGGACAGTTTATTAACATAAAACTGCTTTCTAATAAATTGCCTGAAGAATCCTTGGAGATGAAGTGTTGAAAATAAGCACGTTTTAGTCAACATCTTTAGGTGGCTGAGATGTTTTATTATATGTTGGATGCATTGGTCTTCAGTGTGCTTCAAAGCTACGTGCCATTCTCCTCTGGCAGCTCCTCTATCACCAACCCTGCTCCTCTGTGAGGAAGGAGGTGGCCACGATGATGCAGATTGGCTGAGAGGAAAAAAGGTGAAAATGCACCGCAGTTAGACAAAGCCTTCAATCTAAACTCTTAACATGTTCGGCACATGCAATTTTCTCATGCAATTAAAGCTGACACTCTTTAATAACCACTGCAAATACAATATAACATCAGCAGTACAACGAGCATATTAATTATGAAGATGTGCAGCAACGTTTATTTTGTTGCTAATATATAAACCAAGCACAAAAAGCAGAGAATTTTGTGTTTGATGGATTATTCCTTTGTTGTAACAATTCTTCTAGGAAAATATATATGATATATATGATGGACAAGACAACAACAACAACAAAAAAAAAAACTAAAAATGTGTTTTATTGTGTTTGTGGATGCAAATATTGACTTTACCAGTGTAGCTGTGGTCAGCGTTTCCATCCAGCAGAGTTTCCATTTCATCTGAAAAATGAATGCAGAAACAGTTAACACAAGGCCCCAGGAACAACTACCAGTATGTTGCACGTAATCTGAATTTGCTAAGGTGCGTGCATCTAGTCTTTCTACATGGAGGCGCCATAGAGCGCTTTGTTAACAGTTAAAGTGAAGACATGTTTCAAGGATACAGTCCTGTTAGAATAAATCAAGCAGTGATCAGTCTTTAGGACAAAAGTTAATGGAAAGTCAATGCATTGTCCTCTAAAGCCATAGAAACATCAGCTGTGTGTGTCTGTCAATATTTGTGAGGGTTGGTTGTAATTTAACACTGATTATTTTAAGGCTAGAGTTAGAAATTAAGGAAAGGTTAGGAAAAGGTAAGGATGTAGCAGTTGTGGATGGTATGGTCCATTTGAGGAGTTTGGGCACGTATGATGTTAATGAACATAAGAAGATGGTTTCCTTTAGAAGTCACATGAATGTGTCAGTGTGTACATGTCTCCTTACTCTGACTGTCAACCTCTTGAATTGGTGAGAGTCCTGTTCATTGCAAAAAAAAAGAGACATCTACTGTCAAAAGGACCGAAACATCACATCAATCAAATTATTATCAGTGATTAATAGTAGAAACTTACCACATCGAGATTGAAACTCAAATCGTTCCAGGCTTTTCCCTGTTGGATAATGAGTTAGTTAATAACACTGAATGGCTTCTATGATCTAAAATAATTGTTATTGTTCAGTTTACCTCTCGGGGAGACAACGTTGGTTTGCTTTCTCACCATCTGGATGAAAGGGAATTAGAGGCAGATCACAAATAGTTCTCATTTGCTTTATCTAAAGTGGGCCGTCTGAAACATCACAGTGTTTTGGTTTTCTACTAATGTTTTAGGAAACTGTAATTCAAAGAAAAATGTCTTTGAATGTGGTTTCGAGTGGTTGTTATATCCTCACTTCCTGTGGATCAATGCTTTGCCCTGCTTTGCAACCCTGCAAACATGCTTTCCCAGTCTTGAGGCAAAACATCAAATGGGCATTAAACCAAAATCTCTGTATACTTGCACAACTTTCAAAGCAATTTAGTTCACTGGGTTGTCTTTGTGCAAGAATGCAACACATTTGTCCTCAGAAGGGGCTTGTGTCCCATCCAGTAAGAAAGAAAGGGATGTTATTATGCCTAACGGATGTAGAGTTTTAATGCTAGTTATGTTTTCTGAAACCCAACCACATATCTTTTAATAGCACATTTATATTTTGATACCTAAACCTAACTATGTCCTTTAATATTTCACAACTTAACAAATTGTAAATTGAAGGAGCGCCTGAAAAAAGAAAGGTTTTATAGCAGACTAAAAGTGTTAGGATGTGAGGTGGGTTTTCCTTTAGTTGTCTTCAGTTTTGTCTCGTTTTCTTGTAGTCGCGTCCCTTTCTGTTTTATTTGACAGTGCATTTCCAGACATTTCCTCTTTGTCTCACTTCAATGATTGTTGTCACCTGCATCTCATCAGCTTTTGTGTGTATATATTGTCTTGTCTTGTCATTTCCTTCTGCTGTCCTCCTAGTTGTCATCTTTGACTTCCCTGGTGTTGGGTTTTCACTCTTATTTAGTTTTTGCACCTATTTTAGTTCTGTATTCAACCTGCCCTGGCAGTACTTAAAGTTGCTATTAAAGCACTTTTGTTGTCTTCTCCTGCCTCCAGGAAGTGTTTCCAGACGTATGATAATTATCATGCATCTGGCACATCTGGCAACTAACTTTACAATAATTTTGACCTCTGTACAATCAGTGGTTGGAAGAAAAAAAAATCCCCAGATGTGTGATAATTTCACAATGCCCCTAACCCTATAGCGATAGATAAAGGGATTCTCCGCCACTATGACTCAATATCAGTCTGATTTGGAATCAGATTCAGCCGTAATGATCACTGAATATTTACGTCGTTGTGCCAGTTACAAAATCTGGCTCTGGATCTGTAGTAAAGGCTCCAATGATATCTCTAGTAATGTTTGTTAGACTGTTTTTTTAACAATAAAAGTGCTTTATAGGCTGTATTGTGTGTGTGGTCTGATAGTGTGTTGTTGATCCAGATGCTCCTGAGCCACATCAGAATGAAAATGAGGTGCGTACAATAACTTTCCTCAAAATATGATCATTTTAAGCTGCTGGCGATACTTCAGCATTTCCCATCTGGCAACACTGCTTCCCAGTCTTTCGCATTCGGGTCCACATTTCCACAAAACATAACAATGATGTGACAAACGCAAACTCAGACGTCCAGCTAGACAGCTGTGTTTAAAACCACCTATTTGACCTTCATTGGGACTTCTTCCACCTGATTGGCTTTAGTGTTGGGACAGAATTGATCAGTTGATCAGTTTGTTGGCCTGTTTTGCCCCCTTTTTTCTCTTTTCTTTCTGTATGTTTGCAGGCCAGAGTTTCCTGAGTTGCATGCTGACCTGCAGTTTCATCCTCTGTCCATCCCAGCGTTTACCTCCACCTGTGTGTGTAGATGTGTTCGGGGTGCCGGCTGGTGTGGTGATCAATGATCTAGTCTTCTGACCATCTCACCTCACTGTTGCTACCTGCATCTGTTTATGTTTATGTAGCCATTTCATTCAGTCATTTGTGTGCTCTCCTCTCTCTGTTCTCCATCCTCTCTCCGTCCTGTTTCCCCTCTTTTTTTTTCTTTCTTCACCCAGCTGGTCTTCAGCAGGAAGGTCCCCCCATATGAGCCAGGTCCTGCTCAAGGTTTCTTCCTCAAAGTGGAGGTTTTCCTTGCCACTGTTTGGCTTAAAGGTTTTTTTCTCCCACTGTGGGAGTTTTTTAACTTGCCATTATCCTTGATTTGGATTTAATATTATAATTTTAGTTAATGATATTTGCTCGGGGGTCATGCTCTGGGTTTCTGTAAAGCGCCTAGAGACAATTGACATTGAAACAGACGCTATACAAATAAAATAGAATTGAATTGAATAATTGATCAGGAGTCCTGTTAAACTTTGTGAACTTCAGCTGCACTTGCAAACTCGACTAACAGGCTCGAGGAGGCATTTTAAAATGAATGTTACGATCTAAGACTTTCACCATAAGAGCATTTCATCACAGGATTTGAGAAAGTGAGAAAAAAAGAGAAATACCCCAGGTTTGTTCTACATGAAAGGAAAACAACTCCAGTCATTGAACACACTTTTCTTTTTTTTTTACCATTTAGCATCTGACCAGGGCAGTTGTAATCAGTGGGGCGCACCCGGGGGTTTTCTGTCAAAGAAAAAGGAACATCTTCATGTTGTCTTCAAAACGAACCAAAGAAAGTAGCTGAACGGTGCATGTCTCTGTGAGTCTTACTGCACAAGCATTTTCTCCAGTAGACTTCTCTGATCACAGCTGTAACTATAGTCAGCAACACCACACACAGTAGGGCCAGCCAGGTGAGCCTGAACATACACAGCCACTCATCTGCAGTTTAAAGAGATTAAAACAAATAAAATAAAATAAAAATCGGCAGGTGTCCCTTTCCTCCTTAGGCAATGTAAAGAATTACATGTTGAAGATGGAAACAGAAAAGAAGCAAAAGGAAAGGACAGGAAGTAAGTAAATGGAAAGGTCTCTTGAAAGTGGACAGGAAAAAAAAAGTTTGATGGATATCCAGCTTTCATCGTGCACACTGGAAAACATGACATAGTTGTAGCTTTCACTCCGGGGAAGTTTTGGAGAGCGGAACAGGTAGAAAGCAAGCCAAAATCAATACAGGAGATACAGAGGATTAAGATGTAATGTGGCCTTGGAAAGATTACATTGTACAAAGGAAAAGAGAGAAACAATCACAGCTGAGACTGGAGACAAGAGAGGAAGAATTGAAGGAAATTTGTTGTATTGAAAAAAATGACTCCACTGAGGATGATGGGAGAGGTCATTTCTGAATGAAATGATAACAGATTGTCCAGTTTCTGTCTCTCTGATTGTATCCTCTCTCCTCCTACATGGAAGGGACATTAACCACACAGGGAACAAAGACACGCTGCTCTCTCACGCCGACACCAACCTCTCTGTGTCCGTTTCCATGGCAGCTTTTCCTTTGCTGTTCCAGTCAAAACTGTTTGATTGGCGAGCCAAAGGAGACAGCGTCTTTGATTGGACGACTTCGATGTGGGCAGAAGAGGAAGACAGCAGTAGAACGCCTCCCTCCTGTCTCCCACCTCGCCGTCATCCTCTTCAGGTGGGTGGAGGCGTAAGGAACTTTGGTTACTGTGACCATACAATGTGAGATTTGAGTACTCCGTACCGTTGAGCTGAAGTTCAGCCGACACCTCCAGAAGCAGAGTCTGATCTGAGGATGAAAAGGCTCAGAGTTATTTACTGATGTTTAAATAAGACTAAGAGCGTGCTGATGTGCTTGTGATTTGAGTCTGTGCTAAGACAAAGTAGTGCTTTTATGTAAATGATATCATCATCACAGTGAAAGTGCTAACATGGCAAGATTTACTATATATATATGTACATCCATCCATCCATTATCTATGCCCGTTTAATCCTCTGCAGGGTCACTGGGATCTGCTGGAGTCTATCCCAGCTCTCTTCGGGCGAAAGACAGGGGTACACCCTGGACAGGTTGCCAACCCATCGCAGGGTCACATATAGACAAAACAACCACGTACACTCACAATCACTCCTACGAGTAATTTAGAACCACCAATCAACCTAACAGTCATGTCTTTGGACTGTGGGAGGAAGCCGGAGTACCTGGAGGAAACCCACGCAAGCACAGGGAGAACATGCATCTCCACACAGAAAGGCCCCTGATATATATATATATATATATATATATATATATATATATATATATATATATATATATATATATATATATACACACAGTGATGTCGTCTAATGTTGTCTTTTTCTGATAAGTCAACGTTTAATTATTTTTATGCAGTCCTCACTGTTTAGTGCTCACTATACCTGGATGCAGTGCAACACTGTCTGACCTTAACATTTTTTGTATGCTGGTTCACATTAATATTGATGCATTTTACAAACTAAATTGGCACGTAGATGTTAAAGAATGTGACCCAAGTCAGCATTTTTCTTTGGCCCACATTAGGCTTCCACTGATGGCATTGACTCAAGTTGTCTGCAGCTGCCTACACTTGGCCATCGATCCACCAGACATTGTGAAGGAATTAATTTTCGTTGAGATTCTGGGCCATGCTTGGCCCTCACATCACTTACCTCAACCCATCTCAAAACCAGCTTATGAATCTGGCCCACATCTGGCTCAGACAACATGTACAAAAACCCACGCTCGACCTTATAGTACTTGCCAGTGCCGTAAGTACTGAGACTTAAGTGTCAAAAGTGGCTCCGATTGGACTAGTGTTGTTCTGATTCCGATACCAGTATCGGAAATTGCTCCTATACTGCCAGAAATGCCGATATCGGTATCAGTATCGGTAATTTATATTTAATGATTTATTTACTGGTTACTTCTGTTACACTACCAGCAAAAAGAAATGCTTTTTAATTTTTCAATACTGTTTAATACTGTTCTATTTGGAAATAATTATAGATATAAATGGCTTGGATTTGCTGTATTTATTCATGTTTTTCACACCAATGATAATTTTATTACAGTCAGGCATAGTGCAATTCTTTTTAACTCGGATCGGTAGTCTGTATCGGCCGATATCCACATCTTAAGAATCAGAATCAGTATCGGGAGGGAAAAAATGGTATCGGAACATCTCTAGATTGGACCCAAGTCTTTATGCTAACTGGAAACTTTCTTCAGCAGGTGACTTAGCACTTCTACATTTTGTCCAAATGATCACATCTGGCTCTCAAAAACCAGGGTGGCGATGGCCAAATACTAAACTTGAGGGTTCAAGCAAATCGACTAAATGGTAATTATGTCCATTTGTCATATACAGCCCTTTAAGTGATCTACAAAGAGGAGAAAGTGGAGCTTCTTTCACTGTAAAAAAAAAACAACCTTTCATCTTCAACTGTCCTGTGAATTAGCTTCAGATTATTTAATCTGCTCCTAATGATGAGAGGATGAAAAAACCTGACCCAATCCAGTTCTGCGTTGATGACAATGCCATTAGTTTTACAAATATTTGTACATTAATAAAAGTGTTTCACAAAAAAATTCAACCTAATGAACGAAAATTAAAAAGGTTGCCAAAGCAAATGGATCATCTAGGTTTATACATTTTAATTCATAAAATTTGTCTTCTGGACAGCATCAAAACTATTATTTGTTAGCCATATATTTCAGACAGGATATGAAATCCAGACTGGGCTGTTGTCATTGTGCAAAAAAAAAAAATCAGTGTTGGGATCTGCAATACCTGAAGATGAGATGTTGCTGTATAATTCTGTCATGTCCTTGTCTGTTTCACACATGAACCAGCTCTCCTCTGGATCTTCCCCATCTCCCAGCACCAAATCCGTTAAGATGCTCTCGTTCTCTCGTGTGCAGATCTGCTCCCGATTTACATGATCCGGAGTCGCAGGAGGATCACAAATATCCATCCTCTCATCTTCAGCACTTCCCCTTTTCTCCACCTGGTTCCCTTGTTCGCAGGGTTGGTAGGGATGGCATCTGAAATTCACTTTTAACACTGAAAGAATAAAGAGGACGGAAATTCAGAAGGATCACTCAGCCATCGCTGGAATAAGGCAGAAAAAGCAGCAAAGTGCTCTCAAGTCAGAAATCAGAGCGAGGCCTTGAAATGGGAGTTGTTGCCTCCAGTTTGTATCTGACAGGGAGAGACACACGGGGGAAGACTGCAAAGGGGAAACAAAGAGAAGAACCACTGAAGGCACACGGCACGAGCACAAAGGTTACTTTCATAAATAACTGTTTGAAGGCAGCACAACACAATACAGAGGCATTTTCACAGCCGTCAGTTTGGTTTGTACGGAGCTCTGCGAGGGTTTGAGTTTTATATCGGAAAGCAACACAGAAGGCAAATCTGAGAAACTCCACATAAGGAGGAATGAGACAAAAGACCTGAACAAAATTACTTCTTCTTAAACTTGACTTCGGTTGTGAAGCTGGAAGGAAAAACACCAAAGCTAAAGTGAGCAGCTCTTTGTCATTCACGCTTCAGATGGATCTGAACTGATGGAGTGAAGCGAAGCACGTGGACACAAAGACTCACAAACACACACATGGTGTCTGTCAGAAGTTCCTCTGGATGACTCACCTTTGTATAAAGTGAAGAATTCTGGGAGGCAGATGATGAAAGCGAGGATCACGAGGAGGAGAAGTTTTGTCAGTGCAGCTTTTGTCATGGTCGTACAATAAGGTCACGCACGGGCAGCTGCTCACGGTGGCACCGTCTTGACATGTGGCTCATGGCACTGCTCTCCTTCTTGTGATTCAAACACATGCGTTCACATGATACTTTTCTTGCCACAAGAGAACTTCTTTTTTTAGGAGCTCTCAAGATTGCGTTCAGAGCGAGGAACGTATGAACGTGATGCAGAGCAACTTCACTTCCTATTGTACTTCCTGTCATTTTCTGAGAAAGGGTGAGAAATGGAGTGCAGCAGGGACAAAAAAAAAAACGAGTTTCTGTCGACTCAGTGTAAGTACGAGAAATGTTTTTCTGTTTTGGTGTGGACGTGGGCGAGAAAGGGTCTGTAGATGTGGTTTATGGTTGGAAATTTGCAATGTTGGACATAGATGTGAAGGCAAAATTGTTTCACTGAACTTCTTTTTCTTAGGGCAGATTGATTGTACAATGTGTATTTTTAAAATAGGATATTGATTTTAACTTATAGGAGGCTTTTTGACTCATTATATTACAGATACAGTTTCTAAAATGTAGAAACTCTACAGCAGATATTTGACTGGAGGTCCTGTCAGTGAGCTGCACCTTGACCAGACACTTTTGGTTGGATCAATAACCCTCTGGCAGACTTCTTCCTGCTCTCTGACCACTCTCAAAGGCTTGATTAGTAGGAGGTGAGTAAAATGTGTTGTTTCCTGACACAATCTGTGTATTTTTCAGTCGGGCTGAAGTCAGAAGAACATGCTGTGTTGGTCTGCTTTATCAAATCCACATCCAGCTTTGGGATGTTCCTGTTAAAACACCCTCCTTCAACAGTCTAGCAGATGGTTTGAGATTATGCTGATGGATTCTGTGGTAGTCCTTCTTCTCCATTATTCCATCTACTTTTTTTTTCCCCTGTTCCATTTACAGTAAAGCAGCATCCCCAGAACATGAAGCTCCCCCACCAATAACTGTTACAATACTCTTCAGCTGAAATGGGGTCGTCTTGCAAAGCCTGGAATTATTATTTTTTTCCCTCTAAATCTTTTAAAGGTACTTATGTACCAAATCAATTTCTTTTTTGGCTTTTTTCCCCATTCAGGGGTTTTTTCTACAACAGATCTTCATGTTCCATCTACTATATTCCAGACTTTTTGATCTCTTTAAGACTGCTCTTTCACTCATGTTCAAAAGCAGCTGTTTCTTAATGCACTGCAACTCTCTCAGTAGTCCAACCTGTGGACTTGATACTATTAATGAACATTAATAGTATCATTTGTTTATAAAATTGTTATAAGTACACCTATGCATAACACTGTATCCCTATTAACATTAATGGAAACAAAAAAAAAATATAGATGAATTTATAACAAAGAATAACTTTAACTGACATTGTTTTTTAGTCTGTAAAGATTTAAAGTGCATCAGTCCCACCGTAGTCACAGTGAAGTCAAGCGCTACATCAGCATCATCAGATTTCCTCATCTTAACTTTCTGCTGACTTTCGTTTGTCTCATTATCTCCATCTCTCTCCGTCTTTCTTTTCATCCCTGTTAAATACATTTCCGCAGGGGCGATTCTAGGGTCAGAGCTTTAGGGGCGCTGAGCACCCAATGAGCCCCACCACAACCCACAAGTAACGTTTAGTGAGAACAGGACGATACCATTAGACGGGGGGTCGTTTTCCTTTTCATTCTTAAAATATAAACTTAAACCACAAAGTATGGGATTAAGTTTTGGACATTATCTAAGCCTGTCAAATGCAAACTAAAATTTTAGAATAACAACATTTCTTACTCCAGGTTTTTGGGGTGCTGAATTTCAATTTACCCCTAATAAAGGGCTAGCCTCGCCCATGCATTTTGGTGGTTTTTCTTGAGGGTTTGTTCGCTTCATATCTCCTGCTGTGTGCGCGCATGTCCGTGCAAAAAAAAAAACAAAAAAAAAACTAACAAACAAACAAGGACACAACATAGCTAATACTCCTTATAATGAGAGCACCACTGCCACCTACTGGAGTATATGTGCAATTACACGTTATTCCAGTACAGGCAATAAAAAAATAAAAACAGCATGTTCCCCTGTCATCACACCACGCCCCCCCCCCGAGGGGTTGCGCCCACTATTTGAGAAGGACAGTCCTAAATAAATAAATAAACAAATAAAGGCAATAAGTCACGATTAAGGTTATGATGAGAGTGGCTGCTAAATTAAGAAGACTTTTTTTTTTTTCCGTTAAACATATAAACATTGATGCTGTACAATCATTATCCTCAAGAAAAGGACAGATTAAATAGATCATTCAAGCCCATGGTCCATGGACATCCATGGTTTTATGTTAACTCCTGACAACTGTTGATAAGAATGTCTTACGTGCATATGATGTACGTGAGCTAAAGGACAGGCCAAAAGCTTAAATGTTTTTGTGTAAAACCAACACAGGGGCCTGCTGGGTGGCTCAGTGCTGCGGTGTGGGCAGGCGGCCCATGTGTGGAGGCTGCAGGTTCGGCTCCCAGCCTGTAACCCTCTGCTGCGTGTCTTCCCTGCTCTCTCTCTCTGGTGCAGGTTCCTGCCTCTCTATACTGTGGATGAAGGCCACTGGTGCCAAACAACCAAAAAAAAAAAAAAAAAAAAAAACAAAGGCAGAAAGAAAAGATGTCAGATATCTTTATACTTTTGAATTATTAAAACAAAAAGGGGATCTTGCAACTTATGATGCAACTGCACCAAATGTAGGGAAACTTATAATCACAAAATAATCCTGCTGTGAGCTGTTGCATACACATATATGATTAAACATTTGAAGAATTAGAATATTTTTATTAGTTATGAGAAAATGACCGCAGACACCATTATTAGCTTGCTGCTGGAGAAGAAACAGCCTCTCAGTTTATTGTCTCATATTCATATCCTCTCTGAAGAGAGCTTGTTTTTATTTTCCTTTGTACAGTCTTATTGGATCTCTTCTGGGGGTTTGGTGCAGCTCAGATTTTATGGTTGGGTACCTGAGAGCCACTTATCTCGGCAAGCTTAAACACACACACACACACACATGCTTGCGCTCAAATCCACAAGCGCGGTGATGAGCCTGGCTGGCAGGTGGAGGCTTATCTCCACTCCACAGTCAGTTTCTTCTCTCAGGTCAGGCAACAGCTTACAGGAGGGGGAAAAACGCAGCAAAAATTATGAAAAAATAAAATCACTTTCTGGGCTTTTATGTTGACTCAATTCTGTGTGGCATTTCAAGCGTTGACAAATAGTTCTGAGTGAGTGGCTGAAATTCATTTCAGTCGTTTAGTCTCAGTGATTCCGGTTACCATTATTCATAAATGAAATGACCGCAGTTATGACAGAATTTACTGTTGGACTCACCCTCAAGATGAAAAAGGTAGAAAGTAGAACATTAGAATTAATTAAAAATTCATTATGAATAGTGTTGTATTTTCAGAACACAGACCCCCATATTTTCATGCCGTTATATTTAAAGGTTATTATTTTCTTCTAACTGGCATTAATTTATCTGTTCTGTGTTTATCTGTGATGCTTCATGTCAACTGCAGTAAAACTTTATGTTTCTAATATATATATTTTTCCTTTAGGGGACCAGCAGGACACTTCTCCAGGATCCTCAGGATCCTTCCGTGAAATCGTCAGAGACAGCCTCTGGTATGGACTTACCTCTTTGTTGTCTATGTTTCTGTGATTTAAGAGATGTTTGTGCAAGGTTTATAAACTGTTGCCTGCAGGGCCAGAAACCTGAACATCATAGCTCCAGATGAATGGGTGGCGGGTCCAGAGCAGACCGTATAGTGAAGACGTCCACACTGAGCACATGGCCCGAGTGAAAACACAGATGTTCAAATACTTCACTCAGGATCTTCCACTCCTTCTTTTCAAATAGAGTTTAACTATTTGTAGAGCCACTGATGAAGTAGCTGTCCAGGATAGTTTAATGCCTACTGGTCAAACAGCTCTCATGTTTACTTAACCACGAGAAACTTTGACCGGTCATGTACCATCACCAACAGGCCCGCAAAGACACCTCAGGGTTGTATGACAGCGAATGGCCAGATTTCTATGTAACAGTTAACAGTTGTCCTAGTTTGTTTTTTGGCTCAGTCATTTCTCAATCTGCGATTTGTCATCTTGGTCTCAGTTCAATTTAGTTAGTCTTGACTGCAACTCATCCACTGATGCACTGAATATACTGAATATAAACTAAGCTTTGCCTCAGCGTAACAAGCAGTGGGGTAAAAGACAGTTTCATCGCAGTGCAGCTCGGTACATTCACTTTTACTGGATTGCTGATTATCAAAAGGCACATGTGTGATGGGTCAGCTTTGTCATGGTGTGAGGGTCCAAATCAAAAAGGAAAAAGCAGAAGAGAAACCCTGCTACTCTTCACACTCCACAAACTCCTTAGACAAACTGATTGCGCTTTGAATTGGTTTTTAAAGAGAAATGATTGTCCAGATGCAAAGAAATACTACGTTGAGGAACTATTGACAGTATTGAAGACATGGATGAAGTATTCATAACAAAGGACAGCAGTCTTAAGTAATAGTAATATTGGTCGCCTCGCCCATCAGCCACCAAGACACACTGTAGACTGTTGTGAGCTTTATGCCAATATGCTTGACATCTCAGAGCCAGGGCATCTATCTACACTACCTTTTTTTCTATTTTACATTAATGATTAATCTTTGAAAGGGCAAACACAGTCCAGACACTTCTGTGATGGCCCGAATGTCCGGATGTCAGGTTCAGAGAAGTAAGTCAGTGAGTTTTTGTCTCACAGATGTCAATACACGATCATTCCTTATGTTTTAAAAGTTATTGGCCTCCTCTCAAGGCCTGATATTGAAATACTCCTTCTTACATATTGCCATTGCATTAAAGTTCCTAAAATCAATCATTCCATTTATTGACTTTGAGATGTTTACTGTGGCGCCGACCGTAAATGCCATTTAAAAATAACAAATCAATAGTTAAATGTTACTTCCTGAACTTTTAGAAGTAGTGGAGAACTCCATTAATCACTGCCAGAGTTTTGGACTTTTTACTCTTGTATATAGTAAATAATCACTTTAGAGTTTTGACTCACTTTGAGACCATTTAAATTATGTATGAAATCAAACGGGGTGCTTTGTTCTATAGCAATCCATCTTGTTGCACAGTCAGAAGCATCTGTCGCGTTCAGCAAACATCTCACATCTATCAGTTCTAACAGAGGCTTTAATGATGAACAGAGCTGTGCGAACGCTTGCGGGGTACATAAGAAGTGTGTGTGCGTGCATCTCTGTGTGTGGAAAGAGCGAGAGTGAACTCATAATCACTGAACTTTTCTTTGAAGCCCAGATATTTTCTCAGTATTGAGAACATTCGCCCTGCATCCTGCTTTGACAGCCTGCAAAACCAGAACTGGACAAAAAAAAAAAAAATCACTTGAGAGGCGGGGTAGCACACGCTCTGCTCTCTGAGCAGAGCTGAATTAGAGGAGAAATGCGCCTTGGAGAGCGTGAGGATTGAATGTAACGGCCTGTTGAAATGAGGGATTTGGGTACAAGAGGAGATTTTAAAGAACAGGTGACGCCCCGCAGGCTCGGCGCAGGTTCTGGTTTCATTTCACGCTTTAGATGAAGGATATTTGATCTTCCCCGTCACATTCTCACTGTGATATCTGAACCTAATACCTGGATCTCCTTTGAATGGACACAATGATATTTTCAGAAGGCAAAGACATCAATAGCCACAGAGATTTAAAATTCTCTTTCATCCTCTACACCATGAGAGTTAAAATAATTGCTTTTTAGGTCATACACTATTTGGAGGGGGGATTGCTGTTAAAAATATGCTGTGGGCAAGTTTTATATTTTCTGAAATGAACCACAGACACTTATTTGTGCAAGTCTGATTTGTTTTAATTAATATAACCACATGGAGATAAATAACAGAGTTGTCAAATCTAAGCGTCCCCAGCTTCCAAATGCAGAAAATATTTTAAATCAGAGGCACAGCTGAATAAAGTTCCACAGCTAATAAGACAAGAAATACCACTCCAGATCATTTTTTTTCCTGCCGTTTCATATTTTTATTTCTGCTTTCATCGGCAGTGCATCATCTCTTGAGAAAGGATTCTTGTTTTATTTGTTCCACCCTTTTTAGCAACATAAGCGATGTGGCTTCTGCGGTGAATGAATGTCGATATGTCAGCTGCTGTGGTCAGAACTGAAAGGACCGATTTAATTGTGTGACCTCCCTTCATGTGTTCCAGCACCACCAGCAAAATCGACATTTAAGGGTGAAATGCATTTGCAGATATTGGATGAATCGTCGTGTGCAACCTCTAATAAGAAAAGCAATGGAAAATGCAAATGTAGTAAAGAAATGCAGTGATTCCAGCGTTTACTCACATTTTTAGCATAAAGCCAAGATATTTCCCCTTTTATGCTTATCAGCTTCATGTGAAATATGTTCCAAAAAATGTTAAAATAAGAGAAAATGTAGTGTTGGTAATGAGGTAAAAAAAAAACACCAAAAAAAACATGATAATTTAAAAGACGTGATGTCAGTAGGGATGCAAGCCAAAACTGGACACCTGTGACCTCCAACCCCCCAGGGATCACTGCAACAGTCCAGCCAAGATGCTTCAGAGTCCAAAGGTATCTCTGATGGAACCATCAGACAGAAACATGATCACAGAAATAATATTACAGATTTTTTTTTTTTTTGAGGGCCAAGTGCAGCACAGACTGCACTGTTGGAAGCTCTGGCTGCAGGCGCTGCACGTCTGAGGAGCAGTGACTGACGTGGTGCTGCAGCTCAGGCTATAATTAACCGCTGTGATTGACTGAGAAGATGATGTCGCCAAAAACATAAAGACGTAAAGTCACAGCCAAAGAGATGTCTCCATGGCAGAGTAACGTGCGCTGGAGAAATGGCTGTTCCAGTGGAATCACGTCTGCCGTTTTTGCATTCAAAGTTCAAAGCAGCCTCACATATGCAGAAACCATGAATTAATCTTGAGTGGCAGCTGCTTTCTTGTAGTGATTGCAAATATCAGCATGTTAACCTACAAAAGTAAGGCGGCAGACAGCATTAAACATCACCTGCTAAAATAAAAATGGTCTGCCGTGCTGTGATGGTAGAGCATCATTAAATCCTGTTTTTCTCAAGTTAGCTATATGGCTGCTGACAAGAAGATGTGAATTTGAGGATGGATGTGCATGGGACCACTGGATAATTCAGCTGTTGAGCTCCATTTGTAATATGTGTCTAGACTCTAAGGGGCCTGATCTTCAAACTTCCTAAAGCCGCTACCCTGAACCCGTGATCACAAGATACCGAGTTTGCAGAAAGCGCAAAGGACACGCCCATTGCCACACCTACAATGTGAGTAAGAGAGTCGGCATAGCGGGTAGCGGCTTTAGGGAAGCGGAAGATTACATTAGCGGTTAGCAGGAGGTTCCTAAACCCGCAATTTGCGGCTTGCGGCTTGCGGCTAGCGGGAGGTGTATGATCAGGGCCTAAATCTGAATGGCTCACTGAACAATGCATTTTCAAATCTTCATGGGACAACAAAACACAACTTCTCGTCATGTCTCAGTTTTCAAAGTTGTTCATCACTTCACTCAATACTTCAAAACTTACCCACGCCTGCGTCGGCTGTTGGAAGGTAATTTTTTAAAACTCTCTTGTCTCCCTTTTACCTTAATAAACAAGTTAAAAGAGAGACGAAAGAGGGTGAGATGATGGTAAATTGAGTATGAGCTTGTTTTTCCATTAAACACAGAGGAGGAGGAGGAGGAGGAGGAGGAGGAGGAGGAGGAGGGATGAGAGCATGGTGATTTAGTGCTGTGTCAGCGGTAAGTCTCGTCTGGCTCTCTGGAGACTGAGATGCTATGAATCTTTATGTCTTCTTATGTAGAAATTACGACGTTTCACAGGGGGATTATCATCATGAGGGATACCTTAAAGGTGACGGAGAGTTCCAGGTTTCTCCTCCACGCTGCTCTAATTTGTCTGTTTGAGTCACAGTTTTACAACATGCTCCTATTACTGAATGTCCTTGAATTTTTCTTCACCTCTCAGCCATTTTGGTCGCAAAGAATCTGATTTATTTCGGTCTTTGATTCTAAATGGGGTGGATTTGTGGAAACCTCTGAACTGCCAACGGCGGTGTGTCTCAGTGTTTTACCTCCTGCCTCCATCCTTTCTCTCCTCTGCCATAACCTTTCCTGTGAGAAAATGGCATGTCAATAAAAGCTTTTTAACGTGGGGGGCGGGGGAGGGGGGGGGGGGGTGGGATCAATGTGCTCTCAGTGCACCTTTTTCAAGCTTACATCTGAGCAAATGAGCTGTCATGCTTCAAAATATATAAAGCTTGCCGTTTAAGAGGTAAGTGAAAAGAAGAAGGAAAAAAAATCAAAGGAGAATGTGATTTTATATGCGTTACGCTGCTTTTGAAATACAAATCGAGAGAATGTGATCGGTGATATGTGGCAACTTCCACACTTTAAACTTTAAAATACTTTACTGGTCACAATTCACACCATCAGCTTTTATTGTTCTAAAAAAAAAAAAAGACTTGTAAGCAGAGTCGGCAATAAAATACCCAATAAAATTGCAACCATAAATATAATGCAAACATAATAAAACACATGGATAAAAAAGTCTCAGTAAAGAGCATGATAAATGGACGCTTCACACTATATATCTTCTGAAGCCCAGACTACGACTCCACTGATAAAATTACGGCTCTAAAAATATTTTTTGTCATTTAAGAATTATATTTTCTTTTTCCACTTCATTTCAGAGGTAAGGTGGAGATGTGGCCATTTAATGAACACACATAAAAACCAGAGCTTTCCTGCATTGCATACCTTTACTTCATTGTTGACTTCTTAAACTCAGTTTATTGTGTTGTTTCAAGGACGTACACTGTCTGGTCAAAAAAAAAAAAAAATCGCCACCTGGATTTAACTAAGCAAATAGGTACAAGCCTCCTATTGGATAATTACTGCATGGTGATTATCTTTCAGCTGGCAACAAGTTATTTAACCCCAACTGGTGCAATGAGTTGCTTCTCATTTCCTAAACAACCATGTCGAAAGACACATCCCGTGGTCATGGAAAAGATGTTAGTCTGTTTGAGAAGGGTCAAATCATTGGCATCAAGCAGAGAAAACATCTAACGAGATTGCAGAAAGTACCAAAATTGGGTTAAGAACTGTCCAACGCATTATTAAAAACTGGAAGGATAGCGGGGACCCATCTTCTTTGAGGAGGAAATGTGGCCGGAAAAAAATCCTCAATGATCGTGATCGCCAATCACCTAAACATTTGGTGAGATCAAATCGAAAAAAAAAACAACAGTAGAACTCAGGGCTGTTTAATAGTGAAAGTAAGAGCATTTTCACACACACAATGCAAAGGGAACTCAACGGATTGGAACTGAACAGCTGTGTAGCCTTAAGAAAACCACTAATCAGTGAGGCTAACTGGAAAAAAAAGCTTCAGTTTGCTAGGGAGCATAAAGATTGGACTCTGGAGCAATGGAAGAAGGTCATGTGGTCTGATGAGTCCAGATTGACCCTGTTCCAGAGTGATGGGAGCATCAGGGTAAGAAGAGAGGCAGATGAAGGGATGCTCCCATCATGCCTAGTGCCTACTGTACCAGCCTGTGGGGGCAGTGTTCTGATCTGGGGTTGCTGCAGTTGGTCAGGTCCAGGTTCAGCAACAGTATGAGTTCAAAGAATGAGGTCAGCTGACTACCTGAATATACTGAATGACCAGGTTACTTCTATCAATGGATTTTTTTCTTCCCCGATGGCACGGTCATATTCCAAGATGACAATGCCAAGATTCATCAGGGCTCAAATTGTGAAAGACTGGTTCAGGGAGCATGAGACATCATTTTCACACATGGATTGGCCACCACAGAGTCCAGACCTTAAGAAGATGAGGCGTCCTGTGCTGCCTGTGAAGTTTTATATACTTGGGTTTCTTTATATTTGTTGCTAAGGAAGAGAGAGTAATTCAATCATAATCCAACTTGTGTTCATTGTAACTATTTTGGAGACCTTTCCATCGCTTGATCATTTTTTCATCATTATGTCCACCGTGATCCTGTTGCTTGTTATAACAGGGTTTGATAAAACCTTTCTTTAGCTTAAAGGAAATTATAAACTTCTCCATTGGTCCCAGGTGTATTACTTCTTGTGTCAGTTTAACATTTGTGCAAATAAAGTGACAGGCTTGTAAGAATGCAAAAATTCCTATTTCATTTAAGTTCAGTTTACTCAACCAATCCATGACACAGGTAGGTCCATCCTTCTAGCAAGATCCTGCTTGATGTTTTTATGAACTGCATCAGTATTTTTCTTCAATATGCTTGTAACATTTGGGGTGATATGCATCCCTAAATATGTGAATCCCGAAGCAGACCAGATCAAAAATCTGGATTAAGAATGCAACGGGGAAAAAAAACGTTCAGCTGGCATTTAGTCCTGTGCTGAATTAGTTTGCATTAGTCACAGCTATTTTTCAGATCCAGCTCCAACTGGCACTGAAGATAACACAACACCCTAGTGCACATAGTCATTTTCGACAACAATGCAATGCCTGGATGCTGAGTGTTTCCTTTCAGAAACACCTGTGAGCACCTCACATGAAGGCTTTGAAAGTGACAGCAACGCCTCCCCGATAAGAAGAGGTGTGACTGCTCCATTTGTACCTGTCTGCAACACAGCTGGCAGGCGGCTTTTGGTCCGGCTAAGTGGCCTGACGTGCGCGGTTCCATTAAAAAATGATAAGTTAGCTTAAGTATCTCATAAAGGCGAGTCTGTCAGGAGCTGTGGTCTAAAGACAGCCTTCAGGATAAATTGTAATGCCATATATACTTTACAGGCTTGTCCTCTGGAAGTAGAACCAGTAGGACCAGTTCTCGGTACATTGTAGCCCTCAGGGAACTGAGGGTAAACCCACTACTAATAATAATGAAAAGGATTTAACAAGCTTTTTTTTTTTTTTTTTTTTATATCCACATACCCATATATAAATGGTAGCATTCACTGTATGAACTGGATAAAGACAATCCACCCTGTAGCCATGAGTGATTTGTTCTGAAGCTTCCTTTACTGAGGAATTTATGGATGTCTGTGCGTATGTTACTTGTACAATGACCTCGATATTTGCAGAGCTCATTAAAGTATATAGACCCTGAAGAACTCCTCACACAACCACTGGTGCTCCCTCTGCCTTTTCAGAATGTGTAACATTTGTAGAACCTACTGTTAATTTTATTCATTTTTAATTAGATTGTTAGAGGAAATGAGGGAAAATCGGACGGCAGATGGACATGCAGTCCAGACTGGGATTCAAACAGGACTCATGAAGACTGTAGTGTGTGGTCAGCCATTAGGTTGCTGCTGGAGCTGACTATTCTAGTCAAATCTTCCTCCACAGCTCGGGCAAAGAGAATCAAATTAGACTTCTAATTTGAACATCAGACACATTTTGTGCATGACAAAGTTTTATTTCGTTATATTAATCACCGAGTTTGAAGTAAATGATCTGAACATTCTGGCAGAAGGCTGGAAGCTGGATTTGACATTTCAGTTCAAAGACTTCCGTCAGTTCGTGGAAGCAGTTTAATTTATGTGATCGATTATAATTTGATTAAAAGTTTATCTCCAGTCTCCTGGCTCCCTTCTGACACATCTTGAATGCTGCTTCGGTCATTGAACAGTTTAATTTTGTCTCTCCCGCTGTCAGTTCACCAGATGCATGCTAAAAGCTCCCTTGTGCTGAAATATGAAGGGCTGAAGGCCAGTTACGCAGTGATAAGCTGCAGTGTCAGCGTCCTCTAAACGCTCTCCCTCCTGTAATTATCCCACCTGCCACTGATTAATGCTTCGTCCCCCTGTCCAACAATCGCTCCCGTCTGTTCGCTCTCTCTCTGTCATTGAAATCCACTCATGCCAAGTGAGTTTTATTCTGCTTCGGTCCTAGCCAGAGACGCACCTTTGCCTGTTATGCAGTATTTTCCTCAGCATCCATTGTGCTACAAATGCTAACTCATGCAAAACAAATGTATTTAATTACACGGTGCAAGTTCTGCCTCGCCTTGTCGATTTTCATTGTCATTCTTCTTCCTTTAGAGGTGGTGGTGGTGGGGGGACTCCCCATTATGTGCTAAGGGGGTCTTAAAAGTTGCCAAGTTAAGGGACAAAGGCAGCAGTATTTTATTATTTTTTTTTTATTGTTGCCACATATGTTTTGAGAGGTTCTACAGTTTCCACAGTGAGGACACAGCCTGACTGGCATAGAGTCAAAACGGTGAGCATTTTCATGAGTCGACTGCATTCTCCTCTCAAGTGTTTGTACCATGATGTTGATGCTACCAAAGCACTTCACTGACCTGCATGTAGCTGTAATTGTTAGTGTGAGTGCATATGCAAGTGTATATGATGTAAGGGAGTGACTGAAACATGCTCTCTGGTATAACACGGCCACAAAAATGCTTCTTACTTGGAAATGAGGTGCTAATCGAGGGCTAATTACTATTTAATCACGACCTAATTACGAACGCCCTGACCACATTAAATAGGGAGGTGAGTTTGAGATATTAAGCTGATGGTTAGTTGAATACGAAAAGAGTTGGTTATTACTTGATGGTAATTTAGCAGTTCAACTTAAATTAGTTACTCATTAGTTTTCAGGCTACTAAGCAAATTTTGAGCACAAGTTCACGACACAGCTCACAACTGATCACTTGTGAAGCCAGGGAAAAGTTAAAAGTTAAAGGATGGTGATCCTTTAACTATGTATCATGAATATAATGTTGATTATCAACTGCCACTGTTCCAAAAGGAAGAAGCGGTCACAGGATCGGGCCCTGGTTCCTGCTCATAGCTGGATAAGAAACATTACTGGCAATAAATCAACATCTAATGTACAATTCCCATCCTCAAAGGGGAACTATAATAAAATGCTAAAGTTAAACTTAATGGTTTCATAGGCATAAAAATAGCTTGAAAAATAGGAACCTACAGTAAAAGAATAAAAAGCTGCAGCTAAAAATGGGCCTTTGATGTGGATAAAATCCATTACAAGCACCGTGAAGTCATTATTATTTCAGTAAAAACTTAAACAATACCTTCATTTTCTGCTTTGAGAAAGCAGTCTAGAATTATTTCCTGCCTTTATTCAAGTGGAGCGTTTGTCTCAGTACATACAGTGAAGCTTAATGACAGACACCTGTTTCCTCCAGCTGCCTTTGGACCTTTGACCTCTAAGTTGAATCAGCTCATTGCCGAAGTATTTCACACACAACACTGTCCTTTATCACAAAACGGAGACACGTGACACGAGAGAACCCACAGCCTGGATGCAGGTGGGTGGTTTGCCTTCCAAATCAGGTCCACGTGCACCTTTATTATCCGATTTTCACTGATCATTTTTAGTCGAGCTCATTTCCTGTGAAAATTCCACATTAATTCAGGAGCTTTAAGAAACCGGCACAGCTAATCAGAGACCTGAAATGATTTCTGAATCTCTTCCACAAATATACCCAGAGCTGATTAACATGGCTATTTAAAACATACTTCAGACTTGACAGATGTTTTATTTTTTTGTCTGTGAATTGATTTGTACTTCTTTCTTCACCATCTGCCAATACGCTGAAGTTAATTTTGTGTTTCACAAAGGGATTTCTCCTCGTTAGTTGATCGAGCCCTTTTATCCAAATCAATCACTGGCTTTTGTGAAATAAGACATCTCAAATTTATTCAGCGTTTAAATATTAGATAAAATAAAATCCTAAAAGGCCGCCCTTTCCCTTTAGGATCGTAGCTTTCTGAGGTACGTGGCTGTTTTATGGTTGTTGTGGGAGGTGAGTTAGAGCACCTGACTGCCGGAGCAATGCAGCACAACCTGACTGCAGCTGAGAAACTGACAGAGGTGACTCATAGTCAGCCATTAAGTGTCTGGATGAGCTCAGGCTCCATAATGATCCATATCTAAATATGGATCACAGTGTTTAGTGTCTCTGAACTGGAAGTAAACACCAGATTGAAGCAAAGTTTGGTCCAGATGGTAAAAAGCGTGTTTTTTTTTTGTTTGTTTTAACTTAGCCTACAGATGCCTAACGATGGCCAGGGGCTTTACTTCCTTAAAAGATGACACGAGTAATGGCGTAAACGCTTTTCGTTTCCTGGAACTCTGATGGCATGTTTTTTTTTTTTTCGACCTGGAGGTGACAATTCAGTCTGTAGCAGAACCGTTGGTGTTAGATTTGTCCTCTTCTTCTTCTTTTAAAGCATTGCTTCAGTTAATTGAGGTTTGCAGGTATTAATTCATTCACTCAAGGTCCCAGCACAGTATTTCAGTTTGGTTGCAGTCTGGACCTTGACTGGGTCAACTCAACAGTTTGAGCCTTTTCTTTTCTCAGGCATGCTGTGGGTTTTTTTCTTTTTTTTTTAATTGGGTTATTGTCCTATAGATGGATTCACATTCTGACTCTAAAGGAGCTGTTCGTGGTCACTCCAGTGATGGCAAGGTTCCCAGCATGCCCAATTCCTCACCCCCCTCCACTGTGGTTGACAATTGGTATGAGGTGTTTGTGGTGACATGCTGAGTTTTGTTTTCACCAAGCATGGCGCTGCACATCAGGGCCGAACTTCTCCACTTTGATCTCGTCCGCCCTAAATACATCGTCCAAGAAGCCTTGTGGTTTGTTCTGTGGCAGCTCTGCTTTAGAGAGAAGATTTTCCCATGGTAACATTTCCAAACTTGCTTGTTCAGTTGCTTTCTAAATGAACTGTAATTGACTTTTACCATTTTACCATGCTCAGGTTTGCAGAGTTTGAGACGCCAGTTCTTTTCAGTTTGTCTATGCGATGTCTATCTGCACTTCAATGAAGTTCAATCTTTTTCACTGTCGAATTGGGAAATAGCCATAAAGCCCTGTCCAATTCCTTCTCTTCTCTTGATGTTTTTCTTTTTTTTTCCCCTTCTTGGCAGTTTGTTGACCCGTACCTGAATGCTCCAGAGCAGAAAATTGCAGAGCAATTTCTATTTCCCCGCAAGCATCGCTGTGGCACATTACCACCTTTTTTTTTCTAATATCCACCATGGATCAGGACTGCAATGACCTTTCGTAACGGTCCAGTTGTAATTAGTGTTGTTCCGATTCTGATACTAGTATCGGAAATTGCTTCAATACTGGCAAAAATGCCGATATCGGTATCGGCGAAGTACAGGAGTCCAGGCACCAACCGATACCAAGTAATTTATATTGAATGATTTATTTACAGGTTACTTCGGTTACACTACCAGAAAAAAAGAAATACTTTTTAATTTTGCAATACTTTTTTATACTGTTCTGTTTGGAAATAAATATAGACATAAATTAGCTGAATGTGCTGTATTTATTCATGTTTTACAACAATTATAACTATATTACAGTCAGGCATGGTCCATTTTTTTTTTTTTAAATATCATACTCAGCTCGGTATCGGCCGATATGCACAGCTCAAGAATCAGAATCGGTTTTGGGAGGGAAAAAAATCTAGTTGTAATGGTACAGTTTCTGGGAACTTTGGCCACTACTTTGGCTGGGAACTTCGCACTAGCTGCTACCCACAAGCCACTACCTGCAAATTGTGGGTATAGGAACCTCCGCTAACCGCTAATGCAATCTTCCACTTGCTAAAGCTGCTACCCGTTATGCCAACTCCCTTACTCACATTGTAGGTGTGGAAATGGGCGTGTCTTTTGCCCTTTCCCCAAACTCGGTATCTTGCAATCGTGGGTAGCGAGTAGCAGGTGGTCAGACTACTCGCAACCTGCAACCCGCAACCCACATGTTGCCGCGTAAAAGGGTGCGTCCAAATGGCATCAATGTGCGTTCCACCTGGTCACATGTGAACGTGCACAAACGGCTCTACCTCTCAAATTAACTCTTGTATAAAAAGCGTGATTGTGCCTCAGTTCAACCCCTAAGAAAATGGCAGAGATCATCTTAAACGGCTTGTGCGCCAGTTAAACCATAGACGACCAGAGTGTGTTGCCAGTAGGAATTGTCTGTGTAAAAACATTTTTATATGTAGATATCAGTGCAGAGAGGAGGAGGAGGAAGGAAGAGGAGGAAGCTCTACAGCAGAGTCCCAGACGAGCTGCGCACGAGAGGTGCTCTGATCTGGATGAAAAGATGCTTCATGGCGGTTTGTGGATAGGGGTTTGTGGGTAGCGCAACCTGCTTTTAAAGGCAATGGCTACTGACGCACTGATTGGTTTAACAGGTGGAACGCCCTAACCACTCCTATGTATAATATAGCGGGTAGTGCAGGTGGGATAGTGGGTTTAGAAAGAGTGGAAGATTGTGTTCTTTGCAGGGGAACGCCCCTCCCACTACCAGCTATCCCTTAATAGCGGCTTTAGCAGATCTGGTGGAAGATCGGGGCCTATGTGTCATAATTTCTGTGAACTTTAAAAAAAACACCTGATAAAATATAATCCTTTATACTCTGAATGCAGAAAGTGCGACAGCTTCTTTTAGAAGCTGTGGTTTGAATTTAGCAGCATATTTCTATATTTAGATATGAAACCAGTATCTACACTGGTTTTAGAGGTGGAATAATTCTGAAAGCAACTGTATTGCTGAAAGTATGCAGGTCCCCTTCACGCTCACTCTCTACTTCTCATCTCCCTCTCTCTTTTTTTTTTAAAGAATGCCTAGAAAGAAATGCATCACTTTCAAACACAATAAGTAGAAAATTGATCCAGAATTGATCAGGTGTCTGGTGGCTGATTAACTACTTTTAGATTGTTAGCAGTGACTGGTTTCTAATTGGGCTAACATTTATCCACAGCAGTAACCAAAAATTCTACAATTTATTCAACCTCCATTACAATATTCATCGATTACCTTTCGTCTCGCTCCTTTCACTTCTTTTATTCAATTTCCTGCTCTGTCCATCCTCCTCTCCTCTCTGTTGTCTCATAGGTTTATGGATCAATGATTTGAGGGTGGGGGGGTGGTTAAGGTGACCTTCCTCAGACTGACCGATCCAGCAGCAATGCTGGATCATACATCCACTACTCACAGAGCTAAGAAAGCTTCTAAGACCGCATCGAAAGTATTTCTTTCACATGAGGAGCAGTCGAGATCGTACAATAGTGCTGTTCATCTGGAAGGGCACACTTGGAGGAGGATGTGTGTTGTCTTCAGTTCTCTGTCTCCAGCGAGCTGAACGGGGAGTTACCTCGCCGTCATGCAGCCGAACTGCTGCTTAGTCATAAATGATTGAGCGTTTTGTCATTTGTGGAGTTTGTCTGAAAGTATTTACCGCCAGGAGCTGGCATGTCTCTGCATACAGTAAATCCCTCCCATCCCAAGTCAGCCTCATGTTCGACTCATCATCAGCAAGCACATTAGTTTTCTGCTCTCCACTGCTGACAAGATTGAACAGTTGGTTCTGTTTGTGATTGCAGGTTTAATAACGGCTTCACAGAGAGGGTGAAAAGGAGAGCACCCAGCATCCCAACGCAGCATTAGGCCTCATTTTTACAATAAAGAACACATGAGGCTTCTTGTACAATTTCCCCTTGCCTTTATGAAGTTTTTTTTTTTTTTTTTTCACACATAAAGTGTCTGATAGGTTAAAAAGCCCCTTACCACACATGTTCTCCCACAGATCAAACTGCTCCTGGACATGCTGAAATGTTTTTTTTTTTTCTTTTTTCCCGGTGGCTCGTTCTCACACCTCAAACAAAGAATAACCAGCTTCCTCATGCAAGTTTGAACCAACCCGCTGGACATCTGCTGGGTGTGTCAGAAGGAAGATGAGAAGAGATGCAGCAGCTAAGTGCAGTATGAAGTAAAGTGTAGTTTTCTGTTGCCAGAAGAAGTTTAAAGATCTCCTGGCGACGATGATGTGACTTTTCTTTTCTCAATCTCTTCCCTTTCCGGATTCGCTGTGCCGTTCTGAGTGTGTCAATGGGTTCAGAAAAAAAGCTGCTGCCAGGCCAACTTTTAAATGCAAAAAGATATTCTTTTACAGAAAAAAGAAGGCATAAATGACAGACTTCTGCAGTGAGTCTGGGACCTTTCTGAGCTGATGAGGGAAAGATCAAAGAACAAAGAAATACGCAGGCTCTTTATAGCCTCTGTGTAACGCCTTTCCAAGCTTCAGTTTCACAGGTGTAATCAGTCAGTTTTAATGAGACCTGTTTCATATTCTCTCCTTACTTGCTTATCTTCTTCAAACATAAACAGTACCGTCTTAAGTCTTACAGTTGGGATCGATCAGAAACTCTCTATGACAGATTCTCAGTTCTTGTCTCTTCTTGGCCCTGAACTGTGCTCTATTTTTCTGATGTGAACTCAGTGAAACCAACTTGTAGACAGAATAATTTCACACACCAACATTAAACTCATTAACTCTGAGAATATGTTCTGAACTCAGTGAACTTCTGCAGAGGCCTTAAAACGTTGGTTACTTTATAATCATGGTCAAAACTTATAATAAGAATTAAAAGATCATATTGTTCAGACACCACAAAAGAAAATATATATATTTTTTAAACATCAGAACGTGTAAACACGTGTGAACGGGCCTACGGCTTCTAAAACAGCTTTGATTACAAGCTAGCACTGAGCAGCGTATTAAATAACTTCTAAAACAAGATTTACTAACATGGTGTTGCATCTTTGAGGTCCATGTCAAGTTCTATCATTCTGCTCATGAATCTTGTATGTATTCAGAAACCTCAAACATCTGGAGAGGAAAAAATATTAAACTACAATGACAATATGGCCTCGTGACAGCTTCAGTGGATGTTTCTGTTTTCTTGACTGCAATGGTGAATGGCTCAGTGCCTTTTAGACCATTTATCACCCCAAACAATTCATCACATGATCAAGAGAACGTCTGCTCTAACACAGCAGCTTCTCTCCGTCTCTTTCACTGCTGGTAACCCGGTTTCTCTCATTTCTCTGGGACCGATGGGTTCTGATTGGCTAATGGCTGCAGGGCAGAGTAAATTATTAAGGCCTGCTCTTCATTTGGCCATAAATGCTCTCTCTTTCTCTCTTTCCATCTCCCAGTCCCTCGTGTTTTCCACTTCCTCTCCTCCCTCAACACTCTGCCCATTTAGGAAGAGAGTGAACAGGAAAAGAAAGCACTGCAGCGCATAGAGGGAGGAAAAAAAACAACAGGAAGGGAAATAACAGAGAGACAAATGAGTTTTGTGGTGATGGACAGAAAGGAGGAATAAATGGCAGGAGGGAAATTGGAAAAAGAGCTATGGAGCTTTGAGGAAAGCAAGGGAGAGGAGCGAAGAGAGAGAGGGTTGAAATGGAAGGCACTCTTGAGTAGTTTGCAGTCCACGGCGCCTGCCACCTGCCCTGCACCGAAACCTGAGCGCATCAGCAGAAACGCACATCTTCCCACCTAAAAACAGGAACGACGAGCTGGAGCCTGCGTACACGGGTGTGTGCGGGGTATGTGGAACTAATCAAAGAAACTGCCGTCATTAAAGGGCTTTTACACTGCCAAAAGAACGAGAGCTGAATAGAAAACACAATGTTTTCATTTCTATCAATTATTCAGGACGTTTATCATCTCCTGCTGTGTGCAGCTGCAAACTTCATGCATCAGCGATTTATTTATTTTTCAACCACGTCAAACAAGTGGACACAGACCCATGCGCACACACACACACAGACACACACACAGTCAGGAGGAGAGGGAATTCTTTGTGTCATTCTGGGAGCAGACATGTAATTTCTGTAAATGTGGGATTTTTCTCCCCTAGAAGCTCTGACTGCAGGAGCAGTGATCGCCAGTGTACTTTATCTGTTGTTGAGGGGCTGCTTTGCATAATTCTGCTCTGCTATTCAATAAAACATTATCAATTCATCTTTTATGCTCTTGGCAGATATCTTAATCTTTTGACCCCTTCTCCCTCCTTAGAACACCAGCTCTCAGCGATATTTTAATGCATACTTTTGCTCTGGTGTTAATCCACTGTACATCACCTCCTCACCACCAGATGCCAGACAAAGTGAGCAGCTTATCTGGTGAATATAGTGGAGCATTTAGCAGCTAAGGAGCAAAATACCTCCCTCAGGAGTCCCGGAGAGAGACCATGAATGAGGTGGAAGGAGAGTGAATATTAAATAGGCTAAGTCAGTTAGAAAGCATAGATCAGTACTAATTTAACTTCTCTTGAATGACAGCTGAATATCAGCAATGTGCTGTTAAAATATTTTTGATAAAAAGGATCGAGGAAATTTAAGACTGGACTCAGTCTAGTTAAGTTGATCTATCTCTAAGCATGTTTCAAAACAAAAGGGCTCATAAGGCTGTTTTGAACTGGCATTATAGGACTTCTGAATTGAACTGGAATATAACTGGACTGTTTATAAATGACCTTTGTTGTAAATTGGCACTACTGAACTGAACCGAACGGAATCAAACTGCTTCTGTCAAAATGTTAACCATGTTTCTGTTGCAATCCATTGCTTTTATATTACCTCCACCAAGGAGGTAATGTTTTCGCTGGCGTTTATCTGTCTGTCTGTCTGTGTTCAAGATAACTCAAAAAGTTATGGATGGATTTTGATGAAATTTTCAGGAGTTGTCAGAAATGTGAAAAGGAAGAACTGATTTCTTTTTGATCCGGAAGAAATCCTGGATTCTGGATCACTTTCAAATTTTTGATAACAATGCGGTCAATGGGGCCGAAAATTTGTTTTCTCAATATCTCCCTTAATTATTGCCCACAACTCATGAAATTTCACTCAGGGATTGACAATGGGAACCTCTATCAAATTTTAAAGGCTGATCCGGATCTGATCCAGAAGGAGATTTTATAGCAATCTGTAAATCACTATATGGGAGAACTGTTGTGCTTGGCGGTCTGCGCTCTCAGAGTGCTTTTCTAATATTACTATTGAAGTAAACATGCAGATTACATGCAGAAACTGTAATGTACTAAAAATATAAACTTGTTCTGATTCCGTAGTTTTATTATTATTATTATTATTATTTATTCAGCTTTTAATGAACTAAGTAAAAACCCCAATCACTTCTATTTCCCATCGGTACATAAGTTTTGCACGTTACAGTGAATGTGAAAGCACCCATAAAGTAATCACATGAAGTAAAATCCATTTCATACTCAGTACTGCACCAACCAACGAACCAGGTTCACTCCAGGCTCCATCTTGAGTTGTTCAAATTAGAGGTGAAATTTATTCCCATGCATTTTGAATTTTGGCACTCCAGTGTGCTCTTGAAATTTTTCTTGATGACAAACACGTGAACGTGAGGAGAACTCCAGGAAGCAAGTGAGCAAAACCTGCTGACGTTTATCCTGCTTGCAAACGATGTTCTGGTTCTGAAAAATGGAAACGAATCCCTTCTCAGAAAACAAGAACAGTTTTGATTAACACCTTCTTTCATCACGGAACCAGACAACTCTGATAATCAAATAATCATTCGTCAAATTAATGAAATAATTGTGACAGATGAGCACATTGTTAAAAGACACTTGTTAAAAGATAGGTCTCGATATGGACCTTGAAAGTTTAATGAAACAGATACATTTAAAATAAAAATAACATCTGTCTTTTTGTTTGCTGTGCAACATTAACGTTTTGGATGGCTGCGGTTGAAAAAATCAGCAATGTGGCATTAAATGTGAGAGACGCAACAGCCCGGGTTTCACGCTGGATATTTCCTGATGGATTGTGTTTGCCGTCGTTATATCTGTGGTGATGGAGAGCGCAGCAATGATTTATTGGGGTTCATATAATCTCACATCAGCTCATAACCTTCTGTTTGACCTGCGGCAACATAATTTAATGTGAGATTTGAAAACAACCCAAGGTCAATTATCGGACCCCTCCGCATCAGTAGGGCACGTCTGCTCACAAACGTCTGTGCATGTGTGTGGTGTGTGTGTGTGAGGGCAGTCGCTGACATAACAAGGGAGTTTGATTAGACCAAATGAAAGCCTGAGGCCATTGTTTTCCAGCAACACTACTCTGACTATCATCATTCACATCCACTTCTTCTTGCTCTAGCTTTTCTAAAAAAAAAATGCATTTTCATGCTCCCTCCCTTCTTTTTAGCTGTCTCCATCTTCTCAGGCAATTAGGGCGAGCCAGACCAAAGCCATTATGAAGGGTTCGTGCTTGTGAAGCCTGTGTGCACGTGTGTGTGTGCGTGTGCACCCAGGTGATATCCTTTAAGGCAGAAAAGAAGAGCTATTTCCTCGTCTTGAAGGAAAAGGCCTGGATCAAAGTAATTGGACAGTTTGGTTCACACTTGGGCAGTCCAAAGATTGCGCGCGCGCGCATGTGTGTGCCAGGGTGCGTGTGTGTCTATTCTCTCCCTTACACACACATACACAGACACACATTGACACTTTTTCTTTGTGCAAATATGTTAATAAACCAGGCCAGTAAAAGTGCATCAAAGTCCGGCTTGGTGCAAAGGGAGCCGGATGGAGGCTTTTGCTCTGATATGAGATCAGATAGAATGAGTGTGCGCTTCCCCGAGTCAGGGGACGGCATACATGTAATTGTGGGCCTTTGGGTTGTTTTTGATCCCTGCCTGCTGTATGCTCCATGCCTCGCATCACGCAGGCGTTTGTTCCCTTCCCTCTCTTTCTCTCCCTCCTTTACGCTCACACATTGCAGTCTGTCTCATGTGTATGACCAATGCAGGGTCTTGAATGCAGATACACATAATTAATACTGTTCTTTCCGTCTTTTGAAGCAGGAGACAATAAGGAGCAAATGGGAAAGATGGGGATATAACAGGAAGTGACTAACAGAGGACTATGAGAGGTGAAGAAGCTGCTCTCGTGAACAACTGAATACGGCATCAATGTCATCAGACAAAGTCCATAAAACCAACATGGTGTGACAGAAAGGAAACGGAGAAAGTAGGGGAGACGACCAGGGACGTGATGAGTCTCAATTTGCTGCTGAGTCTCCTTCATCTCTCCCATTAGTTATTCTTCAGGAAACTGGGACGACATAGTTGCTCGTCTTGAATGCAGCTGGAGCCCCACGCGTGCACACAGAGACCATGGAGAAAGCCGTCCTTGATCCGTTTGCTTTCATAACTGACTGATGCATGGAAGAATAAGGGGGAAATTACGAGCTGAAGGTGGTCTGAATTTTGTTCAGATCAGACGAGCATCTATAGACCCGCACAAACCTTGAATGTCTATGAGAGGATCGTCTTTTGCAGAGCACGTACCCATTCCATTAACTCTGACCTTAACATGGAAAGCCAACAATTTCTCACTCCAATATCTGTTTGCAGCTCTGCTAAATACTACTTTGTATGAGTTAAGAAGAAGTTTGATAAAGTCTTGTGGTGCTCCAGGGGGAGTGGCGGGAAATCAGATGAATCAGCCTCATGTGATGTCGCTTTAGTCAACATTAGTTTTAGCGGTGGATTAAATGTATGAAAAACATTTTGGGAGTGTGGATTAGTGAGTGCATCACTCATTTGTGCCTGAGGCATGCAGTTTGGGCTGGATTTGCTCCTTTTAGTAATAAAGAAGTGTCAGTCAGCAGGAACAGGGGAGATTACCTTGAAGGCAGCTTGCAGAGCTGTCCAACTTGACTGCAAAAGACCACAAAATTCAGCTACACGTGGTTTTCAGATGCACACATTGCCAAACAATGTGGTCCTCCTACACAACAACTATGTGGGTTCATGGCACAAAATGTGGAAGTTTTACAGTTGAATGCCCACATTTGCCTTTAAAACTTAAAAAATGTAAATGTTAAGTGAATGCTTTCCACTCTTAATATGTCCAGTATACTTCTAGGTATGAAGGAAGGGTTGGCTGATGGCACAAATCTGACTTAATGTTCTCATTTTTTCTTTTCAACTTTCGCTATGGTTATGGTTTAGATTTTAAAAGTATATGATTGCAATTTAAAATAATTTTTAAAAAGTTAAGGTTATATAGTATATAAATCTACAGGTTAGATCTACAAATGACAAAATAGGCAGTTAGGATTTGCCATCACATCACATGAACACAGCCCAATACAAAACAATAGGTGACTGAGATTTTGTTTTAAAAAAGAGAGAGACACACATTTATGTGACTTTTTCGTGACATCACTTGGCCTTTCTGCTGTTACACATTCAGCAGTGAATCTGGGCTGAAACAAGCAATTTGTAAACCATTACTAAGGGGGGGTGTCTCTATTAAACTAACATGTGTTGGGAGAAAATAGGGTGCAGAACTTCATGGCGCTAACGCCTCTCGGACTGTACTGAGCACAGAAGTGGATCGATACTTTGTCTTGCAGCCATTGTTGGGGATAATTTCATGACATGCAAGAATCAGGCTGTCAGCAGACTACAAACAGACTTCACAATCTCTGTGGTACTCGTCAAAGGAGGGATTACTGAGTACTCACCATGTAGGAAGCCCATGGCTTTGGCTTTGGCTTTGTATCTTCTACCTTTTTTACTTTTACTTTGAAACCGTGAATGGCAGCAAAAGGTATCTGCACTCTCTCTATGTAGACACTTTTTGTCACAAGGATTGTGATGACTTGAACAATAAAACCTTGAGAGATTAATTATGAGTTATAGTGAGTGTTAACCGCTTGTTTGCTACCTTGATCTGTTTTCCTTTTACCATAAACGCTCACGTTTCTTTTCATCCCGTGAGTCCTTTGATAGGAGTGAAATACATTTCTGCTATAATTATTATGGAACGTTTTATCTCCAGATCAATTTAACTGCAATGTCATAGACACAGGCTCACTCGTGCACGCGCATCCGTGCGTGCACGACTGTGAAATGCGTAGAGGTAATTATTTGCTTGGCCAGCCTGCATTTGCTTTGAGTTTCAAGGGTGGACTCGCCTGCAGCCTCAAAACCAATCCACACAACGGGGCTCTGACTCTGTTTTTCTATGTATTTGCATGCAGAATGCACAGTGGGTATGTAGCTTACATTTCAGAGTTGTGCATATGTTTGTGTGTCCTATTCGCCTATATAAAAGAATAGGTTTTGCAGAATTCTGCCTGCAGGTCTGTCATCTCAGGGAGAGAGAGCACAGAGTCCCTACATTACACACACACACACAGTCCCTTGTGTGTGGCACTATAATAGCAGGGATAGGGAGCGGGAAATTGAGGTTGGGAAGGAGATTGAGGAGAAAAGCAGAGAATGTGGGCGGCAAGGAAAACTGATAAAAGTGGAGTGAAGAGAAAGAGGAAGACAAAAGAAAAAGCAAAAAAGAGGGATTGAAAGAGGGACTTTGTAGGATGAGCATCTGTCACAAGAGATGAGCTCATCATCACCACCAGGCCGGACAGATAATCCTTCACTTTCTGGCCCCACAAAATCTTCTTTTTTTTTTTTTTTCAACCTCTTCACTCTTCGATGATGGCTACCTGCTTTTATTTTGCTTCATGTTTGCGTTTATGAGTTTGAGCGTGTGAGCTGAATGCTTATGGAGTACCAAGTGGAGGTAAAGAGGACTGCAATCTGCCATGAGCTTATGTGTGCAGGCTCACATTTGTAGACGCACATAAAACAGTCTGATCAACAAACATGAAGCGTTATTAAATGTGGTATCATGGTGTCATTTTCGTGTGCGTATATGTGTGTGTCCACGAGTGCTTTAAAGCCATAAAGTTGCACCAGAAGCCTTTGAGTGATGGTCATGGACGACCGTGGCCAGGAGAGCAATAACATGGGCAGCTCAAAGACGGCTCCTGCCAAGTGGCCAATCATTAGATCCAACTGAAGGAGACCGAAGCTGAATGGCCCATCATTCCTCAACTTCATTTCCCCCGCAGGGCCCCATTGCCAAAGTCCCCCAGTAACAGGCCGGCGTTTTTCATCACGAGTCTTGCAGAAATGTTTTGGTTTACTTTCTGGGTCCTTTGCTTTTTACAGCCGCGCGCAGAGATCTGTAGAAGATAGCTCTTATTATCGGGGCTTTTAAACTCGGCACTATCTAAAGTGAAACGTGGAGGCTGTTCTTTCCGAGAACTCACGCTCATGTAAATATATTACCACTCTTGCCTGGAAGTGATACAACAGCAACAGTGAAAGCAGCCAAATTGATGGTGTTGCAGAATTGATATTCAAGCATGAATAAACCGATGAAATCAATTTGCACAACGAACACACAAATTTATTATTTTGTTCCTGTTTCATGGAAAACAAACAAAATCGTAAAACTCCTCTGCACGGCTTTTATTTTCCTTTTAATGCATTCATTTATGGATTTCATCCAGGTACATCAATTCATTTAGATAATAATACCTGGTGGGAAAATGGTGAGATAAAGTTACAAGCGAACATAGAAACACCAGAACAGTGGTGAGAAGCATCCACTAAAGTGATCATCAACATATCAACATGAATATGTCCAGCCAAGTTCCAGACCTGAGTCATTGGAGAGAGTCCAGAGTAAAGGAAAGTTTTCAACATTAAAGAAGTGTTTATGAGCCTTTTTTTTTTAAGTTGACATGGTTTTGTAAAGACTTAATGAAATGTAAAATAGAATAAGGAATAAGGCACCATAACATCCTTTTCATCTCATCTTTACAGCTCTGTTCATAGCATGGAGTTAGGGGGCGGAGTCAGGATTGCATCTTTTGAAATAGTTAGCATCATGTGAAGCTGATTGGAGGAAAAGATGAAGCTCGACAATTGTGTTCAGAGCTGCGTCTGTGATGTCACACTATTCAGAAAATCTGAACACCTTGATGAAAAATAGGTTTTCAGACTGAGATTGCCCAAAATTAAATTGGAGGATTGTGATATGCTAGAGTTTTTTTTTAATTGATAGTCACTTCAGACATCTAAATATATGCTCTCAAGCACGCCCTCCCCCCCTTTCAACACCTTCAAATCTTCTTAGAAAATCTCTCTGGAGACATCCAGAAATCTTCTCAACAATTAAGAACAGCTGGATTTCAATATGCTGCCAAATGATCTGTTACTGAGAGCCAGAATAGTCTTTTGAATAACTTTTACTTTACTCACTTTATTAAATCAAATATTTTTTTATGTAAAAACGTACTTCTACGGAAAATCTCTTGCAGTCTATGACTGCCTGAAGCTCGCACACCACTAGCATCACAGATGGTTTTTCTCTTGAGCGTGGTGATGCTCTACCTGACCTTCACAGCTTCCACCTTTAAGTCTGACGCCTTAAGCATAATATGTCTGATCTTCACCAGAAACACTGACTCTCAGTCAGACCAAGATAAAGGTAGTTTAGAGCTTTTATACATAATGTGAGCTTATTCAGAGTCAGGTTTACTGTCTCTCGAATGCTAGTTTCTTTTTACATTTATCATGTTTGAAAATGCAAAAAATTGCCCCCAAAAAGCTAAATGTGTCAAAATAAATTCCAGAGTCTGATGCTGCTTGTTTTCACGCTTCCTTTGCTTGTGTGTGTGTGTGTGGGTGTGTGGGTGTGTGTGCTCCTCTGTGCCTGTGTGCCTTCTGTGTGCATATTGACTATGTTGTATTGATCAGGTAAAATACCAAGGTGGTCCAAATCAGTATACCCTGAAACTGTAGACTAGCCCTGTTTCTTAAGAGTCTGGCAAACGCGAGTGGTGAAAGTTAAATCCGGCTCATTCAACAGCTCCCTTCAGTCTCTTATTTATGGAAAAACTGAGTCTGCAGGCCCGACTGTTAGTCTGCAGAGCCAATTTATGAGTTCCACATCCCCCCCATTTGTGTAATTCACAAACTGACCTCAGCTGTTTGACTTATTGATTTTTGTAAGAGTGGGGCTCTTAAAGCATCCCTCTCATCCTGCTGGTGGGAGTCCATCCAGAACGCACTATGTTCTGAATGGAGTCACAGCATCCTGTGGTTGTCCGGAGGTTACTATGGGAGGTGACGAGGGTTCTGGTTGGCTGGTCTGTGGGGTGCCCCAGGTGTCTGAATGGTATGGCTCCCAAAGGGCCCACTCCCCACTGATCATTATTTCCTATGAATAGCTGATGCATTGCAGATGGAGGGTTCACAGGGAGAGGGAAATGGAGAGGATGGCTGTAAAGTGTGGATGGGTATAATGGATGGCAAAGGGTACTGTTTGTGAAGAGACGAGGCAAAAAGGAAATAAAATGGCGTGAACGCTACGATCGTACATGTGTGATGGTGAGTGGGACGCAAGCGAAATTTCATTTGCAAGGACGCACGGGTCCTCCATTGTGGTGACTCAAAGTAACGCTGGCTGTTTTCTGTTTTTCAATACCTGCACAGTATGGCGCTCCAATTTACTGCAACAGACTGTGGTTGTTCTGAAATAATAAGACAGAGACTCGCTGAGGGGAAGGTGCTGAGAAAAGCAGGAAAAAACAGCTTGACGGGGTGGGAATGAAGATGATAAAAAGGATGTATCCTTTGCCTCATTACATTTAAGAGTCTTAGATGAACATGTAATGATTGCTCTAGCCTCACAAACCTTAATGAACATTAGCTTTTACGCACATGCACACCCATGCTTTAGTCACGGTGGGGAAACACTGTCCTTCTATGATTTTGACTATAACACAAACATTTTTTCTGGAAAATGCATACACCTACCACCCACTTCATTAGGTACATCTGTGTGATTGCTTGTTAACACAAATAGCTAAGCAACTAATCATAGTGCAGCGACTGAATTCATATAGACGTGCTCAAGTTGACTTGCTGAAGTTCAAACCAAGCATCAGAATGGTGTAGGAAGGGGATTAATGTGACTTTGAACACAGCCTGATGGGCTGGTCTAAGTATTTCAGAAACTACTGATCTACTGGGATTTTCATGCAGGTTTACAGAGGATGGTCTTCAAAAGAGAAAATATCCAGTGGGCGGCAGTTGTGAGGACGAAAATGCCTTGTTGATGTCAAAGGTCAGAGGAGAATATGCATGCTGGTTTCAGATGATAGAAAGGCAACAGTAACTCCAATAACTACTCATTACAACCAAGGTATGGAGAATACCATCTCTGAACCTTGAAGCAGATGGGCTACAGCAGCAGACGCCCACACTGGGTGCTTCTCTTGTCAACTAAGAACATTCAAGAAGCTGATACTACATTTCCTGCAGGCTCACCATAATTGGACGATAGAAGATTGGAAAAATGTTGCCTGGTCTGATGAGTCTTGATTTCAACTGTGACATTCAGATAGTAAATGTGCATGGATCCATCCCGCCTTGTATCAACAGTTCAGGCTGGTGGTGGTGCCATAATGATGTGGGGGATATTTCCTCGGCACACTTTGGGCCAGTTAGTACCAAATGAGCATGGTTTAAACACCATAGCCTATCTGAATATTGTTGTTGATCATGTCCATCTCTTTATGACCACGGTGTACCCATCTTCTGATGGTTACTTCCGGGATAATGCGCCACATCTCAAAGCTCAAATAATCTCCAAATGGTTTCTTGACAATGAGTTCACTGTACTCCAATGGACTCCATGGTCACCAGATCTTAATTCAATAGAGCACTTATGGTGGAACAGAAGATTCTCAGGATGGACATGCAGCCAACAAATCCGGAAGCACCTGCATGATGCCATCGTATCAATATAGACCAAAATCTCACAGGAATTTTTCCACCATCTTGCTGAATTTATTCCACCAAGAATTAAGGCAAAAGGGGGTCCAACCTGGTACTGGCACGATGTATCTAATAAAGTGGCCTGTGAGCAGACAGTCCCAGGAACCACTACAAAACAAAAATCTGAGGTGAGGTGATCTAAAATCAAAAATAGATATTCACTTTACAGCAACTAAAACATTAAAATGGAGATGTTTACCTGAAATATGACAAACTTTTAAGTGAGAGCTGAAGCAATCGATCAAACAACGTACAGGAAACCATACCGAACCCATTCTGATTATGTTATTTGTTGATGCTTTTTCCTCTTTGCAGATGAAAGGATTAATATATTTTCCAGTGTAATCAGTTTATTGCCAATGAATAACCTTGATTCGAGCCACAGGCTGGCCATCAATTTGCTGATAAGATTCTCTGACCTACACTAGCTGGCACAGATTTCATCTAGCTCTATTGACTATTATTAATTGAGTGTGTGACCTGCTGAGTTATGATGACGATAATAGTCATCCCTCCTCTCTGCAACAATGCCTGCGGCTTGCAATGCATGATCTGGAAGAAATGTGGCATTGCATTTTCCTTGTGGCAGATGTTTGCACTTAGGAGTTGTGCGTTTAAGGCTTCGGCACTGACGTTAAACTCAGAGTAGACCTCCTTCGCTCTCTCTCCACCTCTCAGTCCACATACTCCGCTTAATTCCGCTCACTCCCTCCACTCGCGGTTAACGGGCGCGTGGTTGCCAGGAGAGACGCGCGTGCAGCCCTTCCATAGTGTATAGGTCTAACGGGAAAGCGGCACGGGATCTCTCCCCCGCCCCGCCATTTCCTCGCGAAGAGCCCTGGAATGTCGAGTAGTGGCTCGGGCTCTTCCTCGCGGAAGGAGTTCGATGTGAAACAGATTCTCAGGATCCGATGGAGGTGGTTCGGTCACCCCGCGGTTCCTCCGCCTCACTCCCCGCCGCTCGGAGAGCACCTTGCCAGGAGGAGAGCGGGCGGCAGCTCCGGGGACGGAGCCTCAGTTAGTGGCTGCAGCAGCTCAAATTCAAGCAGCTTTAACCCCGGCGCGGGGAGTCACGGCGGACTAGTGGCCAGCGGCAGCGCTGGCTCTAACCTGTGTAACGGCAGCGGCAGCAGCAGAAAGTTTGCTGATTCGGCGGGGAGTCGGGGCGGTCCGGGAGGAGCGGCAGCTGGAGCCACGGGGAACTCCTGCACCCGCTCCTTCAGCCAGCCAGAGTGCAGAAGCTCCGCCGCGGCGCTCTCGTGGGTGTCCCCGCCGCTTCGTCGTCGCCCTCGGCCAGTGTCAAACATGGAGCCCTCCGGCGAGGCCCCGGTGCCCCAGCTGGTACCCGAGCCTTCGGCTCATGACGGGGCTGACGAGGAGGCTGCGGTGGCGGCGGCGGCGACGGCGGGCACCGAAGAGAACAGCAACCACCCGGAAACAGACTCCAGCTCCTGCAGGTAGGATGGGGATGCTGCTGTTGTTGTGTGTCTTTTGGGGGAGTTTTTACTAAAAGTGAAAAAAAAAAAAAAAAAAAAAAAAGCTTACACCCCTCCCAACTTCTCTGAAAAGTTTTGACCAGCCAGCACCGAGGATGTTATCAGTTCCTGCATCTCCAGTGTAGTAATGAGGTAATTAGGTATTTAGCTCTCTTATCAGAGTCCTCCTCTCTGGCATCTAAGTGGAAACTATCAATGATTCCGAAGCGCGAATCTTTACTGGAAATCAGCAGTTGTTATTTGAAGCCTATAAAGGTGTGTGGGAGAAAATGAAGGCTGACTGCTTTGGGTGGGGTCTGCTCATTTTCCCCCTCAACCTCCCTAATGATGCTGTTTTATGATACACACAGAGACACGGTGCTTTTTTATTTATATATTTTTCTAACATTGATTTTTTTTCTTCTTCTTCTTGCGACTCAAGTTAGTTAAATGCTGGACCTGAACTCTACAGTATTTGTTATGATCTTCATGCTTGTGTGCACGTGCATGAAGATGTTTGTTGCATTAGTGTGGCCATCCAACTGGAGTGAAGTTAGAAGGCTTTTAATTAATAGTTGCCATGGGGATAACTAAACAAAGCAACGTCTTAACCTATCTCCTGCACATGCATATATGTATTCTTTTTAATTATACTGCAGCAATAAATGTGATGGAGTACAGGAGGGCTGTAGACAAGACAGTGTTTGTTTTCTTTTGCTATATGAGGGAAAATTATGTATTTGAAAGCCTCCCATCATTGTTCCCAAGATACACATCAGGAAATACAAATGATTCATTGGACGCACACACACACAGCAGCTTTCAGGGAACATAGATGCATTTTTTTAAATGTGAATTTCCAGTGGCCTTTTATTCTAAGCCAATTTGTTGTCGCTGCTACTCCAGTATTTATGTGTCTCTGAACCAGAAGAGAACGAGGAGAATTAAGGTCTCATTGTTTGACGAGGCTTGATGTCAAATCTTCAGTAATAATAATGATTGTCTGGCGGAGCAAAATGACTTCACACAAACGCTCGCATCTCATCAACATCTGCTAAGAGAAAAAAAGATGGATTTCTGAGTATGTATGGTGCATGTACATGTACACATTCACGTCCTTGCACGTTTTATGGTTGCCATACCAACGCAGAGATTAGTTTTTTTTGTAGAATACATGTGTAGCTGTGAGCATGTTTATTTTTCATGTGTATGTGTGTGTTTTGTTTTGTTTTTTTTGCCCGTCTGTATGCGACTCATCATCTCCCTCAGAAAGCTCCCGTGTGCTCTGTGATGCTCCAAGAGCCCGGGTGGCAGAATCCCATATGGGATCATGAGAAGGGATGCATATAGAATCCCAGAGTGCCTGAAGGCTCTGCTGGGCTCGGCTCCACTCATCTCCTCCTCTCCCTTTCACTTTCACACCACACCAAGCTCCCCTCCATTTAATCCTGGTGTGTCTCATTTACTTACCCTCTCTCTCTCTCTCTCTCTCTCTCCTTCTGTCCCGTGTTCATCTCTGCCCACCCTTGGACATTCATTTGCCCCTCCGTCAATGTGCTGGAACGTGTGTGTGCAAATGTGTGTGTGTAAATGAAAGAGGGAGGGAGGCACTGAATGACAGTTGGGCGAGTGTCCTTGCCTGGTGCAGGGGTTTAAAAAATCTGGCTGCATGGTGAGACACTCTCTTTTTCCCCTTTTTTCTCTTTGTCTCTCTCTCTCTGTCCATGTTGAGTGCCTGCCAGGCTCAGTTAAGAGAACTGCAAGGCAGTGTTGCGCCACTTCAAAGCCATTTCCTTTAGGACTATTTGGCCGCAGCATTCATACGCATACACACTTGCACAAACACATGCGCACGCGGTTGCACGCTTGAGAGCGGGAAATGTAGCCAAAAAAAGCTTCATTGGAGGGATATATCTGGGGAGGGAAGAGAGGAAATGGAGGTAAAATGGATGAAGTGATGAGGTGGAATGAAGGGGGTGAGTGATGAGATTAGCCAGAGATATAAAAGTGGAAGATGGGAAATGGATAAAGGAAATGGAGGCAGAAGATATGACTCCTGGTATTACAAATAAGCAGCAGCGCACAATCAAACTACATGGGTATATAAATACACATACACTGTCCACAACTTATGTGCCTGCATTTCTCTCTTTTTTTTTTTTTCTCAACAGTAGTGCAGATTATTCTTGATGTTGGTTTCATTTAACTGATTTTTTTCCTCTCTAGGAGAAATGCACCAATATATTTTATGGGGCAACATTGATTTTAATTAGGAGTTGTGCTTCTGTCCACTAAAAATGGAAGTGCATTATTCATTCTCCCTTTACTGCTGTTTCCATCAACTATTTGGATGAATATTAGCCTCTGGGGTGCTACCATTTCCACTGGAAGAAGTGATGTCAGTGCCAAAAATCTGACACTTGAAACTGTGGGACCTAAACTTGGATCTGTGACTCTGGAGATGTTCTTAAAAAAAAAAAAAAAAAGCTCCATTATTTTAATAAAGAGCTGTCCAGGAGATGGATAGATGCTTTTGGTTCCCAAACCTGTCTCAGTTGAGGTTTGTTCTCAAAAGACACAATTATAGAATATTTAGAGAAGATGTAGTAATCTCTAGCACTTTGAAGGATTTCACCAAGACCTGAAAAAGAACATCGTGCACATACCATTTTTAGTTATCCTGTCTTTGCATCTATTCTGTTTTATTTACAAGCCACATTTTCTGATCATTTTTCCAGAATTAGTTTGTGTGAAATTCTTTCAGCGGTCTCTCTGTTTATTTCCAGGCGTGTAAAATTGCTGTTTATTACAGTGTGAGTTCCACCTGCAAGGGATTAGTACACACACGCAGAAGCACAAAGAGTGTGATTTCTCTTCTAATCGTGGAGCTGAAATTGGATCATTTTTGCTGAATTGGATTCCTGCTCTTCTTCTCTGTGTGGCAGTTCCTCTATTTTTGCCACTTCTGCTGTTAAATTAATAGAAATAAAGTAATGCCCTGACTCTCATAAGTGAAATCGTGCTTTGGGAGCCGTAATGGCCGATAGTGATACTTTGTCTGTGTGTGTTTTCCAAAGATGAGCATCAAACTCGCGTATCTCATCAGCATTCGCCTGGAAAATAAGAATAAACCGTTCTTAGGTTTTCAGGTTCGAAGCGTCCTGGAATACCTGCTTTGTTTTTCATTGTTGGAATATGTGCAAGGAAACTGGTTGGCATCATGGAGCAGAGTAAATTCTGGGTTTCTGAGTTCTGCCTTCACAGGGATTTAATTGGCAGATTCTCTTTTTAAGTAGGCCAAAATTATCCTGCCATTCACTCCTAGTAATTGGACCATTACAGAGCTTCTGTGTGCTCCTGGCCCACAGGCAGGATCTCAGTTTTTTTTTTTTTTTTTTAAATGAAGGAGAGTGGGTACACGTGAGGAAATTATATAAAGGAAAATATGATAACATCGCAGCTGGTGCAGTTCCCTCCACACAGCTGTCTCCCTGTCCTGAACGAAAGAGATTCACCGTGCACTCAAAGCTTTTGTCGTCTTCTCTTTGCAGCATCGTGTGTTAATGTTTTTCATTAATCCCTTCCTGTGTTTGCCTGCGTCGCACAGGACGTCTAACAGCAGTGCAACGCTGTCCTCGTGTGTGTCGATGGAGCCAGAGGACTGCATGTTCACTGCCATGTCCCACGCTGATGTGACTTTCCGCAAGATGGAGGGCTACCTGAGGACCAGGCAGCTGTGTGATGTCATACTGGTGGCTGGAGAGAGGCGGATACCTGCGCACAGGTAGCGGCAAAGAAATGATTAAATGTTTGACACCGAGGAATCATGATTAAAGGTACCCTTTAAGACTGACAGATTTTCTTTGACAAAAGTGTCAAAAATATACCTACATATCAAGGCTTTTTTAAAAAAATAAGCAAACAATTGCTCTTACACAAAAAGCTGGCACATGCACCACAACATCAGTGTATCTATTCACACATTTATCCAACTATGATGGCACACGCTCTCCTTACAGGAAACTATTTGGAAAGCACGGGACACCGTTTGGAAAGACTCTTTCACGTGCAGCTGAATCACAGTCAAATACTTAAGAGGTCCCTTTTTAAGTCGTAGTATGTCTGCACCATATGTACTGTAGTCAGCAGAGCTCCCGAGTCATGCATCAGTCATCCACCTGAAAGCTTTCCCAGCCCCGCTGGGCATGTGGTCACTTCTGTTTGCAGCAGGGTCCATTTGCAACTCATATGGGACAGAAAAGTGGTTCTCTACCAGCAAAAAGACTCCCTTTCTCTCGCCGCCTTCCTCAGCTGCCTCATTTGATTTAGTTCTCCAGGCACAGATGGTGACAAACAAAGACCCTGCTGTACAACAATCCTAATGGTGTATGTTAAAGAGTGTAAAAGCGCCTGAAGTCCTTGTGTCTATACATGTGTGTGCGTGCGCGCGCGCAAGCAAGGATGTGGGAGTGAGACACCTCTCTTTGAAAGCAGTTGTTTTGTGAGCAATTGATTTATCGCACGTGTGTGAAGTGCTTTTCTGGGAACCCAACATACACCTTCTCTGCTCCTTCTCTCACCGTCTTACATGAGCAGACAGACAAATGCAGTGTATCTGCTGAAAAAGGCCACTTTTGCGACGTACAGCAGCCCTGCATTTCTTATGTTTGCTCCAAGCAAATCACTTTTTTGTGTCTTTGGCATCCCTGCACACAAATGCATTACCCTGCAAGTTTTTGTAAACCTATTCGGCACCTCTGAAAATGCTACCAATTAGCATGGTCAGTCAAAATATCATTACGTCATTTTGCAACTGTTGTAGATCAGTGGTTGTACGTGGCGTTGTCTGTATTTTGCACAAAAAGTCTACTGCCATGTTAGCTCAGTTCAGGCTACTCTGATGCTCTGAAATCTCTGTGGAAAAGCTCAGGCAGTCAGCTATGTGCTGCGCTTTAACAGGGGCTTTACAAGGTTGGTTTTACAAGGAGAGAAAAAAAAAAGCTTAAAGGACAAAGACTTTTGGTTTTGTGAATGTACATCTGGTTAACCGTCTGTTAACCCAATCAGACCTAAAGCTTTCGTTAAAGAGGTTAAACCTTTTTTTTTTTTAATCTTTTGATTGTAACGTATCTTTCCCTTCATATATATATATATATATATATATATATATATATGTCTTAATTATAATAGATAGTTATTTGAATTAAAACACTCCAGATGTGATCAAAGTTTACACTTACAGCTTTAACTTAAGAGGTTTCACAAAAGTATGGCATTTGGCATTGAGATGCTGCAAGTACCATCATTTCCAGAGGCTCAAAAGTATTTGGACAAGTGGCTGAAAAGAAGTGGATTGCCAGGTGCGGTGCAGTCTGTTCCCTTGTAACTTCAGCATAAACGAAGTAGATACAAGGTCAGGAGTTGGTATCAGGTATTGAGTTGGTATTTGGCAGTTGTTTGACTGGAGTTATAAATACAGAATCCAAGGAGATTTCAATCCGAGTGAAGGAGACCATAATTAGGCTGAAAAAAAACCCCAATATAAATCTATAAGACATGGGGCAAAAATCTTAGGTGTGGCAGCATCAGCAGTATAGTGCATAAAAAGAAAGAAAGCTCCTGTGAGCTTAATAACATTAAAAGGCCTTGAAGACCAGAGAAGACGAAATAAGTAGAAGATCACAGAATATTTGACCCTTTCATGTCAAGTTAGAATTACTGTGGGGGAATGAAGGTGAATTATTGCCAAAGTCTAAAATCAAGAAAGATTTCATGAATGGAAATAGCGGGTTTACAGCAAGGTGCAAACCACTGATATCTTTCAAGAACAGGAATCTTTCAGCTTCACCAGAAGATGTTCCATCTTCTGGAAGCAGATTCTTTGGAAAGATTAAACCGAGGTAAACTTGTGTCAAAATGATGGGAAGAGAAAAGCAGTTCCTTTCTTTCTCCAAACCTGTGATCCAATGCATCATGTAGTCAGCCCTTGAAAATAGGGTTACTTTCTTTAAAGTGGCTTTAATTCCTTAATGAGGAAATGCCATATTTTTGTAAAGCTCCTTAAAGCTAAAAGTTTACACTTCAAGGAAATCTTGATGATCAGTTTTATTTTAATGTGGCGGTGCATAATGGCAGAATCCTGTAAACTACTTCAGGACAACCTGTATGTTGCATCCGTTCATATTGGCATAAAAGCAGTGTGTAAATGTTTCTAACAACTTCCAAAGGGACCTCCTGGGTTTGAACGAGGACCATTCAGTGTATCACAGCATTTTGTGACGATGGAGTGAACATACTTCATGTAGATTTAAGCAAGTCTCTTTAGACATTTTTGCTCTTTTCCCCTCACTGTGTTTGAGTGCAGATGTGCTACTTGTTATAGAGATACAATGGTTTAAAAAAAAAAGGGGGGGGGGGGGCACAGTGTTCAGTTTCCAGGTTTGCCCTCCTTTCCTGAGTTCAACTTTGTCTGTTTCCTGACAAACTCACTCATGCATTTCTGTCTCCTCTTTGCTCTTTCTGTTGCAGTGCAGCACAGCCTCTGACTGTCCTGTTCCTCTTTTCGGAACGGTGTGTTTGTGTGTAAATAACCCAGTGCTGCATATAACTTGTGTCGCTCATCGGATGTCAGAGAGCCACATGAAAGATTGTCAGCGTCTGTGCACGCGTGTGAGGAAGGGGGGGGTAGAGATACCTGACGAAAATTCTGGCAGGAAAAACTTCCTGCTGAGTTTAGTGCATTGTGACATCTTTGTCTGCACAGCACGCGCACACACGCGCACACACGCACACACGCGTACAAAGCTCTTTTTTTGCTTCAGGCTATCCGTCAAGGTCTCAGTGTCACACTCAGTAATGAGGTTAGACCCGTGCACAAGATATACACACTCCGTGCATGTCCACGCACATTCAGCTCGACATGAAGTCTGAAACACACAAGGACATACAACTGTTGAGGTGCAGAAAGCCTTTAAAACTTGAGAAATGTGTCCCCTTTGAGTCGATCTGCAAGTGATGATTGAGTGTTCTTGTTACCAGTTAATCTGAAGGCTATTTCCTCCTTTACTCCTGAAATCCAAGGTGGTGTCTGATGGTGCGATCAATAGACAAGTGTTTGAGTGATGGAAAAGAGAGGAAAGCAGACAGATCGCATTAAGCTGGAACAAGGTCACATTTAGCATTTTTGCATAAATAATGACTCCATTAATCATTTATCCAAATAGTCGTTCACTGTTGTTGGCTTTACTTATAATCAGCCATAGTTGGAAGATGTCAAACACTTGTCAGTAGAATTTTTCATTCTTAATCTTGGAGATGTCTCATTTACAGAGGCATCCAAAAGAGAGGACGAGGCTGCATCTGAAATACTCTGCAACGAGTACTTTTTTACTTCTTTTTGTTTCAGCAGTATGTTTGTGTGAGTGTGAAACTTCTCAAATGTACTGTCACAGGAAGAGAATTAAAGGTAGGGTAAGGGATTTCTGGATGATGTCACGTCTGTTGATATTTGGAACAAAACGAAGAGCGAGTCTCTCCTTTCCCCCTCCCTCCAGTGCTCCCTGAGAAAAAACACCCCCAACAACCTTTCTTTCTTAATTTCCAACGTATTGCATTTGTGTTCCGTTCCTCTTCCATGTTTTTGGATGTTTTCTCTTTGCCATTATTTTTGTATGTGTACAGTTCATTTACTAATAAAAGGTAAAGGGAACAAAAACTAATACAAGAAGGCTCTTCTTCTTCTTCTTTTGCTTCTGCTGACTAGGTGCAGTTTAGTGTATTGATGCCTCTTCCAGGTAAAGATAACGACACATTTGGTCTTCAGAAATCATATCTTTTTGTTTTTTTTATTTTGCGGGGAAGGCAAAGGAGGCTAATCTAATAAAAACAACACATAGAGACACATGTTAATGCCAAGTGTGAACAGATGTGCTTAGAGCTGTCCACTAGTGATCAGATCCCTCATGATTGATTTTAATACCAGCTGTAAACTGAGCCTTTGCTTTCTACATATCATTTCTTTCTCTCGCGTTCGTGAGCTCAGCTGTTGCAGTTGACACGTGCACACTTAAAAATCTCCTCTGTGACTGCACGCAAAGTCCTTTATCGTGTATGTTTGGACTCTATATGACTGATCAGCTATCGGCTGTTGTGAAAACAGCAGAATCTCCCACACACACACATACAATATTACTATTTCAAAATTCTGAGAGCCTTTAAAATGCTCTCACTGAGAGGCTTGTGTGTGTGTGTGTGTGTGTGTGTGTCACTGCTCATAAAACCAACATGGATGAAGTGAGCCAGAGCAGAGCTAACGGAGGCAGATGCTAAGTAATCAAATGGAAACTTGTAATAGTCGCATGCTTTGACATAGCCAACGGAAACATGGTCATGCTTTTATAATTATGCCCACAGTTCAGTGCAGTGTTCGCTGCGGATTCAGAATTTACTTGTGCCGAGAGATGCGACTACAGTTTAATGATGTTCTCAAAGTACCTCGAATGCAGGCAGTTGTAAAAGCTGATGGAAAAAAAAACAACTTTTTACCAAAATAGGAGAAGCAATACACCCACCAATTTTTATAATTATAGTATTGAACTACAGCACAAGGGCTATTTAAACATTGTGTGTGGAACTGCAGTGTATATGTGACTGTGTACCGTTTCTCTTTTTCTCTGACAGGAAAGAAATTCAGGAGATGCAGCAGAAAATAAATCAGCTGCTGTTTCAAAAATCTATAAAAATCTTCAAAACCATCATTTACCTAAAGTTGCTTCTTTGTCAGCAGGATTAAAGCTTTTCTTTGTTATATGTCAGAATTAAATGATGTTACTGAGTGAGTTCAGTTAGATAGGGATCCGATATGTACGGCCTCTGATTGTAGGAGACGATAGACATTAAGAATTTCTACGAAACATTGACAAATTCCTTTCTTCTTTATTATTACAATTATTCTTCTGTCTTGAAAGCATATGTACAGCCAGTTTGTAAAACCCCAAAACAAAGAAATTCAGACCATTTGTAACGCCTGATTAAAGTGAGTAACACTACAAATCCACATTTCTAGACATTTTACCCTGTAGGCCTCAGAAAAATGTCCCGTTCGTTTCCAGAGGACTGAAGTTTTCCAGCACATTCACTGATTAATGGCACAGCATTTGTCGCACTGCAGCATATGATGATCATTTCGGAAGTTCACTTTTTTTTTCTTCCCTCAGCTTTTCCCTTTTGGGTTTGTCGTAGTGGATCATCTGTTTCCATCTTATCCTGTCTTCTGCATCTTCCAATGTCACACCGACTAACTGCATCCCCCTCCTTCACCACATCCAGTACTCTAGAAACAGAATAGAAAAAAATCATATCTGCATGTAACAAGTGTCCAAAGCATTTCAAATGAAGTAAAATAGAAATATAGTGGGAAAAAAAGGCTCTATCCAATATTTACATTACAAACACAATAAAATATTCAAGAAAAAAGAAGAAGAGAGAAAATATGTTTAAATTTTAAAGATGAGGGGGGTATTGCACAAGTTATGGTATGAATGATACAAGCGTGACAGTGTTGCACAACCTTGTGGAGCAGCAAAACGTGTTGGGTTTGTGGTCTGTAGTCGGTTTATCGTGAGTCTAGAAACCTCATGACAGAACATTTCCCTCAGTGTGACTTTTGCATACATTTTAAGTTTAAATACGCAGAAGTGCATAATTTTTGCACCTGTGGAGAGGAAGCGGTGAGGCAGGATTGTAGACAGGCTGGCTGGGCCGGGAACCCCAGGAAACAGGGAGGAAAACAAGGATTAGACAGGACAGAGATCAATAAAGCAAAAATCCAAAGGTTCACTGGTGAGACAGAGACAGACGGGAGAAGCACACTCAGTAAAAAGAGAATTGGAAAACAGGAAGGTGAAAAGAAAAACAATCCAGCTAAATGCAATGGGCATGACAGTCATGGGTTTGAAACAAACCAAACCAACATTTGTGCCTTTTAATGGGAAATGGACCAGGGTGCTTTTGAGACTGGCTGTAATTCTACACCTAATCATCAGTCAAAAGGTTAACTATCATTTTAAAACGATGAATTTGATGTTAAAGATAAAACCAAACGAGCATTTTGCTGCTCATGAATGCGTGGAAAACCCGGGTGTATAACACGGTTGGAATCACTTACTCTCTATTGATTATTACTCCGTTTTCAGTTTCATCTCGCTGGTCTATTGTACATACTTATTTTTACTTGACTTTTGCAACGGCCTTGGCAAAAACCGACACCTCTGCTGTGCTTTCCAGCCCACAGGGCTCACCATCCATTATGCTACATTTCTGCCCCAGAGGCCAACTGTAAACAGGCCTCCTACCCCCAGACTGCGGTGCAGATTTTTCCACTCTTGACAATGATTGTGGGCGAATCACAATGCAGAAGAAAACACATGTTTGCCGTGACCTTAAATAACAATCAATGTACAACCCACAACTCCCCTCAATGTAAAGAGTCAGGGGTTTAGTTTTAATCTTAAATTTGTTACCCGTCTTTAGATGATAACATCTCTTTCCTGTAGTGAAACAGTGCTGGATGATATCATGTAATATTAACATAAGGTCTAAATAACTCTAAATCAAAGTGGCTTACTTAAGCATCTTCTTTTTGACCTGTTTACAGACACATCATGTTGTGCTACGTCTGCTCGTGTCATCATCTCCAGGCTGTCTCTTCTGTCTCTGCTGTTGACTCTCAGTCCAATTTCATCCTGTCAGCAAGATCAGAATAGTCTGTTCCTCCATCACAGCTGTCCATCATCTCTGATGACTGACTCTCTCTCTCTCTCTCTGTCTGTCTCCTCCCACAGACTGGTCCTCTCATCTGTGTCGGACTACTTTGCAGCCATGTTCACCAGTAACGTGCGGGAAGCCAAGCAGGATGAGGTGAAGATGGAAGGAGTAGACCCTGATGCATTGTGGGTCCTGGTTCAATATGCATACACAGGTACACAGATGCATCTTTTTTTTTTATTTTAATTGGGGGAAGATTATGACAACTAATTTCTGTTTGACAAGATTTTGGATTTTACAAAGACTTCACTAGGTGTTGGTTCCATAGATCTCTTTTCCATAGTCCTTTAATCTCTTTTGAGACTCTTTCTTAGTAGCTGAATTGTCCTGGCTAAGAATTACTGTGATCATACTGTCATTTATATCACTATAATGCTTTATTGTTTATTCAAGATCAAGATTACATAGGCTTGTTGCTCTGCCACATAAAAGGCTGCAGACGGAGCAAACGACCAATTTTCCTAATGAAACGGAGACAGTGCAGTCGTAGAAACGTTCAAGGGTCGCGTGTGCGGAAAAGCTTTTGTAGTTCTGGTTAACTGACTTCACTTCACGTTGCCCAGGGCGTCTCGAGTTGAGGGAGGACACCATCGAGTCTCTGTTGTCGGCCTCCTGCCTGCTGCAGTTGTCGTCTGTGGTTCAAGCCTGCTGCTCCTTCCTCGTGAAGCAGCTCCACCCCTCCAACTGTCTCGGCATTCGCTCCTACGCTGATGCTCAGGGCTGCCACGACCTTCAGAGAGCCGCTCACTCCTACACCATGGTGCGTATGGAGCCCTGCTGTCTGTACCGTCTCCGCTTGTGAGAAAAATCATGAATTGACTAAATGTTAATCCCAATGTGCATTCAGAAGGATGACAGTTGTTTTTGTTTTCTTTTTTTTCGTTATTACCAAAAAAAAAATGTCAGAACAGGTAACAAAATGTTCGTCAGCGTCCAGCGCTGTTTTTCCTTTTGGTGACAAACTGTTTCCCCGCTCACAGTACACCACACCCCATTACTGATACAACTGATGTTTTTCAGCAGAGTTGCTATGGTAACAGTGAAAAAGCTTCCTCATCATCCTGATTTTTTTTTTCCCTTCTCTTGTTTGTTCTTGTCTTTACATGCTTCATTTGCACCCAGCTTCATTCTCAGTCTGTCTCCGTCACTGAGATTTAATCTGGAGTTTTGTCTTAAAGTTGCCTTATTTAAGTGTTAAATAACATACATTATTTAAAAGTATTATTATAACCTTTTTAAATCCACTGACCAGAGAGTTGAGAGCCAGGGTGGGGGTCGCTGATTGTTCCCCTTTTTCCTGTCGATTAGAAGAAGATGATGCAGAAACCACCAAACCAGATTTCATGAAACTTCATTTAAGAGCTAGAGCTTTGCCAAAGGAAGAACTCATTAAATTTTGTTTGTAATCAGGATAACCTTCATTAAAATTTCAAAATACAGCTCTGACACCATCGGTGAGGGGGGCTGCACTCTTTTATCACTCCCTCTTGTTTAGTGCTTGTGTGTAATCGACAAGCAGGTCATTTTTATGTTTCCTGTTCATGTTCATCTTTTTCCAGAGGCACTGTGACACGCTTCCTTAAACCTATAAACGTATTAGCAGAGGAAGTTAGATTGGAAAGAGATTTTCTTTTACGATGCTCGGTTGTCTCTCTGGGTTGCGTTGCAGATAAAAGCAGACATTTTAGAAGATGGAGATCAATACATGACTTACAGTGACTTTTTACCTTTTTATGAGCATTTATAGGCCAAACACTTGGTCGATTGGTTTTGAAAACAGTCATCAGTTTAATTATGAATGAAAACAATTGCATATTTCTGTCCGATCATTCCTCCTTTTTTTTCTGCACCCTTTTGACCTTTTTCTCTCCACTTCTCAAACTCTTTCTATTCCATCTGTCTGTCTGTTCATCCACTCCTAATGTTTTTTCTCTGCATGTGTATAACCTCTCCCATGTATTTTGCCCTTACGTATTTCTCTTCACGCGGTTCGTTATTCCTGCATCTTTTCGCCACTCGGCCACTTCACCACTGTTTTACCCGTACTCGTCTTTATCTCTCAGGAGCACTTTCTGGAGGTCGTGGGAGGCCAGGAGTTTCTGTTGCTCCCGGTGGAGGAGATGGAAAAGCTTCTCACATCTGATGACATTAACGTGCCAGACGAGGAAACTGTAGTGACTTCTTTGTTAACCTGGGTCAGTCATGACGCCCCCATTCGGCAGCCCCACCTGCCTTTGCTGCTGGCTCACATCAGACTGCCACTGCTGCGACCACAGGTGAGAGGTGCAAAGAGTTGTGGTCGTCGACGGTATTGTAAGATATAGTAAGATTGGTAAATAAGATGCAACAGAAGGATTAAATATGCACTATTTAAGCTTTCTCCTCTGCAGATGATCATTTTGGTAACAAAGCTTCAAACTATCTGTATGAAGTTTCAGTCCAAACCACTGGTATCTTTTTTTCTCTTTTTTTCCCCCCCAAATTTGAACGCTATATTCTTCACTGCCTCCCTCACTGTCAAACACACTGAAATAACTTATGTTAGGCAGTCTGGTAATTCATCATCTGCTGACTAAGACTCAAGGGACAGCAGCAAATGTTTCAGGCTTCTTGTGTATCCGAGACAAGACAAACAACTGCAGGCAAATTATAAATGCTAATAAAAAGCTTAATAACAATGCAATACAGATTGGATTTCTGTCAGTGTTTTGCACGTTTTTTCCTTTCCACACAGGCAGATTGGTCAGTACTACCCTAGTGTCGAAATGGATAAGAGGAAACTAGAAAACTTAAGACTGAAGCTTAAGATTTGGCAACCAAAATCTTTTCTCTTGTCATGGCAGCCTGCCATGACAGAATAAACACTGAGGTGGAAACAGGATTTTAAATATACACAGAATCTGCGTGTATATGAAAATACAACAGAGAGGCTTCCTGGGATGTGGTTGCACACCCGTGTAGAGTTTAACCCTGTGAGAGATCCGGCGTACAACGTGAAGTCACGTGTCAGCTTTGCAGATGTGCAGCTGACATTCAAACAAAGAACTGCCTCCAGCATTTGTGAGATCTAACTGAAGCGTCCTGAGTATCCTATTGATTGACTAGTCGGTACTCATGGGGTCACGACGTCAACATGTTTCCTTTATCATGCAATAGTTACAGTAAAATGGTATCAACATGCTTGTATTCTTGTTTATCAATAAGCTGACAACATCAAAACAAGTACATACAATCCATCTATACCCACTTACACTATACTACTAAAAGTATTCACTCAACCTGCCTTGACTCACATATGAGCTTTAGTTCATCCCATTCCTAATCAAAATGACCTGGATCCACCCTTTGTGGCTAGAACAGCTTCAACTCTTCTGGGAAGGCTGTCCACAAGGTTTAGGAGTGTGTTTATGGGGATTTTGAAACATTCCTTCAGAAGCACATTTGTGAGGTCAAACTCTGTGCAGGCCAGTCAAGTTCATCCACACCAGACTCTTCCATCCATGTCTTTATGGACCTTGCTTTGTGCACTGGTGCACAGTCATGTTAGAAGAGGAAGGAACCAGCTCCAAACTGTTCTCACAAAGTTGGGAGCATGAAATTGTCCAAAATGTCTTGGTATGAAGCATTCAGAGTTTCTTTCACTGGAACTAAGGAGCCAAGCCCAGATCCTGAAAAACAACCCCACACCATAATCCCCCCTCCACCAAACTTTACACTTGGGTCAATGCAGTCAGACAAGTACCGTTCTCCTGGCAACCACCAAACCCAGAATCTTCCATCAGATTACCAGATGAAGAATTGAATTGAATTGAATTGAAAATACTTTATTAATCCCTTGTGGGAAATTCTTTCGTTGCAGTGCTCCATCCTATAAAAACAACAATATTCTACATATAAAATAAGTAAATTAACACTTTAAATACTACACAATGTACAAAAAATTACAAATTTACAATTTACAAATTAGGGATTTCAAAATACCCTGTCTAGTAAAAGAAAAAGAAAAGTAACCTAGTGTAAACGGACAGATATATACAGTGAAATAATCCAGAGATAATACAGATTTAGAGTGATTGGTTGTAAAGTTTGATGGCCACTGGCAGGAATGATTTCCTGTGGCGCTCTGTGGTGCATCGAGGTGGAATGAGTCTATTGCTGAAGGTGCTTTTTTGTCTGGCCAGCCCTTCATGGAGAGGATGCGAGGAGTTGTCCAGCATGGCTCTTATTCTGGACAACATCCTTCTCTCCGACACTACTGTCAGAGAGTCCAGCTCCTCCCCAACCACGTGGCTGGCTTTGCGGATGAGTTTATTGAGTCTGTTGGCGTCCCTCACCCTCAGTCTGCTGCCCCAGCACACAACAGCGTAGAGGATGGCACTGGCCACCACCGACTCATAAAACATCCAAGAAGTGTGATTCTTCACTCCAGAGAACGTTCCTCCACTGCTCTAGAGTCCAGTGGTGGCTGCTTTACACCACTGCATCCGACGCTTTGCGTTGCACTTGGAGATGTCTGGCTTGGATGCAGCTGCTCCACCATGGAAACCCATTCATGAAGCTCTCTGTGCTGTTGTTGAGCTAATCTGAAGGCCACATGAAGTTTGGAGGTCTGTAGTGATTGACTCTGCAGAAAGTTGGCGACCTCTTCGTACTATGTTCTTCAGCATCCTCTGACTCCGCTCCATCAGTTTACCTGTCCTACCACTTCATGGCTGAGTTGCTGTCGTTCCCAAACTCTTCCATTTCCTCATAATACAGCTGACAGTTAACTGTGGAATATTTAGGAGCGAGGAAATTTCCCGGCTGGATTTGTTTCTCAGGTGTCATCCTATCACAGTTCCACGCTGGAATTCACTGAGCTCCTGAGAGCGACCCATTCTTTCACAAATGTTTCTAGAAACAGTCTGCATGCCTGGGTGCTTAATTTTATACACCTGTGGCCATGAAAGTGATTGGAAAACCTGATTCTGATCATTTGGATCAGTGAGCAAATACTTTTGGCAATATTGTGTATTTCTGTGCAGATATAAGCAGTGACAAAGAAAATTAACTGAAACCTAGTGGACATTATTTGTATTCTTTGTTCAAACTGTTCATCATTTCTTTCTGTGTAGGACCAGGCGCTGAACTTGAAAACTAGAAGCACAAAAATATTGTAACTTTTTGTGTGTGTTCAAAATTGTTGACACAAAACATGTCCTCATATCTCTTAAATTAAAACACAAGAATAATCTGTCTTCATATTGACCAGCGGATTCTTTACCTCCCCCTGTTCATGAAAAGCCTCTCTGTCTCTCGCTGTTCTCTTCAGACAGTTCGAGGGGTTGTCATATGTGCAAAAGTCGTGTGTGAAAGTTTTAGTTTTGACTGTTATTTACACTGCTCTGTCTAGCTTGTGTAGCAGTCGCTGACGTTTATATGCTTGGCAGAACTTCACTCATGGCTCAAGCCTTTGAATACAGATATACGCACACGTGCGCGTGAAACCTTATAAGTCTGGTATTTCTCTTAACTGCAGCTGAGTAATCTCTTTTGATCTCCCTCATCATTAATTTCCCTCACTATAAATAAGGGAATTGTAGAGATAAAGCTTCCCCTGTGCCCCTACCAGTTTTTTCATCATTTTAACCCACATACATCTCACTGTTCTTCACCTGTGTAGTATACAGGGCAGCACCTTAGATGGATGACTTTGCCCTGGTCAGTTAAAGTATTAGCAGTAACCATCTAATCAAGGGCAAAGATGGATGGGGCCGAGGTAAAGTGCCAAACTGGTTGTAGGTCGGAGAGAGTGAAAGCAAAAGAGGCACAGAGTTTAGGGCTGATTCTTCCTTTAACACTGCATCATGTTTGACAGCCCGTCACCTCTACCTCATACTGATAAATGAATTAACGTTTAACAGCCTCATGAGCTGTGAAATGCCAATAAAGTGGCCCATAAATCTCACACACACTATCAATCAATACTCATCAACCAATTATTCACCCTTCTATCTCATTCCTGATCAAGAGTTGTGTCGATCCATCAAATGAATTCCTTTTATCCCACCTCCCCTTAAATGCAGACTCGCACTGAATTTAAACTGTGTAAATGAGCGTCTTTGGTCTGGTGTGCTGGACTCATTTGTGACCAGTAACGGTTCAGTGTTATGGCTGTGTTAATGGGAAGGTGGGTAAAAGGCCAAGGGCCCTATCTTATACCTCCTGCTACCCACTACCTACTACCCACCACCTGCAAATAGCTGATTTAGGAACCTCTGCCAACTGCTAATGCAATCTTCCACTCCCTAAAGCTGCCACCCATTATGCCGACTCCCTTACTCACTTTGTAGGCGCGGCAATTGGTGTGTCTCTTGCGCTTTCCACAAAATTCGGTATCTTGCGGTACTGGTATCTCGCAGATTTAGAATAGAGGGTAGCAGGTCTGACCACCCACTACCCTCATTTCTAAATTTGCGAGACACCAGTACCGCAAGATACCAAGTTTGTGGAAAGCGCAACTGGCATGTCGGCACGTAAAAGAGCTCGTCCAAATCGCGTCATTGCGCGTCCACCCAGTCACATGTGGACTGCACAACCGGCTCTACCTCTCGATTATGCATCACTGTATTACTTGCATACGTTATTATTCTCTTAAGGGCAGAGGATGTCTGTACAGCTGTGGCATGATCTCATTCAGATGTTTGCTGTGGAGGAAACGAGGAGATCACAGAACTCTGTTGTGGAGTTTGTTGTACTGCGCGCCTCCCTCTGACCCTCTCCTTGCACTTGGAGCACCCAAGATGTTCTCAGTGGTAGAAGGTAGATGTCATCATATCTGTTCCTCTGGCTCAATGCTCATCCAATGATCCATTCTGCAGTATTTTAAAAAGCACCGCTCCCAGCGGCTATGCATCTTGGTGCAGCTGTGTGTCTTTGCGCAGGGGATATGTTCAAGATAACTCAAAAAGTTATGGATGGATTTGATGACATTTTCAGGAGTGGTCAGAAATGTGAAAAGGAAGAACTGATTTTATTTTCGGTGTGATCTGGAAGAAATCCTGGATTCTGGATCACTTTCAAATTTTCGATAACATTGCGCTGTTAAGGTTTAGTTGTTTCTTTAACCCTAAAGCAACTACAATGGAGACAGGAAGGGAGTGCTGGAATTTTAAGAGTTTAATTCTCTCAGAAGTAAAAAAGGAGGATTCGAGGGTTGGCAGCCAAACCAACAATCCAGGGGACGACGAAGGCAAGGAGGTGGCACTGCGAATGGCTGGATCTGGCGTTTCTATGGGAAGATCTGGCGACGAGTCTGGTTGAATGATGACTGAATAGGTACAGGTGTGCAGTGCCACACCTGGGCTGATCGTCGGATGGGAAGGTGAAAGATAGGTGGATCTGAGTGTTTATGTAGAGGATTGAAGGTGGTGCAGTGGGTTGTGCTCAGGGGCCCCAGAGGTGGAAGGTTGCGATTCACAACCCGGCTTGGGACCGTAACATGTGCTCAATGGGGTTGGAAATTTTGTTTCTCAACATCTCCGTTAATTATTGCCCACAACTCATGAAATTTCACTCGGGTATTGACAATGAAAACCTCTATAAAATTTCAGAGTCTGATCTGAATCTGATCCAGAAGGCGGATTTTATCGCAATCTGTAAATCGCTGTATGGGAGAACTGTTGTGCTTGGCGGAGGTCTGCGCTCTCCGATTGCTTTTCTAGTTAAGAAATGCTTTCCTGGAAGCTCACTGGCTCTATTTTTTTCTGAGCAGTTTGTTGAAACTTCTTGGAGTACAAAAGAAATTATTAAATCATTTGCTCCACATTAGTTAGAGCTAGTTATATCAGTGCAGAGGAGGAGGAGGACAGAAGAGGAGGAAGCTCTACAACAGAGTCCCAGACCAGCTGCCCATGAGAGCTGCTCCGATCTGGGTGAAAAGACGCTCCATAGCAGTTTGCTGGTAGCGCAACCTGCTCTTAAAGGCAATGGCTACTGACGCACTGATTGTTTAAACAGGTGGAACGCCCTAACCACTCCCATGCATAATGTGTGCATAATATAGTGGTTGGCACAGGTAAAATCACAGGTTTCAGGAGGTGGAAGATTGCGTTCTTTGTGGGAGAACGCCCCTCCTGCTACCTGCTATCCCTTAATAGCAGCTTTAGGAGGTTTGGCGCAAGATAGGGCCCCAAGCGTTAAAGGGTGAGGCGAAGGTGAGAAAATCGATCCACACAGGTCTTCTGTGACATGATCGGTGGTATTTAGGGTTTTGACCAATAGTTTATGCCTCTGCATATGTTTGGTAGTTATGCTGTGAAATGGGGGTCAATGTTAGGTTGAAAAACTGCCGCAGTGCTGCAGAGACAATGCTGCTGTACAAAGGCCCACATGCAAATCTTTAATAGGTATAACATTAACGTATATGCTCAAGATCTTAGTTTAGCATCTTAAAGTGACACAAAGGTTCTCATGTATGTATGGAGGTTAAGTCACTTTTATGACATTGTCCCACATTTACTCTTGTCCCACCTCTTGCTTGGTCACTCTCTAGTTTTCTCTTCTGTCATTACTTTCTTGCATCTCTTAGCCACATTTGCCATGATGACCAGAGTATTTCTGTGAGCTAACTACATAGTTGTTGATGTGTGACAAAGTTCTGTAAAGCAACTGTTTCTAGAGACAGAGAGAGAGAGAGATTTTAACCTAAACACTGAGACTGGTTGTCAATGTCAGCTACTAAAAAAAAAAAACCTGACCCGCAAACCCACTTTTAAATCTCACATGATGTGAATCGGTTCTTGTGAACTCTGCTGAATGTTGTGCTGCCTAAATGCTTCATTGTTTCAGTCTGAGTGTGTTGTGGGAAGTGTGTCTCAAGAAACCTGAGAGGGGCCTAAAGCATGAAAACAGTACAGGGCTAAGAGATGTTTTTTTTTTTTTAAGTGTGTGTGAGTATGAGTGTGTTTGTTAGAAATGGACGACACCCATGATGTCTCTTATAAACGTAAGCTGAGACGGAGGATAAGGCATCCTCCCTCCTGCACACTGTGAGGTGGGACGCCTGCTTTGTTCAGTCTTATCTCCCCCTCAGCATTCAATGCCGTGGATGAATTACCACAGAGGATGACAAACATGTTTCTTTAGATCCGTCGTTTCTCAGCTCACGCATACGCAAATTAGCATCCAAGAAGTATTCGCTAAAATTTGTCCCTCAGCGACGAGGGATGCAACTGAAGTGCAGTGTAACCCCGGTGAGGACGCTGTTAGTTATTTCCCATGCTTGTTTTACACTCTTTTACCACTGCCGTTGATATTTCATTTTCCATTCAAATGACCAAGTGGAGTTATTTTGTCCAAAATAAGTTATTTTCGTGGAGACAGGCATCATAGAGAGCACAAAGGAGAAGAAGGGGTAGATATTCCCTCTACCACTTGTCTTTGATTCAATCTTTGTATTCTCACTCAATTTCGCTTGAGGAAGCTCATGAATACTTGCTGGCTCACATAAAAATGAAAAACCTGAAAATTACTCACAGCCTGCTCATTGGCACGCGCGCAAACATAAAGACACACTGACACGTCCCTTTCTAAATGTAAATCATGTATTTCTTGCCTTCGGGGAAAACGCTCGGCCTCTCTCAAGCAGCGGTTTCCTCTGGATGTATTTTAAGGAACAGTTTCGTGGATTGAAGGCTTTGTGCCGCAGCTGTCGGCGTGCATGTGACATGTGATGAGGTTAGAGGGTATTGAATACAGAGCTGATGAGATGTTGAGAAGAGATTAGTGTTCTAGTGTGTCAGATGATCTGTGTGTGTGAGATAGAGAGAGAAAGCACAAATAGCTGTTGATCTCATCTAATCTCTGGATCAATGAGAGAACGGCTTTGTCTGAACTCCAGACCCTCTCAGTCAGTCACAACATGGTAACTGACACGGGTCTACGTTCATCTTGATGCAGTACGTGCATGTACCAAGCATGTGTTTCAGCAGTAACTGTCACATGATCCTGCGTGGTTTTTATTTTTTGTTCCCCCCGACATGTGTGTAGTTCCTGGCAGACCTGGCGTCCAACTCTCTCCTCCGTGACAGTGTTGACTGTCAGCGACTCCTGATGGAGGGAATGAAGTATCACCTGTTGCCCCAGCACCGGCCCCTGCTGCAAAGTCCCCGCACACGGCCCCGCAAGGCCACCGTTGGGGCCATGTTCGCCGTGGGGGGTATGGACGCCTCAAAAGGTAGAACAGCAACTCACGCAATGATTCACCATGAATATTAAAGTATGGCAAACATTACAGCTTCCAAAGTGAGCTAAAATTATCCACCGTGAGGGTAGGAAACAAAAAAAAAAGTCATCTGCAGATGTTCGTTATCAGAGCGGGCAGAGCAGAGTGCACAAGTTCATGCTTTGTTCTCCACCTGCATGTCAAATCACAACCAGGACTGTAGTGGTAACATCATTGAATGGTTACTCTTCAAACTGTTAACAGATAAAAGAAGAAGCTACCAGGTGAATAGGAAATACGCGAGTGGACTCCTTCAGTTCAAGCACACATTGTGGCTTTTTTTTTTCTTTTTTTTCCCAGGTGCTACAAGTATCGAGCAGTACTGTCTGCGTCGGGACACGTGGAGGCAAGTGGCCACCATGAGTGGACGGAGGCTGCAGTTTGGCGTAGCTGTCCTCGACGGCCGTCTTTATGTGGTTGGAGGCAGGGATGGGCTCAAAACCCTCAACACCGTGGAGTGTTACAGTCCACACAGCAAAACCTGGAGTGTCATGCCTCCCATGTCCACACACAGGCACGGCTTAGGTGAGCGACGTGCATCCAGTATACAAGTGAAAGGGTTTCTGTTTCGGTAGTCTACAGTACTATTTTTAAGAGATGGATTGAAATCAAAAGTCACTCTCCGTCACAGTGTTGCAACACAGAAACACTTGAAAAGTGTGAACTTAACCCAAACTTATTGTCTCCCCGCTTACTGCTACATCCTGCTGTTGCTATGACAAAATTTGATAAGATTCGTGTTAGTGAGGGAAAATGAGGATTCGGATGAACATCTGGCAGCACAGATGTTCTGGCAGATAAGTTCCAGAAGTACCAATTGCCCCGGATTTGGTTGCACACACAATATAAACTCCCAGTTTGTTTTTGAAGAACTTGACGCAGCTGGTTGTTCTGGAGAGCTGCCATGACTTCAGTGCATGATGGTTGTTATTGCAGGCGTAGCGGTCCTAGAGGGGCCCATGTATGCAGTCGGAGGGCATGACGGCTGGAGCTACCTCAGTACGGTGGAGAGGTGAGAGGATCCTTCACATCATTGTCTTGACTCTGTCATGTTTACTCTATTTAGGCTGAAATTCACCCAAGTTAAAAAAAAGAAAAAAAAAAATCTTTCTAACTCTCTAGATATGATTACTTTTGTTGACCAAATATTTGTGTGACATCTTCTCTCCATTCTAAAACAAAGCTGAGAAAGTTTCATAACAGTTAACAAAGACTGCTTCTCTTCATAAGAATAATTTCTGACTGTTCTAATAAGAGATGTTGACAGAGATTCCTGTTGATTTTCTCCAGTAATAAGGATAAAATTTTAATGAGATGTTGTTGAAAGATGCAGTGATGTGGAAATCCTTTCCCCACCTTCAGCTAAGCTGAGACATTTTCTCCTTCTCTTCCAGATGGGATCCCCAGGCTCGCCAGTGGAGCTTTGTTGCCAGCATGGCGACACCCAGAAGCACAGTCGGAGTAGCTGTTCTCAATGGCAAGTAGGTGATCTCCCACGTGCATCCACATATTTTTGCAGGATACAACCCTATCAGCAGTACTAGTGCCAAGAACACAACATGTTGTGCGTTGCACATTTTGCGTAACCAGAGCAGTTTACCTATAAATTAATAGTGTGACATTATAAAACACAAACTGTACGACGAACGCAGTTATCATCCGTCTATGATCCATTGTGGCTACTGAAAGAAACAAAGAAAAAGACTAACTTTCCATGTTGACATGAAGAAGAATTAATAGGTCATGATCGAAATAAAAACAACTAAATAAAAGTGATTAAATGACTTGATTAAAGCTGCTGTGACAGTATAACAGTCACACTTCTAGATTTTTTTCAGTGTTGAAATCAGCATTTATAGTTCACAATCTTCCATTCATCCACCCTTCTGAATTTAGGTCGCGGGGGCAGCAGCTTAAGCAGAGGCGCAGACCTCCCTTTCCCTGGCCACCCCCGTTAGCTCCTCTGGGCGAATACCAAGGCAGTCCCAAGCCTGCCAAGAGACATAATCAGTTTTTAATCCAGCGTGTCCTGGGTCTGCCCCGGGGTCTCCGTCCGGTCGGATATGCCTGAAACACCTCCAGGAGGCATCCGAATCTCATTCTCATCTGTGATCTCATTCTGTTGGTCACAGTTCATGACCATAGGTAGGGGTCAGAAGGTCAACTGACCGGTTAACTAAGAGCCCTGCCTTTTGGCTCAGGTCTCTCTTCACCATAGCTTAAACTTACTTAAACTCCTCCATTTGAGACAGCACCTCATCCCAAAGCCGAAGAGGGCGTTCTACCCTTGTCTCACTGAGAGTCATGGTCTCAGATTTGGAGGTGCTGATTCTCATCCCCACTGCTTCACACTCGATTGCGGACCACTGCAGCAGGAGCTGAAGGTCCAGGCTCGATTGATAAAACCTGGGAGGCAATTCAGACGTCACCAAACCGGACCCCCTCTTCTCCTTGGGTGCACCTAGAAATTCTGTCCATAAAAGTTATGAGCAGAATCGATGACAAAAGGCAGCCCTGATGGAGTCCCACTCTCGGTGGGAACGAATTTGACTTACTACCAGCAATGCGGACCAAACCCTTGCTCTATTTCTACAGGAACTGCATAATCTGTAGCAACAGATCCAGTGTCCCGACACAGTCAAATACTTTCTCCAAGTCCTCAAAGCAGATGTGGACAAGCTGCCTCTAGGACCCATGTGAGGGTACAGAGCTGGTCCAGTGTTCCACGGCTAGGATGGAACTTTCATTACCCTTTCATGAATATCTTTCGCCAAGTGATGAAATCAGAAGATTTCCAAAGCATTTTGTAGTGCAATGTACTCCCAGTGTCAGAAAGTTGAGTTTTTAGGTGAAGATCTTGGACTTAAACACCAAGACAACAGACCAAAGCACACTCCCAACAGCACAACAGAACATCTGTCAGGTTGTTACGAGAAACTTTCAGAGGCTGTTTCTGTTGAAAATGGTTCTGGGTGTGAATATACTGTTCAAAATTTCTTTTTTTTTTTTCTAAATATATTTTAAACTCTCTGCTATGCGGTTCAACGATGTCCCAAAAATCCTGACCAGTACCAAACAGATCATGTAGAACTCTAGATGTTGGTGACTAGATTATGCATTATGATTTATTATAGTCATAAAAGTATGTCATTAATAAGAAGCATCTTTTAAATGTGGATTAGAAAGAATTTGCCCAGAGCTTCAACTCTGCTCATTGCAGATTACATCGACACACTCTTCCTCTACAGACCCAGTCTCATTTCCAACAGTGCCGTTAAAGTCAGTATTATTCACAATGACACATATCCACATGTAGATTTTAACAGCGGGACTTGATAGATTCAGCGCTTCAGCTTTTCACATCCCTTACAATAAGACGGCGTGCCATTTTGACTCTAATAAATTCTGTTGTTTTCATTATTCAGTGCCTCAGAGAGATGCAACAGCAAAAGGCTGAATAGATGCTAATTAATACAGAAACAACTGATTTGTGCTAACCATGCCCAGCAGTGGTACGTGTGGTGTGCATGTGTGCGTGCCGGCGAGTCTGTGTGTGCGTGTGCGGCTGTGTGCTCTGGTGAGCGTGGCGTATATGTGTTGTGTAGTCTCTGGGCTCTTCGCCTGATGGAACTCATTAATTGCTTGACTTGCTCTCGTACGCTTCCTTCTTCAGCATCCAAACTTCACATCCACTGATGCGCGTGCATGCGCACAAGGTGCACACTGAGTGACTGTTGAGGGTTGCGTTGCCTTGAGAGCGTTGGCTGAGTGATTTTGTTCACCTCATTTTGTCCCCCAAAAAAACATGCAGCCCTTTAACCATCTGTTTCACTGTCCCACGGTTGAAAAAAAAAAAGGTTGCAGAAATGTGAGGAGTATCTTGTATGTCCATGTCCGGAGGGATTAACACTGTCTCCTGCCTTCCTCAGGTTGTATGCAGTGGGAGGTCGCGACGGCTCATCCTGCTTACGTTCAGTGGAGTGCTTTGACCCCCACACAAACAGGTAAGAGGACAGAGGAGTTCATTTGGCAAGAATAAATTATCTCATCCTGATTAATTTCCTGTCGTCTGGGATCTCTAATGATGTTTCGCTTCTAAGGTTATTTATCCATAGATCAAAAGAGGCTGTTATCCCTCTCAGGACGCTGGAATGGTACATAATCAAGAAACCTCTGTTTATAATGTATCTTCATTAAGCTCTCATGGAGAAGCTGAAAACAAGTTCGGGTCCACGGCCTAAACTGTATATAATGAGTTTGCACACCCACCAGACATCTTTTCTTCCTGATGGCCATAATCTGCATTTTCAGGTGGAATGCTTGTGCTCCTATGGCTAAAAGACGTGGAGGTGTGGGTGTGGCCACGTGGCACGGCTTCCTGTACGCCATTGGAGGTCACGATGCGCCAGCTTCATCCCTGGCGTCTCGGTTAAGTGACTGTGTGGAAAGGTGAGGTGAAATTTTCATCTAAGTTGTTGTTAGGTTATTTTTTTTACAATTTCAAACTTAGGATATTCTTGTGCATGTCCTGCGGTGAGTATTTCATTCATTCATTCATTCATTTCTATCCATTCCCCTTGGTACTTTGTGCTGAATTTCTGGTCTTGACCTTAAATATCAAGAAGCTTTTTTTGTTTGTTTTAAAGGTTAGAATCACTTTTCAATACTCACGATTTTAAAAAAGTTAATTTTCTGCAAATTAAAGTAAGTATGAAAAAACTAAGTAAGCCTTCATCTGAGGAGGGGTTAATAAAACACAGCAGATCAATCGTTTGTTCCTCTTTGTGCCAATCAACTGGCCTTTTTTTTCCCCTGTTTCCATGGTATTTACCTGCACCCTTCTCATGCATATTTAATGCACATGTCTGGTGTTGCAGGCAACCAGGTGGAGGTTGAGCTGCCACTAGCTGTCAGTGGAAACACTAGCAGGCTCAAGCTCAAAAGCTCAGTGGCCAAAAATGCCCCAAAAACCGGCAAATAGAAAGCTACAACAAAAAAAGACTTGATGCTGCAAGACATAAAATAAGATGCAATATTGGTCCTTTCCTCGGTGGCGATAATTTAGGGAACAGAAGGAGCTGAAGAGTAATGCCATGGTGACCATTTTTCTGTTGGACAGCTTTTTCCCATATTATAAATACATTACATGGGTGGATGCCTTGACAGTCGGAACATAAGGAAAATCTGTTATTCCCATCTGGCATTTCTACTACATTATATGGTAACGTGGATTGTATAATGCCTGCAGTCAAAGGTTAGAAGGTAAAGGTTGAGCATTTTCATTGTATTATTTCAAACATGATCCTATTATTCAGGAAAAAACTTGATTTTGGTTCAGTCACAGGCTGTTTACCTTCATTTCAGGGAGGGTCATTGTTGACAGATAAATTAGCAGTACCATCCATTAAAAAAAATATATATATAGATATATATTAGGGCTGTCAAAGTTAACGCTTTAATAATGCGTTAATGCAAATTCTGTTTAACTCCACTATTTTTTTAACGCGAGATTGAAGGGCTGTGTATACTCTCGCAGCAATGTGTCGCAGTTAGCTTGTCGCAGGTATGCCGCAGTTTTTTTGATTTATGCCCAATTTTGAAGCGCGGTCTGCGCTATGTTATTCCACGCCACAACGCAAGAGGGATAATTACAAACTAGCTAAACTTACTAAACTTATTTCTTGCGTTTTTCTACTTCCTCACCGCCTCGGTCCGTATCTAGACCCACATTCATCGCTATCTCCCTCCATGAATTACTAGAATATGTGCTGTCTTTGTAGTGTGGAGAACGAGAATCATACAGATGTGGGTACTTCCTCACTTCTTTGATGACGCGCTCTTTTCTACATGGATGTATAATTGACCAATCAGAGGCCTCCTTTCTCTCCTCCCTGTGACACTCTCTGCCGCACTGTCTGCGGTCACCTACAATTTTGGGGAGGTGCACCAAAGTGTCTGCGGAGGGTGGGGGACATATCTGCGTCGCAGACAACCATATTTCTGAGCATAAACCAGGCTTAACGCACACGTTTCTGTAAATATGACCCTCGGCCAATAAGTGTATTTACAGTCAATGTGTGGGACGGACATGGTGACAGAAAAGGGTCTTATGAATGGCAAGTTTAGCCTTATGTTGCTGTCAGATGGGTCTGTTGACAAGAAAAAGGTTATTTGTATTTATTGTCGCTGTGAATTGAGTTACCACCGCAGGGCGCAATAAAGTTAGTTTCACATCCGACATTCGCTTGTTTTTTTTTTTTCTCTTTAAACTTTAATAGCGCCATGAAAACAGCACCGATTTCATCCAGGTTGGTATCATTTTGTAGATATAAGTAGACCAGACATTTCACAAGTCTCATCAACCCTCCAAGCTCAGTGAGTGTGGCAAAAACTTCCGAGGCCCTCGCTGCTGCCGTGGAGTTTAGGGACCGTCAGCAAATTACTGCGGTCAGCAGCCCCCGACAAAATATACAAGAAGCTGATGAATTAAGCCTCCAAAAAGTACGGCAGCATTGGTGGACTTCCGGTTTTCAAACTAAATTCTTAAAAAAAAAAAAAGCAGATCCCGTGACCCTGTATAGGACAAAATGGGTAGAGATAATGGATGGATGGATGGATAAACAGAACATTTTTAAAAAATGAGATTAATGTGCGATTAATCACGAGTTAACTATGAAAATCTTGCGATTAATCGCGATTAAAAAATTTAATCGACTGACAGCCCTAATATATATATATAGATTTTCTGATAATATGTTTTTTTTTTGGGGGTGTAAACTTTATGAACTTTAAGAAAACAGGACTTATTGCAGTGCTGCTGTACTGTACTTCTTTAGTTGATCTAGATGTACTTAATGAAATGGCTGCTGACACCTGATGATTTATGGACAGGTATGGGCTTGGCACAGAGCTGTGTGCACTATTCTGTCATCTCAGCTGTCAAATCTCACACCATTGTTTAAATTGAGGGCTCAGCATTTTGGGAATTGGTTTATTTGATCCATTGCCAGAAGAGCATAGATTTCTGTCTCTGTAGTCAGAACTTAGTTTACCAAAATCAAAAAGATGCGATTGCCCCTTTGTCCAGTCCTTTGGTGTCATGGCTCTAAATCTCTGCAAATGGAACAATTTCTTCACATATTTCATAAGCTACTATGTCCAACTGTTCTTTGCCAAGAAGTAGTTACAGCATACAACTCCTACTGGAGCTAAAAACCGTCATTTTTATCGATTTCTCCACTGGCACACGAGCTGTTTTCGTCTTCTTCCAGCCATGATGCTTTCCCAGATAAGCATGTCCCGGAAACAGTTCCGCATTTAATGCACAGAAGTGAACAAAACTGATGTTCTCTGACTCTGAAGAATATGTTTTTCCTAAACGGCCGTGCAATCTGGAATAAAATAAAGAATTTTAATTTTACATTTCGTCGAGTGGCCTGTTGAATTGTGTAAAAGGCTGTAAATGTCGTGTGTTTACAGATATGACCCTCAGACAGACGTGTGGACAGCTGTAGCCCCCATGAGCATCAGCAGAGATGCTGTTGGTGTTTGTCTCCTTGGTGACCGCCTTTACGCCGTGGGTGGTTATGATGGGCAGGTTTATCTAAATACTGTGGAAGCTTATGACCCTCAGACAAATGAGTGGACACAGGTACTGTATGCACACACATTTAACACCAATAAAGCTGCTAGATACACATACAGTTGACTTGCATCCAGCTCCTCTCCCATGTATCCTGACATGTTTTCTTTGTTATGCAAATGTGTGTTTTCCCGATGCTAATATTGTCCTTGCTGTTGCAGCAGTACGAGGTGAAGGGGACTATTTAAAAGTTGAACAGTCTCATCCCGCAGCTTCCAAGGCTCTATATTACACTTCACTTTATACCTCGTTTCCTGCAAAGCCTCAGAGGATTTCCAGCTAAAATTACTGGAAATCTGACATTTTAGAGACATGCGCCATGCTGAGAACAAAAGAGGTGTGGGTGGGTGGGTATGAAATACAGGGAGCTGTTAAGGCTGGCAGATAGATGGGGACAAATCGAGATATGAGGGAACATGTTGCGATCATTAAATGTGACCTGCATGTGTTGTGAGTAACTGAGACTAACAGACCAGTGGGTGTTTTTGTCTGTCCTGTCCCAGTAACATCTATTCTGGTGTTTTTAGCACAAATCTGTCAATCACAGCACCACCAGCTATCATGAGTAGTAATTTCACATTTGAGATGAAGTGCAAGTAAGTGGATAGAAGTAAATGATGCAAAGCGAAATAAGACAGACAGCTGAAAATGCAGCTTTTCTTTGGAGCTCAAGGATTTCAGTGTTTTACTTCATAGAATGGGGGACACTGTTATTAGGTATGTTGACAATGGACTCAGTAAGATATAATGTTGTAATGTTGCATTATTTTAAACATACTTGGATAATGACAGGCTGTTCATATTGCTATCTTTAAGTACTCTGTACTCAGAGTGGAAATACTTCCTGGTGGCGCAGTGGTTAGGGCGGGCGGCCCATGTACAGAGGCTAAAGTCCTCGCCACAGCTTTTGACTCTTCGCTGCAGGTCTTCCTCGTTCTCTCTGCCCCCCTTCCATCTGTCTCTATCTCCCTCTACGAATAAAGGCCACTAGTGCCAAAAAAAGAAAAGAAAAGAAAAGGATGCATCATGATGACACATCGATACTTCTAAGTAATCTTCACTGGTGTATTTATGACCCTCTAAACCAGTGTTCCTCAGTTCAGGTCCTCAGGGGCCGCTGTCCTGCATGTTATGCTGTTTCCCTTCTCCAACACGCCGGATTCAAATGAACGGATCGTCATCAGCTTGCCATCAATAATTGAATTCGGTTTTAAGGTTGTGTTGGAGCAAGGAAACATCTAAAACATGTAGTGCAGATTTCCGAGTGCAGGGCTCATGTGTTCACTGGGGAAAAAGATGGATTTCTTAGAACTTAGTACTCCGAATCACCAGGTGATTAAGTCCTGCTTCAATAAGAGTTTTTTTTTTCTGTTGAGAGAGTATGCTGAGCATTGGTTGGTTATTAAATCACCTTGGTTAAGCCCCTTTGTCTCTCTCGGGTATTAAATTGTTTTTAAAGATATGACATCCTGAGTTACTTTTAGCATCAACACATTTTCTGATTTATTTTTTCATTTCCAAGTGGAGACAAGTCAGCCAGCGTTGTCGCACGCCAAAACTATCCATGTAAAAAGCGGCTGATCTTTTTCTCTCCTTGATGCTGTTGCTTTGTGAATTTGTGTGTTCACTTAAACTTGAGGATGCTTTCATCTTTTTTTAGCCGCAGCTATTTCTTCTGATATGCACTCTTGATGCGGCTGTTGATGATGGCAAATACTGTGCATCATTTCTTATTTGCCTCGCCTAGTTCCAGGATCTTATTCTCCTTGATGTTTTTTTTTTTTTTTTTTTTTTGTTTTCATGTCTTATATAAGAGACATTTGAATTCTAAAACATATCCTTACTGACCTTTTTATCCCTGTCGGTTGATAATTTAATATTGACTGTTTCCCAAATGTATCGTAGTTTTCCTGACCCAGATTGTCAGCATGATCTAGCATAAATATGAGAGTTCAGTAACATTAAAACGCTGCGGCTGTGCTTATTGCTTGTGTCTGTCCGTGTGTGTCTTCCAGGTAGCATCTCTGTGCCTGGGCAGGGCAGGCGCTTGTGTGGTCGCCGTCAGACTGTGACAACAGAAATGATGACAGACTGCACATGATTTCGCTCAGAGACCGTTCTCATCGCCACAGCTGAGACTAGAGGGACTAAAAAAAGCGATCCAGCTGCCCTCAGTGGGAATTTAGATTGATTTCTGGACTCTCTTCAGGTTTTACCCTAATTTTTTTTTTTTTTTTAATCATCCTTAATGCTCACACGTACAGTACCTTTCAGGGAGTGATTAGGGTTAGGGTACAGGTCAGGTTCCTGACAAATCTTTACATCCGATTAACGTCCGCCCACGAGGGAACTGCCTCCAGAATGCATGGGGAAGAGATATCTGCAGCGTTTATCTGAGTACGACAGAACAGCTGTCTTACAGCTTTTTTTTCTGTCTATTATTCTTTTCCTCTAGACAGCGCGGGGACACACATGCTCTCATTCACACGCAAACGATGCAGAGCTGCACAGCCACTCTCAGCATCTATTTCTGCTGACAAATTGGTGAGACAGAGAGAGATTGTCAAGACTGCCTCATCATTTTACGCTGTCTGCTTTCCTAACAATATCTGATTTTGTCTGTTGTTGCTATTTTAATGCATTTCCTGTTATTTTCATGCTGCAGTTGGCAAGTGCACTTCTGCTCTGCTTTGCCCACTGACATATGAAAGAAACAGTTTGACACAATCAGCACAACTCCACAAATGGCTTTTCTGTGAGGCCCTACGAGGTGTTTTGTTACTTTTTATTGGGAAAAACACGTTGTGTTTCAGCATCTGTGCTGCATCAGTTCAGATCTGGAGCTTCTGCAGAATGTGATGTGAAAATCTTTTTAAGTTATGCTACTTGGAGAAATGATCTCACCTTTTCCTTCATTCATTTTTGAACTTTTTTTTTTTTTTTTTTTTCACAGTGTGGTCCATTAAGCAGTTTTAATAGGTTTACAGCTGCGTTTGCAGCAGCAGTAATAACAACACTGAAAGCCCTCTGTTGATCCCGGTTGATCCCCAGGTAAAATTTGCTTTCATTCCCCCCCTCCCCAGAGCACAAGGTCGGCCATTTATTTCACACGATCAGTTGAGCTTTTCTATCTACCACCTACCTTAAATTTCTCTGGTGTAGATGTTTAGTCATCAACTGTGAGTGTGAGTGTGTGCATGTGTGTGCGTGTGTGCGTACTTGTGTTTGGTCTTCAGAGACTCCAAGGAGTTTATTTTTTTATCTCAAATGAGAATCTTCCCTCTGTTCCACTCGCCACATCCTCAATTCCCTGCTGCTCTCTTCTTATACACATGTTCCCATTTCATTATCTCACACACACACACGCACGCAGGCGCGCGTGTGCGCATCATTTCCTTTTGTAGCTGCATAGAAATCGAAAACAAAGACAAAAGTGAACAGCAGCCCACATAATAAGACCATAAATTGAATAATCTCGATTCACATGGCGCAGGCGTTTAGTTTTGTGTCACATTCGAAGCGTTATTAGATTTGATGCTGCTGCAAAGCATCAGACAGGTGGAGAGATCTGAATCCGTGGAACAAACTCGTGTTTTCACGCTCGTGGGTTGTGACAAGGAGCGTGACTTGTACAGGCACATCCCATAGTAATTTCATTTCTACACTGAATTCATATGAAAAGAGAAAACTTACAAGAATCAAACCAAAGCATACTGTCTGAACTTAAAGACTAGAGCTGATGTAGTCCAGAGGATGTGGTTTACATCCAAACATCACACACACACACTTGGGTTTGTACAAAGACTCCCTTAAAGCTCAAAGCCAAGCACCCCGGGAGCCAGTGAAAATTGAAAAGCTGCCTGAATTCTCCAGCGTGACGTCTGAAAAGCTGAGACCGATGTGCTGGTAATGCCCCGCAGCTGAGCTGATGTTTGTACAAGCCTAATTCACCTCTGCATTATTCTGTTCCCCTGCTCTCCAGACCCGCCCGCTGCTTATTTACAGTAGGTCTCTTTAGATGTCGGCAGAAGTGCATCATCCCCTCCAGTGTAGTCTAATGTGATTTCAGGCAGAGATTCAGAATAAGAGCCAAAACATTCCAAATAAGTGTATAAATATATGTTGTATACTGTGTACATAAGTAAATAGAAAATCTCAATGTAGTGTTATTGCATTATTCTGTATACAGTTCCCATGAAATACATGATGTGTAATTCTGTGCTTCTTTTTGTACTGCAAATTCAGATGAATAGTTGTAATAAAGACAGTTGGTGCTACAGCTGCACGTCTAGTCTTTTTGTACCAAATGTTACACCGCCTCTTTTACAAAATTAATCCTGTAGATACAATATATGCTGCTGTTCTGTTGTCTTTTATACATTAAAGTCAACATGTGATTCAAAGCTCATTTGTGTGTTTTTTCCCCACCAGCACCAGCTGTTCTCATTTATGGTTCGCATGTTTTCGCCGGCAGCCTGCATTTGTCTCAATCACTATAAATTTTTATTGTGTTGTAAAATTGTTTGTTTATATGGTACGTGGCTTGTATGTTCAACAGCGACAAACATCAGTTCAGCTCCAGTGACGGCCTTCGCAGCTCAGCAGTTTCATCTGCTGAAATGTGGCTCTGCATTAATTTTCTGAGCCTGGAGGCTAATATAGATGCTCATTACTCTTAAGAGCAGCTATTCTTACTTTAAAAGCTGCAGCCAAGCCAGAGATGCAGCAGCAAGTTGAAGTGTTTGTTGACTAAAACAAGTGTTAAAAGAAGAGGATCGCTCAGGATTTATAGATCCTTTAACCGTGGCACAGTGACCGGTAGCCAACCGAGGCGCTGTTATTTATTGCGGGTAAAGTTTTAACTCATAAGCAGTTCTGACAAACGGCTCTTGCTGGCGCTGAGGCATGACGCCGGTGACCTTGTCTTGCGGCCTCAACGATACCTGATTCTATTCAACCTGACATAAACAGGAGGGAGACAGGAAGTGCTGGACTGTGCTTCTGCATGTTCAAAAGTCAGATGTGGAAAAATATCTCACAGGCAGCTTGATAAAAAAGCTAAACAGTTTGTAAAAAACAAAAGTATCAGAAAATGTCAAATTAGTAATGCACACAAAGGATTAGGTGTATTTCTGTAGCATTGCTACTGTGATCAGTGTCGACATCCACAAACCCTCATTCACAATGTCAGTGTTGATTTTTGTCATGCAAATGCTTCTCAGGTGTTTCAAATTTAAGATTTAATCAGAGCTTTAAGAAGCCTGATACACTGGTATTAACATTTTATTGATGTCATTATTGTCAGCAATTGAAAGTTTATTGTAGACCTTAATGAACAAAACAACCTGACAAATGGCTAATTTGTCAGGAACTCATATTAAGCAGTCTGAAAATTTCAACATTTGCATTTTCAATTAAATTAAATCAATTTGTATAATAGCATCAGTTTATAATAAAAGTCGTATCAAAGCACTTTATGCAGAAAACAAGTTAATCCAGTCCAATTAAGGACAACACACTCTAGTCTAATAGTAATTTAATGAATCCAGTTCATTCCAATATAGTCCAGATTCCAAATTCATATAATGGCAATTCATTTAAAAAAAAAAAAACAGCCTAGTTTAGGAATTTACAGATTGTATCAAATCTTCAGTTTGGTGCAGTCCCCCATTTTGTGCAAATATTGAGGTAACGGTGGAGAAAAAAGCTCCAAATTAACAGAGAAAAAGCCTCCAGCAACACCAGGCTCAGGGAGGGTTGGGGATCTGTTATGACACCAGAGATATCTGCGGAGGAGACTGGGGGGAAAAAAAGGTAATTGCAGTAATAATGACATGTACATGCAAAAAGGATAAAGAGAACAGAGCGAAGAGAGAGCCCAGTGCATCATGGGAGCATTATTTGGATTTATCTTATGAAAACTGGGCACATATAGATCTATAGACTTTGGAGTAAGTTTGTCTTGTCGAGCAGCATTCATAAAGTCACAGGGATTCTCATTACGTGTGTATATTTACGCTATAAATTAAGGCCCTTTGACAGCCAGTCTCACTCATGTACAGACTTGACGATGGTTTAATATACAGTCCGAAACTGATTTCCAGCCATACAAAGTTTTAGAAATGAGCAGAGGTGTCTATATAATCTGTATATGTCTACTTTATTTTCTTTCTAAATTATGCAGCAATAATTCAAACAGTTATGGGACATAAGTAAAGTATATGGGCCATGGACTTCAGAGGATGAAGCTTTAGCTCATGCTGATTCACTGTGTCCTGAAAATGAGATGATCCTGCAGGGATGCCTTTAACTTCTTTATGAAGCAGCTAAGGCAAGGCAAGATGATTTGTAGAGCATAATTCATACACAAGGCAATTCAAAGTGCTTTACAGATACATAAAATCACAAGAAGGGAAATAGAATCATTTCCATAAATCATAAAAGCATAAAAATAATCATTAATGGATAAAATTAAAAATGAAGAGTGCAGATAAAAATCCTTAATGAATTGAATTAAAAATGAAGAGCAGAGCTGTTTTAAAGTCTATTCTGAGTGACAGGAAGCCAGTGCAAGAGACCTCAGGACTGGACTAATATGGTCGTATCTCCTGGTTCCAGTCAGGACTCGTGCAGCAGCGTTCTGGATGTACCTGCAGCTGTCGTCACAGCTGGTTTAGAACCCAGTGAGCAGGCCGTTACAGTGGTCTAACCTGGTATAGACCAACCCATGGATTAGTCTTCGTCTAAATCTGGTTTAGACACTATTCCTTTGATTCTGGCAATGTTTTTTAGATAGTGAAATGCTGCTGATGACAAACGAGGTAACCATATCACAATCTATTACCCTGAATACATACAGATGTCTCACGAGACAGTCAATTCCAAAAACCAGCAGGGCCAGGACCAAGTTCGTCAAAGTTATAAAGATGCCCATCTGTTCCTCAGGACAGTTTGTTACACATGCATTATACCTGCAGAACTGTAACTGTAATACCTACAGAACTGTAACAATCCTGTGACTGAATAAGTGTTAAGAAGTAGATATGATGTTATAGTCTGCAAAATAAATAAATAAACAAATTCAACTCTCTTGTTTTCTGCAGCTGCAGATACAACAGGTTAGGGAACATCAGCAAAGTCTAATGTTGCAGATGAATTAATGATGTTTCATGCTCTGTTAGAGGACTGAAATGTAAGGCTTGGAACCAAGTTTTCTTTGTTTTATTTTTTTGGAAAATCAAAGCATCTGAAAAAGAAATGTAGCACGGACAGTAAAAACAGAAGTTCCAGTGGGGGAAACTCCATTAGAGGTTTCATCTATCTCACTAGATGAAACTTTTTGCAACATTCATGTTTCATCTGTTTTTTTTTTTTTTTTTTGGGAGGGGGGGGCTTCTCGTCTCTATTTTTATCATTTTACTTGAAAATCATTCAGCTGCTCCCAGCTGTGCATCTTAATGAGATCTGAGTCGTCATGGTGTAGTTTGCTTTGGCATCCCGGAGCACACTGAGGATTATTTGTGTCACACAGCTGGTTTTTCATCTCATCTCCCTGCGCTGTACTGGGAATATAAGCTGTCATTCTTCCATCAGTTTATACAAAAGTGCAAATGAGGGAACTGCAATGTTTTTCCTGTCCTGCATCAGTAATGGGATTACTCAAGGGAAGCATAAATTGACCTTGTTTTATTTCCCAGGAACAGAGGGATGGTGCTGCCAGTCTGTCAAATGCTGAATCACAAAAACTGAAGGTGGACTTTCCTTGCTGTCAAGGACCTTCAAGGGAGCCATACAATATAACAGAAATCCAAATGACATCCTTCCACACTGAGTCAGAAGCGGCTATCCAAAGCTGCCCCTCTCTGGATCAGTAGTGAATGTACAATTATATTCAGCATATAAACTTTTTATTTTGGCTGCTCCCTGTTCAGGTTTGCTAACTTCATAATCTCTTTCACTACATCCGTAAATCTCCTCTTTGGTCTTCCTCTAGGCCTCCTACTGATATATTCACTATCCCTCCTCTGTACATGTCCAGAACATCTCAGTCTGGCTTCTGACTTTCTCTCCAAAACATCTAACATGGGCTGTCCCTCTGATGCACTAATTCCTGATCTTATCCATCATCATCATTCCCAAAGAAAACCTCAACATTTTAACCTCTGCTACCTCCAACTCTGCCTCCTGTCTTTCAGTGAACAGATTATTGGTATTCTTTTATGATTACAAATTGCTTTTCTTTCTTTATCGTTCACCTGTTTAGGTCTATATAAATCCATCATCAGTCTTACCAAATGTGCAGCTGCTGTTCTTTCTTTTGACATGAATTCTTTCTCACAATGGCAAAAAACTAAAATGCTTATTTCTAATCATGGAACTTTTTTTTTTTTTTTTTTAATTATGCCATGTGTATAGTAGGTTAAGCAAAATACAACCCTGATTCTGAAAATGTTGGGACACTGTGTAAAATGCTAATAAAAACAGGATGCAATCATTTGAAAATCTCATAAGGCCTTATTTTATTCCCACCTGAAACTGAGACATTTGATTATTTCATTGAAATTATAAGCTCACTTTGACTTTGATGGCAGCAACACATCTCAAAAAAGTTGAAACAGGGGCAACAAAGGGTTGGAAATGTAATTGGCACAAATCAAAAACAAACGGATGAGCATTTGACAACTAATTAGGTAAACTGGCATCATATCAGTAACATGACTGGGTATAAAATGAGCATTTCTGAGAGGTAGAGCCTCTTGAGAAGACAACAGGAACAGTTCTGAGAATTCTGCTTCAGTCCATTATTATATGATGTACACACGGATAAATGACTAAACTTTAACACTAGTTTATCAAAGAATAAACATATAGCAGCCGCATATTGCCTACGCTTTTTCTTCCTCTTCTTTCCTTTTCATCCGTAGGCGCCTCATTGGCTACTCACTGTTGCTATGACATCGCCGCAGCAGACGCTTCGAGTGAAGCATTGTGGGAAGCGCACATCGTTAGTCTGGAAGATGTTGTGAGGAAAAGATATCGATTCAAAAATTTTAAGTGAATAAAAGTCTTCAGCATGAAGGTCGGTACCAAAGAAATTACTTTAAACACCAGCTTGTCATGTAGTTTTACGACTTGTACTTTGGGTTTTGTCACATGAACGAGCTTCACGGAGCTAGCTGCTCATTTGCTAACTGTTAGCTGAGGTGATGTTTAGACCGGACAGCTCTGTGCGTCTTTCACGCTGCATTTGGGCGCCTATCCTCGTGTTTCTACGCTTATCTGTTCAGACGTAATGTTAGACAACTGACCCTGTCAAAGTTGTTGCCATGCAGCAATTTCAACAGTTCATATTTTACGTGCATGATAAAAATTTGAAAAAAAAAAACCAAAAAAAAAAAAAACCTGTTGTTTTTAGGAGTTACAGTTACTACTGTACATTGGTCTTTTCAGGTTCAGGCTCCTTAATTTGTACCTGTAGGTAAAGAAGTACAGAAGAGAAGCATCCAATCATAGACACTAGACCAGGGGTGCCCAATCCTGGTCCTTGAGAGCCCCTATCCAACATGCTTTAGAGGTTTCCCAGCTTCAACGCACCTGATTCTAATGAATGGTGGTCATCAGGTTGGCATCAAAGTCTGCACAAGTCTATTGATGACAGCCACTTGTATCACGGTGTCCCAAAGCAGGGAAACATCTCAAATCTGCTGGATAGGGGCTCTCGGGGACCAGGATTGGGCACCCCTGCACTAGACAAAGCACAAGGAAACGAAATACAGTTAAACTAATCTCCCGCAAAAGGTCTACATTTAAATTGCCTTCAGCAGCGCTGAGCCATTTAATTTATAAAACTTATGACTGCCAATGAAGCTCATACTCATTCCTTATTTTTACAGTCTCAATTACTAAAACTGAAAGATTTTGTCGACTTGCAGACATTACAAATCATGTTTAAGGCTTAACACGATCTGTTCACTGAGGAAAGGTGGATATAATTTCAGAGGAAAATTTCAGTTCAGTGCACTGGGTGCACACTGAAAGAAAAAGTTTCTGTGTTGCTGTTCACGGGGTGAACGGGGTAAAACTGGAATAGTTTAAATGTGGAGTTCGATAAATGGTCAAACATAAAACAATAAAAAAAGAGGTATAAAGATATGATTTTCACAATGCATGATAATGAACAACACACACACATACACACACGCATATATACAGTGCCTATCATAAGTATTCACCCCCTTGGATGTTTTACCCTTTTAGTGCTTTCATAAATCAATCCTGGTCAATAAAATTTGGCTTTTTTAGCACAAAAATTTACTGGAAAAAACTCTTTAATGTCAAAGTGAAAACAGATTTCTACATAGTAATGTCAATAAAATAAAAATATATAAAGAAATATAATTGTTTGCATAATTATTCACCCCCTTTTTAATTGAATGGTCTAATTCGATAGAGGTCCATCAAATTGTTTCCAATAGTCTCACAATTAGTGAAATGAAGATCACCTGAGTGGTGTGGGTGTGTTTCAAGTGATTGAGGTATAAAACACCTGTGTCTGAAGGGTCCAGACTGGTGGATCAGTACTCCTCGCTACCATTACACCATGTAGACAGAAGAACACTCCAAGCAACTCAGGGAAAGGGTTATTGAGAAGTACAATTCAGGGGATGGATATAAAAAAATTTCCAAGGCATTGAACATCCCCCGGAGTTCAGTGAAATCAATGATCAAGAAATGGAAGGAATATGGCACTTGTGTGAATCTGCCTAGATCAGGCCGCCCTTGTAAACTGAGTGACCGTGCAAGTAGGAGACTAGTGAGAGAAGCAACCAAGACCCCTATGACTACTCTGAAGGAGTTACAAGCTTCAGCTGCAGAGACGGGTGAGACTGTGCATATAGCAACTGCTGCCCGGGTTCTTCACCGGTCAAAGCTTTATGGGAGAGTGGCAATGAGAAAGCCACTGTTGAAGAAAACTCATATTAGATCTCGACTAGAGTTTGCCAAAAAGCACGTGGATGACTCCATGGTCAAGTGGAAGAAGATTCTTTGGTCTGATGAGACCAAAATTGAGCTTTTTTTTGGCCATCAGACAAGACGTTATGTTTGGCGAAAACCAAACACTGCACATCACCAAAAACACACCATCCCCACTGTGAAGCATGGTGGTGGTAGCATTATGCTGTGGGGATGTTTCTCAGCAGCCGGACCTGGAAGGCTTGTAAAAATTGAGGGCAGAATGAATGCTGCAAAATACACCGAAATCCTGGGGGACAATCTTATTCAGTCTGCAAGAGAACTACGGCTTGGGAGAAGATTTATTTTGCAGCAAGACAATGATCCAAAGCATACTGCAAAAGCTACACAGGAATGGTTAAAAAAGAACCAGGTTAATGTTCTGGAGTGGCCAAGTCAAAGCCCAGACCTCAATCCTATAGAGAATTTGTGGCTGGACTTGAAAAGGGCTGTTCATGCCCGATAACCGTGCAACCTGACAGAGCTTGAGCAGTTTTGGAAGGAAGAATGGAGCAAAATTGCTGTAGGCAGATGTACAAGACTGATTGAGACTTATCCACACAGACTCACTGCTGTGATTGCAGCCAAAGGTGCATCTACAAAATACTGACTTGAAGGGGGTGAATAATTATGCAAACAATTATATTTCTTTATATATTTTTATTTCCTTGACATTACTTTGTAGAAATCTGTTTTCACTTTGACATTGTAGAGTTTTTTCCAATAAATTCTTGTGTTAAAAAAGCCAAATTTTATTGACCAGGATTGATTTATGAAAGCACTAAAAGGGTAAAACATCCAAGGGGGTGAATACTTATGATAGGCACTGTATATATATGAACTAATACTAAACAACTAAAGTAAAAATGAACAATTCTGATAAAGTGATTAAAGTATTTATGTGGCTGTGGAGTAAGTGTTGACATATGTGAATATCCTTGAGGAAAATGCTTTTTAAGTAGTCAGGTGTTCATTGTACAAGATTCTAACAGCCTTTAGGAAGAAACATTTCCTCATTAGGTGATTTGTGTTTGCAACTGTACAAAACAGCCATGCCTTTAACTTCCTGTGTCATGGGCATCCTTCATTATACTAGAATTGCATATGCATATGCTGTTGTATAGCCTCTGCAGGATGGGGAGCCACTATTCCCCCAATGAAGAGCTCAGTTTACAGAGTCCTCTATAAGGCCGTCCTATACTGAGAGAAGCTGATACCACAGCAGGTGGTTAGGCTTTCCATCATAATGCTCTCCAGTGAAGCTGGATAGAAGAATTTCAGTGGATATGCTGTACCTTTTAATAAGAGACATTTTGTAATGGGATATCATCAGTTTATGTCAAAATCATTTATGCTCCATGGTTGAAATCTATTTTCACAGAGTGTTTTTGTGCTTGCTGACAAAGCGTGGGTGGGTTCTAACCTGCTGTATAAGTGGCAGAAAAGCCTTGGTAATTACATTGCTGTTGCAGGGTGAGTAACCTGTTGTGATAAAATTTAACCTTTGAAACCATAAAATAATATGCTTCTTTTAATTCAATATTAACATCAGCACAGTATTTGAAAATTGTTCCAATTCTATAGACAGGATAACACTGTGAAAATATTTGACCGACATGGACACAAATGGACTGAACTCAGCCTTCCAGGGTAAGTGTGAGAACATCTTTTGGGCTTCAGGCTGGTCTCATTAAGGTTTATCTGATTGCAGTTCAATGTTCTAAAGTTTTCACTGTAGGATCATTTTGTCTTGCTCTCTACTTTCTCCCACTCCTGTTAGGCGCTGTGTGGGGATGGACTGGGATAAGGATGGTGACATTCTAGCAGTAATAGCTGCAAAATCCAACTCCATCCATCTCTGGGATGCCAGTGTCAATAAAACTACCCAGATAGACAGCGGCCTAAGGTATGAAAATTATTTATCCTTTTTTCAAGGAAGGAGAAGTTTCCATTAGGCAAAAGACGGTACTCTGATACAGTTGCATTGGTAATTGTCATATTAGGGCATTAATAAATTCAGACCATGCTGATTTGTCTTGGTTTCTTTACTTTTTGCTTCAGCAAAGATCAGATGTCCGTCATCTTGTGGTCAAAGACGGGCCCTCTGCTGGCTGTTGGGACAGCTAAAGGAAACCTGTTGATCTACAATCAGCAAACATCACGCAAGATCCCTATACTGGGTAACACACGCACACACACACACACACACACAGTGCAACCAATTTTTGATTGTTTCTTAGCCTTTTCATCAACTCTACCTCTCTACCTTCACGTGTTAGGTAAACACACCAAAAAGATCACCTGTGGGTGCTGGAGTTCACAGAATTTATTGGCTTTGGGAAGTGATGACAACACTTTGAGCATCAGCAATCATGAGGGGGACACGATCAGACAGGTAATCACACAAACATGAAGACATGGTCCTGTTGTCCCGACACTATGAAGTTATTACATAACGTATCCCTTTTATGATATTTATATGAAAACACTAAATGTGTTTTCAGAATGCACATTATTACACTGTTAATGATTATAGAAGAAATGAGGAGATAAACAAATAATGGCAGTAAGCAAAAGCAAACCTTGCTGCTTTTTACATTTTTTTTTTTTCAGACAGCACTTCATGGCGAACCTGCCGACATTTACTTTTCCTTGATGAAGACGGATGAAAGGTCCTCTCAAGGGGAGAGCACTGTAAGTGTGTAAGGTCAAGCAACGTATATTAGATTTTTTAAGTAATATATGTTGTTGACCGCTGCCTTTCATTGTGATAACGTTTTTAATTTTTGGTGTAATTATTGAATAAGTTGTCAAATGCTGTAACTCAGTACTAGTGAAGAAAATTTCCATTCCTTACACCCATAGTATGTTCCCTTTCTGCACCAGCACATTGTTTTACTTTGGTTTTCCACCGATCAAAGTAGTTTAACCTTTTTAGGTTAGCAATATAAGTCTTTGTTTGTTCCCCAGGGTGTAGACCTGATTTTATGTACAAAGAAAATATGTCTTGATGCTATATCAGGTAAAGTGTTCTGTGGATGATGTCACGTACGGAGGATGATAAAGTACCAAAATATTTTTCTGAAAAATTAAACTCCATTGTCCCACAGCTGACGTATCTGTCCTCTGCATAAGCATATTTGGACCAAATAAGCAAAGTCAAAATGCTAAAAATGAAAAAAAAAAACTCTCATTAAGTTAATATACCAAAGATTGTGAGTTTAGCACAAAAAAATGTGGTGTCACATGGATGTAATAAACTTGTGTATGACTTCCTTTTTCTGTGCAGATAATGTACAATAATGATGCCTTCTGAATTACAGGCTTCTCATTAGTTTTTTCTTTCTTAACTGTACTACATTCCACTTGGTGTGGTCATGAAAACAGCTAAAGGACAAAACAAACAAGGTTTCTCCTGACGCAGCTTGATTAGATTTTAGATTTAGTTGGAATTTTGAATGAAAGTTGTTTTTTGCTTTGTTTACCTCCAATAAGTAAAGGAGAAACAGTATCTCTGTTGCAAAAAAAAAAGATTTTGGTCTATTTAATATACTGCAAGTGTTTGAACTTGAAGTCTGATTTATGTTGTGCAGAGGACTTCTGACTCGCACTTCAAATAAACTTCTTTTTTGCATAATTTGGTGAAATTGATCAAGAGCATTTATTTGTTATTTATGAGTACTACATACTTTTAGGTGACCGTGTCTGTGAACAGGAAGTCACTGATTCTTTTCAATATCAACGACCCTGAAAACCCCATAAAGTTGACCTTTCAGCGGCGCTACGGAAATATTGTGTCCTACCACTGGTATTGTGCATGCTCAGACAATCACACGCTACTCTACACTGATACTGAATCCGGACTGAGAATTCTAAATTAAAACTTGTTCCTTCTCTTTTTCTGTTGCTGTCCAGGTATGGTGATGGATATATACTCATTGGCTTCTCCCATGGATACTTTGTGGTTATTTCCACACACATCAGGGAGATCGGGTATGAAATCTATCAGACTCACAGTCATGAAGATTGTCTCAACAGTGTGGCCTACTCAGCCGCACTAAACAAAGCTGCTTCTTGTGGGGACAACAGGTACATATGGGCTGTTATAGGCTCCCACCTCCTTTTATTTTGCTAAGGGTCAAAAAAATGAGAGGACTGTGCTTTTGTTGCAGCATAAAGGTCCATGAGCTCTCTGAATCCAAAGGTTTCAGCAGTATAGTTCAGCTGGATGATGAAATTAAAGGTAAAATGTTTCTCCTCCTTTTCATCAAGAGTCATCTAAATTGGCTGTCTCGAACACATCAGCCACCTCTTCGTCTGTCCTCCTGCAGGTCTGGATCAGCTGAGTTGGACGGATGATGGACAGCTGCTGGCGGTTTCCACACAAAAAGGGACACTTCATGTCTTCCTGTTCAAGCTACCCATCCTTGGGGACAGCTTTGGTACACGGCTGGCCTACCTCACTTCCCTCCTCGAGGTCACCGTCTCCAACCAAGTAGAGGGGGTGAGAGCACACAAACGCATGTAAAAAAGAGCATAATATTAAAATATTTCACTCTAATAATGGAGATTAGCCTTAGGCAAGCAAAGAGAGATTAAAGTAGCGGAAAAGAAAGAATGACACTCTGTCTCAAAGCCCTTTAGCTGTAGTTTAACTTAAGAAAATGTTCCTACAGTGACAAATTATTTGATTTGGAAAAGAGAGGCTAGGTGTCCTTTCATATGAGTGCATTTAAAAATATATATTTTTAAAGGAATTGTTTGTGATCGCAAATTACTGTTGGCAGATAAAAATAAATAAGTATGAAGGTGTTTCTGAACAAAGTTACATTCGCATTTGTGCAACTTGCTCATCTCAGTTTGTGTGTTAGATCAAGCTCCTGAACAGTATTTAAGAAGCAGTAAACTGTACCAGCTTTGTGAACTGTTCAATATTTGGAGGCAATCATAGTTGTTTGGGCAGACTGGGGTCCCGTGAGTCCCAAAGGCAGCAGTCACAGTTTCTTCAGTTTCCACCTGTCTCTAAATGAAAAACTCTAATCCCATGTGAAAAGATTTTTCTCTTCTTTTCTTGTAATGCAGAGAAAAGATGTATCTAAACTTTTCTGTATATGCGACTTTTCCTTCTTTTTTTAAATCCTGGGCTTTGCAGTGAAATATTTACATGTGGATGCAATAGATCTACCTGGAAATGTCTAACCATTCATTGTCAAGAAAAGTGCAGGGTGTGTTAAGTTCTCTGCAAATCATTTATGTAATTGGTGCAATGGTAGTTGACATTGTGGCCCCCAAACTAAACTGCACTGTGTTATACAGCATGTTTACAGTGGATGTCAATTCTGTTTAATGTGTCACGTTGTAAAGTAGCATTGCCATGAACATTTTTCTCACTGAGCCCAGTAACGCTAACTGCTGATATTGTTTAATAAGTATAACAGAAATATATGGTTTATGTCAAAATAAGGTTATTCAGAACCATTTTTCAACTTACATTTTCCACAAGTCTACATTAAAATCAGAAATCTAAAAAGTTGGGGGTTTAAAACAATGATAAGATACTGTAGGTTTTTAAAGATGGTTATTGCATTCTCGTCACTTCCAGTGGTGATAACGTTGCCCCATGGATGCACACGCATCCAGCTGTTTTTGAAAGAGAGAAACCCATCTAGAATTCATCAGTTCATGTTTGACAGTGGATACAGTAAAAACTATTATTTATCCATCAAAGTCCAGCGGGGTGAGACAAAGGTTCTAATGGCTATGACGTTTTGAGTCAGTTAGTCCTTTGTACATGTTTTTGCTTCACTTTTTACATGTACTTTACAAGACATAGCAACCAAAGTTTTGTGGTGATTAGAGTCATTATTATGTTCACACATATCACATTGTGTTACAGGAGAGTCCTGTGGCCATCGAGGTGGAAGTAGAGCCCACCTTCATTGCTGTGGGACCATATCATGTGGCAGTGGGGATGAACAACAGAGCCTGGTTTTACGCCATGATTGACCAAAAACCTGGTGTGTTTGTGTGTCTGAGACGTAAACATTTATATGTGCTGGTTGTATCTAAATTCACTGAGTTGCATTTGAGTGAGTGAAAGTCTTCAAGTTTGCATCTCTGAGATGTTATTACTTTCACTCAGGTTTTAAAAAGCTAAAGGACATTGAGTATTTGGGGACAATAGCCAGCATGTGCCTTAACTCAGACTATGCAGCAGCGCTATTTGAAGGGAAAGTGCAGCTGCATATGGTAAGTCACTTACTTTTCTTGTTTTCCTACTCTTTTTATTAACCATTGACCTATCACAGAAAAAGCTACAGCATTTGTCACCTCAGCGTGAATAAGTTACAAGTCTGTGTTGTGTTTTAGATTGAAGGCAGAGATCAGGAGGAGAGGAAGCAAATGAAACTTTTTCCAGATGATGACAGAAAAGGCCGGATCCTTTGTCATGCCCTTACCGCTGATTTCCTCTACTATGGCACTGATGTAAGGTTCAGCTCATCATCATTTCAGTCAGCCACACTGTTCCATAGTGAATTGAAGATACTTGATTTGAAACGATCAATGATAAAATCTGTTTCTTTGGGCACCCCAGCATTTTTTTCATACTTTTTTTATTCACATTTTTTCTCAGCTGGGCAATGTGGTGTGTGTCTTGGTGGAGGACTGGGAGACCGTGAGCACCTACAGCCATTCGGTTGGTGTGAGGAAGGTGTTTCCTGATCTAAATGGCACAGGACTGGTGTTCATCGATGACAAAAATAGCGGCTTCCTCTACTCCCCTGCAAATGTCAGTACATATTTATATGATTCTTTTCTGAATACATACAGGTAAATTCAAAGTGTGCTTGCACAGTACTACCTTCATTGTTCTTAGAGTTAATTATATAGTGGTGGAATACTGTATGACAACATACATGAAATTCAGTGGTTAAATAGTTCATCTAATTATTTATCTTGAATATGCAGTTACGGTATTAACTTGTATTAAATGAGGACCAAAAAAATCTGTGTTTGTTGTACAATCCAGGCAACAATCTCCTGCTTGGAGCTTCCCAATTTTCCCCCCACCATCACAGGAGTGCTGTGGGACACCTGGCATGCAGACAGAGGGGTGTTTGTGGCCTATGATGATGACAAGATCTACACCTACGCCTTCCATAAAACTACGATATATGGTAGGGAGAGCCACACTGTCTTCACAAGATCAGTGCTGAATGTTTACTTCCACTTAAAGTATTTTTATTTCTAAGGTTTTTAAAAGTGAACTAACAGTAGTGTAGCACTGTTTTCTTTTGCCGGTTTATTTTAAGATGACTTTTTTTCTCTCTCCACTCTGTTTAGGTCCACAGGTGGTGTTGGTGGGCAACACCACTCTCCTATTTTCCCAGAAACCTTTGCTCTTGTATAACGGTGAGCTGACCTGTCAGACGACAAGCGGTAAGGCCAGTGAAGTGGCTCTGAGCACGCACTCGTTCCTCAAGCGCTTAACTGGCACATCGGTTGATTCATCAGAGCTAAAAAAGAAGCTTACCCAAGCTCTCATGCTCAAAAGGTCAGCCATGCTGTTATTACATTACTGTGTCTGCTTCTGATGGAAAAAGCTTTAAAATGCTTATTTTATTTGACTTATTTTAATGTTTTTTCATATTTATTTTTGTGATTCACTGATTGCTAGACTTAACCTGTGACATTTAATTAACCTAATATGTTTTTTTTTGTGTGTGTGTGTGTTTTTTTTTTTGTTTTCTGTCAAAATGTATTTTCATTTAAGCAACTGGTTTTCTGTTTGGGTCATCTGGTCTGTTAAACAAAGATAATTTTGTTTCAGAAAACCTAAAAAGATTTCTTTCAGAAAGTGTTATACCTTAAAAACATAGCTAAAGTTATGAAAGTGCCAATTCTTGGCCAAAACAAGGATGTTTTGAACCTAAAAAAATCATTTTGGATGCTGACACTCAAGCCAAACTGTTAGCTAAAAATAACATGCTCAACTGTATAAGTATCAGGCTTTTGGTCCCATAGGGAACTAGATAACTGATCTTTTTGCTGAGAATTCCTAATTTTCCCTGTTTATCCATCACATTTTCTCCACATGTGACTTTTTTTTTCTCCGTACTGTCCCACCTGACTTAAACTTCAGGACACAGCACACTACACCCACTGTCATAGGCAGTAAACATCCACATTTTAATGTAATTCATACACTAATCCCCACTAGGTTCCATGAGGCGTGGAGTTTGTGCAAGTCTGTAAACAGTGATGAAGACTGGGCAGAGTTGGGGAAAGCTTGTCTGGTCCACATGGAGGTTGAGCTAGCCATCCAGGTGTACCGCATGAGTAGAAATGTGGGTATGGTCATGTCACTGCAGAAAATCCAGGTACATTTACATATATTAAGAAGTAGTGTCTCTCTAATACCAGACAATAGCTCTTTCTTTTCTAATGAATTTGACATCATACTCGTCTGTTCTCTATATTTTACTCTTACCAGGGTATAGAAGACAAGAATTTACTGGCAGGACATTTAGCGATGTTTCTGGAAGGACTACGACGTGGCCCAAGACCTTTATCTTTCATCAAGCTGCCCAATTGTTGCTCTGGAGGTGTGTATGTGTTAGACCCACTGCCTGGTTTTATCCTGGCATCACCTAATAAAAACTGTGAGTAATTGTCTGGTATGGAGTGCAGCAGATGTGTGAAATTAAAAGCCATACTGTCATTGTGATGTATCTTTATGTGTTTCGTGTTAGATGAGAAGGGATTTGTTGCACTGGGACAGCGCTCTGATGCTGGCCAAGAGACTTGCAGAGGATCAGATTCCCTTTATATCCAAAGAGTATGCAGTCCATCTGGAGTTCATGTAAGTGTATCCACATATCATACACATTGTACCATTGCATTATTCAGACAATTTGATTTACCTGAGCTGCTGATAAATCTCTCTTTGTCTCTTTGTAGTGGAGATTATGTTAATGCACTGGCACACTATGAAAAAGGCATTACTCAGAATAATAAAGTAAGAGCGCTAAATTTTCAGCTGTTTCAGTTGACAACATTTTCAGCAGCTTTTTGCTTAACATACAGTAATAATACACTGCCCAGCCAAAATAAAAAGTCGCCTCCAAAAAAAAAAAAAGTCATACACTCTAATATTTTGTTGGACCACTTTTTGCTTTGATTATAGCACACATTCGCTGTGGCATTTTCAATAAGCTTCTGCAATGTCATAAGATTTTTTTCCATCCAGTGTTGCATTAATTTTTCACCAAGATCTTGCACTGATGATGGTAGAGTCTGACCGCTGCACAAACTCTTCTCCAACACATCCCAAAGATTCTCAATGGGGTTCAGGTCTGGACTCTGTGTTGACCAATCCATGTCTTTCACAATTTGAGCCCCGATGAATCCTGACATTGTCATCTTGGAATACGTCCGTGCCATCAGGGAAGAGAAAATCCATTGATAGAATAACTTGGTCACTCTGTATATTCAGGTAGTCAGCTGACCTCATTCTTTGAGCTCATACTGTTGCTGAACCTGGACCTGACCAACTGCAGCAACCCCAGATCAGAACACTGCCCCCACAGGCTGGTACAGTAGGAACTAGGCATGATGGGTGCATCACTTCATCTGCCTCTCTTCTTACCCTGATGCACCAATCACTCTGGAACAGGGTCAATCTGGACTCATCAGACCACATGACCTTCTTCCATTACTCCAGAGTCCAATCTTTATGCTCCCTAGCAAACTGAAGCCTTTTTTCTGGTTAGCCTCACTGATTAGTGGTTTTCTTAAAGCTACACAGATGTTCAGCGCCAATCCCTTGAGTTCCCTTCGCATTGTGCGTATGGAAATGCCCTTACTTTCACTATTAAACATAGCTCTGAGTTCTACTGTTGTTGTTCTTCGATTTGATCTCACCAAACGTTTAAGTTAATCCTCACGACCATTGAGGATTGGTGACTTTTTTTGGCCAGGCAGTGTATTTAGTACTATGTATTTCAACTGCTTCACAGTTGAAAAGCTTACGTAGTGCTTACGATAATAAAATAACGTTAGTTCTGTTTGCACCTTCCTCCCCCTACTCTGCAACTCCAGGAGCATGATGAGGCATGCCAAGCAGGTGTAGCCAGAATGTCCATCAGAATGGGTGACATTCGGAGAGGAGCCGCTCAGGCGATTCAGCACCCGAGCAGAGTCCTCAAAAAGGAATGTGGAGCCATACTGGAGAGCATGAAGGTAGGGTCAGACACAGAGTTTATGGTTTTAATTGAATATTTTTAGATCTTCTTTAACACAGCATGTTAGAGTTGGTAGAGTAAAACAAATGAGAGGGAGAAGGGTGGAGCTACCCAGAGATATACAAGTCATTACTTTAAGGACATGCATAGCATCTGTGGGCTCTCAGTCAGACCAGAAAAACTTTTCAGGAAAACCAAGATTAGCAAAGCGATGGGTGATAGATATTAATCAGAGATGTAATGGAGCGTTCAAAGGTATCCTTATCCTATGAATGTCTATTTTAAGCGACGTATGCCACAAATATGATCGTTACTGAACAGTGGCCATTGCCTCAATAAGGCAGGAAAGCAATTCTGGATTTCTCCAAAATCCACTGGAGAATCTTCAGACACGTAGAAGAAGGTATTGTGGTCAGATGAGACAAAAAGAGAATAAAAACTCAACTTTCTGGTTGTCAAGAAAAATCCCACATATGACACAAAGTGTCATTTCAGTCACAGCTACACCGTCACAGTTGAGCACTGTGGTGGCAGCATCATGCTGTGAAGATGTCTTTTTTTTTATTTATTTATTTAGAGACCCTGGAAAAACTGAAGGTATGATGGATGATGCCAAGTATAGGGACGCTCTTAAAGAAAAACCTGCCTAGTATTGCATAAAATTGAGACTGAGGCCGAGATTCACCTTTCAGCAAGACAGTCTAAATTGTTATAGGGGAACAAAATTAGAGAGATGAATACTGATAAACAGATGAGTAGTGTTCAGAAACTCACTGTTTCTCTTCAGTCTGTGCTTTGTCTTCATCTTTGTATCTGAGATGTTTCTGCATTGTTTTTTTTTCCTCGTGCAGCATTGCATTTAAAATGTATTTAGATCATATTTTGATCTGTGGTGTTTTTCTCATCACAGCAATTCTCTGAAGCCGCTCAGCTCTTTGAAAAAGGCCAGTATTATGACAAGGCTGCATCCGTTTACATTCGCTGCAAGAACTGGTGAGAAAATTTCAGTGGATAGCAACATTGGAAGTTGTATATTTCTCTCCTTAATAATTTAATTCTGTTTGTTGTCTCTCTGTTCTCAGGGCGAAGGTGGGAGAGTTGCTCCCAAACGTCTCCTCTCCAAAGATTCACCTGCAGTATGCGAAGGCCAAAGAGGCGGATGGCAAGTAGGTTCTCAGATTCTGTTTTCTTCCTCTTCCACAGGTGTGTTATTGAAAACGACACTTGTGTAGTAACTGCTGTGTGCGTCAGGTATAAGGATGCAGCTCAGGCCTACGAGAACGCAAAAGACTGGGACAATGTGATCCGCGTCCTGCTGGACCACCTCAACAATCCAGAGGACGCCGTTCGTATCGTCAGGGAGACACAGAGCATTGATGGAGCAAAGATGGTAGCCAGGTAGGAGAAAATCAACTACGTGTACCGATTCATTTTTAACAAGGGTTTTCTACTGACTCTCAGCATTCCTTAAATGTTATCTTCAAGCTGTTAACACTGCCACCACTATGGTGGCTTTTTTAGTTCCTGGTTCATCATGTCCAATATTATGTCTTTATTCCTCAATGTATACGAAAACCAGTGAAGTCTTTAACATTTTTGAGAAAAAAGTTCATTTGGCTGTGCCAACAGTTGCAAACAGGAAACTAAACGTTTCGGCTTTCTCTTCCATCTTGCCTGCATGTTACCTCCCTGCCATCACCTGCAGACTAAATTCTCCATGTTGGCATGCTGTTGAGTCTCTCAAAACATATCACTCAAAGATTGCAACTAATTATATTTCTACCATTGATTTTATTTTATTTTTATGTTATTAACTGAGTCTGTAAAATGTCAGTAAATTTAAAAACAAAATGGCAAAAGTGCTAAAATAATCTGTGTTCAAAGCCATAACCAGTGAAAGTGAGGCTTTTTTGACAAGGCTTTCGTAAACTTTTTAAAATTCAGTTCAAGAATGATGTGACGCTGCAGCTTGTTGGCTCTCTTGAATCATCTCTCTAGTCAAAAATGGAGAAATTTAGGTGTTTTATTTGATCAATTAATGTGTTTTGGCAGTCCCTCTAAACTTCTGGTCTGAAACATCTCATTCATTTGAAAAACATTTCGAAACTAAGTGGGTTGGTGTGAAAATTGGCAGTGATTATTCATGCTTTTATTTCTTCTCGTTTAGATTAATGGGTGAATTAATGCCCTGTTTAGTGGAGAAAAGCTCTCAGAGGCTCTAAATGGAGCCAGCAGAACAGGTCACATGACTCTTGTTTTATTATTTCTTCATTGGTTCCCAGATCATTTTAGATTTGAAGTTAAAATTTCTGTGCTAACGTTCAGGGCTCTATATGACTAATCTCCTCAGTGTGATTCAGATTTGTCAAAGCCCTGCTCATTTTGCCAAACTGTCATGTCATCCAGCGAGGGGCTCTAAATGGTCCCCCACACTACCAGTTTAAAACTTGGATCCAGTTGCTCCTCAGTTGTGGAATGGGCTCCTCATGTTTTTACGCTGCATTGATAACACTGATTCGCTTAAAATGCAACTGAACACTTACTCAGACAAGCTTTCAGTTCATGAAAGCTGTTGTTTTATGCAGGCTTTTTATCCTTATTTCATTATTCTCAACCCTTTGTATTGTATTTTCTTTTATTGGGAGCGTCTTGCATATGTGGAAGACACAATTAGCATACATTTGTGTATACCCAAGGTTCTTTCTGCGCTTGAACGACTATGGTTCAGCCATCAACTTCCTGGTTCTGTCCCAGTGCAATGACGAAGCCTTCCAGCTGGCGCAGCAGCACGGACAGATGGAGGTCTACGCAGACATCATTGGTCAGTCCGTGTGTGTGACTCTGTGTATCCAGTGTGTGGATTTTAAATTCTCTTTGGGTCACCGTTGATTTCTTTTGGATAATCGCTTCTGGTGCTCTTTTTTTATAGCATACTTAGTATAATTCTAATTAAATGGACAATAAATTTTGGGATATTTGTCTATAATTTCGTGGTTCATGGGGTTTGTGCTGTGCAGGCTCTGAGGCAACACAGGAGGACTACCGGAGCGTTGCTCTGTACTTCGAAGGAGAGAAGAAACACCTCCAGGCTGGGAAGTTCTTTCAAAAGTGTGGGCAGTACAGCAGGGTAGGAGCCACTGTTTCACTTATTCACTGATCAGTCATTTAGATGACTTGTGTCATTTCTAACGCTTCTTTCTCTCTGTCCTCCTCTCAGGCTCTGAAGCACTTTTTTAAGTGTCCCAACACAGACGACAGCATGGCCATTGAGATGGCTATTGAAACTGTGAGAGCAGTGCTTTGCAAACTGAGTTTATGTGCACAAAAAAGTCCTGGCAGTCAGTTGAATGTGTGTGCATCTGTGTTGCAGGTGGGCCAGGCCAAAGACATCTCTTTGACCAATCAGCTGATAGATTACCTGATGGGGGAAAGTGATGGTATACCCAAGGTAATCAATACACAGGAGACTTATGATTTAAATTGAACTCAGCAGCTGTGAATTTTAATGTTTCAGGATTTTATTGTTATATTTTCAGTTTTAAATTGCCATGACTTCAAGCTGCAGAATTTAGGAGGCTCTCTTGGCAGAAATGTGATGTAATATTCATAACTGTCTCAGTAGTATAGTTTTGTGTAAACTATTTTTATTTAGGTTAAGATCGTCTTTGCCATGTTGCACCTTCTTGTTTCTAGAAATGCTCAGACGAATCAAGCATGGGCTCAACATCATAGGCTTTTATGTTTTAAAGCAATCTAGAGCAACTTTGAGATTTCTAGTAGTCTTTCCGGCTACATACAATATTCTAACTTATAAGTTCTGTGAAGATAGAAACAAATATGCATTAGTGAACATTCCAGTGTCTTTTTTAGGCCGTTTGCCAAGTTAAAGCCTGCTAGAGATTTTTAACTCGTTTTGCTCCATCTCTTTTTCTCAGTCCTCTGTCATTACTTTCTGTGGTTTCTTAGTCGCCTCTGCAATGATGTTCTCTGTGTATAAAGGCACAAAACCGAACCAGCTCTGTGAGTCAGCCTCAGTTTAACGTTGACATGTGAAGAAGTGGTAGAAAGTTACAGCTGTTGTGACGACGTGCCGTCCCAGGATTCAAAAGTTGCTTTGTCGGTCGGATGGGCCTGAGAACTCAATGATAGTTACTAAAAATAATCAAATTTTCCATTATAAGATAATTGAAACTGATATTTTATGATAGTAAAGTTGTTTTTTTTTCTGCTTTAAGTTGCTGTAGTTTCTCATATTCACATTCACATTCACATACCTTCATACATACTGGTCCTTTCCCCATTAAGTTTATGGTCAAGTTGTCATCCTCAGGTCAGGTGGTGTGAATAATTGGGTATATATATAATTAGGTTTTCCTCTACAGATTTGGTTTCCTAAAGCAGTTATCTCAATCAGCTAATATATGAGCAAATGTTTTGCCAGAGAAAGGAGACTTTAATTTCTGTAATGTTTTTTCTTTTTTTTTTTTTCTTGTTGAAGTAAGTAAATATAGTTTTGGAGTCATTAAGATTAAGCTGCTGCTGTAGAAAAAGTGATTTAAAAACTCAGGAAATCAGTGAAAAATCAAATAAAAATAAAGAATGTGCTTTAGCAAAAAAAAAATCTGCTGATTTTTCTTTCCCCAAATATATGCTATTAGAAAGTGTTTAAGAATGAAATTCTGCTGCCAAAGGTACAAATTTGCAGACTGTCATTTAACCTGTTTTATAGATGTTCATGGAGCTGCTTAAGATCCTGTGTGAACTGAGAGTGAAGCATCTGACCAGTCAGCCAGTGTTCAGTTGACATCTGTTTCTTCCTCACAGGATGCAAAGTATCTGTTCCGTCTTTACATGGCCCTGCAGCAGTACAGGGAGGCTGCCCACACCGCCATCATCATTGCCAGAGAAGAGCAGTGCGCAGGTACAAACATTCACTGCTTTCAACCCTGCTCATACATCTGGACACATCTGAACCAGTAATAGCATCATTTGGGATCTTTTTTTTAAATTTGTATAATAGTTTCTGAACCTTTTGTCGTTCTGTGTTCTGACCGTAGGAAGCTACCGGAAGGCTCATGACGTGCTGTTCAGCATGTACACGGAGCTGCAGGCTCAGAAGATCAAGATCCCTGCTGAGATGGCCACCAATCTGATGATCCTTCACTCCTACCTGCTGGTCAAGGTTAGTGCAGCGGACACCTGTCATGCTGCTGCTACGGCTGTGGGATCTATTAAGTCGTGTTCGGGACAGTTGGTGCCAGTATAGAAGCGAGAAAAGAAAAGCAACAGAAAATAAAGGATGGATTACACAGACACTGAAGACTCAGCTTGATTGTTTAATTTTAGCTGTACTTGGTTGTTCTCGTGAAAATGAAGGTGAACTTGTGTTCAGAATAAAATGAACAGTATTTCTGGCCGTGTAAGACATGTTTTTAATGTAGGTCCATTCAAGGAGAGCAGAGCACCTGAAGGCAGCACGGCTACTCATTCGCGTCAGCAACAACATCAGCAAGTTTCCTGCACGTGAGTGAACATGATAGAGAATTTAAAAAACCTAAATCAGAAAAATCAGTGAATTATAAAACGGCACCGTTTGTGTGTGTGTGTGTGTGTAGATGTTGTTCCCATTCTGACGTCAGCAGTGATTGAATGCCGCCGTGCCGGTCTGAAGAACTCAGCATTCAGCTTTGCAGCCATGTTGATGAGACCAGAGTACCGAAATGATATTGACCCAAAATACAGGAAAAAGATCGAAGCCATGGTTCGGTCAGTGATGATACCTCCATGTCTTACTCACCATTTCTCAGTCTCCCTCTATCAACCTCTGAATCTTATTTTACACTGCTTTCACGTCGGCTCACAGGCGTCCAGACACATCTGAAGTTGAGGAGGAAACTACTCCATGTCCCCACTGTGGCGTCCAGCTGTCACAGAATGAGCTGCTTTGCATGTCCTGCAAGAACAACATCCCCTACTGCATTGCTACGGTACAAACCTGACTCATACTGGATTTCTCTAAAGAAAGATATTTTACCTGGTTTTTTTTTCTCATCGTGCTTTTTTCTCAGGGTCGTCATATGCTAAAAGAAGACTGGTCTATTTGTCCACATTGTGAATTTCCTGCTCTCTACTCTCAGTTTATTCTGTAAGTAGCACACTGCGATATAAAATGGATAATCTAAATTCACTTTGGTGAATGAGCCCAGTTTACACTCATGTAAAAACCTCCCCAGTTTTCTTTTTGGAATTCTGGTCATTGTTTCAGGGTGACCAACAATCTCCAGACCAAACCACTACCAGCCATGTAGTCGATGGCTATATTCTTTGCCATTTTAACTTTGTGCATCTTGACCAAGAAACAGTCCACCATATAAATCCTGAAGTCCTGAATTTGGTTTGTGTGGACATTATGAACACGTGAAGAAGTGTAAAGTGAGCTGGTTGGAAGATTTCTTTAACTGTTACAGAGCAAATCTAACTGTTAAAGTAACAAAAAGAAAGAAATGTTTGCATCTTCAGCATATTTAGTGTCATTGAATCTTGTTGCAGGTTCCTGGAAACTGAGACTGCGTGTCCCATGTGCTCCGAGAATCTGAGCAGCGAACAAGTGAAGAAGATCTCCGATTGTTCCTCACACCTGCAGAGTAATGATGCAGAATAATGACGAAAACAGAAGCCAGCCCAAGCAAGAGAGCACATGTAGAATGTATATTTAAATTAATGCTGAAGGCCTTTTAATCTGAAACCTGTCTGTTACATTATTTCCTATATGAGGCACTTCCTCAGATCAGAGGATTTTATTGTCTCCAACACACAGTCCAGCTTTGGATGAGGAAAAATGATTATTCAAAGTATATTTAAAAAAAAAAAAAAAATCCCAGCATCGCCCTTAGGAGGGTTGTGAATGTTTTTTTTCTATTTTTCTTGTAATATTAATTTTGAATAAAACCATTGTAATAAAATAAATGACATTATACTTTTCTTCTGTCAGTTTTCCAAAGGCTGTCTTTGAAACAGCTGGATTAAAAAAAAAAAAAAAAACTATTTCTGAATAACTATCCAAAAGGGCCGAAAGGAATTTGAAGTTTGATCTTAAATCTAAAACAAAAAACACCAACACTCGTAAGCAGCATATTTATCCATTATTTATCTATTACAAAATTGAAATATACAAGAAAATTATAATCTGTTCTAACCGTGGCAGAAAAAAACAGATATTTCTGTTTGAGTCGTGGCAAAATGTTGTTAGTCACATTATTTACATCCTCAACACCTGAAACAAAGTCATGACTGAAGAAATGCACACTAATCTTGATGTAACAGACGTACACAGACATGATGAAGGGTGGACAACAGAAGTAAAAAAAAAAAAAAAAAAAAATGACAAGATGAGTTTAGGACAGATCAGTTTGACTTTTTGATGTTCGATAATGTTACAGGTGCAGAGAAAAATGTCAACCTGTGTTGGCAGGTCAGGAAATCAAGTTCTCCACTAATGATGATGGTCATTTCTTTGCTTTGCCCTTCCCCTTCCCCTTCCCCTTCCCTTTGCCCTTCCCCACATCTTCTTTCTTCTCCTTATTTGACTCCTTAGTGTTTTTGGTCTTCTTCTGCTGCAAAGACAGGACACATAAGTAATCAATCGAGAGTTAAAAAGATGTTGCCAAATGCTCTCAAGTGGTTTGCTCTTACTTTGATCATAGCGTCAGTTTTGAGCCCTTCCCCTTCTTCGTCAGACTGCTGACCATTTTGGCCCTCATCCTCCTCTCCGAACTCGGACTCCCCTCCGCCACCACGCCGGCCCTTCTTGACAGCTTGCAGGGAGTAAGGCGTCAGGTGGACCTCTTTGTTGTAAGCACGCGTGAAAGCTGCCTTTACCTAAAAGGAAAGCAGCATCAAAAGAGTCAGTGTGGAGAAAGAGGACCAAAATCAAACTAACTCTCACATTTCATTATTAAATTAAAGCCATGTTTTTGGTCATCACTCTCAGCCTTGTCCTTCAGTCAAACCAGCCAGAAGTGATTGTGGGAGAATTTGTCCCTTCAAATCTCAATTTAATCAAATCAAAAGACCCAACTGTAAAACCTGACATCCTGCTAACCTTTGAATCCAGTTTGGAGTATGGATCAGGCTGTCCTCCCCAGACGCTGATCTCCATGATGCTGTCCACATCCTCCTTAATAAGGTCGTAGTCATCCAGCAGCTGTACGGCCTGACCGGCGCCCTCTGCTCCGTGCTTCTGAAGTGGATCCAGCATCGCCTGTCGCAGGAAGTGGAGGTAGTCCAGATTCACCGCCTGTCTGCTGCTCATTGTCCTGCAGGGCACAAGCAAAGAAGACAAAATGAGGGACGATGTTTGACACAACGTGTGAAGAATTTATTTAAAGACAGAAAAAAAAAAAGCACTCACTTTAAGCTCATGTGAGAGCTCAGCTCTTGTACGATCCGAGAGTGTTTACTGGTAGATGAGTTCTTGCCCAGCCAGCTTGGGAACACTGGGAACTGAGCCATGTAGCCTCTCATGAGCTCACCTGGTAACACGCTCGCATAGATGGCCTTTAAACATGCACACAAATGTATTCGGTTACAGCAAGAAGAAGCTTGTGTGACATTAGACATTGCTGATATATAACATGTACCAAACTAGAGAAAAAAAAAATCCATACATGTGTAACTCTAAGCTGTTAACATGGATCTTTGGTTACACCTCTACATCAATGTTCCACCTTTTTCACCCACTAAAATTGACCCCTGACAGTAAACAGTCTATGCAGACACAAAGAGTAAAGCAGAGTAGCTCATTTTCTTATTACTTTAAAACCTAATATTAAATACTTGGTTACTGTTTTAATCATTCATTTTTTTGGCCGGATGGTTAATATATACAGTCATGGAAAAAATTATTAGACCACCCTTGTTTTCTTCAGTTTCTTGTTCATTTTAATGCCTGGTACAACTAAAGGTACATTTGTTTGGACAAACATAACGATAACCACAAAGATTGCTCATAAGAGTTTTATTTAAGAGCTGATATCTTACCATTTTCCATGGTTTTCTTGATTATAACCTAAATCACTTAAGTTTTTACATCAATAGCTATGGCGTTGTACTGCCAAAAACACTGCTTTTATGCATTCAGTGTTTTCTTTTCTGTCTGTTTTAGTCACATGATGACGTTTAGTGGTACCAGGTATTAAAATGAACAAGAAAGTGAAGAAAAAATGGTGGTCTAATAATTTTTTCCATGACTGTATATATATTTTTGTAATTGACAAACTCAAAGTCCAGTTACTTTAACGACACAGCAAGTGAGAAAAGACAAAGGATGTGTATCAAATAAAGGATCCTGTTGCTACCTGAGTGGGCAGCAGTGACCAGTTTTGCCTTGAGCGGATCTTTCTGTCCACCAGATCACCGTCAGAGATTGAATCTGCCGTCTTACTGAGCAAAACCAGATGGGACTTCATATCACCCCTGTAAGAAAAGATCATACAAGAAAATTAAGAGAGGAGTTTTCCAATAGTGGCAGTTTTGAACGAAAGTGATGAGATGGGCGAGCCTCTCTCACCTAGCTGCAGCTGGACGGACGTGCAGGTAGTTCTCTTGGACGAACAGCGGTGCAAGCGAGTAGTCGTGGAAAAAGAGGTCGGACTTGTCGATGAGGCTCATGTGAGCGGTCTCTTCCCCTGAGGAAAATACCTTCCTGCAGACGTCAAAGGGCCCCAGCTTCATGTCCTTGCGGGCGCTGGCTGCGTCAGACTTGCACTGGTCATATGTCATTACCTTGTCTTTGGCTGACCACATGCTCAGGTTGTGCATCACCTTAAACGGCAGGAGGAAAGCCAGGGATGGAATATCAAGGTTTAGGAAAATTGTGTAAAAACAAAACACATTTTTGACTCGTGTACCTGTCGAATGTCCTGATTGGAGGCTAAAATGATTTCATTGAGAGCTGGGGGCGGGATCTTGATTCCCTCCTTGTAAGCAATGGACATCATGGCCCCCTGAAAAAAATGAAAAGGAAAATAGCAAATGAGAAAAAGGCAAAAGTAAATATTTCTTGAGAACACGTCAAATTAAAAAGGTAAAAGACACCGTTTACCTTGATCTGCTCCACTCTCGGTCTCTGGAAGCGCAGGTCGTAGCAGTAGTTGGCCAACGACCTGATCTTCGTGTGGTTACGATCGTTGCACATGCAGATGATGGGAATCTTTGAATTTTTTATCAGGCCAATCATCTCCTGCAAGAAGCATAAGGCATGAGGTCATTACCAGGCAAAACGCGATAAACTAAATCATGTTCAGACTGTAGGAGAGACGCATGTACCTGGATCCCCCCGCGGTCCTCGTTACCAGCCATGCCGTCGACCTCATCCATGATCAGCACGTGCTTACTGCTCACCGTCTGAGACGTACCTACAACACCAACAGAGAAGCAGCCTCACTGCTGGATGAATTGCACATTTACGTTGGTTATCTCAGAGAAAAGAATGTGATTGAGCTTTGCAGGAAAAGAAGAAAACTAAACAGCCAAAAGATAATAACAATCTGACATATTTATACATGAAAAGACAGAAATGAAAAGTCAAAAAAACTAATGAGGAATCACCTTTGTAAAAGTTTTCAATACTGGTGTTGTTAAGTGACTCTGAAACAACTTCCTTCAGACTGTTCTTGCTGCGAGTGCAGCTGGCGTTCATCTCCACGTAACTGAAGCCCAGCTCCTGCAAGCGCACAAATCAATATTTAGAAGGAGTGACACGTTTTATCCACAGCAAATACTGAGACTGTCCACGAAGTGTCTGTATGTGTTCTCAGACTGACCTCACAGACCAGTGCAGCAGTGGTGGTCTTCCCAACCCCCGGGGGTCCAGAGAGTAAAGCAGCTTTGTATCCCGATCCATCATCTTTCCCTCCTCCAAATCTGCTAAACCTTGCTGCTGTGCAACAGAAGGCGCAGAAATATGCTCTTTAGAACAGACATGACTTGAAAAGCTAGAATAGAAGGAGATATAATGAGCTAGGTTTTGTGCTACCTGCTGGCTTGCCAGCACCTCCGCTGTGGTGTTTGTGCCAGTTCTGCAGCCAGCGCAGCAGCTTGTTGGCGCAGCTCTGGTCCCCCTGCTGGCCAATCACAGCCTTCAGAGAACATGGACGGTACTTGTCCACCCAGAGCAGACTGGGCCCCTCCCCCGTCGGTGATGAAGGCGATGGTTTTGGGGCTGCTGAGGAAGATGAAGAGGAAGACGGGGAGGAAGAGGAAAGGCCTAGTCCCCTCCGGACCGTGTGGCCCGAGCCCCTCCCGGGTGGGGTGCTGCCCTCTCTGGCCCTGGCACCGGGTCTTTGTACCTGGCCGGTCTTCGATGGGCTTGGGGTGTGAGGGGATGTGGAGTTCCCCTTGGAGGGAGAGATCTTCTGAGTTTTGGGGGTGCTTTTGGAGGTCTGGCTGGAAGGAGTCCTGGTCTTTGAGGCTTTGCACTAATTGATGTGGGAGGGGAAAAAAATATCCCAAAATAAATAAAACCATTCTTCACAGGAGAAGCTGATATGCTTAGTCATTTAGGCAACACACAGAAATACAATTTACAGTCATGAAAAAGAGCGTGTGCCCTCTGTCAACTCCATGGTTTTACATCTAGAGATAGAGAAAGAGAGAGAGATTTCTTCTTCTTTCTATTCTTTGCAAGGTCTTAAAACTTGGATTAAAAACAAAATGACAATTTTTACATTGTCATTTTACACACACAAACACACACAATTCATCTATCCATCCACCTGTAGCTAAAATGCAGAAGCAATGAGGTAAAATCTAAATACCTAGGTAACCAGTAAGAATGGAGGAACCAAGCAGCCCGACTTGAGCAAAGGGCTTTGAAAGTTTTGTTGGAGTCCACAAGTAGTTTTTTACAGACTAAATTATTTATATTGTTCTTGAATAAAACTCGACTTCAATAGTTAGGCAGTTACTGAACTACATTGTTGTAGCTTATTCAGTCATATTCTCAGATTTGAAGAGAACACATTTTTCTAAAATAGTACCATACCTTGATCTTAAATAACATGGAAATCTGACATGCAATTATGGTGCCACACTTCCTAAAAAAGATGAAATCATTCAAATGTTTAACAATACAGCAGAATGTTATCTCTGTGGGAGTTTTTTCTATAGTAAATTTACAATAAAAAAATTTGTTTCATAAATAACCTTATTGCCTTCATCGTATTTTTATTTTCCCAAAATGATATTTGAAAAATAGGGGTCGTCTTATAATCAGGGTCGTCCTATATTCGGGCCAATACGGTATTCAACAGTAAGAACGAACATCAAAAAGTGAAAAACACTCAAGACAGCTGTCAATCTTTCCTGGAGTGGATGTCTGCAGTGTTCTGAGAAACTTGGGGGGGAAAAAAAACAAAAACAAAAAGAACTGCATTCCAGATCTTAAATACCTCTGTCAGCATGTCAAATGTTCAACTTCATCAAAGCACCATGAGAAAAAGACTGATTAAATATGCTGTGGCAACTCAGCTGAGGTTAACAAAGTTGCATCTGGAAAGAAATAAGAGTTCAGGAACAATTTCCTTTGGACGAAAGCGGTTTGGCCATAATGCACAGCACCTTGTTGTCCTGGGTTTTCAACTAACACCTGAAACCAAGCATCGTGCACGGTGCTGGATGGGCGATCAAGACCTCCATCTTTGTGCACAAGTATCTTTTGTGCCTTGGTTTTCTACAGAGTTGTGTGCCATTTGTGAAAAAGTGAACTCATATTCTAGTTCTGCAGTCTCGACTGAAAAGTTTAAAAGCTTCTCAGTAAGTTTAAGCTAATTTACATGCAGATCAGTTCAACTTTTATCCATCAGTATCAAATCAACACAAACAAAACACTATTTAACAGTACTGAGAGACGACGTGACTTATTTGATATTTGGGTTCTGACCTCTGCTTCTGCGGCAATTTCAAACTTCGACTTCTTTCCTGGTTTGGTTCGGATCAGTTCTAGCAGACCATCTTCATCCAGGATCGTGGTACCGAAACTCTCCGCCTGAGCAGTAGAAGACATGCGAATAACAAAAACCTGAACTGTCTCCAAATATTGCGTTTAGAGGCTGGATACAGTACAACAGAATAAAGAAAAAAAAAGTAATTATGTAAAAGATTTTATGGGATTATGATTTTTCTGCTCTTTGTGCCAGTCTGGAACTCTAAAAGCTCAGCTCATTATTATAAAGTGCAACTTATTGGTCATATACTGAATGAGCTCCAATTCACTCATTTTGCCTTTATAACCCAACCAAGACATGAAGGTTCTCCATCAGTGTCTCAAAATAAAAAATAAAAAAAGCTGTATCAGTGTCTGTAAAAAGCAGCTCTGCTTGAATTTCTGAGTTTCTTTCCTTAAAGACTGAGACGACAATCACCTTCTCAAGCTTCGACACTCCGCTGTCTCTGCCCTGCACCAGGTAAGTGGTCTTCTTGCTGATGTTGCCCGTCACCTTCCCTCCATAGCGCTCAATAAGAGACTTGACATCGTCTCTCTCCATCGACTCCAGGACCCCCGTCAGCACAAACACACAGCCCTCCAAACAGTTCTCTGCTCCCTGGAAAACACAAAGTCAGCTCACGTGAATCGGCTCAGCCAGTCACTGTAGGGGCACGTTCGGTATCCTAAATCAACTGTTGGACTTGTCCTTAAAATGGCAAGTAAACGCAAAATTTACACAACAGTTCTTTTAAGTGTAGAGTAGAGAGTAGAGTAACTTTATTAATCCCAAAGGAAATTAAGGTGTCAAGTAGCATACTCAATAATACACATTACACATAATACACATTAAATAATACACATTACAAAAAGAATCAACCATATTGCACACATTAGCATATATACAACATTCACTTAAATGGGTATGGGGGGGGTACAGAAGAGTCATTATAAGGTAAGTGTATATGTATAAGTGTCATTATAAGTGGACCTTACCTTTGGGATTTCCTTGGACCCCAGAGCTCGTGGTCCATCTCTGTTGAGGTAATTCCTGTAAGCTGAAGAGTTGACCTTCTTCTTCTTCTCTGCATCATCAGGACTCGTGCTTGTGCTCTGGTTGAAATGTAAGAATACTGGTTTTGAACTGATTTACATGCAGCATACTAAAAATAAAAAAAAAAATCATTCTGCGTGGCTTACCTCTGGTTTCTTTGGGGAAATTTTAAGTGCTGTGGGTGTGGTTCCTGTCTTCGGAGTAAACTTCTTGTCTGAGACTGGTGAAGTGGGGGGTTCCTTTTTTGGAGAGATGTGCATTTTTGTGGGTGACGAATATGTTTTAGGCTTTGAGCCTTCTTCCTTTTTCTTCATTATGGCCAGTTTGGAGCTGGCCTTGATGGGGCTCTTCTTGGGCGATGGACTAATCACATCTTCTGACATACTCTGACTGATCTTTGACAGACTGCTTGGGCTGCCAGCAGCAGCAGAAACACCTGTGCTGCCCCTTTTTGGCGACATGCTAACGCCCTGCTTTTCCTCGGAGCTTTTGCGAGCCTGGGTGAAGACGTGCACAAAATTACACATAAAATTCCCATGAAAAGTGAACGTACTTATTTTTAAATCCCTGCATTCAGTACCTTTTTGGCCTGTGGCTCTGCATCCAGCATGGCCAGTGTTCTGGCAAATTCCTCATCATCATGGACCCGCTTTTCCAGCTAAGTGGAGGTGAAGTTATATATATTATTTAAAAAAAAAAAAAAAAAAAGAAAAACAGAAAGGCAGGAGCTGAGCTTAGTTTTTGGACTATTCTATTAAATATTTCTTATGAAACACTAAAAATGGGCATTCAACACAAGCTCAGTGATATAAATAATGTGTCCCTGGATAATAAATCATTTTTATCAACTAACTGCTTTCAACTCCAGCTACATGGGAAACTGTCTGTAGCTCAGCCTACCTCCATGTCTTCTTCCATCTGCAGCTGTCGGGCGAGATCCTCATCGCTTATCAGGTCTTCTGGGTCTTGAGTTGGCTGAGGAAAAGAGGAGTCAGTGAGACAAAGCCTTCTCCTTGGTGTTATTTATACTTTAGAGCAGACTTCAATAAACGTGGGAAGGAAGTGACTTTGAACTTATTTAAAAGGATTTCCTTTAGTTTGGAATATTTGTGTGGTAACATAAAGAACAAGGCTAGGATTTTTGTCAGAACTTATTAAAAAAAAAAAAAGGTAATCTCTGTTGAGACATGTTTCTTTTACTCTAAGTCTTGACTTCAAGACAGAGTAGAATAAAATAAGTCATGAAAAAAATATAGTATGTAAAATAGTTCTTTAGAGAGAACATATGAGGCATCTTTCTCAGTGATGTTACAGATGTGTCATTAAATATAACAAAACCTGATTTATTCCAGGACTGTTGAGTTCAGAGTTCAGACCAGCTTCATCTAAACTATAAACTTGTCTCTTAGACCACACCCAAACCAGACCGTTCATTCCCTTACTGGAACAAGTCCATACCAGACCTGATCAATCAGGATCTTCAGGTTTCTGCCATCAAACCTCTATTTAAAAAAAAAAAAACAAAAACAAAAAAAAAAAAACAACCTTAATGCCAAGAGTGCGAGCCGATTACTGACTCATCCAACCTCCTCTTACTTTTAAAGTTCTTAAAAATCAACTATACGACCATTTATACAGAAGTAATCTGAAAAGTTTGTCAGAATTTAAACTCCATCATAGCACAGAAACATCTGGGGTGAAGATTACGAGCCATCTCCTCACAGCCTCAGATAACCGTTGAGTCTACGTGTGTCCTGTAAGATCTCAGCGCAGCATGTGATACAACCAATCACAACATTCCCAACAGAGACCTGAACGTGTTACTGGGATTAAAGGAACCGTATCAGCCTGGTTTAAGTCATATTTATCTAATAGAGGCCAGTTTTTTTTATGTAAGCGAGTCTCCTTAAACAATAGTGTTTGTCATCTGCAAAGTTCTGTGCTGAAAATGATACTTTTCTCTCTACGTACATTTCCCTCAGATAATATCAGGCAACATGGCATAAATTTTCATCACAATGCAGATGGTACTAAACTGTACTTATCCATGTAACCAGATGAAATCCATCTGTTAGTTAGACCACAACTATGTCTCAAAAAAAACATCAAGGGCAGAATAACTTAATTTTCTTATTTCTAAATTCAGACAAAACTGAAGTTTTTAAATTTGGACCCAGGCATCTCAGGAATATACTTTCAAGACATGCAGTTACTTAAAATTACATTACCCTGGCATTCAGTACTAATGTGAAGAATCTGAGTAATTTCTGACCAGGACATGTCTCCTGAAAAAGTCTCTAAAACGGCCTCCTTCTACCAGAATTAAGAACTCAGAGTGATGCTCATAAACTAGTTCATTCATATGTTACGTCCAGACTGAACTACTGAAGATCCTTATTGTTGGGCTGTCCCAAAACTGCTCTGAAAAGCCTTTAACTGATCCAAAGTGTTTCTGTAAGGGTTTCTAAAACTTTGGAGGGGGAGGACTTAATGCTTTTCAAATTTAAGCTCTTTTAGATTAGATTAGATGTGCTTTATTCATCCCCCAAGGGGGGAATTCAAAAAAATCAGCTCATCAGTAACACAACAATTATTAATAATTTAAACAGAATGAAAAAAATAAAAAGAATTAAATGTCTGATTGCTGGAGGAACAAAATACCTCCTAAATCTCTCCATTCTGCAGCAAAGATGGGAACTGCTGCTCCTTTGATCCTTTAAATGTGTTATGAAGAGGATGCTCCAGATTGTTCCAGATGGCCTCAACAGGCCTCAACAGTCCTCTTGTGGAAGCAGCACTCAGATTATATTTCAGGACACTGACACCTTAGGGGTGTACTACGAAGCAAGTTCGACACAGCCAGGCTTTCTTTGGGTGAGCTGGCTTAACAAACCTGAAACTCTCCATCAGAGATAACCGGTACCACAACTATCTTTGTTAACCGCCGCTTTCTGCTTCCTGCTCTGTGCGCGTTCACATAAAAGGGGGCGTTTGACGCGTCATTTGACGCCTATTCCGGATCAAATGGATAGATGGCGGTCCAGGTTTTAATAATGCAGGGCTATGAGGATTTCAAAGAAATGTTTACGGCCAAAAGCAACACTGTAGGTGCGAATAAAGCCAGAGAGGAGTGCTGGCAAAAAATTGCAGATCGTGTAAATTTGTAAATTATATTTATTTCACCACTATATTTATTTCACCACCTTAATTAATCTCCCTCCCTCTTTTAGAGCGCTTAAACTTCAAACTTAATGCAGCAGATTTAAACATTATGTAGGTCTGACTGTCCCATTATGAATGATAAATGAAAATCACTTTAGTTTTTTGCTAAATCTATGTGGAATTAATTTAAGATTTAATATTATCTGTTATACACACTCTCCGGCCACTTTAATAGGTATCCTATCACCCTGGGGAATCTTATGAATGAATTATATTAAAACATTTCACATGAAATTCCACATCACACTGATTATCAGTATAATGGACTATTAATTTATGTTACCTGCGATTTAGTAAAAACACTTCTTTTATTTGAAGCATGGGCAGATGGCCAGGGAATACTACAAACATATTCAGCAGTTCAGTAAGAGCAAGTACAACCTTTATTCCAGTATTCTGGCTCAGATTTTCTGCATCACCAACTGAATGCATGTAGGTTCCCACGGCAAAGAAACGCAAAGAAACACACACAGTTTGCGCTACTGTGAGCGCACGGCTGCGTTTGGTGGCGCTGCCAATATATGGCTCTAGCAGATTACAAATGTAACGTATTCCCTCAGCTGGAAATCTATAGCGTTCATAGAGAATATGGTCATGGGAAGCCAGCGGATCAGTCCGGTCTCTGAATACTCTCCCTCCATTGCACAATCCTGGCGCTCAGGACAACAGGATTGGGTGAAAGTGAAAGGGCGGTGCTTTTTAGAGCCGATTTGAGCCTAAACTCTGCACATAATCTGCTCCGGACCAGGTTAAGCTTGCAGAGTAAGTTACCATGGTGATCTAGCCAGGTTGAAAGAGAGCCACCTTCGTGGTACCGGAAATCCTGGCTTTAGACTCAACATACCTCGCTAACCCTCTAATCTAGCTTCGTAGTATACCCCTCTGGTCTGCCTTAGTGGACAAGGTGTAAACTGAAAATATTCCATTTGGATTGGTGATAGTTAATCACAGTCAGGGCCAGCTCAGCTGACCCTACAGCATCCTGTTCATTTTGCTGCTATGAGCCTAGATTGTTTGGGGACCTCCCATGTTGCACAGACCACCTCCCACCCCTCTGCTCTCTTTACTCTCCATGTTTGCATTTGCCAACCCTGATGTTAAATTTGTCTTTTTCAATCTGATTTCATTCCCATAGGAGGTATCCCTAGACTCAGGTTTGTGTGCTCCGTCCTCCCAGGCCCCTCCTGGTAGAGGCAGACGACCACTTTCCTTTAGTTATAACTCTTCTTTTTAAAAGCCAGTTCATCTTCTCCACTGTCACCCTCTGCATGCTCAGGACAGGCCACTGACTAAAGGAGAAAATCTGATGCAATCTACTGGTCTCTTTAATTAACCTGCTTTTACAGCATACCATTAAAGTGGATCATTATTGTACTGAACTGGACCGTATTTAACTGGACTCTAATTTAACCCGTCTACTGGCATTTTAAAAAGCCATAAGATTGTATTGTTATCAATACCTTCCAATATAAATTGAACTAAACTGAATTTTTACAAAAGTCAGTTTGTTGTAAAAGGATCATCATTTGACAGAGAGGTGAAAAGATGATCAAAAACTTCATTCACAGTTAGACAGGCACTGAAAAATGGGCCTAGAGAGGAAGTGGAAACAAGAAATAATTCATCAATACTCACAGCCTTTCTTTTGCTGCTGGCTACAAGCTTCTTGTCTGAGCGATGAATTGATCCACTACCGAAGTAGTCAAATACTGAGGTTGGAGTTTGTTTGGGTTGAGGTGGTGGAGCTAACGTAGGAGCTGAAGGACTCTTCAGCCCAGTTTTCCCCTGGTTTGAAAAAGGCCTCAGAGGAGACTTCACCACCTCTTTGACAGCTGGATGGGAACTCTCCGTGTTTGACTTCTTGCTCTTGTCACCGCCATTCTGTTTGAGTTTGGAGACCTTCTTCAAGGACTGAAAGGTGTCACTGTCTGAGTCTGCAAGTAGAAGATGCATCACGTGAATTAACATTTTGCCTATTTTTACTCAGATGGCGATGGGTGAAAATACAGTTTGACAAATCACCTGTTTCAGAGACATACTGCACAGGATTGCTTTTATGGGATGGCTCTGCTTTGCTGGTCATCGGTTTTTCTTTGGAGGATTTCTTTGACTTCACTGGCTCCTCCTCCTCTGAATCTGAACAAAATAAAACACATGAATATTTATTAAAACCTGCTTACACTGCTTGTGGGATAAATTACTTCAAGCATCACTATCTTTCTGTGGTGATATATGAAGGTCGTGTAACTTCACTTCCTCAGAGGTTCCTTTAACATCTTGATGAAAAAGTATTTTGACTACTGCTCAACTTTGATAAATTTATTTTTAAAAACAAATTAATTTCCTAGCTGGAAAAAGAATAATAGAATTAATTTTGTTTGCACCAATATGAACTTGAAGTTATTTTCATTTGAGTTGGAAAAAAATTCAACAAAAAATAAAAGAATTTATTAAAAAATAATAATAATAATAATAAAATAAAAAGACTTGGGGAAAATATTTTAAAACACTGAATTCTGCAGGGAAATAAGTATTCTTCAGATTAAGATAAACAAAAATTCTATGGGTAATAAAAACACCCACGACAGCTCTCACATCTTCATAAGTCATGAGTAATTAGATGTGTGCAAAAATGGTTTCTTCATCCTCAACATCATATCTGAACTCTCAGCCTCAAGTGAAGCAATTTTTGGCAGAGAGACGCAACACAAAACATTATGAAGTCAGAAATGCTGACTTCATAAAGTCATCATAAATCTAAATTCAGGAATTCTGACTTTATAAACTTTCGAATTTGAAGGAAAATCTTTTCACTTCACAGATGAAGCATATCTGAGCAAGGAAACCCAGACCTCCCTCTCCCCGGCCACCTCCTCCTGCTCCTCTTGGAGGCTACAAAGGCCTGTACTGGCCAGCTGGGAGGTATCATCTCTCCAGCATGTCCTGGGTCTGCTTCAGGGCTTTCCCCTTGTTGAGTATGAAACACCTCCCCAGGGAAACCTCCTATAAAGATCATTTGGCTCTTCTCGATGGACAGGAGCAGGTCTGCTCCTAGTCCCTGAATTTTGGCCCAAAATCACAATATTATCATCAGCATCCAAATTTTAACAAGACACTCTAACGAATGTAGCCAAGTTCATATATGCTTTTATGAGAGCTGGTCCAAACAGCTGAACTAGCAGCAATGGGATCAGAACTGCTTTGTCTACCTCAAAATACAAGATGTCATAGCTTTTCAGATTTTTATAGCAAATTTGTGAGTTTACTGTTTTCTCCGAATTTTATATCCAACTCTGTAATTTATTTTCCTCTCGAATGCCCATAATGCACCGTTGTGAGTGAGAGAAAGGTCTGGGTGCAGATGCAGGGAGGGGGCGGGGCTAAGTGGGTAGAAAGTGCTGTTGGTCATGTAGTATGGTCCCTACATCATAGCAGTATACAGTTGTAGTTGTGTCTGCAATGTTAAACACACTATTATTTTTAGCTGCTGAGTGGAATATTATGAAAATATTATTCATCAAAATAAATATTTTCTTCATTTAAACTAAAAATACAGTAAACTAAAAAGTATGTCTGGTATAATAGCACTAAATCTATTTTACCAGATGCTATGACTGCATGTTTCTTCCGTTTTCTCTCGCTACTCTTGTGTTGCTCTTCTCTTTTGGAGCTTTTGACCTAAAAACAAACAAGACAAAGTAAACATAAATATAGATGAGTAAAATGAGGAGGGAGAGGACTCATTACAAGGAAAGGTCCTTGCCTTGGTGGTCTCTTTCTTTTTCTTTTTGACATCCTCATCTGAAGGGAGAGGCTTCTTCTTGTTCTTCTCCTCTGGCTTGATGCTTCCATTTGAGGCAGGTTTCTGCACCCCAGGCTTAGCTGCTGTCGGTGCAAAGAACCGCCTGATATCCTGTGCACAGAGACGAACAGATTACAGTATTATAAAGTTAGAAACCTAATGACAGATTATAGTAGAGGAGGTTAATCCAAACAGCACGCAAACACGTTCAAAGATCTCACGCTGAGACCCAGACTGAGCAAAAAAATGTGCATAATTTTGTGCATTATTTTAGCTGTATTACCAAAACAGAGGACAAGTATCAGATGTCACACTAATGTCCTCGTTTCCTCAAAACTAGTAGTCGCTCCTCTTTAGCTGTAGCTAAAACTGCGCAGTGCGTTTCAACGGCAGGGAGGTTGTTTAACAAGACAGCAGGCTTGTATCCTGTTTATTAATCACTGTGTTCACACATGAAGTTTCTCATCTAAACGAAGAAAAGGGTTGAAGTGTGTAACGTACCATTTTAACAGGTCTTCTTGCAACGCTGTCGCAGGTTTGTTATCAGAAAAGTGAAAACCTTTCAACAACTTGGCGCGAAGCAAATTCTGTGGTCGCTAGGAGATGACGCACCGGGAGGTGGCTGGCGTGCGTCACTGCGTTCTCCCACGTCCTTTTTAAAAATACAAATCATTAATTGTAAACTCGTGATAAACAGATACAAGTTATCTAAATGCTTTATCTAAGGCCTTAGATGTTATTTAACGTTTAAGATAAACGTGTCTTACTCCTATGAGCAATTTTAACTTCTTATCGTATTTGCAATGTTGCATATGTGCATTATACAATTTAATCTTAGTGTGTCCAAAAACAATAACATCTGGTATCATACGATGATGATCGGGATAATAAACTGTATTCAGTATAAAAAATATATTTAAAGTATAACTAATTTTCAGACTAAAGAAATTATCAAAATTAAGCAGATATCTGTTAAATGAAGAGGTACAGGTCCACTGGTTAATATAAATAAATGGAATTTAACCTACAAAATGTCTTAATGATGTTTAAGGACTTGTTCTACAGGCATGGCCAAGTCAAGATATGATGATAAACAGAGGTAATTTAACAAGATTAATGCTGGATACAAGAAATCGTTTAATCGTTTCCAGTATCTCAAAGTCACAAATTTGCCTGTTTAACGTTGCTCTGATGTCATAAATGACGCTGTCAGAGGTCACAGAAAAAAAGTTTTTTATGTGAGTTTTAAATCTTAAGTGTTTAACACTGCACACGTATAATACTGCAGTTAAACTCAAACACTTCACAACAGTTGAAAAATTATTTTCAAATTGTATTGTTCTAATTACATTAATTTCCATATTAAATCATTTTGTCATTTCATTTTTAATTTTCTATCTTCATGTTGTTAGTGTGGCTTCTTCTGTTTTTGTTTACATATATGTGGCTGTCATTATTTGTGTTTTCATGTTTAATGTCAGAAGCCTTATAACTGTATCTAAGATTCAGTATCACATATTTGATACATAAAAAAGTGACTTAGAAGAATTAAGTGATCTAGACAGTAAAGAGCAATTACACTGATTTCTTTAAACTGATATTTCTATCCCAATTATCTACATAAATGCATACATTGGGGTAATGTGGGTTTTAGAATTTTATCCAAGGTGTTTGTGTACTGAAGATGTTGATAGAACCAGTAACCTGATTAAAAAATACACCCCCTCCACCTCCTGTGGCACTTCTCCATTTAAAGGATACTGAAGGAAGAAACCTCTATAGGTGACCCATAGGAACCCTTATAATTACCAGGCAGCTAGAATTATCCATCTGATAATCACAAGTACACTTCAGTATTTTTACTGAGCACTACTTGATTCTATTTTGTCTCTAAACTATTTGTCAACACATTTCACTAATATGGAGGTAACACGAATACTCTTAATATACAAGAAATGCCATGGCCAGTTACTCTGGAAAAATACTGCTTGTTTTAAGCCTGCATTTGTTCAGATTTTTAAAAATGAGGTTTGACCAAATATTCTGCTACTTTACTTTTTGTATTGTCCTATCTACCATTACTAGAACAGGTATCCTCCCCAACTTTTGCCTGTTACAATCGCTCTATTTATCTGCCAAATTCAAGAGTTTAGCACCTGGACCTGCAAATAAATTCTCAGCATCGGTTTGAGGACCCATCCATCAAAAACCAAACCTTTATTTGTCAAACTGTAAAACTGTAGTTCTCAGATATGCAGACACGCCTATTACTTTAGCCCTCATATACACGTTAAATGACCAGTTTAAATGTATTCAGATCTCCAGCTCAGTCAAATTCAGGTGACACCAGGAAAGAGAGACCAGGTAAATTGGAAAACATGTTTACTTTATTGGTCATATCAGGATGGGAACATTTAATCAACCTCTTGCTCCACCACAGTGGTCTTCTCGCTGACATAGATGCCATCCAAGAACTTCCTGATGTCTTTCTTTCTGACTGTGGTGGCCTGCTGGATCAGCGCCGCTGGAAACAAACAGAGCCGAAAGTGAGGATAAAGAATGGACCACGCGTAAAACGCAGGTGGCTACCACAGCATGCCAGGATGTCATGGCTCAACAGCCTGTATGAATTGAACACTGGTAAGGAGTTAGTGGAGAAGAAAATTAAAGAACAGCATTAAAATTGACGCTTAGAAATGCATTCAGAGATAAAATTACCAAAGCAACAAACAAAACATGCAGCCATCTGAAGCAAACATCACACAGGTTATTAGAAAAAAAGCATTTCAAGCATAAATATTTGGCTCTGAAAAATGAATGTTAAGCACTTTAATTGTTGACTTTGAGTTGACTGTTAGATGTCATGAGATAAACCATATTGTTAAGTCCAAAACAAACATGATATGAAGTGAAGATAATCTATGAAGGAGAAAAAGCCATTAAAAGATAACAGACGAGTGTAAGGCAGATGCAAACAAAACAGAAGCGTCCCCCTGAAGGACACAGCGGCGGCTTCGACGGCATCGTCTAACCTCTAGAAGTGTAGGTGTAACTTTTACTGCTCTGGTTCCACTACTGTTCCCTTCTCAGAGACGTAAATGCCATCCAAGAACTTTCTGATATCCTTATTTTTGACTGTGGTGGCCTGTTGGATCAGAGCAGCTGGAACAGAGGAGTTGGGGTGATGAGCAGCACGTCACAAAGGGGTCACAGTAGTTAGAGCTCACAGTTAGAGACATTTAAGTTCCCCTCCATATTTTACAGATGTATACTGGGACAGTGAAGTGACACAAATGTAGCAGATCAAGACTTTAACAATCCTCAAAGTTCCAAAGAAAAAGAAAATGGTAATATTTGGTCATCAGTGCACACATTCAACAGTTCAGGTGCATTTTGTCTCATCACTGACTACAGCTTAAAAAAGATGAGCACAAATGTGAGAGCACGTTTGGTAAACTGGTACTGATGAAGAGGAGGAAGAGTCCTGACAAAAGCTGCAGGAGGCCTTTCTGAAGAGAAGCTTTTGAAAATAAAACAACTCAACATTACTTCTGAAATGCTGGACAAAGCAACACAGTCATTTATTCTTGAAGGGTTCTTAATGCTTTTATTTTCATAAACATCCTGCCATCCATTTCAAAGATTCTTTCACATTAAGGACTTTCCATCGACCTGACAGCAACTGAACGCATTAGTTCATGTCCAACTGCAGCCTTTCAGATAGCAGCCTGCGGTAAGTAGTAGTAACATGGATGCAACACTATGAATACCTGCAGTAGTCACCAGTGGACAGATGCACAGCAGTGGTGGGTTAATTAGGTTTGTGACTGGCTGTTTATAGGACTGTGATAGATGTTACTGATGAAATGCAGGTCCAAATGTTCCTTCTCCAAGGTCTCACCATTCATGATTACTTGGGAGCAAAAACTTTTTTCAATGTGATCCAAACAAGTCACTTCTGCTCTCTGATCATACATTTAATTTTAACGGCACTCAAAACAACAACAAAATGATACGAGATAACTCAAAAGGATGTGTGTGGCTTCTTCTTAAAGTCATAACTACACTATTGCGGGAGACTGTTCAGTCACCTTAGACATACAGAAACGTGATGATGGCTGCTTCCATGTACCACTGCTATGTTTTACAAAACTATTCAACTTTTCAGATGCCAAGGTGAACGTTCTATGATCTTTTACAAATGGTAAACATTGCATGCACACTGTTCCTCTCTCAAATTCAAGGGAGAATAAATGTAAGGAACACTGAGACCAAAATCACAAATGTCCAAATACTATTGCTTTAGAATACTGAAAACCTTTTTTTTAGCATCTTGTTAGTTAACAGTTTGAGTGACCATGGTTTTCTCCAACTTAAATGTCATGAAAACCACCACTGCACCTCAATGACCCTGAAAATGGTAGTTTAAACACTTCTGTACGATGCTACCGCACTGGCAGCAGACTCATAGCTCAGACAGACGAAGGTGAGGTGATTTAAGAGAGCTACAAACTGCAACACAACTGTCTGAAAAGGTCTACCAGTTTTATCACTCTACTCAACAACTCAGGTGTTCAACAGGCTCTGAAATGAGTTTAAGAACCTCTGACTGCAATAATTCACATTTTTTGATAAAATGAGAAGTTTTACAGCACAAGTCACTGCAGCATGAACTGACCGAATCAAGGTTCCTGCCAATAATAATCAATGCTGCATCTTAGTGAAGGAGAGTTTAGACTATATGGATGGGGATGTGCCCAGGCTGTTTTATCTCTACTGGGTTTAAACTTGTTGGAAGGTTCTTTTATTTATCTATATAGAGATAAGTGGAGAGACGTACCGGAGTTTGACACCAGCTCAATGTCGTTACCCTCCAGGACCAGCTCATCCTTCTGGGCAGCTGACACTGAACACATAACACCTGGAGGGAGCAAGAAGACAAAGAGAACAGCACACTTTACTTTAATGGCCAATACTTCATAAGAGGTTACTTCTGGTAATTTCCACAGATTAATACCATCAAATAATAAAATCTGAAACTTGCTCCAGACCGACACCATCATTTAAACTGTCACTGAACCTTCCTTTTCTGAAGAAAAAGACATAATGCTCTAAAAATCTGAGATGTATACTTGCTTTAGAACATTATCCTCCTTTAACAAGTTTAGGTGATCCATCAAGTTCACCACAACACAAGGGGGGGGGGGGGGCGCAGCAGCAATATCATCACTCAATTCTCTTCACTGAATCAAACATCACTACGCAGTTTGTAAAAACAGGAAAGTTTGCCTTATGCCACCATCTGAGTTTTGCACTGTACCGACATCGAGCTATAGCAACTGTTAACACAAACAATTTTCCCCAAAGATTTTTTCTATTTTTACAACTCAAGAGTTAGATTTTAGTGCTGGATAGGATCGTGAGCTAAACATCAAGGTTTGGGGCTCATGAATGAACAAGTATAAAACAACCCATGAAAACAGATCAATTATAAACAAATGGAATTAGGGAGGGCTACTCCTTGATAATGGAATTAATAGTTTGATACTACTCCACCTAATTCGCTGGAAATAGTCATTAGATTCCTAAACTGAATTATTTTCTTTAATGATCAATGATGTTAATCCAATGTATAGCCATTAACGTTCTTCACCATTATAGACAAATCTACTTTTTTGCAAAATCTAGAAATTTCACAAAAGGAAAACCTTATTATGAATAAATATATTTGAAGTTTCTTGACATGTTTGTCATTTTCAGTAGCCCAACATCTACATAATGTAACGCAAACTCACCTGCCCTCATTCTGACACGGCGGATGTACTTCTCTCCCAGGAAGTTCCTGATCTCCACCAGGGTCCCAGTCTCCTGAATGACCACGTTGATGGGGAAATGGGCGTACACGGAGCGCATTTTATAGCGGAAACCCTGCAGTCAAAAGAGAGAGAGAGACACTCTGAACTGGACCGCTGAAGACAACAGACTGCACTGACTGTTAACAAAAAAGGCATCATCAGGCAAACAAAAGAAAACCCCAACTACCAACTTCAGTAATCCCACTACAGACGCTGGGCGTACAGCACGTTACAGCATTGTGACACAAATTCACACACCAGCTGTCAATACACAAAGAGTACAGAAATCTCACCAGAGTGACACCTTTGATCATGTTCTGGACATGGCTGCAGATAGTGCGAACTGTGGCCAACTCCTTCCTGTTTCCCCACCATTTATCCACACGAAGCTGAGGAAGACATCGTTCATCAGAAAACACGAAACATTGGGAATACTATGGTAGAGTCCGTGGAAGTGTACGGACCATGTTCACATAATAAAAGAAAGATTTGAGTTGAAAAAAAAAAAAAAATCATTATTGACAGAAGCACTCAACTGTGACAAAACCTGAGTTTGTGCTCTCTTCTTAACTAACATCTCAGAAAGCCACATATCTTCTAGAAAAATTACTCAACTTTATTCATAAAGTAAACTTAAATTTTTTGGTTTAGCAGATACAACATTCCCATTACAACAGGTTGATACGGCAGCAGTAAACCTTCGGATACAAGTACTGACTCTCAGAGCACATCCCAAGAACAGATACACATTTTTTTATCAAAAACTGCAGAAACACTGTATTTACTCCTTGACAACATTAAATAAAAGCAATAGACTGATTCAGTCTACACACAATAAGCTGCAGTTTGTCCTTTGTGGCAACATTTCTTCCGCATATTGCCGTCATGGCCAGCGGTTACAGTACCACAATAACTTTTCAGTGAATCTCCATGCCTCCTTACCTTCTTCTGTTTCTTGCCCAGCAGGCTGAGCTCCAGGTTGATGTGGTTGAACTCTCTTGTGAGCTTACCACGGGGACCCTTTACAATCACTGTTCGGCCCTTTAACCTCACCTCGACTGTCAAACACGGAGGAGGAAAGAGGAAAAATGTGATCAATCATACTCTACACAAGTTCAGCTGGGCAGTCATGTCAGACCACATATTAATGCCAAAAAAATTAAATTTCTTACCATTGTCAGGGAGGTCGACAGTCTGGCTGCTGAGAATGGTCTTCATTCTGCAAAGTGACACAATGTGTTAAATTCTCCAAGTTTTTCATCGACAGTAAACTTTGCTCCATCTACGTGACTCTACCCTATTGTATTTAATAAGCTAAACGGCTATGAATAAGACCACGTTTCCTGCATATAAATTAAGTCTGTAATAATATCTTGAGCAAATTTTGAGACCAGTTTGGCATTGAAATCCGAGCGTAAGAAACGGAACGCAGCTGCACTACGCTAACCCGAGCAGCGTTGGCGCATATGCTAACAGAATATTAAAGCGAGTCCGATACACACAGGTTTTCTTAATAGGGTCTAATATAATTAAAATATATGTGCGAGAGTTGAAACAACTTGAAGCCTTCCAAACTCACTAAAAGCGCAACACTGTTCAACTAGCTGCGGCCATTAGCACAGAGCGTCAGGCCTCAGACGGGCAATCAGTTGAAAATCACACAGATATCGCCTTAAATATTTAATGCAAGGGGGAAATAACACTCGTGTGGTAAAACTCAACATTATCCACACCGCACTATTCAAAATTGAACGAAAAAAGAATCTTAATTGAGCAAGATGGACTTGGATAAAACCCTTGAAACAAATTTTCAGCTATCCTCACCTCGCCGGTAGCAGAGGAAAGGAGGAAGGGAGGACGTCACGACGCAATTGTAGAGCATGTTACGTGCCGTCATCAGACATAACGTGTCAATCGTTTAACTCATTTAAGTTTGGAATTTTTAAATAAATCTAACATATAATAGATTTATGGGAAAATGTTGTTTAAAAACGGACACGCAGTTCTATGAAGATATAATCAGTATAAGCATCTTTCTATAATATAATATTACGTTCAGTTGCATTCATGTGTTGTCGGAATGATTATTGTTTTACCAGCGATGCGTAGAAAGATGAAAGTATTAATTACTAAAACCTTAAATAAAACGTATAAAAACAATAATTGTACCAAGAAACATTTCTATCTTTTCTTCTTTTTTTTTCTTTTTTTTTTTTCAAAGTTGCTTAAACTCTCAAACTGTTGAAAACTGGGATTACTTGTTTTCCCCACTCTGCTGTCATGGATGTGAACGCAGCGTCAGGCCGAAGCAGCTGCTCGTCGAGTTTTGTTGCCATTGCCAATGACAGCCGCCTACGAACTAAAGTCATGGCGCTGCTTAAACAAAGTTGCTGTATAGCCAGTCGTTTCTCCACAAACCAGTATTGGTTGAGTCCCAGATCAATCCCACATGTGAGTATTTCACTTGACTGCGCGAATAACTTTTAGCAAACACACTGTGATGGCGTCTTTAGTCCGTTAACGGATCCCGGTCACGGGCCTTGAATTAGCTGCAGCCTACAGTGTTGTGTTTGTTTTGTAACTCAGTTGTGGACCCTCTGACATGCTCCCGAAGTCCTTTTTTTTTTTTTTTTTTACCTAGACAACACATCATGTCAACGGCTGTAATGCGCTTCGTCTTCAGGTGTACGCAAACAGCGTGTCAACTGCGGCGAAATCCTCTCCGGACCGGGCTGACGGGAAGAAGCAGCTGCTGAGCGAAGACGGGCCCGACCTGCAGGACTTCATTTCAGGGGAACTGTCGGAGAAAAGCGCGTGGGAAGAGTACAAAGGAAACCTGAAGAGACAGAAGGGAGAAAGGTACTTCAGCTGGGACAAATAATAAGCAAAAATCAGACGTTTTCAGATGACGCGGGTTTAAGAAACCCATTTGTTATCAGAGGGGTTCAAAGATCAGATCAGTGTTGCTGAGATGAGCGCGAGCGTCTGAACAGCTGACAGCCAGACTTTCAAGATCATCGTTAGAGCTGCAAAGCATCTTTGGAAGTGTGGAATAACTCGTATTTTACTGGATAGTGATGAATATGTGTATGTAGGCATGTATGTACGTTATTTATTTTAGATATGATTTCACAATCAAATTTATGAGATCATACAGCCTCTTAATAATTTTAGATTAGTGAGTTTGGGGTTTAGAGGATGCATCAAATGTTAGTCATTTACCAAGTCTACACATGACCAGTCATCTATGGAAAGAAATCTGTTAAAGGCTTATGTAATGTCTTCTCTTACTGGTTGTATTATTTCAGTGTGGTAAAATAGTTGGCCCAGTGTTGTTTCATGGCTGTTTCCTCGCCCTTCTTCTTTTCCTCTCTGCTGTTGCCTTCAGAGGTTCCCACAGCAAATCATCTGCATCCATCTAACAGTTTTCTCTTCACCCTCTTCTCTCACACCAACTAACTTCATGTCTTCTTTCACTACCTCCATCAATTTCCTCTTTGGTCTTCCTCTTGCTCTCTTGCCTGGCAGTTCCAACCTCATCATCCTTCTATCAATATATTCACTATCCCTCCTCTGTACATGTCCAAATCATCACAATTTGGCCCCTCTGACTTTCTCTTTAAACTATCTAACATGTGCTGCCCCTTTGAAGTACACATTCCTGATCCTGTCCATCCTCGTCACTCCCACGGAGAACCTCAGCAATTTAACCTCTGCTACTTCCAGCGCTGCCTCCTAATCGGCTAAAAGCTTCTTTTTACATCTTATGTATAAGAAACGTGCTCTTAATGATGTTGAATGAAGCTGTGGCATGCATTTAGCCACTCTGATTGGAGAACAGATTGAGACTGAGCTGCACAACTAACTCAAAGCAAATCAAATTGAATTTAACTTTGAGGAAAAGGTGTGATATCAGCATTTGGCAAACACCTGATATTTCAGTGTTGTGTTTACTGAGATAAGGTTTCCTTTCAATAGCTCTGGTAGTGTTGGAATGTTTCAGACAATTATTCACATAATTAAATAAGTAGCAGTAATGATATGCAGCAGGTTTTCAGCTGCATTTATTTACCTGATTATTTTTCAGCTGACATTCTCATGTGCAAATCTTAACCCAAAAGTTTCTCTTGGCACAATGTGTAGTAATATTTTCTGCATGTTATTAATTCCTGCTTGGACACAACTGCTCTACAAAAATGGATCTGCTTTATTTTTTTCTCATTTTAGGCTGAGGCTTCCTCCTTGGCTGAAGACTGAGATTCCTATTGGAAAGAATTACAACAAGCTGAAAAACACGCTGAGAGACCTCAACCTGCACACAGTGAGTTTCATGCCTGCTGTTTTTAACGTTATCAACCAGCTGGATACAGCATACTTAAAATGTTTTTTGTTTTTTTTATGAAGGCTTCATCTCATTTCTAACTCTGTTCAACAATGCTACCTGCCTTTCACAAGAAATGCACATATTTTTAAAAAGATTAAGAAAATAGGAGATTTATTTTGCACTTCATCACCATTTCAAATTAGTTCTGAGGTGAGGGCAGGTGCAATGATCCTGCATCAGTTTGTGTTTCTTCTTCTCTTGTGTCCGTTTCTCAGGTGTGTGAGGAGGCAAGGTGTCCGAACATCGGAGAATGTTGGGGAGGAGGAGAGTACGCCACGGCAACCGCCACCATCATGGTGAGTGACTTATAGAAAACACCAAAGGCTTCTAACGGAGAAACACCGGGATCTCTGTATGTGTGCACATCTGTCCATATTAGTTACATTATCTCCTAAAATGATCAAACTCTAGTCTTTTTTTTTTTTTGACTGATTAATAAAGCACTTTTAGGGGCACCAGGGGAATTGTTTGTTCAGTGACTTGCAGTAGATCTTCTCATTCTCCGTCCATTCAGCTGATGGGCGACACGTGCACCCGCGGGTGCAGGTTCTGCTCGGTAAAGACGGCCCGTCGGCCCCCACCTCTGGATCCAGATGAGCCGCACAACACCGCTAAAGCCATCGCTGCCTGGGGGCTGGACTACGTGGTTCTGACCTCCGTTGACAGAGACGGTAAAGCCAGTTTACACCATCTTGCAAAGAAGCTTGAATACTTTTTGTCCTATTCATTAAAATAATTTGGTTAAACTCAACTTTTGAAGCCTGTTCTTTCCCCCTCCATGTGGTCAGCCTGTCCTAATGACACTGCGTTTACAGATATTCCTGACGGAGGAGCCGAGCATTTTGCCATGACAGTTTCTAACCTGAAGGAAAGGTAAAACTCTTTAACTGGATTTGTCACACGTTGTTTGTTTCTTGCCACGTGTGCACAGCCAAGAAGTAAGTGTTGGTGTCGTTTTCATCCAGGAATCCTCAGATCCTGGTTGAATGTCTGACTCCTGATTTCCGTGGTGACCTGGCAGCCGTGGAGAAGATCGCCCTGTCAGGGTTGGATGTGTATGCCCACAATGTGGAGACAGTGCGTGAGCTGCAACGGTACAGAGACTCAGTATTTTGCCAGCTCATTTTATATAACTGCTTTTTGGATTGTTTTTTTTTCCTCTTCAACCAGAAAATGAATCCTCAGACTTAAGGGTCACTCAGCTAATTTGTTTCAGAAGCAAGAAACACTTTAATGCTTTGAAATCAACAGCTCTTCAGTCTGTTTTTTCTCTTGGTCACAGCTGAGTGCTGAATGAGTCACAGGCATGAGAACTGTTACAGACTCTGACCAGCAGGTGGCAGAAGAGCCATTTCTCAATGTTGCCAGAGGTGTAAAAGCCCTCCAGTTTTCTTTTGCTGTCTTATTTCTGTTGCGAATGACGTCTGTCATCTGTTTCCAGACATGTACGTGATCCCAGAGCAAACTTTGACCAATCCCTGAGCGTCCTGAAGCACGCTAAAAAAGTCAAACCCAGCGTACTCACCAAAACCTCCATCATGCTGGGCCTCGGGGAGACCGACCAGCAGATAATCGACACCCTGACCGGTGTGTACATGCCGCCGTCACACATGCGTTCGGTGTTTACATCAGCAGTTTTCTGACGGCACTGTTGTGTTGATGTCGCAGAGCTGCGAGAGGCAGGCGTGGACTGTCTAACCCTTGGCCAGTATATGCAACCCACTAAACGCCACCTGAAAGTAAGTTGCCATGTACTGTTTTCCCCTTGTACCGCGGGACAAGTTAAGGCAAGCTCACAGCGTTTGGGGGAGAAAAAGATATGAATTAAGACAACGTGTGTTTGGATTTAGGTGGAGGAGTACGTCACTCCTGAAAGGTTTGCTCACTGGGAGAAAGTTGGGAGTGAAATGGGTTTTGTCTACACAGCCAGCGGGCCGCTGGTTCGATCCTCCTACAAAGCAGGTGAGCAGTAAGCATCTCGCAGCTTGTAGAGACAAGAATATTTCTAGAACAGCCATTCCCAAACTTCAGAACACCATGGCCTAGTTTGAAATGGGTAAAATCTCTGCAGCCCACCCAAACCTTTAATCACAACTGTGATCATCACTCAAGACAAGTAGCTAGGTTCCGATAATAATGTAAGGTGCGAGAATGGAATTTATCTGGATAAATGAGAATATCCACAGACGTAAGGTGCCAATAAATAATGTGACACTTGTCATATTAAGATGACAGTAAAATAACACTTAATTGATTTGTTTTATTACTTCTAGATGTTTTTTTTTAAGTCATGTCATAAATATTTTAAAAGTTATGAAAAACATATTTTAAAAAATCGAGGATTTAAAACATTTGTTTATTTTTAATGACCTCTCATGGCCCACCTGCAGTACCAGGACGGCCCACCAGGGGGCCGCGGCCCACACTTTGGGAATCACTGTTCTAGAGGAATAGAACATACGAAATGAGTAAGAACTACCAAATGTAGCGCTTTATATTCTTTCTATTTATTTCTTTATTTTTAACTATTAAACAGAGTAAGATCCAGGGTTTGAAAGGTTTGATTCACACAACTTTCCAACCAAATTATACTTAGCATATGTATAATAATAATACTTTTTTTTCCTTTTTTTTTAAAGGCCACTACGCCGTGTATTAAATTTTCTACAAATGTCTTTAAATCTGGTTTATAGAAGTGGACTATTGAATTTTTTCTAGCAGGAAACCAAAATTGTAATGAATCCAAATATCAAATTGAACTGGTTAAAGTACTGAAATTCTCAAGAATTGCTGTACAAATTATAAATTAGAATTTAGCACTGAAGAATCGTGATATTATTGATCCAGGAGCGTGTATTGCTCCAGCCCTAATACCTCTAATACCCACGGACTATTTCCTTTTGTAAATTTGGTCAAACTAAATAACAGTAAATAAAGTGTAAGTGAGGTCTGCAGAGGTAATAAACTGTTGTTTTTTTTTCTTCAAGTTTGTACAAATAAATGCTGTACAAATAAAGAAGATAGCTGAAAGTAAGCAGTAATAACTACTTTATTTCTTATAAGACATTTATGCGGTTTATCTGAAGAGAACAAAGGTAACCGCATATGATTTACTTTGAAGCATCCAGGGAGGGAAGGAAACGCCTGGGAAGTTCCTGAGAGGGCTTTGGAAGTAATCATCCCTTTCAAAAGTAAAGGAAGCTTTAAATGTCCTCTTTGCTTGTTTTTGTGGCCGATCCACTTTACAGTGGTGGAAACCTGAGGATGTGCAGTGACCCCTGTTTATTAGAGTCAGTTCAAGCAGTGAGGCTCTTCTTCTGCCTCTCATAACGCTATCCTCATGACTTTACGAACATTTGGAGGGATTTCAGACAGAACCTCAGCACAGGAAACTAAAATGCAGGGACACAATACTTCGAGCAAGTAAGAGTCATATATATATAAAAAGGTGAGAATATTAATCATGCCTCCTTTTTATTCACAGGGGAGTTTTTCTTGAAGAATCTACTGAAGAAGAGAAAGGCAGAGGTCCCTGTAGCTGAATGAGAACTTCTAGAAGCTGCACTCTTCTCACCAAATTCCCTTCCTGCTATAAATACCATCCATCCATTATCCACTCCTGCTGCTTTCTATCAGGGGGCCACAGGGCTCTGCTGGGGTCTGTCCCAGCTGTCTTCAAGCAGGGGTACCTCCTGGACAGGTCCCGGTCCTATGTAGTTTAGCAAAACATGCTTGGTTCACTAGTACAGTAATCTATTGTTTTCAGCTGCAGCACATGAATATGATCCAATAAATCATAAGAGGTTGTGCAGTATTTAATGTGGTCACATAAATATAAAACTCATAAACAGATAAACAGTTTGTTTTTTTCACCACTCTTATCCTCAAGGATGTTCCTGTGAAAACCCAGAGTTATGGTCGGCCAAAAGTTTTAAAGCTTGACCAAAGGGGAAAAAAATAAAAGCACATATCTAACGGGTCATCTTGCAGGACCCTCTGGATAGTGAAAGGCTTGTTGGATAGATGCAGTTCTTTGTTTTTTTGAGGCCGTCTGTTAGGATGACCAGAGGAAGTAGGAAACGTGTGAGTGAACTGGCTGTAACCTTTCCAGGACAAAACTCAACCTACTGTGAGTAGAACCTGTAATCCTTAATCAGTGCTCCTCAGGGAGTCCTAAAGTCACATCCATCAAGTCAAACGCTCTCCCACTGGACTTCAGATAAAAAGTCTTGAGCTTTAAAGAGTTTGGTCGAGCGCTTTGATGTCTGCTGCCTTGCTCATGACTTAAAGGTGGGGTGGGTGTTGTTTTTTTGCAACACTTTTTACAATATTGCCTGAAAACCTTTTCACATTTTCATTGCACCCACTGAAATAAAATGTTTGCAAAAAAAACTAAACATTTTGGTCCAGTCTAGAAGGTATAATCAGAGAAAAACTCTGACCAATCAAAAAAGTGATCATCACTATTTTGATTGGCTGCCTAATACGTCCATCAAATATCACCCCTCGCTCCCTCCCTCCCTATGGTTCATGCAGTCATGAATCATGTGAAGGCGTGGTTTCGAGGGGTGAGCTGAAGAGGAGGAGGCGGAGCCTTTGGGAGGAGGGAGGGAGTGTATATTTTCAAAATCTCACTTGAGTTGGATTGCTGGAACCGTTTTTCAAACAACACCTACTCCACCTTTAATGAGGACTCATTTTTCTTGCAGGACTTGCTTTTCATCAAATTTCAGCAGCTCAGAGGTGAAGTTGTGATGGAAAAAACAAATCTGTTCCAGGACTGTGTGTTATAGAAAAAAAAAACCTCAGTTACAGGATTACCAAAAGCACTTTTACTTAAACAACTACTTGTGAAATCATTGATTTGAGTTTTCTGTTGTAAAAATTTACATTTTACACCTGGATGAGAGGGGGGGAAAAAAAGTGATTGTGTTTAACTGTTAGAAAAAAATAAATCTAAAGTGTATATTTGTATTTAAGGTATTAAAAATCTTAATTCTGTATTTGCTGGTCTTCACTTCTTTTGCTTCTGCTACAACAGTGAGCGATGAGCAGCATGAAGGATTTACAGAACGACTGAATTAAGGATAAACCTCACACTTTATTGCATTGGCCCTTGATACAGTCTGACGCAGAAGACATACAAGATGCTTTATAAAAATTATTTTAAAATTGTAAAACTAGTTTTAACAATACTAAATTATACAGTGAATCATGTATGAAAGTTGTATAATATCAATTCTGTTCCTTTAAAATACGTACAGCAGGCAGCTCTTCTAAGATCTGTGATAAACATTAAGCAGCATTGAATGTAAAAAGTAAACTGACATCTGGAATGGTTTATCATAAAACGTATTTAAAAGTAATTGCATTTAATTTAAGAGTCCAGTAACTGCTCTCATGAAGCAGAAAAGCAGGTTGTGCCAACGGAGCAGAACTGTTCAGGAAGCTCTGTCCTGCTGCTGCTGCTGTTGTTGTTGAACTGACAAGGCTGAGAGAGGAATGTGTTGCACGTCATGTGGGGGAGAATTCGGCCTCAGACGTTTGCCTTCTTGGCGGGAGGTTCACCGGCAGTGATGCGAGGACAAGTAGCTCCTGGGGTATAAGGGATTCTCGTTGCAGTCACTTTCTTGCCAATAGTCTCAATCTGCAGGTGGAAAAAAAAACAACAGTTCATTATTTTATGTCTTTGCTTTGTATTTGAAATAAGTGTTCCTTTTCCCGTCCGCTCACATGGAAGCCGATGTCCTGGAGCTGAGAGTGGAGGTGGTCCAGCACCCTGCGGCCATCAAACACGAAGGCCGGCTTCAGCATCTTTTTGTAGATCTTCTCGTAGTCAAGTTCCTGCGGGAGCAAGACGGAAACATGAGTCCAAAATCTAAGATGTAAAAGGAAATAAAGGTTCTGAGGTGGCTGAATGCAGCTGTTACCTTAAACATGTCCCATTCAGTGCAGATGACCAGTGCATGTGCACTCTGACAAGCCTCGTACGGGTCGGAAGTTATCGTCACCAGCTCGGGCACTAAAAAAAAAAAATTAAAATGAATAAAAATGTATCAGTGTTCGTGGAATAACGTGGAATTTACCCATTTGGTTCTAAATCTATGAATAATGGATGAATCCATGTGCCAAAATATATGAGCACTTAAAAAAAGACTTTATAAACCAACTGAATTTTTAATGTAGGCTTTCAATGCTGCATTGAAACAAATAAATACTGTACACTTCTTTAATTTGCAACAATGTGCCTTGTTTCATTGTTGCAATGACAAATTCTGAAACAACAAAAAGAAAAACAAAAGATCCCTAAATTGACCGAAAATGAAAAAAAAAAAAAAATCAGCTATAATTAAACAGCATATTCAATAACTAACTCTAACAGGGAAGTGACACTTCTAATATCAATATTCTAAAAAGTGGTAATGAAAAAGTTAACACTGCGACCTTTTCTCACAGAGGACCAGAACGTGAGCCTCATGTCTGTGTGTTATGTGTTTAGTCACGATCACTCAGCAAAATCTCTGTCTAGAGGTCACAAAATAATCTAAAACCACCTGTAACCCTGTTATCAAGCCTTTGCATATCATTCCTGTTATCTGGAAATGACCTCTGCATTTTATTAAGAGTTGCTCCGGGCCGTCTGCAGAGCCCTGGGCCAAGCCGAGTCATCTTCATTGGCTTACCAGATTTTTATTTGAACTCAAAGGTTTTTCTACATTCAGTTCCTTGAGAAAAGCCTCAGCTGTCAGGCCGGTGACGAGGCTGGGCTCCTTTGGTAAATACACACCTCTTCCCGGGTTGTCCCCAGAGATGGTGGCCTGGGAGAGGTCCTGAATGATTTGCTCTTTAAGAACTTTGGGGTCATAGATGAACAACTTGGCTCCTTCATCCATTAGATATTTAGAGATGTAGATACTGGACGACTCCCTGGAGTTGTGAAACAAACATGCACACATAAGCTGCAACTCCGGGTTAGAGTTCACTGGAAATTGCTTTGGCAACGGTTCAAGTCGAGTCAAGTGATAAGGCATGACTTGGCATGTTTTGTACAAACTTCTTAGACAGTGAATTAAATGCTTTCGTGGATTCTCACACGAGCAAAAAGAAGAGGGTCCTTATAAAGCTTTACTGGAAGAATTAGAGAGAGAGAGAAAAAAAAAAAACAAGAAATGTTGAGGAGCTGCAAATAAGAACCGAAATGAAGGGAGACCCACCTAGTGTCACCTGTGTCTTTTTTGAAAGCGAAGCCCAGCAGAGCAATCTTTTTTCCAGTTACAGTGTTGAAGAGACAGTCAATGATTCTGGAGGCAAAGCGTCGTCTTTGGTACTCATTCATGTCAATCACCTGAGGAGAGTCAAGAATCATCAGGTGGGAGGAAAGTAAATAAAGAGGACCGAGTCCTTCAGTGAGGTGCTGGACTGTGTCGTTCTCACCTGCTGCCAGTAAGAAGCCACCTCGGGAAGATTGAGGGCCTCGCACAGATACACCAGATTCAGCACATCTTTCTGGAAACAGCTGCCACCAAAACCTGCCAGGAGACAACGTATCTGTAACTAACTGCAATCAAATGTACAACACATCGCTTTGAAGTTCCCTTTCCTTAATTTCGAGGACGATAATTTGGCATAAATACAGTGAAATATTTTCAACTAAATTGTCATTAATGTAACAGCACATTAAAAAAAAAAAAAAATTGCCTTTGTCTTTGTGTGGAGTTTATGCCACCAGATGACACAGCCTGCTACACGCTGGCTCTTCAAACGACGTACCTACGCTGGCTTTGAGGAACTTGCTTCCTATTCTCTGGTCCATACCGATGGCCTTGGCAACCTCCTCCACATCAGCGCCGGTGGCCTCACACAGAGCACTGATGCTGTTGATGCTGCTGATTCTCTGTGCCAGGAACGCATTGGCTGCCTACACACACACACACACACACCTTTTTTTAAAAAAAAAAGATTATACAACTACAAAATACAAAAAAAAAAAGTGAGAAAAAAACATGTCAGTGATAGGAAGATCACTCCCATTACGTTAATAGATAAACTACTTCTTCCAATTTCCAATCTAGCATCGTTTTGATGCTTTTTTTTCCTCCTTTTACATTTATTAAGCTTCCATCAAAAAGGAAAAGAAAAGGAAATGACAAGGGAGTAATCATTTTTCCCAACACCTGACAGCTCTACATGGCTAAATGAGAAAATTGGTTATGTTTCTTCAGTGAAATTTCAGAAAATAGTTTATATTTGCCCTACAATAGTGTGGTAGCCATTATCAAGTGTTTACTTTTAATTAACTGAAAACTCAAGAAAACAATGAGAAGATTTACTACCAGTCAAAGCGATTAGTAATGACAACTTTCTTCCTCTTGAAGCAGAGTTTTTCCTTGCCACTGTTTTGGCTTAAAGGTTTTTTTTTTTTTTCCTTCTGTGGGAGTGTTTTTACTTGCCATTATCCTTGATTTGGATTTAATATTATAATTTTAGTACATGATATTTGCTTGGGGGTCATGCTCTGGGTCTCTGTAAACCGACCTAGAGACAACTGACATTGTAATAGATGCTATACAAATAAAGTTGAATTGAACTGAACCTTAATAACATGACAGTAAACTGTAGACTGATCATCTTTGTGTTGTTGACAGCTTGTCTTTTAAAACGGTCAAATTCTGAAAGGATATGACAGTTTCTCTATTTCACAGAAAACTGACCCTTTGTTAACAAATGAATTAATCAACTGGTACATACAATTTAGAGCAATGTGACTGAAAAATATTTGCTAGAGGCCTAAACTCACCAGCTTGGAGAGCTCGGACGACCACGTGTTGGTGGTGATGATTCGTGTTTTGGGGACCCAGTGTTCGTACACGGCACAAAGCGCCCTGATTGCTTTTTGACCTTCTTCCGTTTCGTCTCCACCAATCAGGACACGGTCTGGCTCCTTCAGATCTCGCACCGCCGTTCCTTCTGCAAGGAACTCTGGGTTGGAAAGCACCTGAAGCAGAGACACAATTTTTTTTTTTTTTTTTTTTTTTTTTTTTAGAAACAAGAAAGACCCAACAGCTCTGCACACGTAAGAATACACACCTGCAGGTTAAGGCTGGGTTTGGTGTTGGCGTCAAATATGCCGTCTGATGCTCTCGGCAGCTCGCACGGGGACTGTGCTTTTCTCCGTGACGATCTTGTAGCCGTCGGACACCTCTACGATCCGCCGAGCACATGCCTCGATGAACTTCAGGTCAGCTGCACGACCCTTCCCCATCCCGTAGGTCTTAGTCGGCGTGTTGACCTGTGGAGGAACTTCCGTTAAAAGCTTGTTGGAAAAGTGAAACGTAGCTTTCTGGAGATCAGAAAACACAATGTTGTGTGCGTTTGTAGTGCAAAGTGAGAGACTCACAGAGATGAAGACGAGGTCAGCTTCCCTGATGGCTGAGTCTACGTCTGTAGAAAAGAACAAATTTCTCCCTCTGCATGACTCAACCACCTCTTTTAGTCCCGGCTGAAATCAGAGGAAATGGGAGGATTTGTCATTTGGATGCGTTGGGAGGGGGACCCCCCAAAAAAAAAAACAAACATTAAACATATCCAAGACAACATGAGGCCAACCAACTCTCATCATGGTGATGATGCAATACTTCGTGGCCAGCGTTGACGCAGTTGAGTTGCAAAACAGTCTGGAACTAATTTATGTTTCATTTAGTCCATGACAGGAATATGTTACACCAACAATGGCCGGAGCAGTTGCCTAGAAACACCCACCTCAACATGCATCAAGTGTAATTTGTAACGCTCTATTCAGCCCTATTCAGACATGGGGTGTGGCCTCTAAATAGTGAGGCTGAACTTTCGTTTGCCAAACCAGCACAGATCTCCTTTAAAAGCCCCGTCTTGTATCTGAATGACAAAAGGTCAGATAGCAGAGGGGAGGGGAAAAAAAAAACATAGCTGCTCCTGATGTACCTTGACCTACTGTTACTGTTAAAGTTTTACCAAAAATCACAACTAATCATGTTTTACCTTTAGCTCATTTTTTCAAGTGCACTAATACTGATAGGGTACCTCATAAATGGGGAGAGTGTCAGAGTTCCAGGCTTTGATACGGGAATCATTGACGTCCACAACAGTCACGGTGATCTCTGGACACATATGGGCGATGACGCTGCATGTTGGGCCCCCGACATACCCGGCCCCAATGCAACAGATCCTTTTTATCTGAACCATCTGTTTAAAACACACAAACCAAAAAACACATATGTACATAAACATGAGGCTTAATCAAAAGTACATCCATCCCTGTCTTTATCAGTTAGGAGGGAAGGGAGGCCAGGTGACTTTCCTGTAATCATTTCTTAGCAAATACAGATATGAAAACAGTAATTAGAAGTATAAGAAGATGTATAATCTTTTTACTTTTAAAGAAGAATGTAAAGTTGTAATTAAAATAATATAATCACTGATTATGGTCTTGTGCTACAAATTTAGTACATTTCTAATCGTTTCAGAGCATTTTTCAGTTTTCTTTAAGCTTTAAAAGTTTGACTACGAGCAAAACTTTTTCTCTCTCAGAACTAGTAATTACTCTTTAACAGTGATGTTGAAATCTCCACATGCCCCGCTCTGCTGATGGTTTTCCAGCAGCACCGTTACAGCCTGCTGGAAAAAGAAAGGCTCTTTCATCTCCGCAGCTCAGCCACGTCTGACAGAGAAGAAAATGAGCCCTTTATCCCCAAATCCTTCCAGCCCGTTCACGGAGGCGACCTAACGGTCTTGGCTCGCCGTTGGTGGGCTCCAGTAACATAATACACGACCCGCTACTAAGCTATTTTACCTCCTGAACAACGAATGAGCGACGTGAAGCCAAGAGACTGTAAATGAATGGACTGTGATGGCCTAGAAGACGTTAGCTAACGCATAGTTACCTCTGCCACCTCGACAGTTAGTGAACTTCAGGAATTAACAGTAATGCCGTCTTCTCCGTTAAATGAGTCTTCGGGTCCGAACAGCCGGTTGAGTGCAGAGCCGCGGTTCTGATAAACGATGACGCTCTCCAAGCCCGACGAGAACCGGTGCCCAACGGATGAACCCTCTCCTCCAGAGTGACTCCGAGTCTAGTAACTTTTACAAAGAAACCTCTACTTAAAGAGACCGTGAAGGTGTACACTCCCAAATCTTCACGCAACCAGGCAGGCGCGCGCACTCTCTCTTCCGGTGTTGTAATTTCAAAGTAAAGGCACAGAACTATTCCACCTGAGCAAAGGTCAGTGGTGTATTTTAATATATAGATATAGCCACTAATTTTAACTATTAACACATTATAATCCCATATAATCCAATGTTGTATACTTTGTAAGCAATATTTTAAAAAAGTATATTCAAAAGGTATTGTATATCTCTTGATGAGTGGTGCTAATTAAACAAATCATGAATTAAGTATAATTTACATGGAATAAAGACTTAATAGTGAAGAAGCATGGGTTTAGTCACACTTTTCATACCTCCCAAAATTGTCAACCTGAGAGTAAATAGACATTAACCCATATTCTTTTAGAGCAGGTTATAAGGTCTGCTTTTACAGAATTATTACCTCATTTGCCAATGATTTTTAAAAATTTTTTCCCTCTCAAAAATTGATTATCGATATGACATGAATAAAACAAAAGGAGTTCTAAGTCGCCAATTTAAAAACATAAATAAAAGGCAACATGAGAGGAATAAAGTTGATGACCCATAAAATGAAATCAAGGGAAAGAGTACCGGCCATGTCTGTCTTGTGCTGTTTTAAAACTTGTTCGATGTTTTTGTTTTTCTTTGTTTTTTTTTTTTTGTTTGTCCTGTGTTTAATTGATGATGGTGGGGGTTGTGTGTGGGATGCCTTCTTCTCCAAACTGCAAAACGAATCTACCTACGGGTATTAATAAAGTAAACTTGAACTTGAACTTGAGAGTAGTGGAAGCTAGACTAAGGGCAGAAGTGAGCATTTGTGCACAGCAGTATGGTTTCATGCTAAGAAAAGATGGCCAAATGCAATACTGGAATATTTGATTTAAGGATGTCAATAGAGAATCATAGAGGGAGCTGCATTGTGTCTTTGTAGACCTTGAGAAAGCACTTGACAGGGCTCAGAGAGAGGAAGTACGGTATTGTATGAGGAAGTCTGGAGTAGCAGAGTAGTATGTTAGAATGGTTGTTAGTTGTTGTGAGAGAAGAGGATGCAGAGAATAAGGTTAGATGGAGGAGGATGATTCACCCCTGAAACACCTGAAGGGAACAGATGAAAGGAAAAGAAGATGATGGATCAGGAATACTGCTTTGGAGATCTCTTAGGATCTTCACAAGGACTGATCTCAAGGCCTGAACTGCATCCCTTCAACCTTTTTAAAATCCCTTTTCTGTTTTTAAGGACACAAAACAGTGTGGAACTGGAACAGATTTGAGGGATGTATTTCATGAAGGATCATTGACAGATAATTGCACTTAAGCAGCCATGCCATAAACAAATACCTTCTTAGATTTCAGTGTGTTTAAGTTGTAAATACCAAATTCCCTTCTCTGTAGAAACGTGTTTAAAGAAACTTATTTTACCCTGAAGACAAAATTCTTTTTTTTTTTTTGAAAAGCGAAACAGTTTAAGTCAAAGCACCACAAGAAAATAATCAAAAGATTTATATTGTAGGTTTCATTTCATTACAAGTCATTATACAAAAACCATATAAAAATACATAAAACTGCACTATAAAGTTCCTGCCTTCTGCGAGCATGACAAAAACATGAAATAAAATATTTAACAGTGGAAACACTAAGTGGGTATCCTAGTTGCCCCCCTCTGTTTTTAAAGAATAGGTTCAAGCTGTCTTTTAATCCACAAGCCATAAAATGTGTAAATATGGACAGATGATAGGATGCCAGCTGGTCTGGCCAAAAATAGTCCTTTCTAATGTGTAATGCAAGTGTAAGTGCATATTATGTGTTCTTTATGTTACGCTGGAGTGTGGAAATGTCAAGTGATGTCTGCTGCAAAACAAACTTCCCTGTCAGGATAAATAAACATATCATATTGCATCAAGACACAAAGCAAAATGTATAACTTAAAATGCAACACAACACAAACCAAATATTCTGGGGATGACACGTCCCATTTCAAACGTCATTTTCGAAACGGTACAGTTTTACTCGGCGGGCTCCACGGTGGAGGTGGACTGTCCCCGAGTATTGCTTGTATACGTCTTTCTGCTATTTGTCTCTTCTGTTCCAGATCTTTTCTTCTCTGTTGGAAAAGAAAATATTTTTGAATAAAGTTGTATTTTATTGCTAATAGTTTAATGTAAATTCAGTTATGAGTAAATAATAACATATGCAGTCAAATAATATGTATATGAAAGGGCGTAGAGTGGAATTTAAAGTAATTAATAATTTACTTCCACAGGAAATAAAGTACATCCAAGTACTTCTATAAAACTGACATTATTGTCTATGAAATAAGGAACCAAGTTTGTATCACCGACTGGTTGTGACTTTGAACAAAGAACAAAATACCTCTAATGCTGTTAACTTCCACTGTCTAAGATCATTCTACTTACCAGCCAGTTTTCATACATCTCTAAAGCCATTTGATCTCTTTCTTCTTTCAAGTATTGCTCCTCTTCTGCTTTACTTTTTAGTTCTTCGTGTTCCATTGTGAGCTTTCCATGGAGGACATCTTTCTTCTTTTCACACCTTAATCAGATAAAATTAGAGGTTAAAAAAACAGTTGAAGAGAAACACCTCTTCCTGGTGAGGTGTTTGTATTACAGAATCAGGCATGAAATCTAAGTATCAACTTGTGGCTGCCATCTAGTGGAGAATAGTTTTCACAACCAAACAGATTTATGTTCCGTGGGACTGTACTGCTCTCAGTGAGTTAACTACAGATTAAACTCACAAAGTTGGTTCACTTCTTAGAATTGTGTATGATCATGGCAACTGAAGCTGGAAACATAACCTGCCCTGGAACAAATATGATCACCGGCGTAGTGATGCTGCTTGGGGTTTGTTAACCCAGACAACCAGACAAGTCCCAGGTTGTCTTACATTATTTACACACATCTATGTTAATTTAAACATATACTCTATATAGGTATTTGCTCACCCATCCAAATGATCAGAATCAGGTGTTCCAGTCACTTCCATGGCCACAGGTGTATAAAATTAATCACCTAGACATGCAGACTGTTTCTATAAACATTTGTGAAAGAATGGGTCTCTCTCAGGAGCTCAGTGAACTCCAGCGTGGAACTGTGATAGGATGACATCTGTGCAACAAATCCAGTCGTGAAATTTCCTTGCTTCTAAATATTCCACAGTCAACTGTCAGCTGTATTATAAGGAAATGGAAGTGTTTGGGAACGACAGCAGCTCAGCCATGAAGTGGTAGAACACGTAAACTGATGGAGGGTCAGAGGATGCTGTAAGTGCATAGTACGAAGAGGTCTCCAACTTTCTGCAGAGTCAATCACCTCCAAACTTCATGTGGCCTTCAGATTAGCTCAACAACAGAGCAGAGAGCTTCATGAATGGGTTTCCATGGTGGAGCAGCTGCATCCAAGCCAGACATCACCAAGTACAATGCAAAGTGTTGGATGCAGTTCGATGGAGGGGGGATTATGGTGTGGGGTTGTTTTTCAGGAGCTGGGCTTGGCCCCTTAGTTCCAGTGAAAGGAACTCTGAATGCTTCAGCAGACCAAGACATTTTGGACAATTCCATGCTCCCAACTTTGTGGGAACAGTTTGGAGCTGGACCCTTTCTCTTCAAACATGACTGTGCACCAGTGCACAAAGCAAGGTCCATAAATACATGGATGGAAGAGTCTGGTGTGGATGAACTTGACTGGCCTGCAACAGAGTCCTGACCTCAACCTGATAGAAGACCTTTGGGATGAATTAGAGCAGAGACTGAGAACCAGACCTTCTGGTCCAACATCAGTGTTTGACCTCACAAATGTTCTTCTGGAAGAATGATCAAAAATCCCCATAAACACACTCCTAAACGTTGTGGACAGCCTTCCCAGAAGAGTTGAAGCTGTTCTAACTGCAAAGGCTGGAGCCACATCAAATTGATTAGGAATGGGATGAACTAAAGCTCATATGTGAGTCAAGGCAGGTGAGCGAATACTTTTGGCAATATAGTGTACGTATATGTCTAAGAACATGTATGTGTGTGTATATAGATGGGTGTGTAGGTGGGTGTATGCAGGTTACAATGTATTCAATTCAATTACTAAGTCTCTTTATTGTCATTATGCAGGCATAATGTAATTTTGCACGACTCCCGGCAGGCACACACATAATAATACACATAAATAAAGCACTTAAATAAATAGTAGAAAAAAATATAAGATAAAGACAACACTCTTGATGATATTTACAGACTGTACGTGTGTATTTACAAAGAACTGGCTGTGTGGGGGTGGGGGGAGAGGTGGATGAGAAAATGAGAGATGGGAAGATACAGTGCAGCTTGAGTGTGTGTGTTCGATGTAGACACGGAGGTGTGAATCTGTGTGATAGAGGTAGGTGTGTGTGTTTGAGGCTGTGGGTCCATGTTTAGAGTTCTGTAGGGGGATGGGGTATGGTGGTTCGCTACATGGGGGCTATGGCTTTCACAGCTCTGAGGAAGAAGCTGTCTCTGAGTCAAAAGCTGAACTATTAGCAGAGGATGGTTTCGATCCATCGACCTCTGGGTTATGGGCCCAGCACGCTTCCGCTGCGCCACTCTGCTGATGTAGGGATGTGAGCTCACAGCAAAAACATTGTCAACAATGTATACTTCTCTGTATAGATGAATACAGGGACTCAGGGTAAATAGTATTTATATACAATGACGTAAACTATAAATTATTGGATAGCTGAGTGAATATTGTCATGTACTGTTTTACGTCATTGTATATAAATACTATTTACCCTGAGTCCCTGTATTCATCTATACAGAGAAGTATACATTGTTGACAATGTTTTTGCTGTGAGCTGACATCCCTACATCAGCAGAGTGGCGCAGCGGAAGCGTGCTGGGCCCATAACCCAGAGGTCGATGGATCGAAACCATCCTCTGCTAACAGTTCAGCTTTTGACTCAGAGACAGCTTCTTCTTCAGAGCTGTGAAAGCCATAGCCCCCATGTAGCAAACCACCATACCCCATCCCCCTACAGAACTCTAAACATGGACCCACAGCTTCAAACACACACACCTACCTCTATCACACAGATTCACACCTCCGTGTCTACATCGAACACACACACTCAAGCTGCACTGTATCTTCCTATCTCTCATTTTCTCATCCACCTCTCTCCCCCACCCCCACACAGCCAGTTCTTTGTAAATACACACGTACAGTCTGTAAATATCATCATAACAAGAGTGTTGTCTTTATCTTATTTTCTTTCTACTATTTATTTAAGTGCTTTATTTATGTGTATTATTATGTGTGTGCCTGCCGGGAGTCGTGCAAAATTTCGTTATGCCTGCATAATGACAATAAAGAGACTTAAATACTTGAATTGAATACATGTAACCTGCATACACCCACCTACACACCCATCTATATACACACACATACATGTTCTTAGACATATACGTACACTATATTGCCAAAAGAATTCACTCACCTGCCTTGACTCACATATGAGCTTTAGTTCATCCCATTCCTAATCAATATGACGTGGGTCCACCCTTTGCAGTTAGAACAGCTTCAACTCTTCTGGGAAGGCTGTCCACAAGGTTTAGGAGTGTGTTTATGGGGTTTTTTGTCATTCTTCCAGAAGAACATTTGTGAAGTCATACACTTATGTTGGACCAGAAGGTCTGGCTCTCAGTCTCTGCTCTAATTCATCCCAAAGGTTTTTTTTAATCAGGTTGAGGTCAGGACTCTGTGCAGGCCAGTCAAGTTCATCCACACCAGACTCTTCCATCCATGTATTTATGGACCTTGCTTTGTTCACTGGTGCACAGTCATGTTAGAAGAGGAAGGGACCAGCTGCAAACTGTTCCCACAAAGTTGGGAACATGGAATTGTCCAAAATGTCTTGGTCTGCTGAAGCATTCAGAGTTCCTTTCACTGGAACTAAGGGGCCAAGCCCAGCTCCTGAAAAACAACCCCACACCATAATCCCCCCTCCATCAAACTTTACACTTGGATCAATGTGGTCAGACAAGTACCGTTGCCACACCTGCGCCCATTGCCACACGTACAATGTGAGTAAGGGAGTCGGCAACGCGGGTAGCGGCTTTAGGGAAGCGGAAGATTGCATTAGCGGTTAGCGGAAGTTCCTAAACCCACAATTTGCAGTTAGTGGGTAGCGGGAGGTGTACGATCAGGGCCTATGTTCCCAAACACTTTAATTTCCTGATAATACATCCGACAGTTGACTGTGGAATATTTAGGAGCAAGGAAATTTCACGACTGATGTCTAAACACTACAGCAATTGTGCCTCTCTTACCACTTAATAAGTGTTGTGTAACGTGTGTAACGTTTTCTGGAGAAGGATTCTTAATATTTGATTCTGATTGGTCAGTAGCTGTGAGATTGTATCTGATGTCTAAACACTACAGCAAAAGCTTACATTGCTATGTGAAACTAGAGATCAGTACACAAGATGAATGTAATGTTTTTCACCTTTCAAGAAATAAGATAAATAAGATAAATAAATCCATGGTTTATACTCACCAGTCAGAAAAAGCAGATTTACTTTCTCTTTTTCTCTCTTCTTGTTTCTCTTGTTTTTGTAGCTCAAGTTTGTTTTCAGCATCTTTCTTTTTTATGTTCTTCTCTCTGAGCAGATCATCATGCTCACGCTTCCATTTCTCAAAGACCTTAAATAATAATCAAAGCGCAAATTACCATTTCATTTACACATGCTTACTATAGAAAAAAAAAAATCACACCAAATGAGCACTTTACCTGTTTAGCAGACTGTCTTTTTTCTTCTTTCTCCTCAATCCCTCTTTGCTCTTTTCTGATCATATCTTTTCTTTCTTTGGCTCTTGCCTTGAGGCTTTCTGCCTTCTTTTCTTTCCACGCTTCATAGGATGCAATGGCATCTTCCTTTTTAGCTTCTTTTTCCTATTTGTTGACAAAAAAATTATGGAGTGTTTGAGTTTGGTAAATTATAATGTGCTGATTTTAGTGTTTGCAAATAGTGATTTGTGATTTACCTTTTTTTCTTTTTCCTTTCGAAGCTCTTCTTTCTTCTTTAGTTGAATGTTCTGTTTTGACGTTTCTTTTTTCTTTTTGAGCCATTCCTGTTAAAATGATTTTTTTTTTTTAACCAATTCAATCCAACTTAACTCAACTATTCAAGTGGAAATATTATGCTGGACAGGAAACCTATCGAGGGAGTATCCTTATGTGACTGAACAGGATGAAGCAAGTCGAGAAAACAGATGGGAATATTGTGCAGTTACATGTTTATGCTTAAAAGCCACTGGCAAGTGAATGTAACTCCAATGTGGCATAGATTCACGCTAATTAATTTCAAGTGGGTATCTGCAGTCTGCCATACACTCACCAGCCCCTTTATTAGATACACTAAAGGGCTGGTGAGGGACACGTTCATTCAAATGCACAGAAAAAGTAACATCTGCTGCAATATCAAATTAGCCAATTTCCCCTCGGGGATTATTAAAGTATTTTCAATTCAATTCAATTCAATTGGTATATATTTTATATATATATATAACTTATAGAAAAGGTTATGCCTAAAGTTGGTACTAACCATTAATATATATGCAGACAATTGTTTAAAAAGAAAGAAAAGAATAGTGAAGAAAGAGGTTTTAATGTGGCATGGCTGTTGGTGCCAGATGGGCTGTTCTGAGTATTTCAGAAACTGCTGATCTACTGGGATTTTCACATATAAGTATCTCAAGGGTTTACAGAGAATGGTCTGAAAAAGAGAAAATATCCAGTAAGTGACAGTTGTGTGGGCAAAAATGCCTTGGTGATGTCAGACATCAGAGGAGAATGGACAGACTGGTGGGAGATGACAGAAAGGCAACAATAACTCCAATAAACATTTGTTACAACCAAGGTATGGTGAATGCCATCTCTGAACGCACAACATGTTGAACCTTGAAGCAGATGGGCTACAGAAGCACAAGACCACACCGGGTGTCACTCCTGTCTGCTAAGAACAGGAAATGGGCAACAATTCCAACAGGCTCGCCAAAAAGAGACAACAGAAAATTGGAAAAATGATGCCTGGTCTCGATGCCATCTGGGACATTCAGATGGTAAGATCACAATTTCACATGAACAACATGAAAGCATGGATCCGTCCTGAATTATATAAATGGTTCAGGCTGCTGGTGGTGGCGTAATGGTGTGGGGGATATTTTCGTGGCATGCTTTGGGCCCGTTAGTACCAACTGGTTTAAATTCCAGTCTGCCTGAGTATATTTGCTGAACATATCCATCTCCTTATGACCACAGTGTACCCATTTTCTGATGGGTACTTGAAGCAGGATAATGCACCATGTCACAAAGATCTCATCTCAAGCTGGTTCCTTGAATATGACAATGACTTCACTTCACAATGACCTCCAGAGTCACGAGATCTCAATCCAACAGAGCACCTTTGGGATGTGGTAGAACAGGAGATCCGGATCATGGATGTGCAGCCGATAAATCTGTAGCTACTACGTGATATTATCATGTCAGTATGGACCAAAATCTCTGAGGAATGTTTCCACCACCTTGTTGAAGCTATGCTAAGAGGAATTAAGGCAGTTTTGAAGGCAAAAGGGGGTCCAAACCGATACTAGTAAGGTGTACATAATAAAGTGGTTGGTGAGAGTGTATCAACTTGAGTTACGTCTACTAACTCGAATATTTCTGTTATATGCAATTGTGTCATACGTTCCGTTGTTGACCACAAGAGTTTTTCATACCCCTGCCAAACATCCGAGGAACTGCAGACCAAGGGTATTTCTTTTATTGCAATACCAATGTCCTTTAAAACAACAGGAAATTCCATATGTGTAATGTTGTCTTTTGTGTCGGATAACAGACAAGAAGGAAAAAGGGCTCAACCTTTGTGGTTCATTAACACTATTGAGACCTAAAGCTACAGCTGCGCTTGTGTATCTAGAATATACAACACACACTTGCACTGACCTGGTAAACAGCTGCTCTGAGAGAATCCCCAGCTTGTGGCTGAGAGTCTTGCAGGGAGATCTTACGGTCCAGAACTTTGAGAGTCCCCAAGTACTTTGATTCCACTTTCCTGGAGCACACACTTTGAGACCTCTCAGGGGTTTTGGAGTGAGAACTCGATGTCCTAATTCCAATAAAAAAAAAAAAAATTGATTGTCAGTTATCTTTCAGTTTCATATGTGCAGTTATATTAGTACAAATTTCATACTGGCCTGGTATCGAGTGATTTTTCAGGAGAATGAGAGAGTTGATCTGTTTGATTTCCTGAACATTCCTAAGAGAAAGATTTACAATTAACTCAGCTAAAGATGTGGATCACATCTGACATGAGAATGAAAGTCACACTTTTGCTGAATAATATATAATAATTCTTACATTAAATTCTTCAAATGAAGAAGAGTAGTTTCTTTCGGGATCTCTGTTGTCATCAGAAATAAATCCATCTAAAACAGTAAAACATGAAAAATATCAGTAGGACTAATTACTTATAATAAGATTTTTACTGTGCAGAAAATTCCAGTTATTACCTCTGGAACCAGAATCAAATGAAGGCTTGGTTAGGAGCCGTGACTCTTCACTCTTATTTGAAGAGGACTTGCTGAGGCTACATGATGATGTGGGTTCTCCATCGGTCCACTGCCATGAAAGAACAGAACAAACTGGTTGTTTATCTTAAAGTAACTTTAAAGTACAGAATAACTAAACAATCAAATAACTATGTGGACAGCTCTTTACCACAATGTTACTTGAAGTTCCAGAAGAGAAGGGAATAGATACAGAAGACGTCTGGGGCCTGCTGAGATCCTGGAGATCCAGTGTCTTCAGATGGCTTCTCTGGAGTGTGAGATTTCAGTCCAAGGGTCCTCTGCCGAGGTTTAGGTTTAGGCGGCTCCCTTTCTGTAACGCTATCTTAATAACACAACAAAGCCAAAATATGAGTTTAAAATCTACACAACTTTATATGTTGTTTCTATTTTTTTTTTATTGGTTTTCATGGAGGTATCATGAACCAAACTAAACAGACCAGCTGAAACGGTGAGATTCTGGTGAGATGCTGATAACTGAGGAGCCTGGGAGTCTTCACCGACCACAGAGGTCCTTGTCTTTGCTCTTGGACCTGGAGTGTCTACTATGCTGCTGTCAGATGGTAAGAGCAAAGGTAGAGTATCGTCTGATGTCTGACATGACAGGCTTGAGTTCTCTCTTGTGACCCGAGAATCCGAAGACTCCAAACCATTGTTTTTAAGTTGCGTGTTCTCCTCACTTACATTTGTGGGTTGCGGTGAGGAGAAGGAGCCATTATCATTAGCAAGTCTATCAACAGAGGACTCTGATGGCTCATTTTCATGTGGCTCTGACGCAACTGTGTCATTGGAGGGAGAGCTGTTTCTTCGGGTTTTCAAGAACGAAACTTTCTTTGTCCGACTATGTTTGTCTTCATCATCAGAGAAGCTCAAATGTATTAAATGTTGCTTTACTCTTCTCGGCCTTGAACGCATTCTTCTTTTTTTTCGATTTGAGAAGTTTGTTCAGAAAATCTGAAACATAGAAAAACAAAATCAACCATGACGCCAAACAATCTTATCTTAAATCCTCACATTTTCCTACTGACTTCATGAACACAAAGCTTATTTCTTTGTTTTCATACTCTGACAACTTACCATCCTCTTCATCATCAAAGTCTTCATTGTTAAAAGGCTGTTTTGCTGTAGTTTTGTTTAGTCTGGAAGACACAGCAGCCCGAAGTTCATCCTACAACAGCATTATTTTCCATTTCAGTTTTAACTTGAAAAGCACTCAGAGAGCGCAGACCTCCGCCAAGCGCAACAATTCCACCATACAGCGATTTACACCATAAATATTAGTCATATATAGCACTGACAATATGGGACCGCTAAAAAAGTACCATGTCTTCCTTTATTTTGTGACGCACACAAAAATAAACTATATTGCTATAAAGATTTCATGCAATATTTGTTTTCAAAGTCAATATATTGAACTTAAACAACCTCAATGTTTGTATAGAGATAGCGATAAAATCCACCTTCTGGATCAGATCCGGATCAGCCTTTGAAATTTGGTTCCCATTGTCAATCCCAGAGTCAAATTTCATGAGTTTTGGGCAATAATTAACTGAGATATTGAGAAACAAAATTTTGGGCCCCATTTACTACAATGTTATCGAAAATTTGAAAGTGATCCAGAATCCAGGATTTATACTGGATCATACCCAAAATGAAATCAGTTCTTCCTTTTCACATTTCCAACAACTCCTGAATTTCATCAAACTTCATCCATAACTTTTCGAGTTATCTTGAACACAGACAAACAAACAGATAAACGCCGGCAAAAACGTAACCTCCTTGGCGGATTATCTGTTGATTCATTCAATCCCGTCATTTTTTCATTTGGTATGAAATGCAGCGCGGACACAGTAAATATCTTACCTGAAATGTAGTTCTTTTGGACGTTTTCGGGCTTTTTGTGTAGGCTAGCGTCCTGAACTCCTGATCCATCATCATGAAAACACACTACTGTTCGATAAAGCTAGTTAGCCACTGAGCTTTAAATATTGTTATTAAAGCCAACTTAACATTATTCCAACTTTTGGTGAGAATACACCATCCCTCTACAAGCATTGTAAAATAAAAATAAATATTATTTAAGTAAATGCTACACTAACCCATGAACGGTGAGCTAAAGGAGTTGTTGATGGTCACCCAGGGAGACGAGCTGAGCATTTCCGCTTCAACATTGCGCATGCTCAGAAGAAGACAACCTAATGTCACGATCGAGGCTTCGGGGTCTTCCCTTAATTAAATAGAACACTCGAAAAAAAAAATTACTTTTATTTATTTTTTACTTCTAATACTTTTAATAAAGTCCAACATACTTGTATATAAGGATGTAACTCAGTATTATTTTCATTTTGGTAAATGGAAATAGTCTCAAACCGTATTTGCTTTATCCAATCCTCAGTCCAAATTTTCTAAATTTTGAGCATATCTTTTAAGCATATTTTTAAGGCATGCATATATATATATATATATATATATATATATATATATATATATATATATATATATACATACATACATACACACACACACACATATATACACATATACATATATATATACACACACACACACACACACACACACACACACACAGTCATGGAAAAAATCATTAGACCACCCTTTTCTTCAGTTTCTTGTTCATTTTAATGCCTGGTACAACTAAAGGTACATTTGTTTGGACAAACATAACGATAACCACAAAGATTGCTCATAAGAGTTTTATTTAAGAGTTGATATCTTACCATTTTCCATGGTTTTCTTGATTATAACCTAAATCACTTAAGTTTTTACATCAATAGCTATGGCGTTGTACTGCCAAAAACACTGCTTTTATGCATTCAGTGTTTTCTTTTCTGTCTGTTTTAGTCACATGATGACGTTTAGTGGTACCAGGTATTAAAATGAACGAAGAAAGTGAAGAAAAAAATGGTCTAATAATTTTTTCCATGACATATATATATATATATATATATATATATATATATATTCCATTCTTCAAAACTTCAAATGTATTTAAACAATCTTAATCATCCATAGTATTCAACTCATTTTAACTCCACTTCTAAATGCAATCAAATCTACAAGAAAGGTTCTGACAGTAAATGCAGGGTACAAAGTCAAAATACTTCCACAAAGACATACAAGTTAAAACAAACTTATGAAAATCAAATCCTCTAAAGGTCACTGCCGTACTTTACACTGAGTAGATGTATTTAGTTCCACTGCACTACTGACTATAGTTTAAACTTTGTGTTGCATTTACAGAGAACATATTGAAAACATTCAAAATACTGAGCAGTGTTACAAGTACTCATGGGTGACACACTTCTACAGAAAACATGAACATTATTGAAATAGGAGGCATATGTAGACAAGTCTGGAACAAATCACAAACAAGAAGTTAAGACTTAAGTCTTTATTTTTTGTTTTGTTGTAGGAAAAGTGCATAGTTAAAGCCCTTTTACTCTCACCAACAGTGTAATTTGAGGTCTCTTGATGTAACAAATAGTCATTTTATTCACCTCAATAACATATTCTGGCTTTTCCCATCACCTTACAAAACAGCTCATGGTTATTTTGCTGATATGGAGATAAGAAATAAGCATCTGTCACAAACAAAAGGTTCTTCAGCTCAGTACCTTCCAATCTTAAACCTTATCCATAAATGTTCTGATGTGACAGATACCTTGGAGGTACTCGAAGACCAAGACACACTTCAGAGGCCAAACACAATATACATGCTAACAAAACACAAACATTAAAAAAAAGGAAAAAAAAAAAAAAAAAGACTCTCCCACCTGCAGGATGCAGTGAGATTATCCAGGTGTTTGGACTGAGCTTTGATGGGTCTGTTAAATTGTGTGGTTCAGTAAAAATGGGAGGGAAAAAAATAAAAAAGGCTACTGCATCACAAATTAATGTTCCCAATAGAATACATGTGAACAAAGAAAACATGAAACGCTACAAAAGACCGTCACCTCTATTTGATCTCCCCTTCAGATTTTAGCATGAAAATAAACTAATACGGCAAAACATGTTTGCAAAAAGTGCTCTAAATTTCAAAAATTATAAATTCACATTGGCACTGTTTAACACTTTGTCATCAATTTTCTTTCCATCAGCACAACATGCTATGAGACAGAAACTGAAGCAGAAACTCTGGATAGCTTTCATCATGTTTAGAGTCAAAACAGTACAACACACCCTCAAAGGAATCAAAAGTGCTGATATAAATGATGACTTTTTTGGTTAATATCAAGTCTCATCTTTTAACCAATCACAGCACACACTCAAACTTATCTTTGTCTAAAACTGACTTTGTGCCGAGTTAATTGTCTTACTAGCAGTTCATTTTATATATTATTTTTAAAGATACCTCTGCTTTTCATTAAACATTTTTGCTTAAACTACCTCGACTAACTCATGACTTGCTGCAAATGCAGTCAGTCATGCACACACCACATGACCAACTGATATTTAAAGTGACAGAAAATCCTTAAAAGTGAAGGTTGGGATTACAGTAAACTTGATTATCTGCTGGTTCATGTAAAGCACGCGATCCCAGGCTTGACTGTTAACATAAAAAACAAATGACTTTCTTTGAAATAGTAAGTGTTACTGTAAATAAATGTCCTTCTTCCTGCTGGTTTGAATATGATGTCAAGAGCGTATGTGATAAAAAGATCCAATACTGGCACTGCTTACAGTTGTAATTTTAAAGTTGAAAGCGTGGAATGTTTCAGAAAGACTCGGGACCCCACCACCATTTCAGCAAGCACCGGAACAAATCATGTAACCACCCAGAGAGGAAATCTCAGAGACTCCTCCCTTCTGCCCTGATGTGATGCATTCCTTCATTTTGAGTTCATGTCTTGAGTTCTGGCAGATCAGTCAGCACCGGAGGCGGGCTCAGGGACCAACTCCAAACACACACCTCCACAATTTAAGACTTGACGAAATAACTAAGGCAGCCCGACTGATGATCAATTTATCCTAATTTAATGCAAACATGTTCACTTATCAAAATTCTAAACGTATCATTTCACTAAATCTTGACTGAAATTTCCCAGAACAAAAAGGAAACTTAAGTGGATGTAGAGTAACTGCAGATTATATTGTACAAATGTCTGTGTGTATGAATTATTAACTCATAAAGTGTTACCACACCAATAAATATCCCGTTTGCACTGATGTCATCGATCCAGTATCAGTTGGGCTGTAGTAACAATAATCAAAGATAGATTTATAACTATTATAAGAGGAAAAAAGAAAATCTGATTCTCAATGATATTTGAGAGAAGGCTGACAGGGAGATGCTGCTGTCCTGTTCACACCTGTAGCCAACTCTGCTGCTCCGGTCAGAACAGGCGGATGATTTCTGGTGGTGTGGATGCACCGTTAGTTGGCAGGTGGAGCTGGGGGCTCCCTTCCACGACTCTGCAATAAAAGGTGAACATACTGCTCAGTGTGATTTGTATGGAGAGAGAAAAAAAAAACTGCTGCATGTCATCATCTAATCACTTGCTTCACTGGCATGATGCAAAACAAATTTAAATAGTTTCCACACGGCACAGTGCGTAGGAAACCAGCACGTAGCTACATACTATGTTTGTTCTGAGGTCTGAGTAGATGCTAGGAAAAAAAAAGAAGAAGAAGCAAAAACTAGTTTGGTTTCAAGTCAACATCACAAAACAAACAGTTGTGGTTCCTAGTTTCAGGAACAAATAGCTCATCTTTACAAATATTGACTAGACAACTTTCAAGCATAACTGTATAAACCTTTTCTGCATTTGGAAAAACTGTTGCTTAATCTGGAGTTGGTTAAGTTATAAATGAGAGTTCGACACGTGTCTAGTACTAACTATTGATAATAACCATAGAGACTAATCTGAATAATTACTTTTTTTTCTTAGTTGCACTGGGATTGTTGCTTTCAGCCTATATTACACAATTAATGTGAAAAGTCTCACTAAAGTTTGGGATCACACTTTTCTTTTTTTAATATGCAGCTCTACATCCATGATTATGATGGTTATTTGATGCCAATACTGCTGCTTTACATGAACACCCACATATCTCGAGTCAGAAAACCTGTTGACTTAAGCTGATAACCAACCTCGTGACACGCCCAATCCCAATGCTCATAAAAAAAAAAAACATTTGTCTTTCTAATATAGGCTCCAGGCCATATGGGCAACAGAATGTGTAACATGGAGTGTTGATTTCTGTAAATCTGCAAATACATCCAGCATGCCAGTAATCCATATCTCTTGAAGCCTTGAACTTGTCTTGTAACCATTATTTTAACTGTTAAAGAGAAGAAACTGTGGAACCACTTTCATTTGATAAGAGAAAATTTACTCTTTCACAGTGCATATGGTGCCAGGAGTAAAAAAAAAAAAAAAAAAAAAAAAGGAAATGGAAAGTCAAAGCAGTAACTTTTCATATATCAACAAAGTGAGCATGATCAGCACTGACATTCTGGGGTCCAGAGGGTTTGCTTGTAGGCTGGGCTCCCCTGAGACTGGATGGCCGTAGCAGAAACAGGACCAGGGCCACCACCACCCATCCCATCAGAACCATGGAGAGAGTCATGTCATCTCCTCCACCCACTGACCCGCTGGGTCCTGGCACTGGACAGAAACACAACTCCTTTACACGCGTACTACGAGTTTTCATTTGAGCACCTCAATATTTCCATTCTTTTATGTAAAATTAAAAATGAAAAACAACACATTGAATGTGAATGTTAAGAGTTGGGTATACATACACTCCTGAGGGCACTCTGTGTCTGTGCAGTAAAACTGAGACTGCCTGAGCTGAGGGGGGAAAATGCACAAGGAACAAGTCACATAATAATAATAATAATAATAATAATAATAATAATAATAATAATAACACACTCTGGTCATAAATGTCCTCATTTTGGAAAAAAAAAACCATAAATATGGTACTAATAACTGTTTCAAACATAAACTGCAAGTCTTTCCTTATTACAACAATAAGGAGCAGTGGCTGTCTCCTGAAGTACATGTAACAGATCTGACAGCTACATTAAGAATTTCAGTCATTAGGTCAACGCCCATTAATGCAGTTAGCAAATCAGAAAGCTCGGAGTGGCTTCAAGCTCTCAGCCAACTACAACCTGCCATGCAAGTTACACCTGTGAACAAAAACAAAACAAGGTCACCTGGAAACTGGCACATAGTTACCATAGGATGTAAATTTTATTATAATCATGACCACAACTTTAATGACTGTCAAGGAAGTAGTTTAAAAAAAAAAAAAATCAAAAGGCATATTCTGTGCGATATTACAGAATGCAGCAGAGCAAGACGTCTTCACAGAGCAGCACCACAGGCTCAAGACAAACAAGGAACAGGAACCAGGATGTTCTGGCTGAGTGTCACTCAGTAGCGTTTCACTTCCTTCCCCCTCCTTCCAAAAAGACTTTCCTTACTTGCAAGTTTCACACCTTTTCTTTTTTTTTTTTCCTCCTCAATATTTTCACTTCACATTGCATACTTGGAATACCACGAGCTGTCCCTCAGCTCCAACATCATCAAACCTGTCTCACGATTTCCAAGCGATCTTAAAAGCTTCCCTGTTCTGTTGCTTACCAGGTTGATGAGGCGCCTCATGGCATATTCGTGGGTGCAGATGCACTCACAAGGGTCAAAGCCTTCGTCCGCCATTTCTCACCAGACAGTACCCACCTTGAGACAGAGACACTACATGTAACTGGGACGATCATGAACAAGTGGGGAAACCCAATGCTATCCTCTTGTCAGTGCTGAGCCACAGCCAGTTAGGGGGAGGAGACTGTTCAGCTGAAGCCAGTCAGCAAAGCTGCGTGGTGGCATTTTAAGCATTAACAGTGAGTGCTTAAGATTCTATTGATTTTTATCATCCAGTCACTCAATGCTCTTATGTTGCATGTCAAAACATTACATGTCCACACAAACTTTCTGCAGTAGCCTTTAGAAAAATGAATAAATAATTGAGCAAAGAAACTCAACTTGTATCTTTGTGTCACAGATCTCTTTCACTCAAAGCCGTTTACTGCACATTTAAGGTTTAATTTCTGCAGTCCTAGTGTATCATACTGAATTAAGGTTGACCTATAGTGTATTTTATAAAAGGCTGATAGAAGCAGAAAAGCTTAAGTGCATCTATGCTGTGAATGTTAATGTAAACTCAGCCATCAGTTATCTTTGCTCCTTCAGCAAAAATCCACTAACTCAAATAAAGTTTGTAGAAGTATGCCATCAGCTGATTAAAAGGAGAAAGTAAATCAGTGGACTGCTACACTGGATGATTTGAACTAATCAGTTTAAATGTTTGTTGATTTCTACTGAATAGTTGTTACTGACAAGGGTGGTAAATGTGCACTGCCCTATGAAAATTATTAACATTAAGGAGGGAAAAAAAAAATGGAAATCACACTGCTGACAAAAACTGAAAACAAACTAATCATCTGGCACGCCGAGTCAAAGTCTTTGGAGAATTTAGGCATCAAAGAAAGCGAAAACCATGAGGTCAAGGTTGTACAGATAAAACCACTGAATGTAATACAGACAAAAAAAAAAAAAGTGGGAAACATTGGCTTTTCAAATATTACGAAAGAAATTAAAGCATGATACAACATCCTTGATTATTTATTTGAACAAACAGCTTACTTTCAAAAAAAGATTAACTAAATATATATAGCTTTAAAATCATACTTAATATTTTTTTTTTTAAATCAGAAGGACATGTTCTCAATACTGTAGGACTCAATATTGTAATACATATACTGTAAGACTATTTTAATATGACACTGAGTAAAAATGAAAACAATATTTGAAATCCCAAGATTTTTTCTTAGGTGTCATCAGTTTGATTAGGTGTAAGACAGTCTGCTGAGCATCCTGAGGGTTTTGTGGGGGTTTACTTCAAATGTACACTAAATCCAGTGCGTAGAGGGGGGCGGGGGGGACAGCAAATGATGACTAAAGAGTTTACAGAGTAGAATAAAGTCATCCACGGTCTCGCATAGTTCCACTAAAGGTTTCGGACACACTCAGTCATTCAGCTCATCTGGACAACTTTATGACATAAACTGGGAGGGGTGGCTGAGTTGACACACATCCAACGCGTAGCTCAGAACAAGGCCAATGTATTAACAGCATCCCACACGACTGGGTCAGTTCTCTTGTATAGGTAACCGAAACTACACAGTATGATTTTCACATTTGTGCGACTCGGCGCAGGGTTTTTTACTTATAATGCCCAGCGTGCATACGGTTATATTTTCCATCGGCGGCTCCCTGCACATCTGGAACTAACACATAGGTGTTCAGTTTACCTCGGCACAGCTGAAATCCACTGAGCAATCATTTCTCTGCGACCAACTTCTGTGTTTCACGTTAACCCGACGGTGCTCTCCAACTCGTTTAGCTTAACTAGCTTCTGGCTAGTCTAGCCAGCCCGGCCTGAGAAAAACTCCCACAAGCTTTGTCCATTTTTCTCCCCAGTTTCTTTCTTTCTTTCTTTCTTTTCTTTAAATCATCCTTTTGACGGTTACAAATTGGAGACAGATGCGACAGCTAACCGGACAGAAACGCGACTTACGTGGGCTTCGAGACACTCGGAGACGGTGACTGTGTTTCGAGGGCCTTCGCTGCGCTGCTGTTGTTCACAAACACCGTCAGTATGCAGACATGTCAACCACCCGTCTGTGTTTTGTTTAATACACGTGAGCCAAGCAGCTATTCTTCGCGACAGACATCCGGGACCTCAGGGAGACCAATCCCAGCGGCCCCGACCGCCCCGCCCCGAAGAGCAGGTCGAAGATAAGGATCTGCGATTGGTCCAAATTTTTGATGGACGGCTCTCTTAGCCAAACACACTACTCAAATGATCATACCGTCTGGACAGTAAACAAAACATGCAAGCTGGCTGCCAGCACGCAAAGATGCACTTAAAGCATCAGTGTAACTGAGTAACAAAATATATGGCGTGAGAATGCACTCAACCACTATTAAAGATACAACCTGTTTATTTCAGTATGGCAATAACGTTAAATTTGCATTTTACATTTTATATCTCAGTGTTTTCTTCTTTTAATGTTCACATGTACGCTTGATAGTTGATGATTTATCTGTTGAAGAGGTTTTTGACATGTTGTGCCGTAAAGCTTGCTGTTTTTCCCAGTTTGGGATCAATAAAATCCACCCATCCATGCATCTATCCATCTGAAAAAGATTATATATATGTAAAATGTATTTATTTCACAGCTTCTTTGCACATTTCACCCAAGAAACATATGATCAATTTGCAACACTTGATGACCATTATTTATAAGTGTAGCTTATAAGTGTAAATAAAGAATACTTTGGCTGCAGTAGTTAAACTAATAGATTTGCTTACTCCTTCTTAATTCCTCATTCAAGTTCCCTATTGCGATTTTAAAATATCTGAATACTTAATCGACCACCCCTAATACATAAATATAAATGAAAGAATAAAGTGAATATTTGTTAAACTTAAACTTCTCCTTTTGCATGTTATCTGGGCACATCTGATATGTATTCCATTTCATTAAGTATTTTTTCCTACAACCTCTCTTTAATAAAACATACAATCATTCTTTACATTGTTAATATGAATGCTTTCTGGAAAAAAATAAAAAGATTCTTTTTTTTCATTTTGCAAATGAAAATTTGATTTCGTTCATATACTGCAGTACAAATGAGCAATGAGTAAAATTAAACTTTTTTTTGGCGGGGGGGGGGGTTTACATTTTTTTTTCATTTTGTCAACAAAAAATTGATTTCATTGTTGTCTTACACCATCTCAGCTTAAAAAAGATGTACAGCAGTATGAATTATCAGAAGAGTAAAGGTTCACATGAACAGTCATGTGAAAAATGAATCACACCTTCAAAAAGGAAATAAAAAGATAAAGGGGAAAATAAATTCCTCTGGGTTTTACCAATAGTTTTATGAACAAGCATGTTCATCCTTGACTCAGTGACTTCAAGGTCTTGATTTCAGCATAAACCCAAATCATCCCTCCTCCATCACCGTGGTTGATGGCTGACATGTGGGGTTTGGGCTCATATGCTGTCTGATTTTCACCAAATCCCACCTCTGCTTTCAACCCACCAGCCCTAAGGACATTGTTCTAGTAGTCTTGTGGTTTGTTTAAATACCACTTTGCAAAGTTAAGATGTGCAGTCCTGTTTGTGTGTGTGTGTGTTTAAAAATGGTTCCTCCTGGTAATACATCAAAAATAAGCAGTCCAAGCAGATGCATTTAACTTGTTAAGTTGTCAACTCCTGAAATGACTGACAGCTCTTTTGAATGTTTTCTTCATGCTGTACAGTGACAGAATCAAAATGAGTTTTAAAATGCTTCACAACCCTTCCTTGATTGATGGCCAGTAACAATCAGTAACAATTCATTCTTTAGGATCGCTGCTAATGTTTTCCCAATTGAGCTTTATGTTAAAGACCTGAATGCCCCAGACTCGTAAAATGCCAAAACATCTGCTTTTATAGAGGTGGTCACTGCCAGTGATGATCAGTTAATCAAGTGCATTTTATTAGCAGCACATGACTGCTACTTATCCTTTTAAATCTTATGGAAGCTGTTTCTGCATTGTATATTACATTTTGGCAGCATGACATGATGAAAACCCACCTTTTTGGTCTAGCTTTTAACTGATATTTATTTTTAGTTTAGTTTTGACTCAGCAATCATTTGTTAGTCATTTATCTGTTTTATTTATCTTATTTATGTTGTATTTAATTCACTGTCCTATTAATATATTATAATGCTACATTTTAGCCTAATTTAGCCTTTGTCTTAGCTTTTTGTGGGTCTTATGTTTTTATTTACTATTATTATTTTTAGCTTATTCAAGTGTTTCCTCTGAGGGAGTCCTCTGCATCAGGAGCGGGGCTTGCCTGTGGCTGTCGGGTTGCTGTGCTGTGGGTTCCTGGTGGAGGTTTTGGGGGTCACTCCCACGTCTCCTCTGGGTGTCCTGTGCAGTCCCCATCCCGACCCTGCTCTCTTTGGTGCTTTCCTGGGGGTGAGTCCTTTTGTCCCCTTATGTTTTTTACTCATTGTATTGTTTGTTGGTGGGAGTGGTTTGTGGGGTGTCTATGTTCTTGTGCTGTGTCTTTGGTCTTGGTGGTTGGTCTTGGTGGGTGTTGGTGTTGTATTTTGTGAGCACTGTTTTGTGTTTTTTCTTGGGGAAGTGATTGGGGTGGAAGCACTTTATTTTTTTTGATTCAGTTTGGGTTATGAATTTGAAATAAAATTGTTTTTTGATGTATTGTATGAAAAGTGCTATATAAAAACGTTTTATTTTTATAATAATTTACCTTACATAGTAATTTTTTTTCTTGGTGTGCTTCTTCACATGATTGTATATTTAATTCTTGAATTTATCCAAATTGAAGCAGGCTTGTGAGAGAGAGTTCAATGATGTGTGTTTTTGAGGGGAAAATAATAATTCTGTTGAAACGGATGTGTCATTTGGATATTCAATCTACAGTGGGGTAATTATAGTTTAGACTACAGCAGCACCACATGGAGGCACTCAAGTAATGGCTGCCTAAAATGTTTGAAAGTGAAGTAAGTCACCTTACCTTACTTGCATTTTGGTACAAAATTAGCCACGCAGTAATAGGATGCTTTTTATGGAACCAAAGATTAGGGTATCTAAACATTCAAGCAGCCCAACTGTCACTTTCATACTTGGGGCCAAAAAAGTTATTGAAATTTCTTTTCAGTGAGATGCTCACTTAAGCTTTAGTTGGAAAGTTAGTATTAAATATTAAATGAACTGTTAGGTTCCACCTTAAGTGCCAGAAAACAGTTTTCACTCTTAACAGGAGGAATGCCAATTCATATATAAGCAATTTGGCTGTAATATGAGCCATCTAAACTGTACTTTGACTATAAATTAGTTTGACCCCCTAGGATCATTTTAATACCGTATTTGCCTCCTAATTCAAGTGAATGAAATAAATAAATATATAAATAAAAATCCCTAGAATAACTCACATTCAGATGTAAAATCCTGCCATACACCCAGTGTTAGAAACCAGATGTGCTCAGCACAGAAATCCCCTGAAGGCAAGTTTCAAAAGGGCTTTCGCCTGCGTTGTCTGTCTGTCACCAGAGCTCATTAATGAAAGTTCCAGCTTGTGCTCCGTGTAGCAGCTGCTCTGTGGGTGCATGTTCTGGACTGACTGACGCTGTGTGCGGGCAGGCGGGCAGGCGACTGCAACGGTGAGCACCCTCTGAGGTGAAAAGAAGCCCTCAGACGGTGAAAGTGAAAGGAGCTCCGTAACAGTGAAGAGAGGCAGTCCCCAGACAAACCCTCGACACCGGGAGAGAGGCCCCGGGTCCACCTTCGAGGCAGGAGCAGTCCGGCAGACAAACCCCAGCCATGGCTAACATCGCGGTCCAACGGATCAAACGAGAGTTCAAAGAAGTTCTCAAAAGCGAAGAGGTGCGTTTCTCTTACAATGTGTTTCTGTTTTTTGTCTTTTTAAAATTCTCTTACGTTCCATCTTTGTTCTTTGTTTTGACTGCCTTTAAAAAACACACACACTATGACAGACAGCCGTTTTGAAAGAGCAAAATGACACGGTTGAGGTCCTGGTCCTGTGCTGCTGTAGCGGGTCAGGCCCGAACAGGACAACTTCAGCTAGCTTTAGCTTCATATGTGGTCGGAGCTCTCCTGTCGTGTCAGGTGGGTGTGTTCAGGAAACACCGGGGATTCAGCTCTGTCAACTGACAGGCCCTCTGCTCCCTACAAACAATACCGCACACCCCCGAGTGGTTAGCTCACTAAAACAGACACACTTCGCGTGAACTCCACGGCTCATGTATCACAATAGTCTGTTAAAGCGGTTGTTAGATCCAGTGTAGAGGCTCGGAGCTTTCTGAGAGAAACGTTATTTTGACATCTCATCTGTAGTTAGCATTAGCATGTCGTGCTGTGTCTTAAATGCTCAGCCTTTCAGCAAAACTTTGTTACCGGCTGTTCGGACTGAATGTGGAAGGGTTGCGGTCTAATAAAAGGTGCATGTTGTCAGTTTACTGCTCGTGAAGTTAATGCCGGTTTGTAATTAACTTTGGCTTGCCTCAACTCTACTAGTAAGCTGCCTGTTCAGCTAATGTAAATGTCGCCCTACTGCTTCATGCGGACCTCAGAAACAAACCTACTTTCTAATTTTTTCTTAAATAAAATTAGTTTTGTCTGGTAACTGTCAGGTTGTCCGCGGCTTGAATGTTTTATATTTTGAAGTGTGTAATCTTTTGAATACTTCATGGTGTCAAAGTGGAACAAGAGCTATGATTTCACGCTGTTTTTGTGTCTCTTGTCTCAACCTTCAGACCAGTAAAAACCAGATTAAAGTTGATTTGGTGGATGAAAACTTCACGGAGCTGAGAGGGGAAATAGCAGGTCCCCCAGACACGCCTTATGAAGGTATTGTCACACACCTGAACTGCAGAGACAAGGTTTTCATGTTTTCATGTGTCATGTTTAAGCATTTTGCTCCTGTTGCTTCTCTTCAAGGTGGCAGATATCAGCTTGAAATAAAAATCCCAGAAACGTATCCATTTAACCCGCCAAAGGTATGTGGTTTAATGTTTTCAGTTTGATTTGATTTCCACCAGTGTGTGTGTGTGTGTGTAGATGTGTTCAGGGTACCGACTGGCATCCTGACCGGCGATCTAGTCCTCAGCCCATCTCCATCTCAGTGCTGCTACCTACATCTGTTTATACAGTCACCTCTGTATTTCATGTACTAACAATGAACCCGGCAGAATTTACGTGCTTGGAATTCTTAGTGCTAAAGTGAATGCATAAGAACTATTTATACATTTTGTCTAGTGTAGTGTTGCCAGGATGTATGTGCTGTCCTATCCCCCCTCTTTTTCTTTCTTTACCTGGCTGGCCTTTGGCAGGAAATTCCCCCCTTATAATCCAGGTCCTGCTCAAGGTTTCTTCCTCTTAAAGTGGAGTTTTTCCCTTGCCACTGTTTGACTTATAGGTTTTTTTTCTTCCTCTGTGATATTTGCTCGGGGGTCATGCTCTGGGTCTCTGTAAAGCGCCTAGGGACGATTGGCCTTGTAACAGACGCTGTACAAATTGAATAGATTTTTTTTTTCTGTAGAAGAGTAAAAACTTAATTTTGCTTGTTTAATTCACTTACATACCAGACGTGTGTCACATCATCAATAAACAGCTGCGAGCCCACTCCACTGACAGCCATACATGCCTATGATCTTTTGGATCATGAGCTGTTCCCATCTTTCTCTATACCTTTCTTTTCCCATCATTGTGATACACGTTTATCTTGGTTTTTATTTGTCCAGAGAATTTGGTTCCAGAACATGGGAGAAATTAAAAAAAAAAATCTTTTTGACAAAGTCTAATCTGGCTTTTGCACCTTATTGGCTTTCTTTTCTCTGCATTTACATTCATAAAGGTGTCTCTTGATTGTAGATTTTGACAGCGATACATCTACCTTCTCTTGAACATTTTTGACCTTTTTTTTTTTATATTGTCAAGGGTTTAAGTCAGTTGACCAGAGTGTGATAAAGAGGAGAAGAAGCGAAAAGTGTCAGGTGTGATGTTTAACTAGAGTATCAGCAAGAATGAAAGGAAAGGTGTGCAAGACGGTGGTGTGTTGTATGATTTGGAGACTGTGGCAGTGAGGAAAAGACAGGAAGCAGAGTTGGAGGTAGCAGAGATTAAGATATTGAGGTTCTCTTAGCGAGTGACGAGGATGGATAGGATCAGGAATGAGGACATCAGAGGGACAGCACATGGGAGATGTTTCGGAGAGAAAGTAAGAAGCCGGACTGAGATGTTCTGGACACGTACAAAGGAGGGATAGTGAATCAGTAGAAGGATGGTGAGGTTGGAGCTGCCAGGCAGCAGGCCCAGAGGAAAGACCAAAGAGATTAATGGATGTAGTGAAAGAGGACATGAAGTTGGTTGGTGTGAGAGAAGAGGATGCAGAGGATAGGGTTAGATGGAGGAGGATGATTTGCTGTGGTTACCCTTTAAGGAAATAGCCGAAAGGAAAAGAAGAAGTCCAAATAGTATTGAGCACCTGAAAATGAAACCCCTTTGGTTTAAATGGCTGTAAATTCCAGATGGTAAATGGGACATTTCTGTCACCCAGTCCTTTTGAGACAGATTTTTTTGCATTTCAGATAAATTGTGGTGGTTGTCCAAAAAACAGACCAGGTCACAGGCAAATCCGCATTTGTTCTCTGTATGTGAATGCTACAAAGACGTGATTTGCAAGACTTGGCAACATATCACAGACTCGAGTCAAGTGTCTTATTTTGGAGGAGTTGGTGGGGCTGGAGTTGTTCAATAAAATGTTTGTTCAAGCTACAGGAGAGCACTAGAGATGGGTTGAGATTACATGAGTGGTTTAAAGCCAGAAGAGAAAAGCAACAAACATAATTTAAACTTGGAAGCGAGGCAAAAAGCAAATACGGTCTGCTTCTTTGCAACTTTGTCAAGAGCACCCACACTTCTTTGATGTTTTTCTAATATGATAACAGACTTGAGAGGGAGAAGGAATGGTAAGAAACTCCCAGCTCTCTTTTGCTATGTCTGTCCATCCATCTATACTCTACCCGCTTAGTCCTGTGCAGGGTCATGGGGATCTGCTGGACCCTTTCCCAGTACTCTATGGGCAAAAGGCAGTTGTACACCCATGACAGGTCACAAGTCTTTTGCTGTGTCCACTTTCATTTTAAAATGTAAAATGTTTATCATTTCGCCTGGCGTCCACTTGTCTCGCAAATTAAACCCTTGAAAGGGGAACATCTATTAATTGCAGGCTCCATTTCAGCTTGTAAACACAACTGTCGTTGCAGTCTAATGTGGATTGGCAAAGCCATAAGCATTTGGAAGCAATGACTTTGTTTCACTGATGGGCTTCATGAGTTGCTCTTCTGGGTCACTGCGTATCCTCTCCCGAGCTAAGCCTCTGATAAGCTTATCATATGACGATCACCAGAAAATAACACACAGACGTATCTTAATGATGGTGTAAACAATAACGTGGAGATGGAGCAGCAAGTGTTGCTGAATTTGTTGTCCTTGGTATCAACTGCTGAAGTCTGCATGTAATAGTACTGCAACAGCCTACATGTGCAGGGGGAAAGCCATTATGAGAGCAGTAGGAGTTTTTAGCCTGTTCACACACGGCCTTGTGATATGCATTCACGGTGATGCAGTATGGATGGAGATCTTTTCTGACATGGAGTTGAAGGATGCTGAAGTGGAATGCAGTTTGGTTTCATTTTATAACAGTGTTGTAAAACTAAAATGACTAATGTGGACATGGCCTTTAACAACCATGTGTGCAAACTGGGCTGATTCACCAGAAGCTAAGCTGTATTTTAGTGTGACTTTAACGACTAGAGTGAGACTTGCCAAAGTGTAAAAAGACCAGATGGAAAAATTGTGCAAGTTTGTTGAAAATCCTCGTGTGTAATGTGAACCCATTATATCATCGTGTCCGATCACATGACAAGCATGTTGATCGAGAGTGATCAATGCGGATCCTCCGACACTGAAAATCTGGTGTGTCCCATGATTTGTCTGTTCTGTCTGGAATTCTGTTCTGCTTAACACTGATTATATTAATAATTCAGTTTTAGGTTATATATTTTGACATGTCAAAATACTCAACAAGTAGCAAGATATTGGGGCTTGTAAGAATTTTAATCAAGTCTCCAATCGCTACCTGTCATGTGGTGTTTTACTGCTGTTGGTCAGTATGAGAAGTAGTGTAACACCAAAAAAAAAAAGTTACAGGAACTTGTTGCAGTGATCATCTTCCCATGACTTTAAGAGACTGAAAAATGAAAGAGACATTTGGTGAGAAATTACAGTCTAACAAGAATGTTAACGAAATGAATCATATAAACATTCAGGGGATGCCATGTGCATAAACTCTTTTACCACAATAACTTCCCATTTTACTAAAATCTTTTTAAGACACAGCTTTTTTTTTTTAGTATACGTCTGCAGTAAAGTCCATCTATGCCTCTCATCAAATGAAGCACACAATGATATAAAAGCCACACCACTTTGATAAAACACTTCCTTCTCAATAATTTGTGATGCTACCTATCCAGAAATCATCAAGCGATGTTTAATTAACATCTACCTTTTTTTAAAAATAAAATGACTGTTCACAAATATTTAGCCCAATATCTCAGTGGAACCCTCTACAAATGATAGCAAGTCAGAGAAAATCCTTATTGCTGATGGTAAAACACACTTCCCTTCTTCCATGATGACCATTTTCACCCGTCTCCCCTCAGGTGCGCTTCATCACCAAGATCTGGCACCCTAACATCAGTTCTGTGACGGGAGCAATATGTCTGGACATTTTAAAAGACCAGTGGTGAGTGAGAAGCATCTAAACCCCGTCATCACAAGCATCCAAAGCCTGGTTGTGTCTACTTCTGTTTCATTGTTGAATCTGTCTCACCCAGGGCAGCTGCTATGACCCTGCGAACGGTACTGTTATCTCTACAGGCTCTTCTTGCTGCAGCAGAACCAGATGATCCGCAGGATGCAGTAGTAGCAAACCAGGTGAGACAGACGTTGGCTCGAGTTATGTTTCCATGTTCTGTTTTAATTTGTGTACCTAATGGTATATCATATTTACTGAACTTCCCATGCAATCCCTCAGTATAAGCAGAACCCAGAAATGTTCAAACAGACTGCGAGGCTGTGGTCGCACGTCTACGCAGGCGCTCCTGTCTCCAGTCCCGACTACACACGAAAAATAGACAAACTCTGTGCCATGGGCTTTGATAAGGTGAGAGGCATTTTTCTGTTTTTTTTGTGCTAATGTAAAACTCACAGTAAACAAAGCCCAATATGATACAGATAACTCCTTTAGGGTTTGTGGCAGCACAGCTTCAGTGATCAAACTACAGTTAAAAGGAAGAAAACTGTTTCTAAAATGATCAAAAGTAATATTTCCACATGATACAGGATCATAAATTGACAGGTTTCGGGGTGGTGGTTTGGCAAGCAATACATTTAAAGCCACTCTATGTAGCATACCACTCCTGACCACATAGGGTGCACCACATCACAATAAAGTTCACGTTCAGCCCCTGGAGTAGGAAGCAGCAAAGAGCCCCTGTATTTGGACAACGCGAGCTCATCCCGACTCATTAGCCCAGTATTATCAATGGCTCTGATATCAACAAAACAAATCATGAGCCCCCATGTCAGATTGCTACATAGAGTGGCTCTAAAATGTCTGTTTCACCAACTCTTCTATATTAAACTAAGAAAGTGTGTATACCCTAATTTACTGTACAATTAAGAAAAAAAATAAGTTTCTGCCCTATTTGACAGTGTATCTATGAACTTACCTTTTAATAAGCTTTTCAAACTTTGCTGCCACACAACAGTTGCAGTGTTCACTTATCTAGTATTTGAACTAAAAGAGCAGAGATCTTTACTTTTCAATAAATTCTTTAAGTTCAACTAACCGTTATTTTGCCAATAATCCAGATACATCTCTAAATGTTTTTCCCCCTATATTCAGAATGCAGTAATAGCGGCCTTGTCTTCAAAATCATGGGACGTTGAAACGGCAACAGAGCTGCTCCTCAGCAACTGAGGCCCATCCAGGTGTGAGGATCCAACACCCCCCCCCCCCCCCCCCCCCCCCGTCATCATAGCATCACCTCCCTGCTGGAACCATTCCACACCATTGCCTTCTGTTACCCAGAACCCCCCCCCTCCCAAACACACAAACAACAGCAATCTGGTCTGAGCCTTGTTTTATTACAAAATAGTCTGCTACAGATGACACCCAGTAGCACCTTAGTTGCCAATATGTACAACACCCTGTTGCCTGTCAGATCTCATCTATTCATTAGAGGATTTTTTTTTCCCTCTCAACTAAAAATGTGTGCTTTTGTGATGAGCCCCAACAATCTTTGAACCATGCATCTTGTCTTCCGTGCCCTTTTAAAAAATTTATTTTCTCTGAAACTTCTTTCACCCGTTTGTGCTATTATTTTGCTCAACCATCTGCCGTCGCCTGGTGGATTTTGCAGGGTAAAATGTAAAGGAAGTCCTGCACACTGCTCTCCAACTACAATGCGTCTCTTCCTTCATACGGAAAGATGTACCGTCACACGGACTCTCGACCAGACTTTCAATAATGTAAAAGTCTTGCTGGATTAAATTTACTTGACCTTTATAGTGCTGTTCGTGGGCAGTGTCCAGGGCCTCCTCCCCAACAGTTTTATCAGATGTTTCAATCCACTGCTAAAGTTTGGATGTAATGAGATTTTCATTTTGTATGTAGAAAGGTCACGCACATCCTCCTACATCTGGGCACATGCACAGAAGAAAAAAAAAAGTTCTGTAAATAGATGCGTGTACATTTGAAAATACATTGGCAATGTACTTCTGTTTTCTTACATGGACGGCATTGTACAACAAATTATTTTAAATATAAAGAATGCCTAGTTGACCGTTCTATCTCGAGATCTTATGATTTTTTTTTTTTTTTTTTTAATCCATGAAAAGTCCCACTGCACCCCCCCTTCCCTTTTCTCCTTCCCTTGTCAGGGGTGGCCAAGTCTGCAGGCCCCTGCCAGTCACAACATGCCACTTTTTTTCTGCTACACAACAATCAAATCTCTTATCCTTGCATGTTCTATTTCCTTATTTCATTTGGCCAAATGATGTGGTGGGTATGTTGCATTTAATGTCTCCTTAAAAATAAAAAAAAAAAACCCTGGAACATCTGCTCTGAAAGCCACCAATCACTCAGTTTGGAGCTGTATCTGTGGGTAACCAGAGCGTGTTCAGTTGAATTAAAAAAAAAAAAAAACAAGTCACTTGGTGGAAAACATTTTCCTCATGCAATAAACAGTTCTTGCTGAACAGTTCCAGACAAATCTGAGTGACACAAATGTCATGAAGGATTCAGTTTTACACTACTGTGGTCTTTCAGTCATGGTCCATCGCAGACACATCATCAGCCACAGCTTATGAATACTCTCACAAATGTAATGAGCAGAATCAACTGCGCAATTACTGAGCAGCACTCCGTCAAAATGTTGAACATACATACGGGGGTAGAGGTGATGTCCTATATTCCTAAAATGAACAGAAAAAGCTCATGTTTTAACTATTAAGAGGCTGGAATTCCTCTTATTCCACAACGAGAGTGGGGCTGCTCAGTGTTGTCAGATTTTAATTTGAGGCACACGGACTGTAAGAAAATGTTGAGCATTTGCTTAATTACACTTTTTTTTTTTTCAAAGATTTATATTCCTTTTGCTTGACCCCTGCTGAGCTCCTTTTAGGGGGGGGGGATTACAATTTGACATGGGAGTTATTGTGCAACTATTTGAGAGTTCCCAACCAGAGCCAAAAAGAAGGAAAAAAAAAAAGATGCGGCAGTTGAAAATGCACACAATCTCTTGTATTTGTAAATAGTCAAGTTAGGTTCTTTAAGAGCTTTGTTTCAGTCACCCGAGTGCACCATTGATGGCTGGATCGAGATTTTATAAGAACAGAAACAGAGCCTCCCCCCCATCCTGTCTTCCTGACATTCTCCTCATGTACAATATTGCACGATGAAGCGACTTAAAAAAAAAAGTAAAAATGGGGGGCTGTTGCATCTCAGTTTCTCCATTTGTATCAAAACCCTTTTTTTTTTTTTCTTGGAAGCAAGCAACAAAATATGAAAAGCATGGTTATTTATTGTGACAGTGTCATGTTTCTTTGATTAAAAAAGTGAAAAATAAAGGTCTGCTTGTGTTTTTCAAAACTTTACACTTTAAAAACAAAGTGATCAAGACAAATCCACTGCACAATAACATCTAAAAGCATTTATTTTTTTTTAAAATATATATCTCAAGAGAAGTGGCATACTTTAACGACATCCAAAGTTGTCAAAACAACTTGCATGGTTTCCACTCACTCGATGCTTAAAAGCCAGACTTACCCAAAAGAAATCTGAGTACAAAAAAAGTATTGATATGAGGAGGGGAAAAAAACAAAACTCAAAAGTGACACTAATTTCATTTGTGCATTCCAAAGTGGAGTGCTTCTGTTTATTAAAAGAAAAGAAAAATCAATTTCCCCATGACCACGTGAAGGGACGAGGGAGAAAACAGCTTGAAGCGCTATTCAAAAATGACAAGTTTGTCCTTCCATACACGAAATCAAAATGAAAATGTAAAAGGCTTAGGAAGCATGCCAGGTGGCAGCTGAGCCACAGAGAAGGTTTTCCTGGCCTTGTGATTTTATAACCAAAAAAAAAAAAAAAAAAAAAAAAGTATAAAACATGTTAAAAAGCTTCAGGTGTTCCCACATCCGAGTGACTTGTGATCAGCTGCAAATGATGAACCCTGTCATGTTTGAAAAGTCCGAACCGGAAAGCTGTTATAACTGCAAAAGTGTTGGAAGTGAAATATAAATATTTGTGCAACACAGACGGGGAGGAAGAGGTCAAGAGTCGACAGGGTTGGGATGTTTCCCAGGGAATTTAATAAGCAACAATCATAACCAGATTAAAACGTTTGTAAAATGTCCATCCTTTTTTTTTTTTCTCAAAAATTGCTCCACAAATGAAGCAAAGAGCAACAAACACAAAGGAAAAAAAAAAAATGTTTTTGAGTAAGACCTACATACAGCGAGCTTCAATTTATGACTACAAGGTGTTTAAAATCTTCTAGGATGTCAGTGTGTGTATGTGTATATTGTGTTTGTTTTAAGAAAGGTCCATAATATCTCCAGGAAAGCTTTAAGAGTCAGACGACCTTGTACATGGGATTGAGAAGGTACGCAGAAGATTCAGGCCCATTCGCTCGAGTCTGGATTTCACCTTTGCCGGGTCCTCTCTTTACCTGGAAGAAGAAAAAAAAAAGACAAAATGAAACAGCACACGAGGCATCCATCTTCAGTTTTTAATGCTGGTTAAGTTCTTGACATCCCATAATAGTTACGCAGAAGGTTTTCCACAGAAAATACTTGTTTTACACAGCAGACGTTCTGAAAGCTGAGGTGAGGAACTTCATTAACAGCAGCCAAGTTCCTTTTAGTTCTCCAGTAAGCGTTGAAAATTAACTAGGATGCAAAAAAGCCAAAACCTTCCCTCAAGTGGAATGCTGCCATCATCAATACACCTGTGGAATTCCTGCGAGAGTATAACAAGATGAAAGCTGTGAAAAGGTTTTTCTGTTAACAGGCTGATGTGTAGGAAACGATAGAACCGAGTAACACTCTAAATCAGGGGTGGCCAATCCCGGTCCTCGAGGGCTGCTGTCCTGCATGTCTTTTTTCCTGCCACAACACACCTGAATCAAATGAATGGATCACCATCAGCTTGTCATCAAGGTCTGCACAAGACCATTAACGATCCATCCATTTGAATCAGGGTTTGCTGAAGCAGGGAAACTTCTAAGACTTGCAGGACAGCAGCCCTCAAGGCCCTGGGATTGCCCACCTCTGCTCCTAATCTATCCCCAAGGTGCAATTATTTTAATAACTGTGCTGGTTCTTTCCAATAATTAGATAAGAAGACAAATTTCTCTCACATGACTTTATCAGGGCACCAATGTGAAGGCTACATTGGTTCAAGAGTGGGAAACAGATGCCATTAATGATCTCCCTGGAGTCTTGGTTTTACAGTGAATTTTGTTTAGTTTGGTACATTTGAGCATCTATAGAGGCTTCTGCCAAAATACAGCTTCAAAGTCTTCCTCTGTATGCTGTTAAAAAAAAAAAAAAAGTACGAGAGCCACTTACAAGCCTTCCACTGTTTTCATATTATAATTTCCCATCTTATATTAAATTTCCCAGCTTTGATCAATGAGACACTGTGTGATATAGTGGATTTAAGACGGTATGGTGAGGGTTGGGTGTCCATACTGATCATATTGATGTTGCTCCTCCCAGACATTTTTGTTGAAACATGCTGATCTTAGTTGTAGCAACCCTCTAAAAACACATATTTAGGATGCACTTGTCATTATTTACAGAATTTAAACTTTTAATGCTAAATTAAAAAGTCATTCACATGCCACCTCATAAGTTTTTGGAAATGAATCTTTAAAAAAAAATGCATCTGGTCTGATTTTGTGGAGTGGTCTGGTCGGAATTATCTGCATCTCAATGTGTCCAAGACCAGGGAGATGGTGATTGACTTCAGGAAGAAGAAGACAGCCCCACAGCCTCTTCAGATCCTGGGAGAGGACATCACCACTGTGGAGGAGTACAAGTACCTGGGCGTCTACATAGACAACGAACTGAACTGGAGGGTCAACACTGACGCTGTGTACAAGAAGGGGATGAGCCGCCTCTTACTTCCTGAGGAAGCTCAGATCTTTCAACGTGGCAGCAGGATGCTGGAGATCTTCTATCAGTCTGTTGTTGCCAGCGCCCTTTACTTTGCAGTGGTCTGCTGGGGGAGCAGCATCAGAGCCAGTGACATGAACAGGCTGAACAAGCTGATCAGGAAGGCCGGCTCTGTGATTGGCTGCATACCGGACACTTTTGAAGTTGTGGTGGAAAGGAGAATCCTGAAAAAACTGCTGTCAATCATGGACAATCCTGACCACCCACTTCACACAGTACTGGACAGACAGCGGAGCAGTTTCTCCAACAGACTAGTTCAGCTCGCTGTCACAAGACAGATACAGGAAGTCGTTCCTGCCAACAGCAATTAAACTGTTTAACCAGTCACCTCTGGCTGGCAGAGAGCTCTCAGCTCCCTCTGACAATTAACTTTGGACTAAGGTCTACACTATTGCAGTTTAGTTGTTCATTAAACTAAGCACAATACGTCACTTTATCACACAGTCACTTTATTGTACTGCATTGCACCGTAAATATGCCATATACCATCTTCTTGCACACATAATTTGTTTATAATTTTGTTTATAATATTGTATATATATTTACCATTTATCATCCACATGAGTACTTTCATACTTTTGTTTTGTCTTGGTGGTGGTCACTTTTTTTACTTCAATGTTGCTACTGTAACGCCAGAATTTCCCCCCGGGGATCAATAAAGTATTTCTATTCTATTCTATTCTATTCTAAAATAACCAACAGAACTGTAAGACTTATACATTTTTAACAACAAACTGTGCATCTAATTGTTGTTACTCTTCCTCTGTGCTGCTAATGAACATGCCAAGGAGACCAAGTTCTTCATGAACACCTGCCAAGATAAATGTAACGAAGGCACTCAAGACTGCTTACAGGAAAGACCTTTTTGAGTTTGGGGGGGGGGGGGGGGGGGGGGGGGACTGACACAGCTGAGACTTGAACGCTGGTCCGGCTCTTGATTCTGACGTATTAAATCAGCCGTTAGTCCATATGCCTTCCCTCCACCGACAGGCTCATCCTGCCTGCTGGAGGCAACTCTCCTCCATGTGAGGTGGACCAGGCTGCTCAACTTTTCTCCCTGTGAGAGGAAACATTTGTCTCTCCAGGCAGGACTCAAGCTCAACCTCAGTGCATCCCTCACTGTCCAGGAGGTGGGCAACTGTCCCTACAGCTCCCCGTTTCCTTTGCAGTTTTGCCCCGCCCCCCCCCCATTTGCTCTACCTTTTCCCAGTTAACACTAATCAGACTCCCACCCAACCAAGCTGGCTTGTTTCGCCACTCTTACCTCTGTAAGTCGATCTGTCTATTTGTCCCTTCGTCATTTTGCTGATGCTGTTTCGACATCTTGAGGTTGATAGACTCTCCGGTCAGGCTGGAGTCGGGTCCTCTCTTCCTGCCCCTGCCAGTTCCACCCCCGGCCGATGCTGCTGCTCCGTCTTTTTCAGCTGCAGCGGCGGCGGCTTTTGGAGGTCGTCCACGTCTTTTGACAGGCGACGCTTCCGTCCCAGATTCAGGAATTACTTTTTGACTGGGCTCTTCCTAAAAAGTGTTAAGGAAAGCAGGGTAAGGAGAACAGAGCTTCAGGTTGGGACAAAGATCATGGAGTCTCCATTAGAGCTTACCTTCTTCACCTCCTCGTTCTTGATGACTGGGTTCTCGTTGTTTTCCTGCGCTCGGCTCTCCGATGACTCGGTGGTGGTGCTGCTGTTACTGCGTGTAAAAACCACACAGGTGTAATGATGCTTTTTTATTTTTCTGAGTCCATTTATGGTGTGTGTGTGTGTTTTTTTACCTGTTCTTGTTGATCGTTGAGCTCAGCGGAGAGGAGTTGGTGCTGGCGTTACTGGTTGTGTCTGAAGCTGTTGTGGTCTTGGTAAAGATCCTCCGTCCTGGTACTGTTAAAGGTTTGTTGACAGCTCCCAACACTGGAGCTGGTTTAGGCTAAAAAAAAAAAACAACAAGATTGAAGTAGTAATGTGTAATAATTACACTACCCGCTTTTAAAATAAATCAGGTTTAAAACAACATGTACTTAGATTGAAAGAAAAAAAAACAGTATCACTGCTGTCCTGTCTTCTATTCCTACATTACACCTAAAATTTCTCTGTACAGTAAAAGAAAAATTTGGACAGCCACTTGCTTTTACATTTACAGTGGCAATGGAAACATCTAAAACATCTCCAGGTATGTCTCCGTTACATACCTAGAAACTGCACAAATTGGAATTGCAAATAGACAATAAGCAACATGTTAATTTTGCAAAAGCTAAAAATATATTGTAGGTTTTTGTGCTCACATGAAGCGGGTTTTCTGGTTATATGGACCCATTCAGAGACACCATTATGACACCATTTCCTTTTCTATAGGAACTGGCTCTCTTGGGCATGATGTAGCAAGCACAACAACAGGATTTATAGCTTTAACATAACTTATCAAAAGTTGTACGACTGCTCCTAAAGTTTTGGATCCACTGCTGCTCTGATAAAATAATGTCCGCTGACCTCCCATAAATCCTTCACACACGGCCAGCTACACAAATGCCTGCCTTGCAACAGCTTTCTGTCGATTTTTACAGGTGTTTTTTTTTTTTTAGTAACAAAAATGATGGCTAGACTGATTGTACAAACGAAAATCAAAACTGTTTTTTCTTGTTAAAATATACATTTTAATTCCATGTGAAGAAATATGTAATTACTTTCAGGAATCTTGTGATCTACTATCCCTAATATTGCCAGAAATTATAGAAAGTAACTTTTGACTCCCGTCCCGGTCACTTTAAGGCCAAATGTCACATCAGTAACAGTGAGACCAGCTCACTGCTGCAGTGGTCGCGTGGTAGAGATAACTCAGACGCAAGAACGTATTGATGGAAAAGAAGAGAAGTGACCAAGCATAACAACATGACTTTGTGGTGCAATATGACTAAACCGAAAACCATTTCACAGATTCTTTTTATCAACATTTCAAAAATGTCAATTTTTGCACCAAAGCTGAAATGAAGATGCAGCTACAGTTACCTTCCCGGTGAGCAGCATTTGCCTCATCTCTGAAGTCAAGTACTCTTTATCATTTTTGAAGTCCTGTTTGAGGAAATTTAAAAAGAAAAAAAAAACATAAAGGTTATAACTAACTGGAAAACCACAAATAAAGGAATTCCTGCCTTTGCCTGCTAACAAATCATATTTTCTATTTCTGAACAAATATGGAAGTCTAATAAAGCACTTCAAATTCTGTAAGGAAACTTTCTGCCTTTATCAGAGGAAAAATAAACAACTTGTGTTTTAAATGGCTGGTAGGTCCCAACTCTTATCCAATACCAGGAGGAAACTGCTATCTGTATATTTTATGATGTGCATCAAATGGTGTGTGGGCATCTTTATTGCCTTGTCTTGTATGATGAAGAACTTGGAGGGAAGGACAGGCTCTTTCGGGCAATCCAGGTGACACGCAGTGCTCTTGTTGGCGATGACGAAGAGAGCAACATCACAGACGATATATAGTTTCTGTAACCAGGACATCACGAGACTGTTAGAAGCACTTAATAACTAACAAGTTGAGCTAAAAGGTACAGAATTAGATCTGAATCTATTTGTACCATGATCCAGACTGGAAACCACGGTCCAGATCCAGTCCGACGCTTGCATTATTCTTTATTGCATGCTGTGTGCGTGCATGTGCGTGCATGCTTACCTCATTGGCCTTTGCATCATCAGGACACTGAGCGTCTTTCGTTTGTTTGATGTTTTCCACCATCTTTCTAAGAAAGGCGTGACTGTTGTTCTCATTTTTGGTCATCAGCACTTCTAACATGAACCACAGGCACCTAAAAAAAAAAAAAAAGAAAATTCATGCATACACACAATAAACACATCACAGTTTTTCTTACTGGGCCTCATTCATGAAATGTGAGCAGAACGTATTTGTGTGTAAGCTGTACACAGAGCAGAATGTACGCGTTTCAGCATTCATGAACACGTTAGCTGCTCTAAACCTTCTGTAGCTGCGCAGAGCTCTTGTAAACGTGGAGTGCAAAATGAATATTGCCTTGTCAGACTTTACGACATTAATGCTTTTTGTGGCCTGTTATTTTCGAGGTTATCCAGTGTCACAGGTCCCTTATGTACCCGAGCGCCTGCCAGCAGAACCGGTTCACGACGCCCCAGATGAAGCTACTTGGATACGACAGCACTGGCAGGATACAAATTTGTAAAAAGGAAATGTCTCTTTAAAAAAAAAAAAAAACAAGAAAAACAAGAAAAGTTACTTGTGCCTTGATTGATTTATTGAAGCTACAAAAACAAAACTAATGTGCTGTAAATTTCCAACCAATTCAAGACACCCCCCCCCCTGGCTGCCACAATATATAAGACAAAATAAAACACTATACCTCCTAGTTTGCTGTTGGAACACTAAACTGTCTTTCAATATAATTCTTAATAGAGGTTTCTCAGACAACAGATATAATATAGCTGTCTGTAGCAGAAGGTTGCTTGCTTATAATCGAGAAATGCGTCTATCGATTGATTGATTGATTGATTGATTGATTGATTGGTTGGTTGGTTTAGTTCTGCAGCGGGCTTCCTCAACCTCAATTCTCGATGGGAGCGTTTTTTTTTTTTTTTAAAGCGTAGCGCTCATCAGCGCTGCCTCCTTGGCTGTTTTTGTGGAATCACAAAGAGAATCAAACGCTAGTCTGCGCCTTTATGCCTCCAGATATGACAGTTTCAGGGCTGGGTTTATGCTAATTATGCTTTGTGAAATTCCTCATCCAACACATGGTTTTATGAATAAATCACAGTTTTACACAGTGATTGGGAATCCAGCATAGATTTTCATTTATGTGCAGTTTCTCAGCTTCATAATAGAACTTTTTTGAACGTCACACTAAACTAAAAACACACATACACAAAGAAAAAACAAACCAACCCCTCACTCACTCTTTAACATCTTTCAGCTGTTCGTATTCATGTGGTTTTGTGAAGTCTGGGTCGTGGGCCAGCAGGTGGATCATGTACGGAACGACATACTCAGGAAGAAGCGACACCAGTTTTTCTAAGAGAAAGAGGAAAAGTTAATTTCAACAAAGTAGAGTATGCTTTCAGGTAACATTGTATGAGACGTAGTGATACAAAAAAACTAATTTTAAAATAAAGAAAAAGGTGAGACACGACTTCAGAGATGATAAATGTGTGCAAATGAAACCAGCAGATCAATGAGCAATAAATGAATGTTCCTGCAACTAATGAAAAACACTAATACTGTCATCTATCATCTTTTCCAAGATTTTTTTGTATGTTTTTCCGAATAAGTAGTTTCATTTATAAAGATACAAGTCCTCTGAAATTGTTTAAATTGTTTTTGTGAGTTGCACATTTCCCATCTTTGTTTCCATGTATCTGTCGCAGTGTCTCCAAGAAGTTAAAACAAATTAAAAAAAATGTAAAAAACATTTTCTTAAAGGAACAGTCCAAAGTTAAAACAACCCTTGGGTGAAGTCCTTGGTCTACTGTTGGACGTGGAAACTTTAATTTGAGTTAGAACAGAATATTTGTTTTTTTTTTTTTTTTTTTTTTTTAAGCAAAATGGATAATGTTAGTTCTGGGAGAGACAGACCTGTGTCAAAATAAAGTGCTATTTTAAGCCTCTGGCGAGACTCAAACATGTCGAACCAAGTAGGTTATAGTGTTGGGAGGGTCCACGCAGACATTCTGGCGATTCTTTATTTTAACTATGTATTTGTACAAAATAGGACTGTTTGTACAGGCGTCTCCATCCAATCACTGCTGTCTTGTTATAAGTCTGTACAAGTCAACTACCGATACGGCTCAACTTACTGTCAAACACAAAAGGAAAGAAGTTCTTGTACATGAACTTCTGCTACATGCTTTTCTCATAAAGATATAATTACTCCGACAGTTCTGTAGTCGACTTGCACAGACTTGATGCCAGTAATGAGACAGAGAGAGAGCAGTTCCACTCCCCATCTACACAATCACTGAAGTGGAATGACATTTTAAATCTTGCATCATATGTTTCATTCTGACTTAAAACTGCTTTGATTTATGTCATTTTGGCCCCTGATGAAAGTTTACACTCCTTACCATGTAACAGACGTACTTGACTTTGGGATGATCCTACAAAATGTCCAAACGCAGCAATAACTTTAAAGTGTGATTAAAAATGGTGGAATGTCGTTTATTAGTTCCTGCTATCAATTCAATTCTTTATAATACGAGCCGTCCATCGTCTGAACTGTTGTGCAGCGATGCTCTTTCCAACTGAAACTGCAGCAGTGTGCGACAGGAATGAAAATGCTCTGGAGGTGAAGACTCACCCTGAGCGAGGGGGTTTTGCTTGATGTACTCCCGGCGGACGGAGATGTTTTTGAGGAGGCACTGACGGGCGTGGGCACGGCGCTCCTTGACCGGGTCCTTGGCACACAGGGCGAAAACGGCCAGGTACTCCAGAGGTAGCAACAGTTTGACAAGGGCCAAATGCAACTTCTGTGCAAAGATCTGACGAACCTGGTAGCACTCATCCTGTTGGAAGAGAACGAGCGGTCGATTAAAAACAAAGCTTTTTGCTCATTATGGACATAAAAGGCTCTGAATTTCCACCGAAGGGCTTTTATACAGCAGACATTTGGAATTGCTGTGATAAAAAAAAAAAAAGCACTGGTCAAACTAAATATTTATGATAGCTCTTTCAGGACAGCGAGGTGCCTAAACACTGCCGTATCAAAGCCGTTAAACAGAACCCACCCATCACTTTAGCTTTTAATACTTGCTTTAAGACTGACACGTCAAGTAATGCATTAATATAGCGATTTTAAATTTATAAAAAGATCTTTGATAGAGAAGGTGACACTGACATTGATTACGAGTCCACAGAGCTGAAACTGCTCTGGCGTGATGATGTCATGGTAACACGGCTCCTGTGCCAACTTCATAATGGCTGCGCCCGCAGCCAACCTTAGACGAGACATGTCCGATTTACTGTGAGAAGAAAGCACAGGACAGAGGAATGAATTCAAATGAGTTTCTGACCTCCAGGTTTCCTTTTTCCCATTTGTCTTACAATCATCCCTAAAGCTCCAAATAAATCAACATTCAACCATGACCAAGAGCTAAACTGTGATGCAGCGGTGTGACTGTGGGCCACAGGTACCTGATTTTCTTCTGCTCTGTGAGGTCTCCCTCGCTGACCAGCATGGCCGACAGCAGGCGGAGGGTCGAGTTTGCTGATTTGGACTGATTGTTCTTCATTCCCAGTAACCAACGCACCAGTAACTTTATGGCCTGAACCTGGGGGAACAGGAACAAACAGATGTTTGGGCGGGTTTGTTTGTGTGTTTTATTACATGAAGTCAAACTGGTGAATAGTTCAAATTAATATCCCGGATAAGAATGTACCAAAAGTGAAATGACTTGTGTGTGCATGCGCGCCTCTCACCTTTGCTAGAACTTCTGGTGATACTTCCTCATCGGTGGTCCACAGCTTCCCGTTCTTATTCCCCACCGACTGCACACAAAATCATTTGCGTGTTGCACTTTCACACTTTCCTTTGCATATACACACTAATTCAACATAATCATGACTGACTTCGTTTGTGCAAGTTTCTGTACTGCTTTTACAGAAGTACTAAAAAAAGGTTTAAAAAAAAGAAATAGCGCAGTGACACATTTCTGTGTTTGCTCCACGCACCCTGTCATTCATGAGCAAGTCTTTCACGATGAAATTAGCCACGATGGATTTCATCGGTGAAGCAAACTGATCTGGGGCCAGCATGGATATATGGCCCAGGGACACAAGCGGAGTGATGAGCTGCTCTGGGACGTCTGCGTTGAGACTGCGTGACAGAGGCTGCGGATGGAGGGGGACGGGGGACGGGGACATGAATGCTTCCATGTAAATAAATGTTCAGATACAGCAGAAGTTCAAGTTGATACAAATGCAGTACTTCCATTGTTGGGACATGGTTTCCTACCTCGAAAATCTGTGCCAGCTGTACTTCTTTATTGTTAAAGATGGCGTGAATGCAGTGGACAGCCTGCTTGGCCTGGTGAGGGGTGCCCCGTTTGGCTTTCTGGTGCAGGATGGGAATCAGTGTCCTGAGAGACATGACAGAGAATTTTAAAACCATCAAATCCACACGTCTTACATTTAGGGTTTACTCACTTTCAAGAGGACTTGAAACAGGCCAGACTTTAATGCTTCAAGAGAAACCTTTTTTTTTAAAGATACTTAATGAAGTCAGGTGACTCCTGCCTCCAGAAGGATAATACCTTGCTGATTTGAATATAAGACATAGTGTTGTTTTGTTTTTTTTCTTCCCCCTTGATCACATCTGGAAAAACTTGGGGGGGTGAAGACTTTTACCAAACCGTTACATTCACAAAACCTGTGATGTAGCGCAAACAACCCGAATACTCCCATTACGACTGAAGTCCCATTACACTGCAGTCGTCAAACTACTGATAAGCAGGGAAAAAAAAAAAAAAACATTATAGCGTCACACAATGTAATGCATGGTGCATGCTGTCTTTTCATCAATTTTTGTTAATTTCTGGAAAAGCACTCATATCTGGATTAATAAAGAAAAAGTCCTGACAATGACAAGACAAGATTTGATTCTCATCTACTCCCTCCCAAAAGATTCGTCTTGAAACAGGCCAGATCATCTTATATTCGGGTCAGTATGGTACATTGTGTCTCTGGTTTAATAATACACTTATAAAAACCCCGTCATAGGACTTGAGTGAGGTCAATGTTACAATATGAACGTCTTCTCAGGATAATTCTGTGATGATGCTGACTGTAAAATGGTCCTTCTTCCTGTCAAATGGTACTGATTTTATCTGTTGTTAGACGCATAGCCTTTAGTTTCTGTTGCCATTGTTGTTCTATATACTTCCAGCTCAGGCTTACACTTTTTTGTTGTTGTTTTCCCACAGAACCCAAACTGTGTCGCAATCCGCCATATTATCATATCCAATCTTTTTACGTTCGATGTTGCTGCTGTGTTTTTTTTTTTTTTTCTTTTTGCACCTTATTTTATTTTTGTATATTACAAAACATATAAAACTATGATTGCTTTGTAAGAGACATGTATTCTGTCCAATGTGCATTTGGCAATAAAAAGAAAGAAAAAAAAAACGTCATCCATCCATGTCTTACGATCTTATCTGTTGCAACTCTGTCTCGATCTTCTGTCCAGTGTTTCTGAAAATCTGGATGGCTGCCTCTGCCACTTTGTCATCTTCCATCTTCAAACACTGGAGCAAAGACTCGTAGGTCTCCGCTGAGTGGAACGCTGTGGGGTGTGTGAATGATAGGACCTAAACACAGAGATGAATTCAGTATTTTCCAAACATTAATGTTGTTAATGAACACTTTATTTATGCACTCCACACTCTGTCCCCTTCAAATTTCACACAAACTACTTTAACTACTGGCTTCTATTTGCAAAGCCTGTACCTTGAGCAATTCTAGTCCAGACCGGAATGGCTGTATCAGGGGTGACACCCTCTTCATCATCGTCAGCTGTGCCCTCAATGGATTTGTTCAGCAGCTTTACCAGCGCACTAAAGTAAAACACAGAATGTAAACCGTAAACATCCCGATGTCAGGCTAACCCATAATCTTGTGTTTTCTGGCTGTCTCAGACCAAAATTTGACTAAAAGATTTTTTTTCTTCATAAAGCAGTAAGGGTTAAACCTGAGCCCAGACTGAGGCCTGCAGTTGCACCTCACCACCACTAGGTGGCTCAATGAATGAGAAAAGCCTGTTACTGGTACCCTGTTACACAATGACACAGGCATCCAGCACATGAAGCACACTGTCACTGAGAAAGTGGAAAACAGACTACTGACCCGTCATGAGACTTTGTTTTTCAATGTGAAAATACATTTAAATCCAATTAAACAAAATGCATCAACCTTTTTAACCCTTTGAAGTGAAATTAAAAGGTACTCTGATCCATTTCATCAGAATTCCCATTTAAACTTGAATAAATGCTAATATTTTAGATGTCAGTGAAAAATAAAATCCCGCTCTTGGTGTGTTCAAGAAAGCCAGGGATTTTTCTGACCTGATGGCCTCGGAGTCGATGTGAACAGGTGCGATTCGCTCCAGCAGGAACTTCACCATCTCCAGGAAGGGGTTGGTTGGCTGCTTCGGGAATGTCAGCTTCCTGGTGATCTCTCTCTGCACAAAGTACAAACAGTACATATGTGATAGAAACATTCAAGCTTATGAGATTAGAAATCTGTTACATACATACACCAAACTTTGTCATTTCATCTGGAACAAATTTATTCACACTTATTTAGCTTTAAAGTACGGTTCATGTTTCCTATTCTGCTCAGGCTTAGAAAGTTTTTTTTTCCTGCTCTAAGCGCAAAACCAAACTCACAACACAAAATCTTGTGATCACAGCCAATCATCAGCAATTTCAGCAGGTGTGTGACGTGTTCAAGAGGTAAATAGCCTGTCAATCTGACTGTAAGTAAGTCTGCGCTCTCTCACCACACAGATCTCAGCCTGTTTGCATGAGCAGGTCGGACTGATGAGCATCTCCAGCTGGACCCTGAGCTTCTCATCCTCAGCGAGAACCTGGTTGAATTTCTTCATGAACTCCTGGGCCTTTCCAGCATCGGGCAGGTTCTCTGCGAGCACACAGCAGTGTCAGATCAGGGAGTCAGCCGCACGCACGATAAACCCCTTTTTACATAAATGTATTAAAATAATGTACTGCTTGTACGCATTTGCACCCAACTTACTAGCAATACTCATAAGCTTCCCAAGCATTGATGTGTTATTGGCCTCGGACTACCAGGGAGAGGGAGAAAAACATGCTCAAAACGTATTTGGGAACTCATTTCTGTATATTTTTTTAATATTTAATGAGTCTCAACACACCACTGGCAGCTTGTGTAGATCAAGCAGCTCTTTGACGAGACCTCTGAGCATGTTCTGACACTTCCACATCTCATTGAGTGCCCTGAAAGCAAAGATACATTAAAAAATAAATAAATAAATAAAAAAGAGGAACACACAGGATGAAATTCATAAACTGCTCTTATAGTATGTAATTTTTGTCTTATTGGAGGACTGAGATCGTATACCCCTACTGCACTTGTGGGTCAATCTGCAATTCAATATTTATGGACGATACATAAAACGGTAGTGGATTTGTTGCAGGAAGGTGTAAATATTGCAGGTTTACTAACTTTACAGCATTCGTGTCCAGGCAGGCGTACAGGTAGTAGAGGCATTTCATCTTCTCCTCTGTATCAAGACTGTGGGGGACCATGAACTGAGCAAAAATCTTCTCCACTAATAGTCTGGGAAAGAAAATTTCCATTAATCAATCACAAAAGAAAAAACAGAGAAAATTAAAGAATAAATCATTTGCAGGTGGGAATTTTGCAGTCTGATTTCTTAGACAGGTGTGGTGCTGTGCCGTGTTCTTATGTTTTACCTCCAGTAGTGAAGGAAGAGTATTCTACTGCTGAATAACGAATAAATATCAACAGCACAGACTAAATGACAGTTGTGGTAACTGTCGCAGTGATGCGTCTCTCAGCGCCAAACACTGGAACTTTATCAGTGTTTCGATGCAGGTGGCAGGAACAAAGTATTAACAAAACCCTTCAGCTTTGTGCTGCTAAGTGAATTCAATCCAAGACGTATATGAAAACCACCAGGCTCTCCTTGCAGTTAGACTGCACATTCTTTCTTGGATTGTCACGTAATCAAAAAGGGGGATTTCTACATTTTACAAATCACTATTTATTTATTTCTTTTTTTTTAAGCCGGCATTAAATAATATCTGTATTATGTGTGTCCTTACTTGTCATCAATGCTGTTCTGATAGTAGATGTGCAACAGTTTGTCCTTGATCCAGCTGATCTTCAGGGCTGATTCCTTCCCGGCTTCGTGGTGCAGGCAGTACTTCTTATAGAGCTGAGCGAGGCCCATCATGGCCTCCTTACGCACACGCCACTACAGTAGCAGAGCAGAACAGATTAAAGTGGAAGGGAAGAAATTAAGATTAGGAAGGCAAATTTCCTTATCTTGTGTTATGTGGAATGTGCTCTGCTACTGGTAATCAGGGAGACAAATCTGATAAACATATGCATTTTTAGCAAGGATGAAATGTGATTTAGGGCTCGAAAATCTTAGATTTAAATAAAAGAACATTATCAAGCACTATTTAGTTAATGAAAAACAATCAAATGCTAAATGACAAGAACTTATGGCGACTTTAATTCATGTCTGTCCTACTACACACGTAGGTCTCACCCTCTTGTCAAGGGTCCTCTCCCGTACAAAGCCCAACAGCTGGTCATTGACCAAATTGAGGTCTTTCTTTCCAGCGTTGATGATTGTAACAATGACGTCATGACGAATGGCTTCCTCTGGGTCGTGCGAACGCACCTTCAAATACTCTGAAAAGAAAAAACATAAATTGAGAGAGAGAGAGATATGCAGCCATGTTTCTGTTACTGCAGTATGTAAAAGAGTGAATTCAGCTGGAAGCCAGAGGAGACCGCAACCTGCAGCAAACCACAAAAACAAGATAAAGCACACCTGTCAGGTCTTTCGCCAGGTCTGGGTGGTTCATGAGGCAGTGGCTCGCAAACTTTACACACTCTAGCCTGACTGGTACGTGGATGTCGTTGAACCTGGAACGAAATGTCAGTTGCATGTGATTAATTCAAATGAAATGTGCTCCAGGCTGCAGGAAACTGGGTGAATAAATTAACCGAGGAAATGCTACATCCACAAAAAAATAAACATTATTAAAAAAAAAAAAAAAGACTAGGAAGACAAATGTTCATCAGTGCAAACATTGCTGACTTAGACAAATAAAAATAAAACTTTAAATATACATTTTGTCAGGTAAACAAATTGTGATTACAACAGTATTTGATTGTAAATTTGCAAAGACAAAACATTTAACTTTTCTCTCTAAAAGTGATGGGGCCACTGAAAAAGAGCTTTATGTATGTCCCTTTACTGCTCATATTCAGTATCAGACATCACTTGCACCACGTCGTGTTCATGTTAACTCACCGTCCCAAGAAGCACTGCCACAGTGGTCTGTTTTGTGAGGCCAGCTCCGAGTCTTTGGCCCCAAATAACTTTGCTAACAACCGAACAACAGCCAGACGCTCCTCGCCATCATTGCTCTGCAAACACATGAAATCCATGCAATTTCGTTCGAATACATTTCTGTCATATGTTCAAACTTGTATTTATTTTATTATTATTCTATTATCATTTTTCTTCCTATCAGACAATGTTTTTCAGTACCTGGGCCTTGTTTATCAGCTCATACCGAGTATCTGTCCAAAATCAGTCTAATTTCAGGCCCCATGTTTTATTTTGGAATGAGAATAAGTATAAACCACATGTCTTATGATAAGACCCAAACCTTGCAAAAGCAGCGGCTTCTGAGAGCAATGTTTCATCATGACCATTAAGATCAGTAGACATACAGTATGATGGATGGATCTATTCATTTTTTTAAATTTTTAATCTCAAGTTCCAGTCAACACAGACTGAAGGAACATTTCTAGAAGGACTGTATCAGATTCTGCAAAACTAACACTGAAGCCATAGATGACTTCTATAACTTTTTATTACAAATGAAGCGTAATTTCAAAACCAATAAAAAGACTTTATGCTTTCACAGAACTCTTCACCAGTAAGGCTGATGTTTGTGTCTACGTGTGTGCTGTGTTAACCTTCAGTTTGAACTCCAGCTGTGGCATAACGGAGGTAAGCAGCATGGGGTCGATGGTGAACAGCTCTTGGATGAGGTCAAAGACGTGCTCTGATAGATCGCTGACTGAGGACTTTCCCATCACTAAAACCTGATTGAAGAACTGTGAAAGAAGAAAGAAAAAGCACAATTTAGGAACGACTGAAGACGAGTGTCAATAGATTGCATCTATATAGTGCTTCTTTTTTGTTTTTCTTGGCCATTCAAAGTGCTTTTACAGACACGTTTACCATTCAAAGATACGTTCAAACAGATTTCTTAATCTGTAAAGTTATTTGCAGCATATACAGTGCTTTTCTTTGTCAAATATACACACAGATGACACACTGTGGGGAAAAGCAGATTTTAGTGTATATGCAACAACATGGCAGGTGTTACGTCTGGGGATCAAACCGCCAACTATCTAAATGAAGGACAGCTGCTATAACTCCTCCTGAGTTGCAGCTACTCCAGTGCATCCTCAACATCTGCCTCACCTCATCCAGTGCTGTGAGAAAAGTATTTGCCTCTGTCATTATTCCTTTTTTTTTTTTTTTTTTTGCAGGTTTGTCACTAGGGCTGTGGAAAAAAAAAATCGATTTGGCAATGTATCGTCATTTTCGGCCACCCAATATCGATTTTTCAGTTTCTAATATCGATTTTTTTACAATGGTTACAATGCTGTCAGTATGTTGTAATAATTACTTAAATGTGCAAAAACACTAATAATAAACAATAAATAGGTTGTTTTGAAGCAAATAGTTTTGACTCAATTTGTCCTCTGAATGATCAATATCATCTGATGAACATATACAGCAACTTGATTTTTCATCTCTACTTTTAATTTTGATATTAACTGGGTAGAATATCGCAATACATCGTGATATCGTAATATTGTTTCGTAACCCAAGTATCATGATACATATCGTATTGTGAGGTCCTTGCCAATACTCACCCCTATTTGTCACACTTAAATGTTTCTGATCATCAAACAGACTTAAATCTTAGACAAAGATAACCCAAGTAAACACAAATGCAGTTTTTAAGAGGCATTTTTTTTTATTAATGAAAAAACCTTCCAAAAGTTAAACTTTGGTTTTATCAATCCATGGAATATTTTACCAAAAGTCTTGGTTTTCATCAAGATGGTTTTTTTTTGCAAGTGAGACGAGCCTTTACATTCTTTTTGGTCAGCTGTGGTTTTGGCCTTGGAACTCTGCCATCAAGCCATTTTTGTCTAGTCTCTTCCTCATGGTTGAGTCATGAACACTGACCTTAATTACTTTGTTCCTCATCTGTTCCTGAATTTCTGTGGATCGCAGCATGATGTCTGGTTTTTTGGATGTTTTGGTCAGACAGGTTCTATTTGATTTACCTCTTGATTTGACAGGTCTGACAGTTATCAAGCCTGGACGTGGCCAGTGAAATTAAACTCAGCTTTCTAAAAAAAAAAAACGTGAATTACCACATTTACTTCATGATTTAACAAGGGGGGCAATTACTTTTTCACATAGGACCATGTAGGTTTGTACAATGTGTTTTCCCTTAATAAATAAAATAACCAGTTAAAAACTTCATTATATGTTTACTTGAATTATCTTTTTCTAATATTCAAGTCTCTTTGATGATCAGAAACATTTAAGTGTGACAAACATGCAAAAAATAAGAAATCAGGAAGGAGGCAAATACGTTTTTACAGCAATGTATATGTAAACTTATGATAAAAGAAAGAAAACAAGTGTGAAGTGCAAATAAACAATATGTAGCGACAGTAACGACAACTGCTTACACTTGCAATGCATGTCTCAATAGTCTGGACAGTCCTCTTCAACAGAGTCTTGGCAAGATCGTATGCTTGTTTGTTCAGATTCTGTTCCAAGGAAGATTAAACACTGATTAGTTGGTGCAATGAATAAATTTGCTTAAACACTCAGACAGAACCTCCAGGCTTCTGGTCAGCATGATCACAGCAGAGAAAATATAAATGGATCAGATGTCCATTGGTAGAAAAAAAAGCAGAGGTGTATCTCTCCCAAATACATTCATTATAGTTAAGATTAGTTATAATTAATCATATTTCTCATTACCAAAAAGAAAAAAGAAATATGTGAAAAAATTAAAATCAGCATCTCAACAAGCAAAAAAAAGAAGAAATTTCTCAGTTTTTTTTAACTTAATTAAGTGTTAACTGATGTTTTATTTTAAAGCAAATTTTTATATTCAAAAAAACCTATTCTCAAACAAAAACACAATTATAACATTATGTGTACAATTCTAAGTTGATATAAATAAATGGTACCATATTTGTCTAATATACTGTAAACTGGTGTTTTTGTTGTTTTTTTTTTTTACTTACTTTGTGTGCAGGGATGAGGTTAATTAGGATTGTGTCCAGCAACTCTTGTGTAACTCCGTCTCCCTCCATGATGATAGAACTCATCAGATCCATCATGTGCAACTGCACCTTCTGGTTATGGCTGTTACTGGGGTGGAACAGAGACTCAGACATGTTAACGCCTCGTTCCGTCACAAAACAAAAACAGGTGCAAAACTGTTGTACTTAATTTTTACTTTAGAATTCATTTTTATATTCAGTGTTACGGTGATATTCAGTGTTAATGAGCACCACATGCACATCCAAGTGTTCTAATACTTAAACAGGCGATATCCATCAGTGTGTGTGTGAATCGTATAAGCCACCAGTGTGACGACGGTTTGAAAGATTCAAGCAGCAGAGGCCTTACTTGATGACAGAGAACAGTGTTTTGAAGAGCTGGATAAAGATCTCGTTGCAGTCCTCCAGTTCAAAACAGATATTGTATGACTTCACCCATGCAAGGTTCTATGGGAAACATAAAAAAAAATACCAAGCTTTAGCAATTCAACAGTGACCCCCCCCCCCCCCCCCACAGTGGATGGAAGCAGTTGATAAAAATAGCACAATACAGAACCTATATTGTGCTATTTTTTAAAATCAACTTTCATATTGATAAAGCACAACAATAAAGCCGTTTTACTCCGATAGCAACTCATAAACTCCCGGTTTGTTAGATTGTACAGGCTAAATCTTCTCTTTGTGTGTGCGCTCCTGTGAGCATCCTGTTTAACTTCACCCTTCCTCTGTTCCCGCTCACTCTGTTATTGATTACCTTCCTATAACAAGTCAATCAAACACATTACTACTAGTCACTAATTGATCCCATGTGGTGTAGCTCTACACTTGAAGCTTAAACAACCATAACAACCTACATGTAAGCAGAAGGGAAATTCTGCTTGCACATAGAGATAGATAATTTGAAAAAAGAAAAAGTTCTTGGTATGCTTGCTGTTTTAACACTTTTATTTGCAGGTTAATCAATTATGCACCTCTTAAAAGGACAGCTAGACAGCCTGAGAAGTGTATACAGTGATCCCTTAGTTTTTGCGGTTAATGGAGACTGGCGCCCCCCAACGACAATTAAAATCCGCTAACTGGACCAGGAGCCCCCCGAGCCTCAATAATGTGTTTAAAATATGTTTAAAAACCCCAAAAAAGTAGCGAGACGCTGCAGCGAAACAAGACAAAGGCTCAACTGTGGTCTTTCTGTTACCATCACAGCCTCTGGTCTCTGAACCGTAGTAAAGTAACCGCTGCTATTGTGCTATTTTTGGCACGTAATTAGCAGCTAACACGCTAACAACAACAAAACAAAAAGTCCGGTTTTCTCTGCATGGAACGATCACTTTATTCTGGCACTGCAGGAACTTGTAACATCACACAGGTTGTATTATTCGTCTCATGTCGGTTGAGAGAGAATGTAAATCTATACATGCTGGGCTGCTGTTTATGCTCACTCCACTTTTCATCTAACCTCGTTTTTGTTCTGCGTCCCACGACACACACACTACATTACCCATAAGGCCACATTATTACCCATAAGGCTACCTTCTTAAAGGGGCCAGGCTGGCTCACAGCATTTCTTCATTGTGAGAGAACGCCACAACATCCTGTGATGTTTCTGCGATTTTCTAAAATTTCTTAAATTATATTATATATTTCTGAAAAAAATCCGCTAAGCACTAAAACAGTGGTACTCAAACCACGAAGTGGCAAGGGATCACTGCATATTACAGATCAAGTCCATTTTGAACCTCTGAAAGTCAGGAAAAGCAAAACATGGGACTTTTGAATTACCATTCAGAAGACTGTTCCTCTCCACTGCTAAACTAGCCAACTTTCTGCTGACCCAAGTCCAAAACCTTCAGATTTTCACTTTAAAGTGATGTATGACAAAATATGCAGCAAACTCTGTCATTATAGAAGCTGCAAGCAGAGAACAAGGCAACATCTCTGAAGTCATGCTGCACAGAAAAATGACTGAAATCAATCAACCAGTTGACTCATTGAAAAACAGCTAGCACAAGCATCGATCCCTCCATCAGCCCTTCTTGGTTTCAGACAAGCAAATACCTTACCTCCAGCAGGTAGAAGTATCGGTTGAACTGAGGGCTCTTGGTGTCTTCTAGTCCTTTTAACTGTCTGGTGATAAACAGGAAGATATCCTGCAGAAAAGAGCATTTGTAAGCATTCAGTCAGAGTCAAAAATGTTTGTGTGTGTTCATTTAATTGTCCAGGAGCGTGCACCAGTTGTTTGCTGTGACCGTTTACAGAGCATTATCGCTCAGCAGTGTGGATCTTCACATCAGGGGAGCTGTCTGGCAGAAATGACTATTATCTGGAAAAATTGAGTGCTCATTTAAAAGGTCAATTACAAACCTTGAGCTTGTCATGGGAGGTGTAGGGGGCCTCAGGAGCATAGATCCTAAAGATATCAGCTAAACAGCAAGCCACCAGTAGCCGTACGTCTTTATTGGGGTTCTTTAGGAAGAACTCTGAGGCAAGATGGAGTGCCAGTCCAAGATACTGCTGCTTCTCCTCTTCAGAGTCCTGATCCATGTCCATGTAGGTTTTCACCACCATCTGTTGAGTACATTGAACAAGGGTTGTAACATCTCCTTGCTTCTTTCCCCTTCACTCTGCTGATACCACTGAATCCCCAATAAAGTTGCTCCCCTTAACATGATCTTCTGTTGTCAGACAACAGATGAGCATGAAAGAGCCATTCAGACAAGATAACCAGGAGTCACTTATAAATATCTATCATGCACATTTGTCAGGGACAACATCCATTTACATGTAAAAAAAAATATCTATATATTTGGATAAAAACTTAGTGGAGCTGTGCAGTTCACTGCCATGTGAAGGCATGGCAGTGGTTGAGCCATCTGTGGTGAGAAAACAAGAAGCATGAGAACAGCAGGAAAGCTGATTCTGTTCTGCAGAGCAACCACCCTGTCAAGAAAGTCACAAAATCCTCCTGTAATCAGGAATGAGAAGAAAGTAAGGATGATGCTCACTGTAAAAGCATGCTGCAATTACTGGCATGACTTTATAGAAAAACTGCTTCATCAATAACAATACTAATCTATATCAGGACGGGACAACTCTCTTGAAAAAAATAATTATCTTTTAAAAAGACAACGTCCCAATTCACCAAAGGTTTTGCTCTCATTATTCCAACTTGAATCCAATTATAGTGATATAAACTACTGAATGAAAACTTTCACTTCCAGAAGCAAAAGAAATTAATCTGCAAGTACAACCAAAACACATTCATCAATGTTCCATGGAAGAAGGAACTGAATGCAACTCATTCAATGTGCACAGATAGCAGGGCTCGGGTCATCTGTGAGCAGTCAGAGTTTAAAGTTTAACTCCAAGTTCTTGACCACAGCACAACGTATCACGTTACCTAAGCTTCAACATCATTCAGAAGTGGCAAAACTCAATCCTCTTTTCCTGTCAGAAGCCCTAAACAAACACAGTTATAGGTTTTAATATTTACCAAAGTCATACTAATGAGTCATTTCTTCTGACTTCAGCTGACGAAATATACAAAGGAAAATGCTGAGGAAGTCTTGGTTTAAAGCATTGGGGGAAAATGAATTACATCTTTCAGAAGTGTCCATGTCCATGTTTAACTTACAATTCAAGATACCTTAAGAAATAGTTTTATAAAATGTCCCTTCAATGTAACAGTGGATGCAAATTAATATGGCAAAGGGGGGAGCTTAGCAATTATGACGATTTACTTTTTTGAGCAAAAAGATGACTGTCGTATGAGTCATTTAAATGGATATTTTTAACACTAGAAACCCTTTCAACACTTTTATTATTGCTATAAATGGACATGACCTGTCAACATTCAGAGAAATAAAAAGGAGCTATGATGTTAGAGCCAGTGTTTTCTGGCATTTTTTATGTGTTAATATTAATCCTTAGTAAATGTAGAAACACTTCAGCAACTCTGCTTTGTCCATTGAACTTGAATAGGCTAACCTCTGTGATTAGAGCTCGCCTGTACTGAAGGGAATCACTTTGAATTAAGAGTTAACTCCAATCCAACCTCAAGACTCATAGCCCAAGCGTTTGTATGTCTGTCAAAGGGTTTTATATTGGTCTTAAACTCTTTGACAAGAAAGAATTGTAGGATTAAATTCAACAACTCTTCTTAGTTTCCTCTCACCATTATGAAACAGAACAAACCTGACATCAGAATTTCATTCAAAGAAATTGTCTTTTTTTTTTTTAATTCCTTGAAATTAAATAGAAACACCTGCATTGCCACAGGTTTAATTAATGCCAAAACTCAGTCCTTTCTCAATAAGCACAAGAATGCCATGCTCTAATCTGCCATCTCCTTTGTGTGTGCTTGACAGTTCAAGTATAGCTGTAAAGCTCTCTTTATTATTAGGCCACCACCAGGGGTGGGGGATGGGCCACCAGCTCCAAAAGACAGCAGAGAAGCACATTCATACTCTCTCTCACACACACACTTGCAACTGTCACTGTTATTAGCGGAAGACGGCTGTGAATAGAGACTAGTTTTTAGGCTTCTTTAGTTAAAGAGTTTGTATCGAGTAGCAGCAGCAGATGCAAACTAGTGACTTGTTCTAAAATGTCTCCTGATGCAGTTTGACAGTGTAAATAGTTTAATGTTTGCCCAAAACCAAGACGACTTTAACTTTGCAATCAATGTATGCAGCACTGAAACCATCTGAAAAACTTGGAAAGAAAACAACTTCCTATTTGAGTGGAGTCAAAAATGATCCTCCAGACATTTGCAAGATGAGAAAGCAAAAACAAAAAAGTGTGGCTTTTTACTCATCTCAATAAGAATGTTTAACCATTAAATGGTACAACTCTACTTTTCTCCACGCAAGACGGTAATCCTTTAACATGGAACAGATGGGTGGCATATAAGTGCAGCCTCATACACACAGCAAGTTAGTTCTGCCTCTGTCGTGCCTTTATTCCACCTCAGTGTGCTGTGTGAGTCGCACAAAGGATTAACAGGTATTAACATTTAATGCAGCTGTTTGTGCACCTCTGTTCCACCTTAGGAGGTAGTAACAAAGGCATAACAGTGGTGAAATAACTGCTGTGTGAATTGGCAATGTGAAAAGACGCAACAGCGGCAAAGTTGGGTCATCAGTAGGGCTGAGCGATATGAACCAAAAGTCATATCCCGATATATTTACGCTGAATATCGATATATGATATATATCTCGATATTTTTTCTGCAAAGTGGGAGCAAATGTTTATCCAAAGCCAAATATGACATGTCACAAGTAGTTTTATTGAAACCGGCTATTTCAGTGATCAGTGGCAAAATCAAATGAATAAATAACAAACGGGTTTCTTCACCTGGTTCATGAAAAAATGCTCAGTTGTTCAAATAATAAAATGGAAACATAAATACTGCAGTGCTTATCGTGTTCATAGTTTTCAGTAGCGTTTTGAATCCGACTTATTCCACAGTTGCAACAGGGACCATGTTTTTAGCAATGTGATAGCGCTTTCGTTATAGTACACCACTGGTCACTTTTTCATCATAAGGCACACTAAAGGGAAACGAGGCTAGCAGTGGGCTTTGTTTTGGGGCTGGAGCTTTTCCAGGATGTGGTTGGCTTGTGGTTGGGGCTTCTGCAGCGCGCAGCTTCAAAAACTTTTCGTACTACAGTTTGTGCCACTGTTTTAGGTGGTGAAGAAGATTTGTAGTGCTTGTTTAACTTGTTTATCGCACTCCCTACATATGATTTGATTTTGTTGCTCATCTGATACTTTAAAACTGAACTGTCTCCAAATTACTGAGCCTCTGCTCAGTGGCTCCAGGTCAGCAGAGCAAGGATCATTGCGCAAATTTGAACTATATCAATATATACGATATAGTCTAATTCCATATCACAATTTAAAATTTATCGATATAATTTTTATATCGATATATTGCCCAGCCCTAGTCATCAGCCAGAGGTATTCGGGCCTCCGTTTGGAACACTGAGTCAAGTGTTCCAAACGGAGGCCCGTTTTGGAAACACAAAAAAAAAAAAAAAAAAAGGGGGGGGGGGGGGGCGTGAGCAGCAACACAGAGATATGACTGCCCAGTTAATCGAGGTTTAATCACAATTTCAATTTTGGCTCTGTAAAAATTCTGTAAGAAAAAAAAAAAATTCTAACCACAATTGAACAGTCCTTGACAGACAGATGGATTGGCTGCATCACAAACTATGTCACTCAACTTGGGTCGCTACTCAGTCAGTGAACCCCAGTACTGTGCTTAGCAACCTGGAGGAGCCTCCACCTTGTAAAACTGGTTTGCTGAAGCCAGCTGGCTTCCCCCTCCCCCTGAAGCTCCCTCTTGCAGCCGTGGTAACATTGCAAATGCAATGACTAAACTGAAGCCAGCACTGCTATGGGTTCCCCAGAACAGCCACATAGAAACACAAACAAAAAAAAAAAAAAACAACAACAAAAAACTTCTTTTTTTTTATTTATTTATTGCCATGGTTTCCAGTGCTGTATTTCATTCAGCTGAATAAAGCAATAAGTGACCTAAGACATTATGGAGACTTGATGCTGATTTAGGTACCATCTTCAGACTGCAGGATTCTCCAATACTTTGTGAAAGCACACACTAGGAATATTGTGTCTTTGTGGTTTTTAGAGAATGGAATTGGGATTCCCCAGTCCGCCTTCACACCGCAATATTTGTATGAAAGTAGCATCTGACACAAAAGAACGATACAAAACTTGCCTAGGTGTAGAGGTGCCATGAAATCAGCACATTCCATGACACCAGCTCATGTTTACACAAAGACTTCGTCTCCCCTCTGCTCAACTTGATTACACTAGGATTTGTACAAACTCAAGAGACACTGAATGTTTGGGAATAAGACATTTAGGGAAAGGTTAAATAATTTTATTTAATGACACAGTTAACCAAGTAGATGACCTGGTACAAATCAGTGGATATTACAGAAGTGAGAGAACAAGAGCTGCAAGAAACTAATTTCTTACTGGCTGAAGTAAGGCTGAGACTGATTATTTTGAGAGCCAATATGGCAAAATTTTGAAATGACTGCGGAGATATGGGTCCCAAATAGATCTATACATTGCATGGAGGAAATCATCCTCCAGTCAGACAGCACCCACCAAATCCAGGATCAGTTAGCGCCCTGAGAATCATCAGATAAGAACCCAATCCAATAACAAACAGCTCAATTTAAACTAGAAGGAAACATGGAGACTGCTGATCAACTTCAAGGCACTCAACTTAGAAACAATAGTCAACCAGGCCAGTCTGATTAACCAACAAGTAGCTTTGAAGACCTTGCCAATCAAAAATGTACAAACTGCATTGATTTAGTGAATGTGTTCTTCTCTTTGAGGTTTGCTCCAGTCATCACAATGTAAGACAGCATTGGAACACAAGGGTAAAGTCTATGTCTGACAGAGGTTACCGCAGAACTACAGGAATTCCTCAAAGGTTTTTCAGTCAGCAGTGATGTGCTGATGGCCAAAGATTAGGGGTGCACGATAACTATCGGGCTGATAACAGGAAATTATGATGTCATCCCGATAACTCCGATATCGAATAGCCCCGATAACAAATATATTTTTGTCAACAGGGCAGTGTCTCGCTCCCTCTGAGCCTTGAATGACCAGCAGTGAATGTTATGTTCAAGTGACGTCGGCATAATCAGAAGAACGATTACTCAATAAGGAAACTCAAGAATACCCCCTCATGCCAGAAAACAACTCGTTAACTAGGTCATAATTTTGGTAGTTGCTGACTTGAATTGATATTAGCAGTATTCTCCCACATGTTACACATAAAAAAAGAAAGACAAAAATAGAAAAGGCTGAAAGAACGACTAGCAAGGGAACATGGGAATTTACGTTACACCATGAATGCAGCCTGCAGCACAGCCTACTGATCACAACAAACATGGCGGCGTGGAACTTCGTCAAAGTTTCAGAAGAAGATAGTTTGGTGGTTATTTGTGACGAATCCTTCGAGCAAATTCTACGAGGAGGGAAGCACAAGCATAAGCTTTAATACGTAAAACCCGATCGGCCACCTACAACATAATCGCTTCCATGGAGTTTTGAAATCGCGCTAATGTGAGCTAACAGAAGCTAATGCTAACGTGCGCAAACCAGCAGCAGTCTCTCCCTCCCCTCTCCCTCATTCCTCTCATCTAAAGCTTCCATGAGATTAAAAAATTAAAAAATAAAAATCACTGAACCTCATTTACTTTAATTAAAGGTATTAATTTAAATGGAACCACAAGCCAAAATCCTTTAAATGTTAATCTTTTTCAGTTTGTAATTCTGATGCACGTATTTCCATCAGTTTAAGGAGCCTTTATTTTTTTAATATCAGTCAGTAATGCAGCTTATTTAAGTTAATGTGAGATATCAAATAGGTTTGTTTGATAGCTTTACGAAAATGTTTGAGAGGCTTGCCAATAGTTTTTCATTGGAAAAAATAAATATCTGTTCATTTAAAAAGTCAAAACTATTTTTGATTTTGTTCACAGTATTGATGTAATGATCTTAGGTATATGTGTGTGTTATCGGTTATCAGTATCAGTCTTTAGGAGCTGAAAGTTATCGGTTATCTGTATCAGTTTTAAAAAAAAACAGTTATCGTGCATCCCTACCAATGATGTACACCGGCAATATGTTAATCACAGATGATACAGAAAAGAACACATCTGGAAAGGCTACAAAAGTTGATTGGAAGACTCTCTGCAGCAAGGCTTACACTCAACCTTAAGCAATGCCAACAGTTCAAAGTAATTTACGTACAACTGGAGCATTACTTCAGTTTAATGTCAAGACCTACTGATGCTAGGAGGAAATAATTATTATTCTGCTGATCAATGGCACTGTGTTAATAGTTCACCTGCCGGTATATATTTCTGTGTTAACTATCAGCATGTGATTTGTAAAACCACCTACTACACATCAACATATCAAACCATGAACAGTTAAACAAATGGCAGGTTTTGACAGCAGGTTATACAAGTAAGAGAAAGCTGCAAGCAATGGTCTTGAGGATACATAGTTTTGTTATTTCAATGGAGATTAAGTTATGATTGGGTAATTTACTGAGTGAATTTGATTAATTCAACCTTTTGCTTCTGAATTGCATAAGTTACAAAAAAGGGAGAGAGAGAGGGGGAGAGAGAGAGAGAGATTTGGAGGCATCCCTTCTGTACAGCAGTAACACAAGCTGAAACTAGGTCCTTGGAGATTCTCACTGCTGTGAGCTTTACTTAAGTTTACTGTGTGATATTTACAAGTGTACTGGAACTAACAGCATAACAAACCTGTGCCAGAACCACAAAAGGAAACCAAGAAGTGGAATAGAAACCTTGTCTCTCTTTACCAACTGCCTTTTCTATATCGTACAAAAAGCTTCAAATTATAATAGCATCTCAAAAGACTATTAAGTGACTGCCGTATGTGTGCAACTACCAGCAGAAGAGTTCTTGTTTGTACAGGCTCCTGTGGCACTATAACGAGCATGAGAAAGGGACTGGAACACGGGATGTCGAGATAACATGTTAACCAGCAGACACAATATTTTTAAATTCAATTTCAAAATAGACTTCAGTGACATACAACAGCTGGACTATGAGTTTTAAATAGCAGAGAAAAGCAAGACCTCTGACTCAGGGTGAAACACTGACAACACTCCTCCAAAGTAAGCAGGTGCACATTGTCTGGAGAGAAGAAAAAAAAAAAAAAAACAACAAAAACCTTTTATCCCCAGGTTTGCAGCTCATTATTATGACCGGTCAATAAAAAAGGAGAGTGGCCACTTTTAAATCAAAATCATCCGCAGATTTAATTTTTTTTTTCTTAATGTTGGCAGACCCACAAAAAAAAGAGGCAGCTGAAGTTGCCAGAGGTAAACTGGGTAAACTCAGTGAACCGTATTTAACAGCCTGACTTTTTTTTTGTGGAAAAATTGTATTTGCGACTGAACCCAGGGAGCCAGCTTTACTAGGAGGGAATGAGAGTGAGCTACCAGCCACCAAACAGGTGGAGAACATTGATCTGCTGTGTGTTTACTTTTATCAGAAGGTTGGTGATGTCAGTTTCAAAACCTCCATGCGAGACGTCATGGATGGAAAAACTGTGTTCAAAGAAAATACTGGCTCTCACCACCCTTGCACTTCTGCACAGAGCAGACTCAATGAGAATTAATATTTTCACATGGATGTGGGGCTGCATAATAATAAAACATGCATTATCATAGCTGGAACTTGCAATGACAATATCACCTGAGATATATACCGATACTTGGAGTATGGCTCTAATGTCTCCGTGTTTGGCAGCTTAAATTGATCCCTGACAGTAAATACTGTATGCAGACAACTTTTTTTTCCCCAATATATTACTTCTACTCCAGCACCATGGTCTTATTTAAAAAACAAAAACAAAAACTGCACACTGCAACAACACCACCACTCTGCACGTACATTTGCATCTAAATTGGCATCTCAGGCAGTGAGGTTCCATCTGATTGGCACAACACATTGACATTCAGAGAGTGAAAGTGAAAGTGACTTCTCCGTTTATCACTGCTGTGTGTTGATATGACATCAGCCTAAATGGATGCAGATAGCAGGCTAACTAGCATTAGTTTTCCTCTGAAAAACAAATGCAGTCTTCACTCAAATTTCATGGCTTCAAACCTCCAAAGCAGAGATTACATCTTGTAAACAACCAGATCAATGTCCTGTCTTCAGTCACTCTCTCTATCCACTAAATGAAGATTACACAGTGTAAGACAACTGTGATCAACTAAGCAACCTAAAACTCTACCATAAACTTCAGGGGTCTGATATGAGATTGCTGTGACATCCAGGCAGCCAATGCAGCCAGTAATCCATCAAGCTACTTAAAAAAACAGCCATTGTTGCATATTGTAATTTAACAATAAATAAAAACCCAAGTAGATAAACCAACTTGTCAGCTGCTGCATATGGCTAGGTTTCATCTTAATCAGCCATGACCTGTGAATGGCTTATCAGCCTCAGATGTACATAGTTCTGTGCCTTCCAACACACAGACTGTAGAAACAGTTCACATCTTGAGCACAACACCACATCTACACATGCATGGTATCTCCCCCCCATACCCTTCTTCCTATTAGTTAAAGAGACACAAATCCTAAATTTAGTCCAACATTTTTGATTAATTTGTTTACACCAGGTACATGTATATACAAAGAGAGAGCACAGCAGTGGAGCCGCTCTCTCTTTGAAGCATGAAGAGCACTGCCCCAGCTACAAGACATTTCCAGATTTGAATTTCTCCAGACACACACACACAAAGCCAAAACGATGTTTTAAATACAAATGACCCTCCCTGCAGACAGAAAAAACACTGACAGCAGCTACAAGTTAACTGTAATTAAAACAAACCATCCTCACAACTAGACAAACAACACTGCTATCTATTGTGCAGCAGGCAGGGACTGTGTTCAAAGAGAAACTCTGAAAAGCACTGCAGCTTGTTACCTTTCATGTAAGTAATTAATTTTCAGAATCTGCCGTGTTATGTAGTGAAATCTGTAACAGAGTTCAGAAATCTGGAGCATGTTTGAAGATGACCTAATAGCCAATGTTAGATCAAAAACATGCAGTTATTTTTTCCACATATACACACAATCTGAGTACCACACATGGCAACAGTAATTTCAAAAACAAGATTAACAGGATCAGTTCAGAATATGATTTAAATTACAAAAACAAACATCAGAAAATATGCTTTAAATTACACACACAGTATCAACTACAAGAGCAGAAATAAGCATATGAGAAAACTTCTACTGCACCACAGAGTATGTAGAGTAACAGATTGTAAATTCTGACTGTAGATGAGAACGATGATGGATATAAACATCTGTTTTTTACATTCAACAAGCCATTCAGCACAGATTTTGCTATGGCCGTGTACTTTATGGTTTGCTGTGCTATCCTATTAACAACACTAGGATGCGAACATATATTCATGTTAGTGCAGTAAACAACCTAATTTGATTTAGGAGTCACGGGGGTTTCTGTGAACATCACTTTTCTAACTTTAAATCTGTTGAGCATTTTTAAGCGTGGGAGGAAAGTGCAGGTTTAACCTCTTTACTCTATGCTCCAGTGTTAAAAAGTTTACCACCCATACGTCAAGCAGCAATAATTATACATCACTGTGATAAATGAATAGTGCAACAATCATAAAACCACGACTGAAACAATGACAGAAGTTCCCAGTCACATGCCATGGTCTCGTCTTCCCATGACTATGTTTTCAGATAAACTATAAAGATCATATCTGCAGTAAAACAAGACCTTTCTCCACTCGCAACATGGTAATGCCATGAATATAAAAGCCCTAAAAACTCACTTCACAATTCCTGTCAAGCTTGACAGATGCTTCATCTTAATACTACTTTATTAACACTTTAATAATCATTAAAAGGGAATTATAATTAAATTACAGAGACTGATCATTTGTCAGATAGCAGCAAATACAATCCCATCACTGCTAAATGTGTAACCAATCAAGTCCAAACTCATACCAAAAATATCAACTCAAAGGTAGGACAAGTGATTCTATCACATTTCTTTTTCATCATTCATTGAATATCTCACTATCTGCCCATCTTGTGAGTAAACTGTTAAAAAAAAAAAGGGAGGGGAGGTCTTCATGCACAGACATCACAGACATATATTGGAAACAAACCATAACAAACATTACTCCAGCCAGTCAGCCAATCACAGACAGGGGGTGGGGTTTGTGCTTGTGCACATGAAGTGGTGCTGATGGCATAGAAGGTTTGGAAGTGTGGGAGAAAGAAGCCAATACCAACAGATGTGACAATTTTCAGAAATTGTTAACCCTGCCTTTTAGTAAAGTGGCATGTCAATAGTGTGTTAAACTTGATGCTTTTATACCCACGTGGTAAAATAATCTGTTATTATAGGCTTAAAATGAAGACAACTGAATGCAATATACTGCTGCAATTTGTTGACCCAATAATACAACTGCATAAACAATCCAATATTAAAACCACCACACTGTTGTACAATAACCTGTGCTAAGCTGTAGGCCACTGCTTAAAAACTTCTAAAAAAAATGGCAAAACTGATTTCAGAAGCAAAACAGACTGAACTGGTAATCATTACTTATATTCTCGGATAAGACTAGGATTTCAATCTACTTTTCCAAGTTAGTTCAAGGCCCTCAAAAAAAAAATACCAAGTGTTTTGTGTGTTTAAGTGGTAAGAGGGGTGCATTTACCCTCTTTTTGATTCCTCAAGTTTCACCTATATTTAAAAAAGGTCAGCGGTTTTGCGAGTCTTATTTGAGCAATTGCTCCCAGCAATCGGCCTCATAGCCAAATTCTTCTTTTGTTTTTTTAACCACAAAAAACTTGTGACCTTAGGATGAAGGAGTAGAAGACTCATGAAGAATAACATCTTTATCTCCTAGCTTTAAACTTTGGCTGCATCAAAATATTTGAGAAATAACAAATGAGTACCGTTTACTGGCAAATCACAAAGACGAGGGGGGACAGCATGCCACTAGTTTACAAAGTTAGGAGGGGAATGCTGAGGCTACAGGGAGCAGAGATTAAAAAAAAAAAAAGTGGAACATTTAAAGTACTTGGGGTCAACAGTCCAAAGCAACAGAGTGTGGAAAAGAGGTGAAGAAGCATGTGCAAGCAGGTTGGAATCGGGCAGAGGAAAGGTTAGTGAATGAAAGGAAAGGTGTACAAGACCCATCATGTTGTATGGTTTAGAGACCGTAGCACTGTGGAAAAGGTGGAGTTGGAGGTAGCAGAGGTTAAAATGTCAAGGTTCTCGTTGGGAGTGATAAGGATGCATAGGATCAGGAATGAATACATCAGAGAGAAGGCATGTGTTAGATGTTTTGGTGAGAAAGTCAGAGCCCTGATTCTGGATATGTAAAGAGGAGGGATAGTGAATATATCGGGATGAGGATGATGAGTTTGGAATAGGAGGCCTAGAGGATGACCAAAGAGGAGATTTATGGATGTAGTAATTAAAAAAAAAGAAGAAGAAAAAAGACATGAAGTTAGTTGGCGTGAAAGAAGAGGATGCAGAGAATCGGATTAGATGGAGCCAGATGATTATCTGTAGCAACCCCTGAAGGGGACAGATGAAGTTAGGAGGGTTTTGGGAATGAGCTCGAGGCTGGATTCTTTCGATGGTGTCAAGAGGTTCTTTCTGACATCTTGTCGACATACCTTTAATCGTTTGACCACCTCATCATTGCTGATCTTGTCCGTAATCTCTTTTACTCCGGGAGGATATATAACCTTTCCGTCCCCCGCAGGTTTCTGCTGCTGCGCGAACTCCATGCTCGTTGATGTCTGGTCCACACGGTCTTCTACTGGCCTCTATGGGTCAGAAAACAAAAGTTCAACACAACCATGCTACCGCACTTACCAAAACCTCGCTATAAGCATCACTGTCGTGTGCCTATCATCACCTTTACACGTTGAAATGTATAAGACAACACTTGAATGCTGGATGATATTTCACCACTGTGCTCTTCTAACAGAGAAAGCCACCACTGAACCAGCACCGTGCATGTTAATAGCTCCTATGCTACATCACCCCAGCTCAACAACAACTGTACATTTTTCTGTAAATTCCTCCTAAAACAACGGTTGGGGAGAGAAGCGAGTTCAGTCGCCGCCACTGTGATATTTTATCTAGTTGAAAAGCTTTGCTGTTTAAAAAAAACACTTTACGAGCAACGGGAGCCGGTGTGTGTCTGCTGTCATAGATTCTTAAATAAGCTAGCTGGCTAGCATTTTGCGGGAAGGAAGTCTCGTTGGAGCGAGCTAACAGGCGCTAGCCGCGCTTAGCCTAGGCCGCAAACTACCCAGGTACCCGTCACATCTCCGTCCACAGACAATCACAGAGGAAGTGAAGTATCTTCACATCTCTGCTCAAAACGGCCACGCTCGTTGCCGCTTCCTGTGATTTTCAACACGTGCAAATACTTTGAAAAGTTTAAAATTGAAGCTGATTTACTTGTTACGATCTTTTTTCAACTTCCAGGCATCGCTCCGTACTGCCGCTAGTTTACAAGGCGAGGCAGGACTGCTACCGTCGCCCTGAGCCCTCCTCTCTCTCTCACCAACAACTTGCCCCACGGATGATTTCTGAGCACCCTAACAAATGCAAAAGCAATCTGCTTTCAAATAAACAGCTACGACCGACAAGCCGGGATGTTTGCCAAGCGTTTCTTCCTCAGTATTTACCTGGGCCGTTTTAATTCATTAGTCTGATTCAGGTTGGGTTTAGTTTTCGGCACAAAGCTCTCGGTCCGTTCAGTCAACGCTGGCTGGATGCAGAGCGCCCCCCACGGTCTCGCATGGGTAGTACAGCTACAAATACATGGCGGGAGTCGGAAACAAACAGCAGAAAACACAGAGTTCACTTTCTACCACTCCGACGTGGAACTGAGAATAATACTGAAATAGACTGAACACAAGAAGTTTAAAAAAAAGTTTGATAATTTAAAAGGTAGTCTTACTGAACAATCTATATGAAATTTTGTTTGATACACCTCATATCTATCTATCTATCTATCTATCTATCTATCTATCTATCTATCTATCTATCTATCTATCTATCTATCTATCTATCTATCTCATAAATCCATATTTTATTCCCAGTAGAACATAAAGAACATATCAGATGTCGAAACTGAGAGATTTTACCATTACATGGAAAATATCAGCTCATTTTGACTTTCAATACAGCAATACATCTCAAATAAATTGGGGCAGGGTGATGTTTACTACTGTGTAGCATCCCCTCTTCTTTTAACAACTGTCTGTAAATGTCTAGGAAGTGAGAGACCAGTTGCTGGAGTTTTAAGAGAGCAATGTTGTCCCATTCTTGTCTGATGCAGGAGTCTAGCTTCTCAAAAGTGCTGGGCCTTTGTTGCTGGATTTTTGTTTTGTTTTATATTGATGAAAGCTCTGGACTGCAGGCAGTTCAGTTCAGCACCTGGACTCTTCTCCTGAGAAGCCATGCTGTAGTGGTTTAGCATTGTGTTGTTGAAATGTGTTGTTCCGATTCGGAAATTGCTCCGATACTGCCAAAAATGCCGGTATATAAGTATCAGCGAGTATGGGAGTCCAGGCACCAACCGATACCAAGGAATTTATATTTAATTATACTTTATACTAATTATACTGTTCTATTTGGAAATAAATATAGACATAAATGGCTTGGATTTGGATTTGGTATCGTCTGATACCCACAGCTCAAGAATCAGAATTGGTATCAGGAGGGAAAAAATGGAATTGGAACATCTCTAGAAATATGTAATGTCTTCCCTGAAAGAGACATTGTCTAGATGGGAACATATGTTGCTTTAAAACTTATAAGTACTCTTCAGCATTGATAGTGCCTTTCCAGGTGTGTAAGCTGCCCAACCCTTATAGGAACTAATGCAACCCCATAGCATCTGAGATGCAGGCTTTTGAACTGTCTGCTGATAACAAGCTGGGTGGTCCCGCTCCTTTTTCATCCACAGGACATAGCATCCATGGTTTCCAAGGAGAATGGCAAACTTTGATTAATCTGATCACAGAACAGTTTTCCATTTTGAATCGGACCATTTATGATGAGCTTTGGCCAGTCAGTGGCATTTCTGGATTGTGTTCACATATGGCTTCTTCTTTGGATAGTACAGCTTTAACTTGCATTTGAGGATTGAATGACGATCTGTGTTCACAGACAGTGATTTTTGGAAGCGTTGAGTCCATGCAGTGATGTCCAGTTGAGAATCAGTGCTGCCTGAGGACTAACACGGTCACACGCATCCAGATTGAACTTTGACCTTATCCCTAGTGTATGTACTGTAAATGGTGGGATATTCAATTCTACGTTGAGGAACATTTTTCTGAAATTGTTCCACATTTTTTAGATGCAGTTTGTCTTAGCTGGGTGAACCTCTCCCCACCTTTACATCTCTGAGCATCTAAAATACTCCTTGTATACCCAGTTCAATGACTGACCTGTTGCAAATTAACATAATTAGTTGTCAAACGCTCCTCCATTCGTTTTTGATTTGCACCTATTACTTTTCCAGCTTTTTTGTTGCCTCTGTTCCAACCCTTTTGAGATGTGTTGCTGGTGAAATAGTTAGGAAGTTGTTTAAGAACCATTTTCCTGGTATCAGTTGGATCTGATGAAGTTGTTAAGTTTTAAATGTAGTGACTCACTCAAGAAAAAAATCATGATGATTTTTGCAATTAGCAACTCCAATAACCGCATCGTTAAAATATAAAGGTTAAAAGGTAAAACAATGGAGCGAACGGGTAAAAACGTGGTGTAAAGCTTTTAATTTGAAGTTGTCACTTCCGGTGTTGACACCGGTAGACATCCGGCGACAACGGACACAGCGCTCTGGTGTATTTCCGTCACTTGGAGTGCTGTCGAGCACTACAACCTTGTGTTATTCCGCCTGGTGTACCCAGCCATACCGCATTAGCATGTTTCAACTTTCTGTACCTCCCTTGCCTGTTTCTTTTGCTTCATTAGCAGCTAATGAGAGCATTTGGTAGCCTCACCTCGACCACACAATGCCTCGGAGGAAGAAAAACGGCCAGAGCCCGGCTAGGCAGCCCGGCGGGACACCAGCAGGAGTGAGCCTCGGCCACAACACGGGTTACCAGCTACCTCAGGGATATGAGCTCGCTACGGCGAGCAACTTTCCCACCAGCTCCTCGGTACCCAGCAGCGCCGTCAAGGAGAGTATCGTTAGAAGCATGCAGGAGATGTTTTCACACCTGGACCCGGAGGTTATATACATGGTCCTCTCCGAGTGTGACTTTAAAGGTACCACAACACACGAAAGCCTTGCTGTCCAACCTGTTTTGTGACTCCGTGCGACGGGTAATGTCATAACTTGGCTAACTAGGTAGCTGAGCAGCTTGCTTTCATTTCACAGCACGAGATTACTGTAACGCCCTGTGACATTTACATGCTAGTAGTAATGTTGACAGACTTTACTATGACTGCACTGTGAATTATTGCCTTCAGTTTCCCGTAGCATCTTCTTCCTCCTGTATCCTCTGTTGAGAACTACAGAAATGTAATGACACGCATTAAATAAGAATGACAGATAATGTATGTTTGTTGTTAGGTTTCCTGTCATAGTTTATACCAATTAATGTCACCAAGTGTATCAGATATTTTAGACACGAAAGAACTGGCAAACATGGCTTATCATATTACACTTGTAATGTTCTTATCGATATTGTTATTTTTCCTAAACTGTAAAAGAATGGAGTTATTTTGAAAGTGAGCCGTGATGGATGTCGTCATGCTTAGTCATGATTACTGATGTAAGACTATTCTATGTAATGTATTTAACACTAAAATGACAGTGTGCTAAAATGACCATCAAGTATTGATATTTGGACTCAATTGTACTTGAACATGTACTGATTCACTACTGTAGTTTTCTTTCTCATCATGTGTATATTTTGTTTGTGTGTCATAGTTGAAAATGCAACGGACTCCCTCCTGGAACTGTCTGTGGCAGCCCAAGTTGCAGTTCCAGTTCCAGTTATGACTCCCGTTTCTGGATTTGAGCGTACTGCCGCGGCCTTGCTCAGCCCACAGCACTTTTCTGAAACAAGACCTGACACAAACTTGCCTGAGGCATCAGATGTGCTGACAGAAGACCTGGACCTGCTTATTGATCAAGAGTTAGCGACACTAACGGCTGAGCAAAAGTCTAATGAGGAGCAGCACAGCGGCACCTCCTTAGCCACCGGTGGTCCGCTCTCATCTTTCCCTCCACCTCCTGTTCCCCAGCAGGCACTCCCAGAGCTGCTACAGAGCAGCCTAGCGGCTGAAAATAGAGAGCACTACGCCGAGCAGCCACTAGCCGGAGGTTCGGTGGAGCATTTTCCTCCCTCTTCCTCTTCACTCAGCCATCTTAGCAAACAGGAAGGTGAGGTGCCAGAGAGACAGAGGGATGTACTGGATTTCTCACACCTCATGGGCGAGACTTCCCCAGATAAGCCAAAACTTCCTTTGGACCTGGCAGGCTTCTGGGACGTCCGTCGGCTTTCCAGGTGTACAAAAAGCAGGACCCAACGTACACTCTTTCTGAGAGTACTGAGCGCTCTGAAACAACAGTCAGTGGAGCAAGATCTAAAGTGAACTCTGTGAACTGCAATCCCCATGGCTACATGCCATCACCCTGGAACTTAGAGGCAGCAGAGTTTTTACCTCATATCCATGGAAACCATGGGCCGTCGTTCATAACCCCTGTGGCCCAAACACCGTCCGCTTGGTTTGGCCAGACGAGGCATCCCTTTCCTTGGCTAAATCAGGGCCCCATACGTCAAGCGCCTCTCAAACCTTCAGCGGCTGTTCCGAAGTCTTGGGCCCAGCCAGCTGCTCCGCAGGCTCCAGCCCCCTTCAGCCGGCTGCGTTTGCAAGGGAAGGTGCTTGTGCTGCTTCGGGGTGCTCCAGGGTCTGGCAAGTCAACACTGGCAAGGTTAAAGTGTTTTCAAGTCATTACAGTACTTTACAGTATACAGTATATGCAAAGTCATAGTCAAACTTTATGATAAGCTCATTCACTCTTTCATGGCATTTTGAAATTGAGCTTTAAGAATAAATTTAACAATAATTTTACCCACAAGTCATTGCAGGGTTAGGTTTATATTTCTTCTCTATATTACGTTTTAAACCTCCCCTGTATCTTTTTACCTTTCTCTGTGTATCTTATGTTTTAAACAACACTGTGCATGTGATTTGTGCTTGCTGGTGTATGAAAACAAAGAATTTTGATTCTTGTTTATTGAGATGTGTTATGAAATAGAGTGAAAATAAGTGGAATTCACCGAACTGTGAGGGGTGGAAATATTCTAGAAAAAAAAAACAACTCTAAATTACTTAGTGAATTGTAAAAAAAATATTGACAAAATATTATATTATAAAGATAATTATAAAGATAATAAAGAAAAAAAGAAAATTGTCCTTCAAGGTTGGGTCTACATGATCTCACCTCATCACCAGTAGAATATAACATGTGGTATGATAATATGGTGATTCTGATTTTAATATCTCAGGGATTTCCTTATTGTGAAATCTATTTTAAAAGAGGTTCGTGGAAGATATATGTGTGAGATGGTGAATATGTTACAACCTTGCAAATTAAGTGTTTGTTATGATAATGGTATTTTGCATATGTATTTTAAAGGGAAAACAGGTGGAAGCGATCACATTGTCATGTTAAAGAATATTTATAACCTGGATCCACTTTGTCATTGATAAGATGATTAATGCTAACTGTATTATGATAGCAGTATTAAGCGTATTTACTTGGTCACACATTTAGTAACACTGCAACATCCAGCTCAGAAACTCATGGACTTCAACTTCAAAACCATCCTTTTGTGTGTCTCTGCAGAGCCCTGTTGGAGCATAACCCAGGAGGAGTTATACTAAGCACTGACGATTATTTCAGCCGCAATGGAGAGTACCGCTTTGACCCCGCAGTCCTGGGGGAAGCCCATGAGTGGAACCATAAACGAGGTTAACGACAGCAACACACACAGCAGCAAAAGAGAAATGTCTGGGACTCTTTCAACATTTTTTTTCTTTTCTAATTTCTGGTTGTGACTGAGACAATAGATGCATTGTTACTCCTCTGCTGTATCTCTCATGCCAACTTTATCCCACAGCCAAAGAGGCTTTTGAGAGGGGCACCAACCCCATCATCATCGACAACACCAACATGCAAGGCTGGGAGATGAAACCCTACGTGGCTCAGGTCAGTTATCTTGGCAGGAACGCACGGAGCGCAGTGATAGAAGAGCTGAAGCTGTTGACCACTGTGGCCCGAAATGCTGGCAAGAAGAGTTTGAATAAAAGCCATCTTAAATATTATGAAATTCTGCAAATGGGTCAAGCTTTTTAAATTAGTCTTGCTTCATATCTGTTTCAAAATACACAGAGCAGTTTCGAAATACGAAGAGTCAATCCCAGTGACATTAATGTGTTGTGTTTAGAAGAAAACAAAAGAAACAACAGGTCTCCCGTTAGCTTGGTCGGTTGCGTGGCGGCTCCTGTACAGAGGCTGTTGTCCTCAGGTTCAACTCCCGGCCTGTGACCTTTGCTATGTATTTTCCTCTTGTCTCTCTGCCCAGCTTCCTGTCCCTCGTCTTTCAATAATAAAGGCCACAAGAGCATCAGAAATCTTAAGAAAAAAAATAAAGTTGCATTATTTTAAGGAATAACTTGCGTGGCAGTTGTCAGAACATATTGTTCTGGAAATATCTTTGTTATGACTGTAGAAAATAACTAGTTTCTTGTCTGTCCTAGGCACTGAAGCATGGATACAAGGTGCTGTTTAAAGAGCCGGATACTTGGTGGAAGAACAAGCCCAGAGAGCTGGAGAGGTGAGAAACCAGAGCAGGGGTTGCCAGAAAATCGGAGGAGGGAGTGTGAGTCTGGAAGGCCTTAATTTTCAGCTCTCTCTTACATAATCTGGTGTGCTGCTCCATTTTCACTCTGCCGCTCTCTGAAGGGACTGCAGTCGAGTAGTCAGCCACATCTACTCGGTCAAATTATCTTCAGCTAAATGTGGATTAGAACGATCATAATGACCCTCATTATTGTGATCATTACGCTAATGCAGTGATGCAGTGCTTGAAGCAGAGGAGGACGGGGAGGAAAAAAAAGAGAGGGCTCTTAAAAGTTCCTCTCAATGTTGCCCCATTTTTTTTCTTTCAGTAGTTCAAGAGAGATTTCTAAAAGGATCTGATAAAATCACGTCTCAGTGGCAGCAGTGTGTGGTCTGAAATTCAAGCAGCGTGTGCATCATGAGGGAGCGACACACACAACAGTCCCAGCTTGTGAGCCTTTGCATGTTGCATTAGCCCTTGTCATGTTTATTTATTTTTTCTTAAAACACAGATATAAAGAAAAAAAAACAATTTCATTTACGTTCATTTGGATGCTGTGCTGCTAAAGGGACTTCTACTGGTCATTCTAGCGGGAATATTGCTTACATGTATTAACGCCTGACTGACCTTATCTAAAGCCCAAGTAATATCCAGAATAATACCCAAAATCCAGACAAGTTCAAGAGAAGAACTTTAATCCATCTCATCTCTCAGTTGTCATGTTGGACATAAGATCACTGGCACATAAAACTCAGGGCCATAATTAAAACAGGACTGTCTGGAATTAAGTACTCTGTGTTTCACCAAATCCTGAGTGGAGCAACATGTTTTGGACTCCAGCGACTCCACCTGGATAAGATAGAAATAAACTAAAGGGCGGAGTGACTGCAGTCCTTGTTGAGAACAGATATGTTATCTGGACATTTTACCTGTGAAGGACCATAAAAGTTATTGTGAAGGGCCATAAAATCTACTGTGAAGGATTATTTCTACAGAATGAGAGTTTCTCTTCTTGTTATCTGCTGAGATATTTCACCTGCTTCTGGTACCATCAGCGCAGATGTTGCTGGGCTGCATTCATGGTGATTTCAGTCACAGCTCTTACTTTCAGACAGATTGATAGCTATTATCTATTTGGTTATTCTCAGTCTAAACATCCATTTCGGTTGCTCCCCGTTCGGGCAGTGATCCACATTAGGAGCTTGGCACAACCTTTACACTTCCTGATCCTACCAGGATTTAACCCTGAGACCTCCTGTCTGGTGGGTGACAGCATTACCTCAGCAGTACCACTAAGCCACTGGGGAGACTTTTTAATCATAATTCTTATCAGACTCATTCTCAGACCATACTGCAACAATATCATTTATCTTCAGGAAATTAATAAAGTATCTAATTCAGTAAAGGCTCCAGCTGGGATTTGATGGGAACCTTCATGCTGTGCGGCGTCCGCATCAACCAGCACCCAGCTGCCATAAAGGAGACACAGTATGGCCGTTTTTCACAAGTTGCCACAGTTTCTTGAAGTTTTAATGAAACGTGTCCGACGTGACATACAACTACATCTTTACATTTCTGTTGATAGGAACCACTTTTAGGGACCAGAATGGAGTCAAGTGTCGTCTCTCCTCCTAGAGATCTCCTTGTCTGTTTTAATGACAAAAAAGTTGTATTTTTTTAATAATCTGTGTGAAAAATCATTTGGAGCAATGATTCCCAAAGAGTGGGCCGCGGCCCCCTGGTGGGTCGTTGCGGTACTACAGGTGGGCCGTGAGAGGTAATTAAAATTAAACAAATATGTTTTAAATCCTTTAACCTTTTAAAATATGTTTTTAATTACTGTAAAATATGAACATGTGATGTTGGAAAACATGGGATAAGATGAGTAACAAAAACAAAACTGTACAGTTTAAATGTAACAATATTCTACCGTCATTTCAACTTAATATGACAAGTTTCACCTTATTTGTTGACGCCTTACATTAATGTCAGAACATAGCTTCTAGTCCTGTTTGTTGATCACAGTTGTGATTAAAGGTTTCAGTGGGCCGCAGAGATTTTTCACATCTCAAATTGGGCCGTGGTATTCTGAAGTTTGGGAATGGCTGCTTTGGAGGAACACTTGCACGTGTATTTTTTTAAATATAGAAGGCAAATTAAAAGAAATTTACTCCATCCATCGTTCCATCCATCCATCCACCCACTTTGCTTATCCAAACTTGGGTTGTGGGGCCAGAAGCCTAAGCAAGGGGCCCAGACCTCTCTAACCCCAGCTGCCTCCTGCAGGGGATTACCGAGGCCTTCCCAGGCCAGCTGAGAGATATATCCTCTCAGAAGGGTCCTAGGTTTGCCCCGGGGCCTCCTCCCGGTTGGACATGCCCAGAACACCTCATCCACCTGGCCTCCAGGGGGCTTCCTTTGCTCATACGTTTCAAAGATGTTAATGAGGACACTTTTATATATTTCATCCTTGTGTGTGTTTTCCTATGCAGACGTACTACACATAATGTAGCGATGGAAACCATCCGCCGCATGCTGAACGGATATGAGCGCTTTGTCACGATCCCGGGCATTATGGGTTCGCACATGCCTGAGTTTAAGCAGCGCCTTCTGCAGGAGAACAAAGCTTCACAGTGAGTTGCATCCAAAATATTCTCTCTTTTACATATTCAGTGGAAGCATATTTCTGCTGATACTTTCTCAAAATGGCAAAAAAAAACAAACAAACATTTTCTAACATTTTGATCTAAGCTCACCATAGCATTGTTGTATACCTCTGCAAGCGTTGTCTGTACTGTTTGAGGAGAAGCAAATATGTTTTAATTTGTGTTGGCCTGAACACTATATCGTTTGAACAAGGAGATGCACTTAACCCTCATGAAACTCCCATCTAATTTTGACGTAGTGTTGAGGGCTCAATAACATTTACAAGTTCTTTGTTTTATGTCAGCTCTCCAAAGTCCTGCCTTTCTGCTGATAGCAGTGAGAGAAAACTGGCCTGTTGACTTGACATCACGATGAAAGGATCAAGTCATAATTTTGCAAAAGTTTCTTTTTGAATGTTTTTAAGTTGAGGTGCTTAAAATGTAGATAATGAGGAAAAAACGTCGACCTTCAAGGTCTCCTACTCAGATATGATATTGTTAGACAGCAGATCTGTAATACAGCCAACCCCCCTGTCATTTTGCTTGAAGCCTGTCCAGGGCTTCAGCAGACCCCTGCGACTCTGAGGAGGATTGTGATCCTGAAGTAAATACAGAAATTAAATGGATGGACTGAGAACTGATGGTACTCTTTCACATATAGTTTGTGTTCCCCTTTCCTGAAATGCTAATATGTTAGTAGAGAAGTCATCTTTGTTAAAGAGAGTTTTACCAGTTTATCAAACTCAATGAAAACATCTTGGGTTTAGTTTAGGATGTATTTACATTTGTTTTTACTTCATATACCTATTTATCACTATGTTGCCTTAGGTACAACATTTTATCCATGAACATCAAAATTCAGTTCAGTCAGTCAATACTTGATTTACCTCCAAAAAGAAAAATATATCATGTTGGTTAATGTATGTAAAGCATGTTTTGTTCTGTTTTGAAAAAGGTATAAGCTGTAAAAAGATATATAGTTTTGTCTAAAATTGATTGAATGTGGTTTTATTCAGACCAGCGATACATGAATAATCTGAAATTTACTGAATTAGATCTTTTTTTCCCCATATTATAAATCCATATTAGTTTTATTTAAGGGTCCAATCATACCCTTTTGCTTTTTCTTCAGGTCGGTGTCCTCTGACACAACTTGTCCTGACGTCATCGGCCAGCCTGGATTGACTGAGGGATGTAAAAAGCTCCACCCTCCGCTGTTTTCTTCCCTCCCTGATGTGTCATCTATCGGTCATTCTGAAGAAGACAGAATGCAGAAAGACGGTCCTCACAAATCTTCAGAGTCACTCAATCTCCAGCTCGGTGCAGGACCTACAAACAGCCCTGACATTTCTGATGGGGAGGATGATATTGATTTGGGTGAACTGGATTCTGAGCTGGACAGCCAGTTAGAGTTGAACCACCCAGTAGGAGACCACACGATCCCTGACTGCATTGTGGAATCTGTGATGAATGAAGATCCCTGTGTGGATGAAACGCTCGTTGCTTTCAGTGAATCTATTGGACAGAGAGTGAGGAGAGAGAGGCCAAGCAGGAGGTCTGGCTTTGACGGGGCAGAGACTGCAGATCTGTTGAAAGATACTAACCAGCCCGACAAAGAAAACTCAAAGGGCGAGGAAGCTGAAGGGGCTGAGATGGTGAAGTACGGGGAAGAGGAGCGAGAGCCTCAGATGCTTAACTTTGTTGGAGATTGGCCTTCCTCTGAGGTGTCTCTGAAGCAGCGACCGGTGAGGACAAGAGGCAGCAACAGAGAGATGCATGTCAAAGAAAGTGAGGAAGAAACCAGTGACCATCAAAACACGACAAATGTGAGCTCAGGTCCTGATGTAACTGAGTTTCAGAAGCTCCTTGATCTTATTCAGACCGGTAAAGTCCCAGTTCAGACAGGCTCCTCCCACTCAAACTCCATTTCTCCAAGCTCCAGGGAGGAGTTTGAGAGCCTGAGGGAGGTAGCATGTTTGAGGAAGCCCATCCCAGCAGGTCCAGCAGTGAAGAGAGACAGCAGAGCATGAACAGTGCTGACGACCACAAAGTTGAGTTACCCGACTGCGTGTTAGACGGGAAGGCAGCTGACCCTTGTATCGACTTGGATTTGAGAACCGATGATTGGGAGGCAATTAACAGGGAAAATGAAGCGAGTAGCTTCACAGAATGTGATGGCTCCGTATCAAAAAACGCAACAGAAACCGAGGATTTGAAATCAAATGCTCTATGCCATGACGATGAAGCGGGAGGCCTCGGTTTCAAAGATGAGACGATCACAGATGCGAACCCAGATAGCTGCACAGAAGATGGCAGAAAGGCGGATGCTGAAGCCGACGGCAGCCATATTGGAGAGGTGTGTCCGAGTCCAGTGTGTGAGGGCTCTGTGGAATCAGAAAGTAGTGGAAGCAGTTCAGAAAGAAAGCTGCTTCCGGGTCGGAGGTCTGGGAAGCAGTGCAAGCTTGCCCTCACCTTCACTCAAAACTGCCCTGCTACATCATCAAATGACCGGGACGGTCCAAATACCACAGAGGAAAACGCCAGTAACGCTGAAAGTAGCCTGACTTCCGTTGTCAAACCTGTCTCTAATCCTGATCTGAAACCAGACCCAGACCTGTTCGCTGAGCCCAGTATTGAGGCACATCTGCCGCCTACCTCTCTTGAAGTGGCGGGCTATTCTACTCAGACAGAACCTCAGGATTTTGCTCTTCTTTGGCGTCTCAATCATCATGACAGCTCTGATGATGCGTTCATCACCGCGGCCTGCCTCGGCAGCAACATCAGGACCATGTACGGCGACTCCTCTCGTTTTGTGCCAGAGGTCTCTGCGGTGTCCGGAGCTGTCGCCGTTGTGCCGTCTGGCCAGATCGAAGTGCCTTATCGAGTGGTGCATGAGAAGGGCGCGCAGGTGGAGGAGAAAGAGCTTGGGGAAACTCATGACCGGCTTGAGAGCTTGCATATTCTGAGCCGTCATTTTAAGCTGGTCAGCTTTGATACATTAGAGGATCTGTATGACAAGTGCCACCAGGACTTAGAATGGACCACCAATCTGCTCCTGGACTCTGGGGAGAGGTTCTTTAAGGATGAAGATGCTGACGAAGAGGAGGAGGTGGTGGATGATGCAGCTGATGAGGAATACATTACATCCACTCTTGATGGACTTGAGGCTGAAGAAACTGGTAAATGTCCTGATGTGTTCGATGAGCATCAACATGAAGACGTTGAGCCAGAAGTAGAGCAAACTGGGACTGAGGACACAGTCCAGCAGGCAACTTTTGGGACAGCCAAAGAGTCAACTGAGAGTCCCAACAACCCAGACACATCAAGTTTTGGAAGTCCATCTGTTAGGGTTACAGACGAACTTCAATCTGATGCATCTTCAGACTTTGAAAAATCTCAAACAGAACTCAGTCTGCCTGAACCAGTAAAGGAAGTGGAGCCAAGTGACAACACTGAGCAAAACGGTAAAACAGAGCCTGGCGTAGAATGTGGAGCTTGGGGTGGGAGCTTGGATAATGAAGAAATAATTGAAGAGCCCGAGGTTAAGAGTGAGGATGAGCTTGCCAGCATGGATGAGATCAATCGACTACTGCAGGCTGAATTGGAGGAGATTGAAAGAGAAGGAAAACAAAGGAAAGAGGAGAAATGGAGCAGACACCTGGACATTCAGACTGTGGAGCTAAAACTACCCACTGAGCTGGCACTGCAGTTAACGGAGCTGTTCGGTCCCGTTGGAGTAGACCCAGGTAACTAACATGTTCGTTCACACAAACAGATTTCACTTTCGCATATTAAAGCTCAGACAACAGTCCAGGCTTTAAGGAGCTCGTGGTGTTTTTGTGGAACTTGTTTTCTGTTAAGCCATCACAAAAGAAGTTAACACAACTCTGCTTCAGCATACATTCATACAACCACTGGCAAAAAATATGGGATCACCATTCTATACGACGTTCACTGAGCTCTTTTATTTTCTAGAAACTAACAAAGAAATCACAGATGGGACAAAAACATTTTAATCAAGAAAAATTGAAAAACACTCAAATGAAACCTAACGTAATAATAATAATAATAATAATAATAATAATAATAATAATAATAATAATAATAATAATAATAATAATAATAATGTAATTAATTGCAGATTTTTTTATATCCAGTAGAGGAAAAGATCTGGAATCTGTCAGTTTGAGAAAGTATAATTCTTCATGGATTAGTCTGGAAGAATAAAAAAACAAAAAAAAACATCTAAAAATCACAGCTTATACGCAGTGGCATCTTTCCTGGCTTTGATGACGACCTGAATTTTTGAACCATGTACTTCAGTTTCAGTAATCGTCAGATTTGAGCTTCTCCGTATAGCAGTTCACAGATCTGCTTATTTGGATGGAGCCTTGTTACAGATATTTTTGTTTTTTGTCCAATCATTCAGGTTGGAAGAGTTTTCCGCCCATGTGTTTAACTTAGTACATCTTACCTGAAGAGAAGTTAACTCTTGCTCTTTGTTGAGGTACATTACCGTTACTGTCCCAGAAAATGACTCCATCATCATGAGTGTTTTTCTGTTGATGGAGTGAAAAGAGTCCAAAACTACAATCTTCATCTATCTATTTAATGAAGAGTTAATGACTGCCATTTCTCCTGGTCTTTTTTTTTTTGTCTAACATGCAGTCTTGTATCACCAGTGAGCGTGGAAATGTGCTGGTTTTATTTTGTTGGACCAAAGGTTACCTCTACATCTCCTTGCCAAATGCAGATGCAGGATTCACCAGTGAATATCTCTGATCCGATCACAGTCCGTCACTGCTTCAGCCACTTTGAACTTTTCATGACTTAATACTGATTTATATTTGTCTCTTCTGTTCATAAATCTAATTTCCTTCAGCTGATTTCTTTCAGTTTATTAACAAACATCTTTCTTGTCATTGGTTTTTCTTATTTATTTTTTTAATTTCAGTTGTTGTGCATTTTCGATTTTCAACAAATATTGCTTAGAGTTTTCTCTCTTGATGCTTTGGCGTACTCCTTTGTTCTGCCCGTATGTTTCCATCTCACAACCTTCCTATTTTCTTTCCTACTTGTTTTTAATTTTTAGAACAGCTGTCTGGGAACAACTGCCATCTTTGTCTGATGCAGAACAGTCTCATGCAGGAGTTTTATAACCATTTCCATTGTTTCAGCTGACAGCTCTCTTTTTGGGACAATATAATTTTTTTTTTTTAACCAGTCGAATTTAATGTTTTGAGCTCATTAAATTCTGCATGCACTTTCTTTTACCTGCAGATTAAACTCCACATCCACCCATTTCTTGTTTTAATGATTGATTGCTTCCAAATGATTTTCCCGTACTTGATATGAAACAAAAATAGCTGTAGCTTCAGCAATTTTAATTTTTGAAGTGTGTTTTACAAGGCCAGAATACTCAGGTGCTAAATAAAATAGTTTTGTGTTTATATCTGTATTTACTTCTCAACAGAAAACAGATGAATGAAAATCCTCCAAGAGTGGTGATTCCATATATTTAATTTTTTTTGCCTGTGGTGGTATCAGTGGCAGCTAATTTTTACTGTATTACTTCTACACCTGGTTGGCTGTTCTAGGAGTGATAAACTAAAAAAAACACAACATTAAGCCACCCTAATAAGGTGCTGTGTCCTGATCAGCTATCCAGATTTGTTTTCTCTTTGATGCAAAATATTAGTCTGGTTCTTTGGATCCAACTTTGATTTTCAGGTGGAAGTATCAGTGGACACAGAAGAAGCTCTGAGACTCCGTCGGACAGGCATACAACCAATCAGAGAGACTAAGCATTTTTTTTCCTAGTAAAAACTTGTTTGTTCAAGGTCCTTTTAGCAGTTCTGCATCTGTCTCAGTGGTTTTGAATAATGGCTCTTAAATGCTTCTGTATGAGTCATCACATAAAGCCTCATCCTCGCCCTGTTTCAATTCAATCAAACTTTATTTGTATGGGACTTTTCATACAATTTGTGCAACACACACTGATTAGTCCGGGATGTTCTTTACTGGTGGAAATAGCTGCGAACGGGACGGAAACTGGATTTTCATATATTTTCATAAAGTGAATGGACAGCAGAGCCCTTTCTCAACATGTTGGTCCAAAGGTTTATTTAGATGTTCTTCTGGATTGTGATGTAGTAATTAAAAGGTCATGGCATGGGACTCACAGCTCATAGATCTCAAACCAGTCATTGACCCCTCATGTCCTGTGGGTGGGAGTATTGTCTTCCAGAAATATGCCTACAGGTGCAGCTATATTAGTTTATATTTCACTTGGAGTATTTATGTGAATAATGGAATTATAGTGCTTTATGAAAAGCTCTACTCTCAGTTCCATACACTTATTCAGTTCCTGCATTATGTGGATGCAGATTACAGATGTCTTACTGAGTGCTTTAGTTATTATTCTTTGCTTGCCAAAGAAATGAACCGGATATCTGTCCGATCTGGTCCATTTATTCAGATTCGTGCTCCGCTGAAGACTTTTCCGTGCAGATGGACCTGAATCTGGCTAAACTGCTTCACCAGAAGTGGAAGGAAGCCATCCAGGTGAGGTTAAATCTGGCAGTGAAACCGCCATCGCTTTTATCCAGTGACCAATGCGCTCTTATTTGTTTAATGCCACTGTCAGAGGAGCGTTGTTAGTTCATCTGGATATAAATTATATTTTTCAGGAAAGGCAAAGACAAGCGAGTCTTTGTTTTCACTTGCTTCAGGAAAGTAAGTAGGAACACATGCATTAACATTCTCATAAATTAAACCCAAAAAGCATCGTGGAAGGATTGCAGCAGCAACCATTTTTGCTGACACAGTGATGCTTACAATACACACACAAGAACACTTGTAAGTCAGTGCTCGTAGAGTAACGCATAGAACACATACGGAAATATAAAATCAATTTTAATGACATACTGAGAAGTTTTATTCCACAACTGTTAAATGTTTAGGTTCAGCACGCACGGGTGATTCACAACTGGCCAAAACTGGGTCACAAGACTGGACGCAGTCAACAAATGTGATGTCACTGGCCGACCAGATGCCATTCATGGACCACTGGAACATGCCCCGCCCACATGTCTCCCTCAGAGATATTATAAAAGAGGAGCAGGCTTTGCAGGAGAGCGTGCAGAAGGTAACTGGAGTATTTTCTACAAGTCATACTTTACTGTTCCTCTTGCTTTAACACCTGCCTGAACGTCTCCCTTTTCAGAGCAGACAAAGTCGTGCAGATCCTCGATCGGTGGGACGGAGCCACGATGTTGAAAGAGAAAGCAGCTTTACTCCCTGTTCCCCACCATTGACCGACATTTCCTCCTGGACATCTTCAGAGACCACAAGTAAGAGAACAGCAGTGACCTTCTCCATCAGGGCTCTGGTTATTATTCTGTCATCAGGAAAATGTTTCTGGACATTATGAAATTGGCAAAAAACATTAAAAAAAACAAAAAAACATTTTGTCTCAAAAAGAAAGTCATTGAATTCAGATTCAGAAATACTTTGTTGATCTCAAAAGGGAAATGAAATACTGTAGTGGTGAGTTAATTTATAGAAGAAGTTCAAGTGGTGCGCATATCCTCTTTGGGGTGGGTGGACCGCTCGGGACTGACAGACATGAGTCGAAACCTCTCTACCTTGCGTCCTGTGATGGATGGTAATGGGTGGGATCATTGCTCAATACTGCAGGTGTTAGTAAAAAACAGCTGGAGTTCCAGAGAAAGAAGCAATAATGACGTTACCTCAGGCTGAGATGCAAAGACATTTCTTCACCAGTGTTTGTGTCAGAAAAAACCCTGACCTTCAGCAGAGTATGGTTCAAGCCATTTTTCTTCTTTTTAAGTATTTATATGCCATTAGTCTATTTAATGATTAGTTACAGATTAACAAAAGTATTTCCAATCATCTGGTGAGAATCCCTGTTTTTCACATCTCATTGTAGACTATATAACAGTAAACGCTCTGTAATGCTGTGAAGTCTAAAAACACATGTACGTGTGCTGCTCTGTGCTCCTGCAGCTACAACCTGACCCAGACAGAGCTGTTTCTGCACTCGCTGCTGAACGAGGAACCCGTGAAGACTGTTGTTGCTCCAGAAGCCCCTCGGTCGGACCACCACAGAGCAGCCAGCAAAGACAGGGAAAAGGTAGTCGCAGGATGAGCGGAAAGAGGAATGAGCGCCATCACACGTCTTATCTCCCGACTTTAATGTCTTTAGTTGTTGATACAATCAGTTTCTATTTGTAATTGTGTTGATAGATTTTTTTTAAAGATGTAAAAGCTCAAATATTATATAGTAATGATGTATAATCTGCTCCTGTAGAGAATAGTTCTGCACATTGCTGTGCCTTTAAGTATCTTAAAAGGTTTGATTGCTAAACTACGACAGTGTACCAGAGGGCTTATTGATGCTGGTGTGTTTGATTTGCACACTGTTAACAAGATAAAGATTGATGTGAACATCCTAGACAAAAGTGGGTAAAGGCTGTCACATCTGCGCACATCTGTGCAACTGAAGAGACAACACCATGATGAGTGCAGGTTATTCGACTTCCTCATTGCTGTTGAACCTTTTGGTCTTGTACTTTTCTTTTAATCTGTCAGAGACAGAAGCTCGTGGAATCGGCTATACCCGACTATCAGGATACAGAGTACCCAGAGTATGAAGACTTCAGGGCCGAGGCCAGCCTGCAGAGGAAGCGACAGCTCGAGAGTTTTTCAAAGGCTGCAGAAGCCTACAGGCAGGGATGCAAAGACGTGGCCTCGTTTTACGCCCAGCAGGTAAATGCAAATTAGATTATGCTGTAGCCCCGCCCACATAACCTTTATCTCCTGTTTGCGTATACCAACAATGTCTAATAAAGGCACAAAGTTACATTTACATTTAATAGCAACCCTTAAGTTACTGAGTTTTTTAAATTTGGCATTGGAGTAACATCATACTGCAAAACCGATTAGAATTGGCACAATGAATGTATTCAACTTTGTCATCCAGCCTTCCTGTTTCGACTCTTTCTATTTGAAATGCATCATCAACACATGCTGGCAAACGCTCTGCTGAGGAGTGAGTGGATTTGTATCTGTGCTTCTCTTAGGGACACCTGCATGGCCAGCGGATGCGTGAGGCCAACCACCGTGCAGCGGTTCAGATTTTTGAGAGGGTCAACGCATCGCTGCTGCCCAGAAACATCCTGGACCTCCACGGGCTCCATGTGGATGAAGCTCTGGAGCATCTGGGTCAGGTCTTGCAGGACAAAACCGCAGGTACCGTATACGCTCTGTATAGCGGGTTTCCGACATGGCAAACATCTTTTAATGTTGCGACGACACGCACAACGCAAGATATTAAATGCTGTGTATAAAGCCAGCGTCTCTACTGACCCCTGCTGTGCATTTCTGTCACACCACCATGTGAACACGCTGCTCTTCACTGTGTTTTCTGTGCGTTTTGTTCCCGTTTGTGCGCAGACTGTGAGCGGGGTCTGTGTCGACCTCAACTCTCTGTCATCACAGGAAGAGGGAACCACAGCCAGGGCGGAGTGGCCCGCATCCGCCCTGCTGTCATAGACTACCTCACCAACAAACACTACAGGTACATAAACGCAGACACACACGCATGTGCAGGCAAAAATACCAGACACGCTCATCTCCATCCCCCTTTCCTCTCACCCCTGTATCTGGCAGGTTCACCGAGCCAAAGCCAGGCCTCGTGTTGGTCTCTTTGAAGTGAAAAGACCTTCTTCATGCTGCTACGGAGGACACACCACTTTTTATCTCTTGCTCTCCCGTCCGACAGTAAAAGTAGAACAGCAGATACAGCGTGTATAATACGTCACTCGGTTATATTTGTTTCCAGTTTAATCCACTTCTTCTTCCAATGGCAAAAGACTACATTAGTGTGAAACACACAAAAAAATATGTTTTTCTGGCTCAACTACACAAAACCAGAATGTATGTATATTTTAATTTTGAAATAGTTTTAAAGTGTATTCATGCCTGTTGTGTTTTAGATTGGGCTCCGTGTTAAATGGGTTGTGATTTCTATCTTCAAATATGTCGTATTATGGAGTTATTTTTTAAATGACACATATTGTAATATGTTATCAACCAGTATTGTTATCCTATCCAACCAGTTTTTTTTTTTTCATTTCATTTTGGGGCACAATTGCATTTGATGCAAGTTGAACGATCTAATAAGTGATGACAAAGCCTAATGCTTCCAGGACAGAAAGTGTTTTTCTCTTGTTTTTAGTTTTCTAGTCTCTACAGCGTCAGTCTGAAGCTTCACAGATGATCAAAGACCATGAAATGTGTCGAACAGCCTCATTAAGTAGATTAAACAGCCTCCACTGTCACTTATGCAGGAAACACTTATTTCTAATAATTTTTTTTTTTGGCACCTTAACGATGTAACATCATGTAGACTTTTTGTATACACTTTATGATTACATGAGTCCAAACAAGGTGAAACTGCAGATATACTGACGTTCTAACTCAGGTGCTAATGTGTGTTAAATCTTGAGACCAGGTCACTGCTTCCAGACCGTTCATGGTGGCGTTTTAAAATGCGTTGTGCCAAACTCAGCAGCAATGGCCTTCCAAAGATTAGTTTTATAGGTCTGAAATCTCTTCTGTTTTTGTAATTATGTGATATTTTTCATAAAGATTAGGTGTCCTGATTGTAAATAATGTTGTTAGCACATAAAATTTGAAGAGAATGTTGTATTTTTTATCCATTCTATTTATAAAGTTTTACAGATGAAGCTATATTGTGAAATAAAATGTTATTTGTCTACAATTGTGCGTTAATGTGGATCTCTGTAGCTTTAGTCAAAAGTTGGCTGTAACTTTTTTTTTTATATATGTTATAGCTGACTTCTGTGTTAAAGGAAACCACTATAAAACACTGACAAGAGGTTTTAGTTAACGTGTGATATGAGAACAAGGATCAAACGCTTGAGAAGTTGAAAAAGAATGAGGAACGATTTCAAAGTAGAAAAATCCTTCAGTAACTCACTTTCTCATAGCTGTCTAGATATTCCGTAATTATTAAAATATAGCAGGTTTCTGATCCAGAAACCTTTTTTTTTTTTTTTTTGAATAAATAAAGCGAACTAAGTCAGCTCTCAAGGTTTCTACTAAACTTTGGTTCAAGATGATTTGAAGTAGAAATAATCAGAGAAAATGTTTATACAGAGACTTTAAGGTGAGAATTATGCAGGAAGGAGGAATAGTTTAAATGATGTTATTTAAAATGCTATTTATATTCAGACTTTACACAAAGTCACAGGTCTGACGTGGGCTCTGATCAACAGATCTACTGGGGATGTGATTGAGGATAAAACAACAAGATTTAAGCACATTTCAAAGTAAGAATAAAAAAAAAAAAAAGGTTTTGTGGGTCTCGTGGTGTGACAGGAAAGAAGGCTGCAGCGGGGGGGGGGGGTTAGGCCGGAAGCTGAGCCTGGGCCAGCTGGATGAGGACTGCAGCCTCAACACATGAGGCACTCGCTCGCTCAACTGTCACCCCAGAAATGGTGCTTTCATGGTATAATCTATATTCACCCTTCTTCAGATACTACTAGATCATGAGCTGTCATATTTTGATAAACGCTGAAAGGTGCTTTGTTTGAAAAACTGTCAAAGTGTTGCATAAGTCTCCAAACCAAATAACTGAATATTACCTGAACATCTACCTTGTACTTCTCCTTCACTACACTTCAGAGTAAAGTATTGCACTTTCCTTTGACAGGTTTAATTACTTATTTTGGATAATATGAAGATCTGACACAAATGATAGCATAAGTTTTTAAAATACAGCCTTATGTTGGTGGTTTCCACCTCATTTGCCTTCTGCGGCCCTACACTCTGCTCCGTGCGTTTGTCCACCAACAGAACTGACGCTGTTACCTCACAAGCCAGAGCCTCCTGGTTTGAACCTGCTCTGGTTTCCTCCCCAAAGTCCAAAAACACGCACGTTGCGTTTCATTTAGCTACCGTAACGTCAGATTAGGATGAGTGACGGCTGGATTGTGAGGTTAATGGCTATGCCAGTGTAGAGACTAACTGTCTTGGTCAAAGTAAAAGACTGCCTGTAAATAATTCAGGAAGCTGTCAATAACGGCTCAGGGGATCGTGCAGATCTGTGTCAGTCGTGGGGCCGCAGTGTCAGGGCCTTTTCTCAAGATCCACTGAGCCAGAACTGGCCTGGCACTGATAGCGTCTTATTGTCTGTTAGAAATGTTACCAATCTATAGAGGTGCCACGTGGTGGCCTAAAAATCCCAGAGTTCATGCTTCTAACTACGTACAAAGATGTTGAAAAGTGGATAAATAGAGAAGTAATTGATATCGTGCTTCAAAGGGTCATCATATCCAATCATTTGAACAATTCAAATGTTGGTTTAAATTAACGACACATTATTATTATTTTTATTATTATTATTATTAATTTTTAAGGACATCTTCGAATGCAGGAGTTTTCTTCAGACACATGTATAATGCAACAGATTATCTATGGGACCCACCGAAGAGACGTATGATTTAAATACAGTATATGGAAATCATTTCAACGTGAAGCGTTTCAACACAAGAAAAAAGAAAACATTAAAAAAAAAAATAACAGGATTTGATGGTAAATATCACCATGAAAGTGAGAAGAAACTTTTAAAACAGAACACTATTCGGGACGGGGCCCTTTAATGGCCCTCTGGCCTCCTCACAGAACAGCAACACGTTGAGATGATGTTGCACCGACTGTGGGACGGAGGTAGATTTCACTCATGCTTTTTGTGACTACCTGAAAATGAAGTTCTGGGTATTAATTTAAGTTAGGCTCCCATAGTTTCTGTTCTGGGTCTTCTCCATGATGATGCGCTGCTCTTAACACCAAAGAAAATGATGATAAAGCCACAGGCTCCCGTATATTAGCCTGCAATGGAGAGAGAGAGGGAAAAGGATTTATGCTGTGGAGATCACAGCTGGATATGAACAAAGCTAAAATCTGTTTGAAAGACATTTGACACAGTGAAACGTTTGTATCGCTACACTTCTGCAGTGAGAGTGGAGAAGCAGAAGTCAAAACTGATTTAGGAAAACAGTTTTATTGTTTAATTGTTTTTATTACTGCCCACATTCACCCCAATGAAACTTGATTTCCTTGTTTGATGGAAACCTAAATGTTAACTCATTGGCTGCCATTCACCTCAATTCCAGTGCAAATGCTCACTGTCATTGCATTATTTTCCTTTTACTAAAATAGCATTTTATTTATCTCCAAACAGAATTTTTACACACAAAATTAACAAAGAGCCACCCTACCTGAACGCTGGAAAATAAGCCTCTCTACAGGACACACGAACAAAGTTAGTGCAGTTATCATTAAAGAATGATATCTGACAGGTTGTTCGCCTTCTGCTCTTTTTAGCCACAATACTTGATCACATCAGTGGTGCTGCTGCTCTTTCACTTGTTCCAGCTGTGTGTTCCACTGCACCGCCGTGAAGTTAGTTTCAGGTTGGACAGTGGAAAGACTGTGATCAAAACCTCCAAACCACACGAGCCAGTGACTGCAAACCTGAGATGAAATGTGTAACTGGAGGAGAGAAGTAAGACATAACTTTCTTATATTATCGAATATCTAAGGCTTTCTTTAGTTTATTATAATATTTTCAGGGAAAAATCTATATTTTAAAAAATAGATTTCAAGTCATGTGACCCAGTGACTGCAAACCTAAACTGGATGATACAGTCACAAGTGACAAAGAGACATACCTGGTTCTGTCCCATTTAGAGGATGTTTCTATTTCATAGCAGCATTTTGTGGAAACATTTGATTTATTTTTAATGAACTTTCATGTACTTTCAAACCATGTGACCCAGGAAATGTAAAACTAAACCAAACTGTAATGTGACAAGAGACAAATTTGGAGCAGGTTTTGAGTTTCAGAAAGAAGAGTTGGGATTTAAAAAAATAAATAAATAAAAGAACTAAAGAAAGAGTGTAGTAGTACAAGAGACAAATACATCTCACCTCTTTTTTTGTTGATGAAACATTTATCTTCTAGAAATCTAAACCTGAGGCAAATCTCTTGTACTTCACCTGTCCTTGGAAGTAGAAGCGTTCCAAGTCGGACGCTTCAACTGGAACACATCTGGAAGTTAGAGGAAGTTGGACAAACCTCACCTATACCCGGACTTCAAACTCAAACATGGTATCAGCAGTATCGTATCAGCAAAGTAAACGCTCATCCAGTTTAGCTATTTATAACACTTCTTTTTTTAATTTTATTTGCATTAGCTCAGACAGATGTAGCTCTGCTTTCACCCGAAGAGAACTGGGAAAGGCTCCAGCAGATCCCTGTGACCCTGGATTGGACTAAAGGATGATGGATGGATGGATAACTCAGACATGCACGTAGCACTGCTCATTTTTTAATCAGTGGATATATTCTGCTTAACTGTTTGTATGTAATAAATGTCACATACAGCGTTGTGATGACTTAGCATTGCTAACAACTGCAAGTTGACTCTTGGTAAAGGTTTGTTTTTCAGCCTTGCGACTGTAAAGTATTCAAATTAGGTTGACTTGACATCATGTCAAGTCCTGACTTCTGAGTTAGATGTGTTGTGGAAAAAATATCTTTATATTGATCCTTGTCTCCATGAATATCTGTCTGAAATGAGAGCGAAAGTAGAGCGGTGACACTTTCTGTGTCGTTTAATTTCATCGCAGGCAGGAGGGGGCGCACGGCAAGCTGGAGATGATGATAAATGATCCCAGAATAAGACAGCACATTGGATTTGAGCATAGGGAGAAAGATTTACCCAAAGGACAGGACATCATGTCTCATAACAGTTACTTTAAAATGACAAAGAATAAAGTCACAAATACTACAACTTTCTTTAAACAAGATATTGTCGTCTTAAATGTCTTCTGATGGAATTTCTGTAAGTTTTCATGAACGTCTTGTTGCTGGTCATGAATAAAAACCCAGACCTCCAAATAACTCTGAGAGATGACTTACAGCCCAGAAATGGGCTGGTGACATTATGGCTTTCCCATAAATGAGCTCTGCTCCATATAATCTGATCAAGACAACAAAGCCAGGTTTATGACAGGGATGAAGTCCAGACTTTGCAAGACTTGAACAACTGAAAATATTTCACATAGTAATTCAGCACCTCATATATCTCTTCTTTTGAGTTTAAGGTTAAATGTAAGATGGAAATCCATCATTACAACGCTTTATACAAGTCCAAAAAACCCCCAAAAAGCCAAGCCATGCCAAGTCCAAGTCACTGGATCACGTGGTCTTGAAGTTACTGAAAATGCTGCAATAACAATAATCTCCAAAAATATCTGCTGAGTATCCAACCTAAAACTCACTTCAAGAGCAGTAAGCTATAGCATACAAGATGACAACAGAGAGAAAGAGAGAGAGGAGAGAAAAAAAAAAGCCCTTCTGTGATAAGGCACAGCTGCAGCGGTGGAGGCGAGCGGCAGCTGTGCGTCACACCTCCACACTCCAACAAGCGGATGCGTCTTTCTTTCTCGACTTCCCTCCTCTCCTCACCAAGCAAACGCTTCAGAAGCTGCTATCATAGTCCGTCTAAACGGCCAGCTTTCCCACAGACCTCGAGCTGGTGTTTTAAAGTACCCGGTCGGCAAGTTATAAGTAATAAGAGGGAGTTTCTTGAGTTTAAAGGTTGCTTTTTTGGGGTTTTTTTTTTTTTCAGTCTGAAAGGCGGCAGCCAACATCCGCCTGATGAAGACTTAAGCCTCAGACAAGGTAGGCCTAAGTTTCTTTTTCTTTATCTTTACTTTCATAATATTTGTGTGATTTTTTTTCTCCATGCAACACTGCCTGTCTAATCCTTTTATCGTCAAAGTTTTTTTTTTGGTTTTAAGATTTAATAATCAACTAATACATGCTTTAAAGACAAAACATGAATTACTTACTTAAGCACTGAAACCTCAACTTTTTTCTTTCTTATTGTATCAAACCTATGTTCCTGATTCGGACAGCGTTTGAGCGTGTAGCGGAAAACCCAGTGATTAAAGTGTCCCATCTTCACGACAGCAGGTCTTTCCATCTCGATGACTGGCTGTGTGACATGGCAGGTGGTTTTGAGGTTATTCCTTCTTCTGAGTTACTGAAATGCTAAAGTCAGTTTGCTGCAGCACAAAAAAAAAAAAAAAAAAAAAAAAAAGATCCCAACAGGTCACCTGCAGGTTTTGATCGGTCACGGCAGAGGTCGTGAATGCTCATTTTCTGTCGCTGAGCTAAACCGAGGCATCCTCGCCCATCACCGGACATCATTTTGAGGCGTAAACTGCAGAGTCGAGATGGGCGTTTGTGTAAAAGACGCACAACAGAACACATAATGTTCCTGAGTGTGAGCTTGGTGACATGAATTGGGCTTTTTGTGCTGTTTATGAGCAGCTGTCTAAGTTATCGGGACCAAGCTGCGAATTCTGGGTCACACCCAAACATGCCTTTCTTTTCTTCCGTATTTATGTGAACTACTTTGAAGTAGACCTGTTCGCTGTATGTAGGAGCCATTCTGCTGCCATTATACCGTCTAGCATGGAGATAGACGAGATGATCCAAGGTGAATGACTCAACTGTCTGGAGAAACGTAAAAATTAGGCTTTAAGAGGCTTTTCATTTCTGGCCTAACTAATCGTTCCTTGTCTCTCCTCTGTCTTCAGTGACGAGACGTGACGGAATGGTGATCTACAAGACAAATGAAGAACCCTACTGTGGCTCTGGAGGGTCGGAGATGAAGTAAAGCGAGTCGAGATGGCCTAAAGAACCAAGGAGTTGCGTGAAAACTGCAAAGGCGTCGGACTCCACAGAGTTGTTGCAGCAGAAATATTTGAAGAAAGACGTCACAGCTCAGTTCGATTAACTGTTTTTACCACCGCAGGGGAGCTTCTCCAGTAATGGAGTTTCCACAGACCAGGTGTGACAGCTGCTGCCTGTAAATGGACATATAAGGAACACAAAGACATTTGTTGTGGAATTTGATTTCCACTAAACTCAACCTCAGGTTTTTACAAGACACAGACATCCTAAAGGGGTGAGCTGACCGATGGCAACCATGAACGGCTTGGAGGAGATGTCGGTCAAGTGCGTTCTGGTCGGGGACTGCGCGGTGGGAAAGACGGCCCTGCTGGTCCGCTTCACCTCGGAGACCTTCCCGGACACTTACAAGCCCACGGTGTTTGAAAACACGGGCGTGGAGGTGTACTTGGACGGGGTCCAGATCAGCCTGGGCCTGTGGGACACGGCGGGTCACGACAACTTCAAGCAGATCCGGCCGAGATCGTACCACCAGCCGACGTCGTCCTCATTTGCTACTCGGTGGCTAACCCCAACTCCCTAGCTAACATCCAGCGAAAGTGGATCGCAGAGATTCGCGAAAACCTGCCCAGGGTGCCAGTGCTGGTCGTGGCCACCCAGACGGACCTGAGAGAGATGGGGGTGCATCGGGGCAACTGCATCACGCCGGCGGAAGGGAAGCGAGTGGCTCATGAGGTCCACGCCAAGGGCTACCTGGAGTGCTCCTCCTTGAGCAACCGCGGCGTGCAGCAGGTGTTTGAGTACGCCGTGCGGACAGTCTTTAACCAAGCCAGGAAACAAGCGAGGAGACGCTTGTTCAGCATCAACCAGTGCAAAATCTTTTGACCTCTGACTTTGATTTGATTGCAACCTAAGCCTTCGTTTTCACATGACCTTTGAGTGTGCTGTTCAAACTCAGTCGAACATGAGGAGGCAGTTTCAGATTTGTTAGGTGGTTTCGCAGTATAAACCCCGCCTCCCCCTAAACTAAACACATTAAAACACAAACCTAATGGTCCATTACACAAGTGTAGCTTCTATGTTTGTGTGATGCAGGGATGAAGTCATAATTAAGTGTCCTAACAGACAGAGACAGTTTTAAGTCTTTAAGCAAAAGAAAGTTTACTGATGCGTCAGTCCTGGAAGTGCATGAGCATTTGAACTTTTACGTGGCGGCATGTGCTCTGCATATTGATTTGGAGTTGGCTTTACGTCAGATGCTCTTCCTGACACAGGTCCTCCCCAGTTGTCCAGAGTTGGGACTGGCGCTGCAACAGCACTGGTTTCTGACTTTTTACAACTGCAAATACCAGTTAAAGTCAAGTATTTTTTTTTTATCGGTAGCTACAAGGATCCATCATGAAAGGCTCCTTTAATTTTTTTTTTTTTTATTTGTACTTCACTTCAGAGAGCCAAATAGACAACTTTTGTCTCATCAGGCTCTAAAAATGAAAAATATTCTTTATAGTGTCTTCATAACAGCATTTAAGTAGATGTCACCTGGAAATAAAAGGTTTAAAGCTCAGTTGAACAAAATGTTTTTTTTTAATGTTTTTGTTTTTTTGAATAAATTCAAGTCAAACCATCTAACTTTAAACTAAGTACATACAATTATGAAAACCCAAATTATTTTAAACATTTATTTCAAGAATTAAAAAAAAAAAATCAAAATATATGTTATTTTATGTTATGTTATTCAAGAATTTATTTTTCATTGACGGGGTTTTGAGCTTTCAGTAAATCTTTAAAAAGAAAAGAAAAAAATACATTTAAGGCACATTAAAAATAAAACAGGCGAGCGGTTATTTTATTTTTTTGTGCGCTGTAATATATTCTTGATCCGTTCACCTCACATTAGAAAATGACCTGCTACCTGTTGGTGTCTTTCAAACTGTCCTTTTGTGTGAGTGTCGGTGTGTGTGACAATTAAAACAACTAACTCAGTTACAACTCAGTTAAAATCAAGGATTTTGACTTTATTTATCCGAACGTTCTCTGCATCTGTACATATTCACTCTTAGTTTAGTTGTGATTGGATATAGAGGGCGAGATAAGCAATACTAAAATTCAACAATTCAAAGGGAATTTAACATTATAGTCATGTATGAGTGCTAAATGAAGCAATGTTTTAAAATTAATTTATTTTTTTTTTTTTTTTTTCTCGTGTACTTACATTTACTTAAATTGTGTTTTTGCTCCTAATCCTCCAGGTTAATATGGATTTACAGATTTCCATGGTCCTCAATGCATTTTTAAAGAGTCATAAACTGTATGATGTTTAATTTATATTTAGAATATAAACACTCGATCCAGCGACTATCCTCTTATAGCAAAATGAAAACGCTGTATGACAGAAAATGTCTGGAGTTCTGGGTCCATTTCTGTATTTGTATTCTAAATGTTTTGCATTTTGCATATCTTAATGTGTTTTTAACCTGTCATTACAAAATGTGAATAAAATCTGTTGTAGAATACAAATGAATTCAATCGAGGTCAATAAATATTTGTGTCTTCGGGAGTCGAGCAGAAAACCTTTGACTCGACTGTAACACGCTGATCCTTTAGAAGAGATGACACTTATCTGTTCTGGGTGTCCATAAGGCAGATTTCATATAATCTTAATTCAAATGTGCTGCAAAGGTGAATTTAACATATTTCTAAACGAAGAAAAGCATTGAAGCAAAAATGTATGAGACAACTTGTTGAAAACGATACGTGGCCAGATCACACGGATGCAGACTTTATCAGAAGTGTGGAGGTGAAGAGGTTTAGCCTTTAAGCCTTTGTGTTCTTCATCGCCAGTTTTATTTGTTCAGACAAAAATAACAAGATCCATTTCAACGCTTTGAGGCTGATCTACACGTGGTTTAAAAAAAAACACTCCAATCCTTAAAAAAAAAAGTATTATGATCTCAACCTTTGGTTTTCTACCCACCATGAGCGTTGCACGTCTGCATATATGAGATGAAGCTGTTTGAGCACATAGAGGACTGCATGAAGTCTGGGATGATAAAAAACAGCAAAGGGGAGACGACTGGGACAGAAACTCAGAGAAGCTGCTCCCTCCCCCTTCGTCTTTACTCCCGCTCTGTTGAAACACATCCGTCCTCTGTGGTGGATGAGAGGTGCCATACAAGACTTTTTAAGGATCTGCTGAACCACACAGACTTACACAGATACACGCATGTAGATGTGGACATGTTCACATGTTTCATTGGCCTTTTCTTTATCATAAATGGTAAATGGTCCGGACTGATTAAGCAGATTTTTAACTCTAAAATGCTGAATGTATCATAATTTATACATGAGTTCCAGAGACCAACATAATCAAAATAATCTGCAATTTATAACTAAAAAAGTACAAATAAAGTCAGTCAGTAAGTTTTTACAAAAGTTTTAAGGTACAAAAAAAAAACACTTTTATATGAGTTCTGAGAGGGTGCAACATGTTTCACTCACTGCTGTGGTCACGTCTTCTCTACCTCCTTTTGCTCTCTGCCACAAGCACCTCAGTGCCTCATTCTTCTCTTCCTGTGTCTCCGTGTCTCTGTCTCTCACGCACACGCATGTGCACACACACACACTTACAAGCAAACTCTGATGGTGCACAGAAGCGTGCGAGTCGAGCCACTTCACAGTCAGCAGCAGTTGGTGCTTTTGCTTCTCGAGTGAGTCTGGGAATTATACAAGGCGGTCGGTGAGGAGGTCTTCGTTCACAGCAAATACTAGCAGACATGCGTAGATGAGTGCAATAATGTTAATGATGGAGGCCCTTCGAGTAATAATCCAGGACTGAACACTGGGACTCACCTGTGCTGCAAAATTCAAAGAAAGCTATTATTGATGTTAACTGTCACACCCGTTTTTTTTTACTGCTGAACAGCTTTGTGCTCCACCAACTGACAAGTCTGAATGCTTTAAAGTGCCATATATTTCTCTACGAACAAACTGGGCTTCTTTTGTAGTTTTTACTGAAAAGAAAAAGGGAAAAAAAAAAAAGATTTGAAATTTTTTTTCTTTCTCTCTGTGCTTGCTTGAGTTTTTCTCTAAGTACTCTGGCTTCCTTCCACAGTCCAAAAATATGTATTTTAAGGTGTTTCTATTGTTTGATGTTTTTATTTTTCATGATGGACTGATGGCAGCACGGTGGCTTGGTGGTTAGCACTGTTGCCTCACAGCTAGAAGGTTCCTGGTTCAAACCTCGGCAGGGGGGGTCCTGGATTGAACCTCAGGGCCTTTCTGTGTGGAGTTTGCATGTTCTCCCCGTGCTTGCGTGGGTTCTCTCCGGGTACTCCGGCTTCCTCCCACAGTCCAAAGACATGCATGTCAGGTTAATTGATAATTCCAAATTGCCCATAGGGTGTGCATGTGAGTGTGAACGTTGTGTGTCTGTATGTGTGACCCTGTGATGGACTGGCGACCTGTCCAGGGTGGACCCCTGCCTTTCGCCCGTAGACAGCTGGGATAGGCTCCAGCAGATCCCCGTGACCCTTCAAGGATGAAACGGGTATAGAAAATGGATGGATGGATGATGGACTGATGGGACCCTGTGATGGACTGGTGACCTACTCAGAAGGTTTGATGACAGCAGAAGAAGTTTCGTGCTCACTGTGACTCTGAACAGGACCGAGGTAGGTACAGAAACTGAAAGAATGCATGAAAATATGAGCGCATACATTTTGAGATTGTCTGCTCAACCCATCCAGGAGCCAACAGTCAGGTTTTCAACAGCCCCTCTGTGGTTAAAAATCCAGCATCCTCCCTTTGGCTGCAGTAACTGTGACTGTCCTAAAGACCAGACATTATGCTTTAAGTGTTTTCCTCTCTCCTCCAGAGAATGATATAGTTTTTTTGTCCACGTAACATCTCAAAGGTCTCCATGAAGGCAGCTATGAGCCTCTAGACTTCTATTTTACAGGCTTGTCTTCCATGAATTATCTGCATCACAGTCCTTGGTGACCTACTGGTAGTACTGTCACCTGCTGTGTGGGAGATCCTGGGTTAAAATCCCAAATGCATCAATAACAACAGCTGGTGCCAAACTTCTCATGCAGATCACTCTGCTGTGGTGACCCCAAACAAGAGAGCAGCCAAAAATGGAAGTTTTAGTTTAATTATCTACATCGCAATGTAATACATCTGCATGTCCAGTGATTCGGTAGGTGTTAATTATAAGCATCTGCCTCACAGGTCAAGTGTCTGTTGCAGACGTGTACATGGACAACTCTGGGCACTTGAGGTAATGAAACCATTTCTATTCTTGATTCTGCGGGGAGGATAGTGTTCCAGTAGATTTCCATCTTCAATTCTCACCACATGGAAAACAAATTAAATGCCTCTCAACTCTCTGGGATCACAGGATATTGGTGACCAGAGTCATCCACAGGATACTACCTGTTGCTTTCTGATGCATCACATCCATCCGTGGACGCCTCCTGTCACACTGCATCCTTTTTCACATTTTCATTTTTCATCAGCTGACCACATAGAGCACAGGGCGTCTTTCAAGTCTGAAGTGAACAGGAGGCATTAAAGCAACGTACAGCGTGACAATTTTTTTTAATGAGTACTAAAACATTGAGACCTAAAAATAAAATTACGAGCCCATAAATGTGCACAAAATTGGCTTTTAATTAATAGTTTCTGACTCACATCTTTGCATTGTCTCAGCAGGACCATTTTAATAGATGACAATTTAAACTGCCCTAATAGGAAAGTACATGTGCTATTAATGACATGACGGGCTGGTCCACAGATGTCCATAGAAACCCACGACAGTGAAGCAGCATACACCCAACATTACACCTGCGCTCCTCACCGCTGCAGGTCCACCAGTACGCTGTAAAAAAAAGTCTGTCAGGAGATAAGATCACCCCAGAACTGAACCAGAAATCTTTTTTATTATTATTCAATCATGCGCTTCTGCTCCCATGGCATGTCAAAATGACTCCTGGTATTAAAAAACAAACAAACAAACAAAAAACAATGTAGTGTTTGATCATTTCCTTAGAGTCAAAGAGTTCAGAGATATTTAGAATAGGTTCATTCCTTTTTAGGATTTGTATTTTGGGATGATGTTGGTGTCAGCAGATTGTAAAGAATTGAGAGATGTACTAGCTAGTCTACACATAAACCTGTCAAAGGATGTTTTAAAGGTATGGTTGGAGATCTTTGAAAAAAACGGTTCCAGCAATCCAACTTAAGTGAGATTTTGAAAATATACACTCCCTCCCTCCTCCCAAAGGCTCTGCCTCCTCCTCTTCAGCCCACCCCTCCAAACCACGCCTTCACACGATTCACGACTACATGAAAGTGCACGCTGTCTTGAGCGGTAACGGAAGTTCACGAGCACTCAGAGTGGCTGGCTAACTTCAAGCCATGGCGTCTTCTCCGTCTAGGATAACAACAGCCCACCTAACGGTCTCACACATAGTACTGTAGCCTAGTTGACAGAGTTGGTAGCTTAGCTAAACATGCTGGAATATGTTCGTCATGTCACTAGATGGACAATAATTTTGTCATCATCTTTCATTTTCTCACTGACTGGGTGAATAGGCCTACAATACCCATAACCGATCAGTAAGTTGAAATATTATATAATCAGAACGGCATCATCTTACCTATCCAGTAGAAACTGGGCCACCTTCACATCGGGTCTGGGGCCCCTTTTCATTTTTTAGCTGGCGCCAGCGCTGGAAAGCCGTACCGATAACCACTCTTGTTCTGTTTCGTTCTTTTGGTTAGCTTCCACATGGCTGTTGCTTTTTCAACAACAATTTTCCCTTTGATTTTGCTGCCGATTGACGTCTTCTTCTCTGCCATTGTTGCAACGAAATGATCTGTGCGAGCTAACTTGATTTCTGGTTTTCAAATAGCAACGCTGTGTCCGCTCACCTGATTGCCAATAAATGGCAGCCAATAAATGTAAAGATGATCAGTACATTGATTGGTCAGAGTTTTCCTCTGATTGCACCCTGTAGATTGGACCAAAACATTTCGTTTTTTTTTTGCAAACATTCTATTTCAGTGGGTGCAATGGGAACGTGAAAAGGTTTTCAGGCAATATTGTAAAAAATGCTGCAAAAAAAGATCTTCCACCCTACGTTTAACTTGTTACATCAGTAAGAGACAGATCCAGCCTGGTCATCTGTAAAGGCTGAACCGCCCTTTTGTTCGAGGATTTTTCCATCCATCGGCTCAGGAAGATCCCAGACTACTGCAGGAGTCTGTTGTGTGCCTTCTCTTATTTGTAATAAACATTTTTATGCATTTAAAAGTTGCATTTTTTGATCCTTCTACAGACTTATCAGCACGGCGCCGAGGGAGAGAGAAAGAAACCTCTGAACCACACCAAAAACAGGGCCGCGGCCTTGGCAGTGACGAAGGTTCACTGGTGTGTTTCCAGAGAACTACAGACCTTAATTTTACAAAAGAATAAGAAACATCTGGCGTTAAAGTGACACCCCCCCCCCCCAACATTGGTTTTGGACAGTCGGAAAGATACTAAAAAACCAATCAGATGTATCTTATTATTCATGAATCAACCACACTTCCGTCACTCCGCGTGGCCGAAAACACTGTTCCCCTTACAATTGTTACATACATACGAACATGCATATTTTCCTAGTTATTACAACACATTCGTCTTCGCTTCGTCAGTCGTCGTGTCTGTAGCTTTCCATCCTAATGTTTCCCCCGTTTGCACGAGAACAGCAACGCAGCAGAGCCCTGAGTCTTTTACTCAAACGCATGTTGAACCCAACAGAGGGATCGATGAAGATGAGTTTACAGAGGTTTGTTCTCGACTGCAGCTCTATGGCTTTTTACCTTTTCAAACACGTGCATGCACACACACACACACATACACGCATGCATCCACACACTGACATTCACACAGGAAGCACCTGTCCTGTGCGAGATCAGCACCACAGAAACTGAGTGACACGTTGACACATGACATCACGGTGCATGTTTCTCTGCAGAACCAGAGAATTGTGTCAGCGACAGTTTTTTCTCGTTTGATGCTGTTCTGAGACTAAATTGTTTTACAAGCTGCCCTGAAAGAAAATGTCTGCACTTTTAAAGAACAGACGCGTTTGCTGCTGTTCGTACGGCCGGCGCGTCTTGCTAGGCCTGTGATCCACCTGTGTTTTATCTGTTCAGATCTCTGGTTTTCTTCTTTTCTTGCTTTTTGCGTAACTGTATATGACTGTCATTTTAACTTCCATGAAACAAGGAGTCTTGTACCTCACTGGTACTTTAAAATAAACTAAAGAGCAGTAGATCACAGCTAATTGACTGATCATTGGTTTATTCTCAACTACAAGAACTCTGTTGCTTTATGAAATTATCATAAAAAGGAGCAGCCAAGTATTCTTCTTAGATCATTTCTATATTTTTTTAAACTGATTTTGAAGTACCTCTGATGCAAATGAGGATAGGACCTGAACAAATGCAGACAATACAAAAAAGGAGTAATTAATCAAAAATACTAAAACAACTTTATACCAAAGATATAGAAAAGATCAACAGTTCGTCACCTCTGAAAAATTGCCAGCAAGGGGAAATTTAAATCTGCTCCTATCACTTATTAATAATCAGCAATCAGATTGACTCTGCATTAAAAGAGATTTTATCCAGGTGTCTTCACACAATCGCATGAATGATTTGTGTCGTTTTGAATGATCGGAGTAGCAGTACTTCAGTGTACGGCGCTGTTTCCTTATATGCAGTTGAAAGAGTGATTGACACGTGTCATGAGCTGTGTAATGCAGAACAGTTCAGAGTGTGTGTTATGTGTGTGTGGATGTGTGTGTATGTGGGTGTGTGTATGTCACACAGCTGGTTGCGGTCATGCAGTGGAGAGGGCTGCAGGAGTCACATTTCACCCAATGCCATTGTGCTATGTGATACAGCCGTGTACCTGTGGATGAGTGTGTGTGTGTGTTTGTTTGTGTGTGATGGCCCCAGGTCCTGTTCCACAGCAGCGATTACACACACACACACACACAGTCAGTCAGTCAGAAGCGACCCACGACTAACAACTAGCGAAGCACTCAGAGCCTCTGGCAGGATGTTAGACTTTCGAGAATCTTCTGCGGTCTCGCTCAGCTCAGCCCCGGCAGGGCAGGATGAAGATCAGAATCGAGTGACGCTCTGAGTTTGGACTCAAGGCTATCTCAGCTGAATAATTGAACAGGCGGCTAGTTCCTGGCAAAAAAATGAGGAGGGCAGCACTGATGGTTTGGATCAGCCTCTTGGTTCAAGGTTAGTTGAGCACGATGGACACGTTTGATGTTTCTCATGGCTTTGCAAAGCCGTGCCTGTTTTCAAGTTTTTCTCAGCGTGCTGTACCCACCGACTCCTCTTGCCTCCACAGTGTCCCATGGTGCTCAGGGTCATTATGCCCGTAAACTTCTGAATGACCTGATGGAGGACTACTCCAATGCTCTGAGACCCGTAGAAGACACAGACAAAGCTCTCAACGTCTCCCTGCAGATCACGCTGTCGCAGATCAAAGACATGGTGAGTAGAGAGGATGCTCAGATATGTACCGCCCATCACTGAGTCACAGCCAGGTAGGCTCCCTTTACCTGTCCACTGGATCACACACCGCTTGACAAGCAAGCGCATATCCATACAATCTCTGTCGGTGACACCCAGAGAAATTAAACTTTAAGAGATTTTCTTCCTCACAGCTGCACAGGGAACTTTTTGATATAATCCCTAGGATGCACCAAACAGACTGGCATGAAGTGAAGAACAACAATGAAAAAAGGAGGAAAAATAAGAATATCTTAAAAGATATGGTGAGATAAAATTCCTCCTTCTCGAATTAATTAAAATGAAATGAGTCCCTCTGTTGAAATGAGCCCAGACGACAGGCAAAGCTGATAATCACTTCTCCTTGTGGAAGTAAAGACTCAAAGCACCGTGCTGACAGGTCATGTAATCCATCACAACTGATGTAAACTGCAGAGTTTTGATGGTGTTACCTGTTATGCTTTAATAAATAAAGATTTGAAAGAGGGTGCACTTTCTTTTTCTCCTGTCTAGGGCTGTAGCGATACACTAATCTCGCAATACGATACGATACACGATATTCGGCTCACGAATATGTGATATATCGATATTAATCTTACAATGCATTTACATCATTTTACGAAAGATTTTAAAGGGACAAAGTGGATTTTGGTGTCATCTTTTGAGTGTTCCAATGACTTTGTTTGAATTAAATTGAACTGAAAGCATCAATTACACATTATATGGCTGACAGGCAGCTTGCAAATGCTGGACAAAATGAATAAAAGATTTGGTTGAGAAAAATAGTCTTCATTTATTTAAACAGTGCAAATGCTTGCAAGCTTTTAAAGGTGGGACACGGGGGTTTTGAAAGGATCTTAGAAATCGATACCCGAGGCCGAAAAATCGATACTCTCTGGGGAAATAAAATATCAATATATATCGCAGAATCGATTAAATCGCTCAGCTCTACTTCCTGTCTGAAGACCACTTTATGCAACCAAACTGCTCTGTTAGACCTTTCATTTTAGAAAGCAGATGTCTGAAACATTTAAATAACAAATTTCCATTTTTCAAGCCCAAGTATAGATAACATGGTGTTACATGTGGTAAATTGGTTCCTACTATCTGCCTGTATCACAGCTTTTTTTGTCAACATTGAACTTATTACTGGAGAATTTGTTCAGTAAAAACCTTCTAGAGGACTTCCACCCATCTTTGCCACATTTCTGGGATTGAACTGTGAAATGTTTTTGTGCATGCGTGAGCAGGACGAGAGGAACCAGGTGCTCACCACCTACCTGTGGATCAGGCAGGTGTGGCACGACGCCTACCTGAAGTGGGACAAGGAGGACTACGACAACTTAGAGATGATAAACATCCCCAGCGACCTGGTTTGGAAGCCTGACATCGTCCTCTACAACAAGTTAGTAACCAGTGGCGTACCGTAAAGTGAGGCACACAGAGGGAAAAAAAACACTGGAGAGATTTAGATGAAGGCTGACCAAAAGTACGAGTGCGTTTGATTCGCTCACGCGTCTACAGACGTGTCTGTCTTCTTCGTATCTCTGTAGAGCAGATGAGGAGTCGTCAGGCGCGTCAAGCACAAACGTGAAGCTGCGTTACAACGGAGAGATTGTCTGGGACTCCCCGGCCATCACGAAGAGCACGTGTGTGGTGGACGTGTCCTACTTCCCCTTTGACTGGCAGTCGTGCAATCTCACCTTCGGCTCCTGGACCTACAACGGCAACCAGGTGTGTAAAAGCGGGTGATGTGGGAAAAACATTCACATGCAGGAAAGAAACTGAGTCAGATCAGTTTCTCTAAACGGTTACTTTATACATGTTTTTCTTTCTGTTTCTTCTCACCCCACCACGTGGTTTCCACTCTGTTCAGGTGGACATCAGCTTGGGGATGGACAGCGGCGACCTGTCTGACTTTGTGGAGAACGTGGAGTGGGAGTGTCACGGCATGCCGGCGGTTCGAAACGTCATGATGTACGGCTGCTGCTCGGACCCCTACACGGAGATCACGTACACCCTGCTCCTGAAGCGCCGCTCCTCCTTCTACATCTTCAACCTGCTCCTGCCCTGCTTCCTCATCTCCTTCCTGGCGCCGCTGGGCTTCTACCTGCCGGCCGACTCGGGGGAGAAAGTTTCCCTGGGGGTCACGGTGCTGCTGGCGCTCACTGTGTTCCAGCTGCTGGTGGCTGAGAGCATGCCTCCTGCAGAGAGCATGCCTTATATAGGTTTGGACTGCTCTCAGTGTTCTGTTTAGACCCATTAAAGAAGTAGAAAATGGTAGGATGGACGACGAGGTATCGATCACGTCAACACGGTAGAAAAAAAAACACTACAGTTTATTTTGGAGTATAGATTAGCATGGTTTAAATATGTAGACTAGAGGTCTTCACGGGTCCACTTTCATGGACCCGCAATATTTGGACCCGGAACCGACCTGACCCGAAGTCTTTAGTGTCCGAATGAACCGAACCGAGTTACCCGAATAGAACTGAGACAATAAAACCCATAGCTTGCTCATGTTAAAAGTTGTCTAGTGTTGAATAAAACTTGATTTTCTTACCTAAAGTTGTCTTCTTCTACCCGGTTCAGTTGCTACATAGGCTACGTGATGTAAACAACAATAAATGATAAATAAAGATGCTGTTGGTAGCAACTGCTAACGCTAATAGCCTACACTGGTCAGGACGTGTCGTAAATATGTTCTCTCATCCAACGTTGTCATGTTGGCGATCCGTTGTGCTTTACAGCTGCCGGGCAAACCGCTAATAACACGCTACGGCAACACGATGGTTTTATGACAAACACGCCACGTTAATTAATAATCATTTAACTGCCCAGAGTCCTGACATCGCCAATATCTTTACCTCTCTCGAGTAAACGCGGACCCAGCCTGTCAGAGAGCACCGACCGGACCCGAGACTAACTGTACCGATTCCGACCCGAACCCAGAGTCACGTCTTTTGAATGGACCCGAGACCCGATTCGGGTCGGGTTGGAACCTTGGGTAGTCGGGTTGTTCCGAAGACCTCTAATGCAGACTCATGTTGATAAACTGAGGAAATTCCACATATTTGTCATGAAAAAGGCCCCAATTGATAAAAACACGTGACTTTAAATTGTAAAGTGAGTAAAAGATTAGTTGTCTCCCGCAGTGTATTGGTCCCTCATGTTTTAAGAGAGCTAAAAAGCGACATTTCCATCTTTTATATTCTCATTTTACAGTTTCAAAAATGTAAAAACCATAAAGCAAAACTGTGGACACCCTGCGCGGTCAGTTCTCAGCGATAGCCATGTATTTATTTATCTATTATTTGTTTTACAGGTTGTGAATGCTTTTTATAGCCCGCTAATATGCATTAGATTCTTGTTTGGGGGATTTTTGCTCTAGATCTGTGATATCCTGGGATGCTGTTTGGAGGCTGATCATTAGATTTGAAGTAGTCCATTGTGGGCTTTAAGGTTTGTTTAATGCCGTTGTATTGTAGAAGCTATCGCCCTTCATTAATCTTCAGGAAAGTTTGATTATTACCTGTTTATAACAATGTTATAGGTTTTCTCAGCCGGCTACAAACTCATTGTGACCAGTTCTTGCCTTTATGTGTTTGCTTTATCGTATGATTTATGATCACAGTTTTTTTTTTTTTTTTTAGATTTTTTTTTTGGCACTAGTGGCCTTTATTCACAGTGGAGAGAAACAGGAAGGTGGACAGAGAGAGAATGGGGAAGACACGTAGCAAATGGGTCATCCGGGCATTTTTTTAATTAAATTTTTTTATCGTGCTTCTTGAGCATGGGATAATTTGGAGAAAAGGATTTTATCTGCATCATAAAGAATGTGGTAAAGGATAATTAAAATATTAATTAAATGTAGTACAAGCTAAGAAACTATATAATTATTTTAATTGTGTTTATTTTTTCCTTCTCCTGCGTTGTGGACATTCATTTTTTCAGTATTTGGGAAGGTGGTTTAGAGGAACAAATAGTCCATATTTAAAATGCTCTAAAATTTGGATCCTCCTCGTCCTGCCTAAAATTGTAAATGTTAAAAACTTGTTAAAGTACTGAATCCTCTTTAGGTGCATGGCCCTACAATCCTTTATTCATTCTAAAATTGTACACTAGAGAAGTACACATTAATCTTGTAAAAGTTTTTAAAAGCATATGTCATCTTTGGGCATTTTGAGTGACGTACATCTTCTACTCACTTCACAAAAATATTTTCCGGTGGTTTTACTTTATCTTTTTCCTGTTGTCTGCATATTAATGATAGCATGCAAGTTTTAAAACAGTCATTTCCTCTATCCCTCTCCTCCAGGGAAGTACTACATCGCCACCATGACGATGATCACAGCCTCTACCTCCCTCACCATCTTCATCATGAACATTCATTTCTGTGGTGCCGAAGCCAAACCAGTCCCTCACTGGGCGAAGGTGCTTATTATCGACTACATGTCGAAGATTTTTTTCGTCTATGAAGTGGGGGAAAACTGCACTACGCCGGAGAGCGAGAGGACTCCGCTGTACCCGGAGGAGCCCATGGGTGACAGGGGATATTTTTATGACGACTTCTACCATCACGACAGTGACACGTACAAGTACAGCAACGGCCACGGCGGGCATCAGCAGAACAAGCACCACAAAACCAGGCGAATGGCGGCTCCAGCGGCAGGTATCACCCTTACAGCAACCACAACAACCACGCTTCCAGACTGGATGTTGGTGAGACAAAGCAAGAGCCCACGCAGCACTACCACCACATCAGGAAGGACGAGCTGGACTACCAGGCCCCTCTGCATCCGCCACACCTGCAGCATCTCAACGGGGGGCTCAAGGAGCAGATTCTCTACCCCTCGGAGAAGCAGCAGGTCCAGGCCTGCCCCTGCTGCTGCCCCTGCCTCCAGCATAAAGAGGTGACACCGCACTCCCTCTCTCCCCATTTCATTTACCTGACCTGATCACACTTCCTCCTCTGTTTCTGGAGTCACTTGCTTTAATTCGTCTATCCATCCTTCAGGTGGTGACCAACATCCAGTACATCGCCAACTGCTTTCCGTGAGCAGAGAGCAACGTGCATCAAGGTAGCAGAGTGGAAGAAGGTGGCCAAGGTGATGGATCGATTTTTCATGTGGATCTTCTTCTTCATGGTCTTTCTCATGAGCATCCTCATCATTGCCAAGGCTTCTTGACAGCCTCATCATCATCTTTTTATTGGCACTAGTGTTGCTGGACCTCAGTGGTACTCGTTCCTACTTCCAAAACCAACATGACTTCAACCTGTTTTTTTTTTTCTGCAATAAATTGTATTTCATGTCAGTAACGTGTTGTCCGTGTGTTTGCAGCTGTGCTCGTCCGGACTCACTTTTGTAGCTGCAAACGAGTCACAAACTTGACCACGTACTCAGAAACCCATCCGAGCCTCTGGGTTAGTTAATGTCATGTGCGCTTGCATGTGTCACGGAGCAGTGGAGCAGTAAGACAATCTGGGTCTTATTCTTACCTTGAACATACATGGCCTCTGCATTATTGATGAGCTAATAGCCAGACATCCAGCTATAGGCATTACGTTTCTTACATTCAGGGGTAAAAGCAGATTTGATTTCTTGCTGGATCCACCACAACCGCTTGTCTCATAGCTTCACACGTTGGAGGTGGTTGAGTGTTGGATTGTTATGATTATTTTTATTTCAAAGAGTATCAGCAAGAATGAAAAGAGAGGCGCACAAGCTACTGATGGGTCGGATCAGGAACGGGCGCATCAGAGGGACAACACATATAAGATGTTTTGGAGAGAAAGTCAGAGATGGTCAGACTGAGATGGTTTGAACCAGTACAGAGGAAGGATGTGTAAGTACTTCTCAGTAATATATAAGTACTTATCCAGCTCTGTGGAAGCAGAGGTCATGAACTCTCCTGCTTTTGTGTTTGACTGTAGTTTTCAGAACATTCAGTGGTAAACTTATATGAACTTATAATGGGGTGGCAACCATCAGGAGATGCTGATTCAAAACATGGTTCCAACAGTGCTTTTGAAGGAGGTTTCTTGCCTCCTGTGCAAACACTGACTGTCATTTTGCAGCAAACACATCTTCCGCAAGAAATCAAAACTGCTTCCATTCACGTTTGTTTTCAAGCCCTCAGGAAAGTTTACACTTTTTAGCATCTAATGAAATACCAAAGGTTGTTTTAAGTTTCAGTTTAAGTTCTTTCTTTCCTTTAAGGGCTGTTCCAGTCAATTTTCATTATCATTAAAGCAACCAGATTAGTTTTTTTTCAAAGTGCTGCCATGCAAACACCATTGGGACAATCTCCTCTGTACAAAAACAAACGCCAGCCAGACTTATGCATCGCTGGGACGAGGGGAAAGGTCACCTATAAAGTCCACACAGTTTTTATTGGAGCACTAAGCAAATGTGAGGATAAAGAGATTATCTTTTCTGGATATTAAAGACCAAGGTGAGAGGTCAGTACCTAAATGCTGAAATAAAAACTGGGTTGTTTACATTTCAATTTCAACACTACATTCACACGTCAAAGCCTTTTTCCTAATCAGGTAGAATACATACTATATCTTTTCATTAATTTATAATTCACTAAACAATTTAATCAAAAAGAAATTATCTTGATATTCCTTTATTAAAAATCATATTACTTACTTTCTCATCAGCATGTCATTTGTGCATCTGCATACATTTCACATAAATTATGTTTTTATATTTGTAAAGGGTTATTGAAAAATGAAAACTGTGATTTATATAAACATGTGACTGAAGCCCCACAACCAGTGTCGAAACTGTAGAGGGCAGGCAAGAGCAAAAATAGCTTTTATTTCTTTGGATATTTTCGTTCTAACATCAGCCTCTAGGGGGCAGTCGTGCCACAATCATGGATGATTTAGTTACTGGCTGACTAAAAGAACATGCAATAACATAAGGCCATTTATTTTGAAGGTTTCTCACATGCAATTCAGTAATATGATAAAATTAGGTAGAATCTATGAATTATTATTTCCATATAATTATCATTTATTAACCACAAATTGTAAAGTGGCCCTGTTACATGGAAGAGTTTACATTCAACCATCATCTACATCCATTTATTCCTGTTTCTGGGTCACTGGGATCTGCTGGATCTTATCTCAGCTGTCTGTAGGTGAAAGGCAGGGATACACCCTGGACAGGTCATAGGTCCATCACACATGCTTTTGGACTGCAGTAGTTCACAGGAAAAAACAAAACTCAATAGAACATGAAACCCCATGAAAATAAAACCACTAATGTAGATGTCAAACTGCAAAAACAGACTTTTTGAGACCTGATTTTATGGAGGAATTTATTCTGAAAGGCAGCCTTTGATGGAGCTACTGCTCCATAATAGTGTTTCCACGGTATAAAAGTATTGCTTCTCTGAAAGAGTGAAAATAAAAGAGAAATTAATTTAATGCCGAAATCAACCAATGATTTTCTTCTCCTTCCTTTTTAATTATTTGAACTTGACTTCAACAGTAGCTGGAGGGATAAACAGAGTCCTAATGAGATGGTATGATTACCCAAATTAAAACAGAGGGCTCGAATGTAGCCAAAGCAAATATAGCAACTAAACACTGTCCAGCCAGCACAATCATTTTTTTTAAAGTCGCGAGAAGACAACTGAATATTTCAGGCTCAAGCTCGAGTCCTTTATTATTTCTATAAATAGTTGTCCCCGTTTTCAGATTCCCAGCGCACACATCCTCCTTGGTTCGCTGAGGCCTCCCTCCAGACAGGACTGAAAAAAACACAGAGCATCCAGTACCCTGATCAAAAACAGCGACGATTCAATGTGAAGTTGCCATCAGGTGGTCTAAAGGTCTGAGAACATAACCTGACAAACTAACCTTTGCCTCCATCTAGTGGAGTTTGTCAACAAAAGTTGTGTGAAACTACAGCCTAAACATTAATGAAAACATTTATTTGATAAATCCCTCCCCTTTGGAGAGGATGCAGTCGACACCAAACTTTTTTTACATGCATTTTTAGCCGTTTTGTGGCATGGCAGGACTGCTGGCACAGGCTGCAAACCTTCGGTCGTCCTCATCAGTGCGTTTATCTGGTTTGCTCCACCTCAGCAGGGACAGGAGGGCGCGTTGATACCCTGCAGTTTCCTTTTTTATAACTAATTGGCTAGTTAGTATATTGATCAGAACTTTGATCAGAGACTGATTATTGGACCACATGTTCTCAAGACAGATATTTAAAAACCTGGTGATGGTGATGATGATGGTTAGGGTTCAGAGGGGATCTCACATGTCATCGGGTCAGACACGCCCACTATATGCTGCAGTTTTCACCTGGTTTCAGTGTGTGGAGAAACATGAGCAGCATGTCAGCTATTACCAAGCAGCTGTCTTCTATCAGCTTCTTTCTGTCTTTTTTTTTTTTTTTTTGAATTGTGTATCTCCTTTTTGCCTGCTTAGGCAAGAAGGCATCTCCCTCCCCCACAGTCATCAGACTGGCTTTACTGGGGAGGACGGGCAGCGGTAAAAGCTCCACTGCCAACACCCTCTTGGCCTGTAAGGTCTTGGACTTGAAAGTCAGCAGAGCCTTGACCACCCAGCGTTGTCAAAAGGCCGGTGCAGAATTTCGTGGACGGCAGCTGGTGATCCTGGACACTCCAGGGGTTGGTGGACACTCATCAGACTCCGCAGGAAGTACAGACAGGGATGAGGAGGAGTATCAGCCTCCTATTCCCTGGGTCACATGCTTTCCTAATTGTTTTACAGATTGGGAGGTTCACTCAAGATGAGAAGGAGGTGCTGCGGCAGATCAAAAAGGCAATGGGGTCTCATGCTTTGAGTTTCTCCGTGGTGGCTTTTACCCATGGAGACCGTCTGGAAGAAGGGACGTCCGTAAAGCATGGCAGTGATAGATGAGTGCAGGGATCTCGCTGAGCTGGTGGCTGCATGTGGCTGTGTACGGCAAGGTACAACAATCAGAGCTCCAAAAACAAGGAGCTGCTTGCCTTGGAGGACGGCTTGATGTGAGATAACGGTGAGAGCTGCTCCACCAGCAAAATGCTCCAGATCGGAGTAGAGGATCTGGCTCATGAGCTCCAGCAGGAGAGGAAGCTGCTGACTGAGAGAGATGAAGCTTTAAAGGAACAGTGTGAAAAAGAGCTAGAGATGGTTCAAGAGAAAAACAGGAGAGAAGTGGAGGAGCTGAAGAAAAAGCAGGAGCTTGACAAGAATAAGGAGGGGAAACTGGCAAAAGAGCAGGAGGAAGCCTTTAGAAGAGAGATTGAGGAGAGAAAGACGCAAGAGCGGGCAAGATCTATGGAGCTGGAGAAGAAGAAACGGGAAGATCTTCAGGATAAGCTCGAAAAAGTCACGAAAATGTTCGTTGACCAGGTTGAGCGGGAAGAGAAAATGAGACGATCAATGGAGGAAAAGATTCAAAAGGCTAAAGAGGAAAATGAAAAGAAAGAAAGAGAAAGGGAAGTTCAACAGACCCAGAAGGAGCAGGCCGAAGAAATGGAAAGAGATGGTTTGCAGAAACTGTTGAATAAAGCCTTGAATAGAGCCTGAAGGAAGTGAGCAGGAGGGAGGAGGAGAGGACAGAACCAAACGGACGACACGTTTAGACAAGAGAAGTTGCATATTCAGAGAGAAATGGACATTTAAGAAGCAAAAAAATGAGGCCTTCAAACAGGAGTTAAACTCATGAAAATGAAGACCGGGCAACAAAAAGTGAGTGAAGAAAAGAGACGGGTGGAGGATAAAGAGCAAAAGCAGAGGGAAAGGTACGACAAAGAAATTCCCACATTGAAGAATCAGTCTGGGAAGAATTGCTCAGAGATGTCTGGGAGGAAGTCTGCAGAGAAGTCCTGTACAGGGCCGAACGTGACCGGATACGTGCAGGAGATGAGGCTGATGGGGCTGAATGCTGCAGCGCCGTGCTGCATACAGGAATTTATCTCATTAAAGCTGCTGCTTGCTGTTCACAGTTAGTAATCGTTATTTCTCAGCAAAGATGCTTAAAGATTAGATATGTTGTGACTTTTAAATCATCATTATTTGCATCAACCATTAATTCAGAGTCAGGAAAAGACAGGAAATTAATGTGAAAGCAGTTTCATTCCAACAAATGGATGTAATTCCTGTGTGTGTCCTACATAAGCAAATGCACAAACTCTCAAAAATGATGGAGGTAATCTGATTATGGAGGCCCCGCCCTCTGCCCTGTACGGCTGTCTCTGTCTCCATCATCTAAATCTGTACTCAAACAAAACCCTGTTGCCATTAATAAAGAGCAAACATTGCTTGAGTGCTGTTTCAGTGTTTCTTCCTTGGCTGTGCCATCTGGTTGTGTTTCCAGCCCAAAAAAAAAAGTGTGGCTTTATCCGTGCATCCCTGAATGTGTCTGAGAGTACCTTTGACAGTGCTTGTCTTTTCAGTTCACTTGCATTTCTCCTGTTGCGGGGACATATTGCTAATCTGTTAATACGACCAGGATGACAAGCCTCTCTCCACAACATGCAAGCACTTATAAATCATTGGCTTTTCTGAAAGGTAGTAGTCAGAGTTTGGTCAGTGTTGTGCAGTGCAATAATCAAAACAGCACGAAACAATGAAGGCAACATTTGACATTGTTGGTGAAGAATGACATGGGACATTGTTTTAAAACCCAAACCAGTCAAAAAGCTACATCAGATTCAATTCAATAACGCTTCATTAATCCCTAAAGGAGATATTGCAGTAGTTTGTATGTCTGTCAGTCACTTTGGAGTCATTATATATATACTGAATGCATCTTTCAAGGGACAGAATGATTTAATGCGACTGAACATAGCGGAGCATTCAGCAGCTTACCAATCAGCTATTTTGATTAGGAGATTGAAGATCAACAGATCTTCAAGAACACATTTTTTCTGACATGCCATCAATTCAAATTTTATATAAATGTATGTTTTTTGGGGCACTAATCACGTGACAAGTTGAACTTTTAATGAAACTGACGTTTAAAATTTATTTTATGAGATGACGTGTCTTAATTGTAGTTAATTAAATCAACACAGCGAATCTGTGCGTTTGACATGACATCAAAACATCTGGCTTTTAACCTTTGTGTCGTGTTCGTTTCTCCCCCCTTACTTTAGTGTTCCCAGTCAAATTTGACCGTCCTGTTTTAACTGCTCCTACATTAACAGAAAAACCACTGATTAACACCAAATTTTATTTAACTCCTTTTTAAGCTGTAAACAATGTCTCAGACCACTGGTTTATATTAATAACTGCAGTGAATATATTTAAAATAGACACAGAAATAGTCAACTGTATTCCAAAATTATCATTTATTGTAAATAGAAAGTAACAAAAATCAAAACAGTGACCAAATTCACACATCAACATGAGCCTATCATTTGTATGTGTGTGTGTGTGTATGAGTGTGTGGTGTGTGGGTGTGTGTGTGTGTGTGTGTGTGTGTTTGTGTGTGTGTGTGGGGGGGGGGGGGGGGTGTCTTCACATGTGTCTTCACACACAGGAATGGCATCCTAACAATATTTTCTACTCTTGTTCTTCCTCCTTTTTCCTGGGTGGATGAATACCAGAGCAAATTGCCATCCTTGGACTGGAATATCACGGGACAGCTCCCACTGCTACACCGGGCTGTGGGCTCGAACGTGAATGTTCAGCACCGCACAGCTCTCACCACTACTACTACTGAACATTCGCGTTCAGCACCGGACAGCTCCCAAAGCCCAGAGAAGTGGTGGGAGCTGTCAGCACCGGACAGTTCCCACCACTTCTCTGGGCTGTGGGAGCTGTCCGGTGCTGAAGTGGTGGGAGCTGTCCGGTGCTGAACATGAATGTTCAGCACCGAACAGTTCCCACAGCCCGGTGTAGTGGTGGGAGCTGTCTCGTGATATTCCAGTCCAAGGATGGCAATTTGCTCTGGTATTCATCCACCCAGGAGCCTATCATTTGTATGTGTGTGTCTGTGTGTGTGTGTGGGTGGAGGGTGGGGGTGGGGGCATGTGTCTTCACACACAGGAGCGGCATCCTAACAATATTTTCTATTCTTGCTCTGCCTCCTCTTTCTTGGGTGGATGAATACCAGAGCAAATTGCCATCCTTGGACTGGAATATCACAGGTGCCTCTTCCTCAGGTATGTCTTCCTCTGGAGCCTCTTCCTCACCATCTGTTGACTGGTCAGTCTCACAATGGTCTGGTCAAAATCAGGATCAATGTTGTCTTCTATTTCTGAGACATCGTCCTCTATTTCTAGTTGAACTTCAATCCCCTGTTCATCAGGTTGAAATAAAAGGTCCAGAGCTTCTCTGACAAGAAATCATCTGATCGGGTGCCTAGTCAATGTGTTCATAGTAAAATGAGGGCAATGCACACAAAAAAAACTATATATAAGGGGTCTCTGAGAAGATATGATACATTTTGTATCGGAAAGTGCGGTTCACGTGGGGGGATAGGCACATAAGCCTGGGAAAGAGACGGTTCTCATAATAAACACCTAATTGTTGACTTTGAAATGTGGAACAAGTGTTAGTGTTATACATTTAGTTTGGAAACTGTGGTTCATGTGGGGGGATGGGCACATAAGCACGGGAATGAGGTGGTAAGAGGAGACACCTATTTGTTCAGTCTGAAAGGGGTTCACGTGGGGTGGGGTGGTGTGTGTGTGTGTGTGTGTGTGTGTATGGTGGTGTATTTGTGGTTGTGTACAATCTGATGGATGAACACAATCTAGGGTCACCCATTAATTTCCTATGTGGGTCATTTTTGACCAGGAACACCACAGGTGTTACAAAGTTGAATAAACTACTAAAAATTCAGAGAAAGTGGTGATCAGCAGTTATACATGTTCAAATGGCTAGTGTGGAGGATATCATAAGGCCCTGAGACAATCAAATGTAAAACACAATATTTATGATTGATGGAAGTAGGAAATCGGTCAGATTTGACCCGAACACGACAGAAAGGTTAAATGTGCTAACATTCATTTGGTGGATTTTTAAGTATCTTAAAGTATAATTCTTACATATACCAGCTTTAAAGGATAAATCAAAATGATGAACAACCGAGACTCTGCACATTGTGGCAATAAAAACGTGATCTCCAGTTAGTCCTCAGCCTTCAGTGTCCATGACTTCTGCACAGCCATCACTCTCACAATGTGAAAATTTGAATTCTTGAACCTTTGCGTCAGAGGAACTGTGGGTATTTTGAGGAGAAAATGCCCTGCAGCCACCTGTGACCCCTACAGTGTGATAAGGGCATTAAAACATGTCTGTTTGAGAGAAAGGAAGCAGTGACGAAGACGAGACCGGCTTCCTGAGAGAGGAGAGGAGTCATACATCACACCACAGTACAAGTGGATCACAAGTCTCCTCTGTTGTAGTTTGTATTGCAGTTTTCATGTGGCTTTATACATTTTTTATACATGTTTTCTAAGTTAAAAGGCATGAGGTTAAAAAAAAGAAAAAGAGAAAGGTAAGGCACCCTTTAAGTCCCAAAACAGTTCATCACATCGTTTTTTTTGCCGGAAAACAAATTATATCAATAAAAATACACTGCGTGTATTTAAAAAGAAAAGCACAGTACTTAACACACATCTGGCACAACTTGTTGTGGAAATGTTTCTTATACATATTATATATATTATATTATAAATAATGGATAGAGCTGCAGTAAAGGAGATATGGTGGCATGCAGACATTTGGGCTCATGTTCAAAACATCTGATACGTGAAAGAGTAAAGTCAGAGTGAGCAAGACTTTAAGCGAGATTACTGTTCATTACTGATCATTGTCATCTTTTGCAGTTTGATTGTATGGAGCCCCTTCTGTCTCTCAGCAACATCTTCCCTGCACCACTGACTCCAAATGATTGACCCAATCCATCTGCTTAACCGCTGGAGACTTGGCCTCTGAAACATTTTATACTAACTTTGTTACCCCCCCCCCCCAAAAAAAAAACAAAAACAAAAAAAAAAAAAAAAAACACCAAAACATGCTATTTAGGTATTATTGGTAACAATAAATCCCCTCTAAGTTTTATATACATTAACCATAGTGTAACTTGACTATAGGAATAATTATACCAATAATAGGAGTAATTATAGGAACAATTCAGTCTACCAAATGAATAGATCTAATTAGTGCAGCACTTAGAGAAAGTTGCTTGCTTTGTAAAAGCACCTTGAGTGATCCCTGGACAAGAAAGGCCCTACATAAGCAATTATTAAATTAAATTCAATTCAATTTATATTTGTATAGCATCTGTTACAATGTCAATTGTCTCTATAGGCGCTTTACAGAGACCCAGATCATGACCTCCGGGCAAATATCATTAGCTAAAAATATAATATTGAATCTTAAACAATGATAAAGGCAGGTAAAAAAACTCCCACAATGGGAGAAAAAAAAAACCTTTAAGCCAATCAGTGGCAAGGAAAAACTCCACTTTAAGAGGAAGAAACCTTGAGCAGGACCTGGATCATATGGGGGGACCTTCCTGCCTAATTATTGTTGTTGATTCATTTCTAATAGCTCTGCCTTTTGGAGATCAGCTGGCATTGTACTCAATCAACTGATATCCACAGAAACGGATATATTGACATCACTGCAGAACAAGCACGTGTTCTTGTACACTGTGTTTGTATTTAATGTACATATTTATATGGGATGGTGGGTTGTGTTGTGCATATCCAGTTTTTCTGCATGTCATCTTCAAAAATGGATTAGAAAAACGAACAGGGAAAAAAAAACTTTCCATTATTCATATGTGACCTACAAAGTAAAATGGGACTATACATTCACACTTGTTTACTTGGTGTGTAAAATGCCTTGAGGTGACTTTGTTGCAAATTGGCGCTATTCAAATAAAATGGTACTGAAATGGAACTGAATGAGCCAAATAGAGTTAAAGCAGCGTGAATAAGCCTCAGCAGTTCGCAGTAAGACCACGGGGGCAACGGATGGATAATCTGACTGGAAGAGAAGTGACATGTGGCAACCACTGCGCTCACAGCTGATCAAAAAAAAAAAAAAAAAAAAAAAAAAAAAAAGCTGTATGACTCTCGCGTTTCTCAGGTGACCAACTTTCTCTCAGCCCCGCGCGTCTCGGAGCTGCGCTGTCTGCAGTCAGCTGTTTGTGTGCTCGCTGTAAATCTGCTGCGCGCGCTCAGAGCAGCGGCACAGATGGGCCCGACCCCGAGCGCGGCGCGCCGTCTCCACTCTGGCTGAGTGAGTGAGTCTCTTTATCTGTTGACTTCGCAGATTTGAGTCCGTTCACTTTAACATGTGACCGCGCGCGGAGCTCGGCAATGAATAACACGACCGGCCTGGCGCTGGTTGGATCAGGGAGCCGGGGACATCTGCCTGCGCACCGCATCCTGACGGGCTGCGTCCTGGCGCTGCTCATCATCTGGACGCTCGTGGGCAACTTCACGGTGTGCGTGGCCGTTTACCGCTACCGCCACCTGCGCGCCAAAGTGACCAACATCTTCATCGTGTCTCTTGCTTTATCGGACCTCCTCGTCGCCGTGCTGGTGATGCCGTGGAAAGCCGTGGCCGAAGTGGCCGGGTTCTGGCCGTTCGGGCGCTTCTGTAAAACCTGGCTCGCCTGCGACATCATGTGCTCCACGGCCTCCATCCTGAACCTGTGCGTCATCAGTGTGGACCGATACTGGGCGATCTCCAGCCCGTTCCGGTACGAGAGGTGTATGAGCAAGAAGGTGGCTTTCGTGATGATTGGAGTGACCTGGACGGTGTCCGTGGTAATCTCCTTCGTTCCCGTGCAGCTGGACTGGCACCGGGCGGAGATCGGTGACTTGAGCGGGCAGGATTTGGAGCCACGTGGTGAGAGTATCGACGGGAGCTGTGACTCCAGCCTGAGCCGCACTTACGCCATCTCCTCCTCCCTCATCAGCTTCTACATCCCCGTGGTCATCATGGTCATCACATACACCCGCATTTACCGGATAGCCCAGACGCAGATCCGGGTGATCTCCTCCCTGGAGCGGGCGGCGGAGCACGCGCAGAGCTGCAGATCGCACGTACCTGAACTCTTTCCTCACATGTGCACGGAGATCACCGCCAGCTCCTACCAGTCTCGCATCAGCATTCACCCGGATTCCCGGTGCCCCAGTCACTCGCACCGCGAGCTCAAAGTCTCCATCAGAAAGGAGACGAAGGTGCTCAAAACTCTGAGCATCATCATGGGGGTTTTCGTCTGCTGCTGGTTGCCATTCTTTATTCTGAACTGCGCCCTGCCCTTCTGCCCCGGACCGGGGGCCCCGGGAGCGCATCGCGGGCCTTACTGCGTCAGCGAAAAAACATTTGACGTGTTCGTGTGGATCGGTTGGAGTAACTCGTCCCTCAACCCGGTCATCTACGCGTTCAATGCGGATTTCAGGGACGCCTTCCTGCGCCTCCTGCGCTGCCGCGGACGCGGCTTCTTGGCCACGGTGAGCGCAGCCGTGGAGACGATGATGGCAAGCAACGAGGCAGGACCCCCGAGGCGGGACAGCCAGCTGGGGCCCAAGCTGAGCGTCTCCACGAACACCAGGGGCAGTCAGGACAGTGGGAACACCACGGTGACCGTGTTTTACCACAGAGGGGCCGCGCTGGAGCAAGGGACGGACACCGAGGAGAGATATGACAAAGACAGACTGACAAACATACCCACATGAATGACGCAGCTCCACGTTGTGGAGTATTTTTTTTTCTTGAACGAACACTAATCTTCCCAGTCAATCCACAAAGAGGTTGGAAGGATGCTTCGGTAAAAGAAAGCCAATTGTCTTTCTCAGGGTAGCTTAGTACATGTGTGCACAGTTATTGGGCAACTACATAAAAAAAAAAGAAAAACTTTTTGGAGTACACATAACTCTTCACTTCTTTAAACAACTGCTACAGACCTCCTGCTCATTGGGTATCAATTTCTTTAAAATTTGAGAAGGCTCAGAAAGGAAATCGCATCGTTATCTTGTTGTCTTTGAGGCCCTTGCATGATAGCTAAAAACTGAAGCAGGGATTCCCAAAGTGTGGGCTGCGGCCCCCAGGTGGGCCGTCGCGGTACTGCAGGTGGGCCGTGAGAGGTCATTAAAATTAAACAAATATGTTTTAAATCCTCAATCTTTTTTAAATATACGGAGCCCCTCTGGTGACATTTGATAAAAAAAAATAATAATGCGCGGCCACGGGATAATTAATGCGTGCCCACGAGATAATTATAGTAGCCATTTTCACGCAGAGATTGATTGTTGCTTGCTTGATTTGTACTTTAACCAACAAACATGGATACTTTTGACTTAATTTCATTTTATTTTAATATAGGAATAAATTACAATGACATTCTTAAGCACTTGTGGTTAGGCATGGAGTATTGCTTAGCAAGAGACACTTAATTCGGCTGCTCAACATATTAACTATCTCGTGGCAGCGCGTTATTATCTGGTGGCCACACATTATTATTTTTTAATCAAATGTCACCAGAGGGGCTCCGTATAAATATGTTTTTATAACTGTAAAATATTAACGAAATTATTTAAAAACATTAAAAAGTAACAAAACAAACCAGTTAAGTGTTATTCTACCATCATCTTAACTTAATATGACAAGTGTCACCTTATTTGTTGACCCCTTACATTAATGTCAGAACATAGCTTCTGGTCCTGTAAGTTGATCGCAGTTGTAATTAAAGGTTTTGGTGGGCCGTGGAGATTTATCACATTTCAAACTGGGTCTTGGTATTCTGAAGTTTGGGAATGGCTGAACTGGAGGATATGATGAAACACTGTCCTCCATAAACCAGATGTTTCCTCTTAATTTGCGGCTGGTGGAGACGTGCCGCCGCAGACATGGACGGTGTCGCTGGGGGCCGGTTCGGGGAAGCTGAGTAATCTTGAACTGCTACCCGCGGCAACCACCGCCTCTGGATCCGGGCTGCAGCGTCAACTGAGCCGGGACGGGAGCCCCCGGCCTGACCGGCAAACAGCTGCTGCCTCTGTCCAGCAGTCTGCACGCCGGGGTGAGTCAGCTGACCCAGCAGGGGGCCGTCTGGAGACCTGATGGGGCCCGGCAGCGCCGGGGGAGACGCCAACAACCTGGTCCGCATGATGAACCGGGCTCTGAGACGGTCGGCTCCGTCGCTCTGAAGGTTCATCAGTGTTTCCTCCTCTGACCTGGAGGTGTCTCACTTGTCATCATTATGGAGATATACTGGTTTTAACGGCTGTTAACTGGTTTGAATGGCTTCTAACTGGAGTTAGCACTCGGACCACATGCAGGACCGGGACATGAAAAGGAGGGCTGGACGCCGGCAGCTCCTCTAGTACACCAGACTGGACTGTACTGAAACCTGAATTTCCCCCTTGGGGGATCAATAAAGTATATTTAAATTTCAGTTTGAATGAATTACTCTAGAGTTCTTCCTGTGTCACTGCTTAAAGAAAGTATTTTTCAAAATCTGGCAGCAGATTTGAGAGATGACTTTGATTCCATCTTCAACTCAATGAGGCCTAGGTAGCCCATCCCTAATGACCACAGCCCACCAGTCTTCCCATTCCACCCAGCTGGGATCCGACCTGGTTTGGTCCATCCCTCTGCTCCATCAGGAGATGTTTATTCACATTTCTGTAAATCTCAAAAATCTCCCTGAGAGTTATTTCTTGGTTCATTCTTGACACTTCAATCTAAACTTGTTTTATTCAGGGAGGTCGTATTTTGCTTTGTCTTCTTTTGTATGGATCTACGCCGCTATCCTGCAGGTTTTAGATGTTTCCCTCCTTCTACACACCCTGATACAAGTGACTGTGTCATTAACAGACATGTGCTGACCTTGATGACAAGTTGACGGCCATTAATTAGGATCAGGTGTGTTAAAGCAGGGAAACATGCAAAACCTGCAGGACACCGGCCCTCGAGGTCCGACTTTGGCCACCCCTGATCTACGCCTTTGACACCTTGTATTCATGATGACTCCATTTCAGATGCAGCTTTGCAGTATGGAGACACCTATTTCCATGCTTAATTTATCTATTCAGCTTTCATACAGTTTGAGCCCTAATAATACACAAAAGAAAATGTCTGAAGGCAACACAGCATTTAAATGTAAGGTAAGGAGATGGGACACTGACGAAGGAGTAAAGAGAAAGAAGGTGCTGGAATTTATATAGAGACAAAGCACTGATACAGAGGCAGGGAAGCAGAGCTGAAGGTGTTCAGAGTCTTTTTATGGACTGAAAAGGATGGATAGTATAAAGAAGGAGCACTTTAGAAGAAGAGCCAGGGTTGGATGTCTTGGAGATAAAGTTAGAAATGGTTTAGATATATAAAGAGGAGGGATGGTGATTATATTTGACGAAGGTTGTTGGAGATGGAGCTGCCACGTAGGAGAACAAGAAGAAGACCAAAGAGGAGATTTCTGGATGCGGTAAAAGATGACATGCAGTTGGTTGGTGTGACAGAGGAAGGTACAAAAGACCAGGTGAAATGGAAACGGATGATCCATCATGGTAATCTCTCAAGGGAAAAGTTGAAAGTAGAAGAAATGATCTGCACTCTTATATAAGATGTTAATTTTCTCTACACATTACATCTCACTTAACAATTAGAAATCCAAAAAAGTATCCAGCTTTAAGTGGTTTGGAGTTGGAGTCCATGTGTGAAAACAATGGTGAATTTGGGATCCTCATTTGCCTGATAACTGTGCACGTGGAGCAGAATCTAAAAATAAGGTGTCAGGGAGAAGAAGTCACATGAAATAAGGGGAAGAGATTCAACGCTTGGTTACACGAGCAAAGAGGGAAGCACGTTGGATTTATCAGTCAAACATCCCGTTAAAAAATAAAGATGACATGGCAGCACCACTTTAAGCATCTTCAGTGTGATCACTGTTTTTTTGCAAACATTTCATCATCATGTTATGTCGCTTTCTTCTTGTACTGGCCTTTGTAGATATAGAAAGACATTTTATTGAATAATTATATGTAAAGCTGATATTTTTTCATGCATTTTAAGTCTGTTTACAGTATACTTCTATGTTTTTTTGTATATTACTCAATAAAAAAACAAACAAACACAGGCTGTAGGTTAAAATCTCACAAAGAAAGTTTCAAAAAGAAGATGTTACATTCACTGGTGCTAAATTTTGTGTAGAAATAATCTTGAGAAACTTTCAGAGAAAATAAAACAACACAACGAAATCCCGCAGGACGGTCTGATTGTTGGGTCAAGGCGCAGTCGGTGTGGTCATCGTTCTCCAGTCCTCGTTTTCCCCGGTATCAGATTAGAGCAGGAGTCCCGAGAGAAAACAGGTGATGTTATCTCTCCCATCTCACCATAAAACCTCTAAATTTTTGCTTGTGTGGACAGGTGTTTTGCCCTCACCCCCATAGAAAAAAAAAAAAACCTCTCCCCACACACACACACACACACACACACCACACACACACACACACACACACACACGACCAATCATCAGAGATCTGGGTTTCTCTGCAGCTCTGGAAACAGGATTATATAAGTAACTCACATTAGCACCCATCCATTGAGCATCTTGGTGGAAGCGCCGTGCACCCCCCCCCCCCCCCCCCATCTCTGCTCTGAAAGAAACAAGCATGAATAATTTGTACCTAAAGGTTGTTCCTGTGAAAGATGCCCTGACCAGTGAGAACATAGAAGCTTTTATGATGGCAACGCTCAAAACAACAACAACAACAACAAAACACAAGGCGTGAGTGTTCACAGAGAGACTGCTGAAGGACAGGAGAGCACAGAAGCTCTCATTTCTCATTTCCTGTTTGGTGATCAAGTTTTTACTGGTTCATTTTTGTTTGATGAGTCTTTCTTCGTTGTGTTAAATATGCAAGAGCGTCTTGTAACCTCAAGAAACTAAAGGCCTTCACAGAACCTGCAAGAGTTATGGTTTCCTCTTTAGCCGCAGTTTTCTTTTAAATTTTATTCACAGGTCAGCTACAACTTTAAACTGCTCAGCATTTTGGGAAAGTTCCTTTTTTTTTTTTTTTTTAACCTTTTATGCGATGCCATACAGAAGAAACAGAATCTGTCTCATAGCATCTCTAAAAGCCTTCATGTGTCAAGATTGCAGCTCATCAAAAACACATAAATGTAAAACACTCAGGTGTGTTGCAGTAAAACTATTCATACTTTGGGCTGATGTGATTTTGGGACACTTCCAGAACAGATCTAAACACCTCTATATCTATCTATAAATCTGTTTTGAAAGCCTAGTTGTTAAATATTCTTACTCCATATGTTATCATTCAGTTTATTGTCTTAGTTTTTTTTCCTTTTTTGTCCTCTGTCATCAAACGGAGTGGAAGTATCACCATCAACAGATACACAAATCTACTTCATTCCAATTCCACTGTGTTTAGATCAAGCAGTTTGAACAAAAAATACATTGATGTGTGTATTTATCACCCCCTCCCTCCCACACACACGCATGCATGCACACGCACATAGATGCAAAACTTGATTTATCCCACCGTCTCAGTTTGAGTCTATGCATGTGTAATGTAAGTGCAAGAGCA